>JASDDO010000016.1:517902622-518502622 GCA_030015575.1 Agapanthus africanus
GTCTAGCTACTAAGCGACGCCGTTCTTGATTGCGGTTAACAATTCTTTTATCACAAAACATAGCACAAATCAGAGACCCATCTCCAAAAATCCCACCTTGGGAAGATCCAAGGCCTAAAAGAAGACCCAGGGCGAAAAGAGGAGAAGAAAGGGATCCATTTTGATCATTTCCAAAGATTTCTAGGAGTTTAACTCCATTCAAGACCTATTGGAGTTTAACTCCATGAATCAAACCTTTTTTAAGGAGTTTAACTCCATTCAGCACCTTCCGGAGTTTAACTCCATAAATAATAAGTCCTCTTTTGGAGTTTAACTCCTTTTTCCGGGGATAAAAAACCCCTTTCTTTCCGCCGGCGCCCAAGCGCCCAGGGTCCACATGCCGGGCACGTGAGGCGCTAGCGCCCAAGCACCTAGCGTTAGCCCAAGCGCCCAAGCGCTAGCGCCAGTGCCCAAGCACCTAGCGCTAACCTAAGCACCAGTTCCAGCGCCCGCGTGCTAGGCACGTGAGGCGCTGGCGCTCACGCGTCCTTTGGACGTCATTTTCCCCTCATTTTACATGCACTCCATACTAAAAATACCTTCCCAGCCGGCTATCCGGGTAGCGGGACCCCCGTAAAAACTTTGCGGGGCCCCCGATATATCCAAAACCCCTTCAAAACACAACACTGCACATTGAGTTCGCATGACCTGTTTGACCCGTCAATCGAAGGTTCTCTCGCTCCAAAGGCGAGGGGTAATTAATGGCAGCTTAGTTCATGGCTGCCGGAGATTCGGATCCCCACAATCAATAAAAACCAGCCTACCCGAGGCAGGGGGAATCTGTAATGCGCCTGACAAGCGTGCGCGTATTCCCATCTCAATGGGGTGACGAAAAAAACCTACAGATTCTGGCACGCCCAGTGGGACCTTTCTCCTCTCCCATATCTCGGGTCAAGTGTTCATGCGAACTCATTTAACATATATGCCGATGTTCATAGTGAAAGATGTTTTTTTCGTGCAACAATCAACTTTCAACTACGATATCTCCTAAGATGAATTCAGCTTCCAACACGACCCCGATCTCGTACGTGTTCAAGATCAATGCCCGCATGGTTCTCCCTTCCAGTCTCATCCGGCAATGGGAGGAGCCACCCCATCAATTTGGTTCCGTCATCATCTTTCCTGCTGGAAGCGCTCATCTGGCGGAGGTCACGGCAAGCCAAGCAGCCAAACCGACCTTAAGGGGCAGGAAGCCGAACGTTGTGGTCGCCAAAGCATCCCACCCCAGATGCAAATCTGTATTCGAACGGCTCTCCACTGTTCCAACTGGAGGAAAGGCTGTCAACACTAATGGGGCCACAAAGCAGCTCCAGCAAGCTCAGATTGTTTCCTTGACAATCGCGCAAACTGGCATCTTCTCTGGCCTCTCTATCAATCGGTCTACGGCGTCTTCCCGAAGAGCCGAAGTCTGCCAAGTGCTTACAACAGAAAAGTTAAGGCAGAAGCGGCTCAGGTATTGAGCCAACAAGAGGGCCAAGACTTCGGTCATATGGAATCTTATGAGGTTCCAAGAGAAGGGTTACTCCGCGACGATGGCTGAGTCGGCCGTAAAAATCAGCAATTCCTTCGAACCTCTGAAGTGGGTTCAGAAAAATGCCATGACCGCCAGAATCAAGAAGGCAATGGTCCGAACGTTGCTACAAAGAGACGTGTCCCGGCCCCAACAGAAAAAGTATGACACTGTCTCTTCAATAGTCTATCAGGCGCTCTGTGCCACGCGAAAACAGCGGGGCAAAACAAAAAAGGAAGCGTCAGCGCCATTCAAGAATCCGGCCAGGCCAGCCGCCTTCAGTCGACTGCCCGTTACCGAAATAGGAGGGTCAAGACAGCGATCCGTGAAATTAGCCGCCGATAATAAAAAGACGGCTGGATATGTTATCCATACGGTCTATATGGCGGGTGGGCGCCCCAGCGACAACCTTCGCAGCAAAAGTAAGGATGGGGCCACCACATCCCAAGCCCAATCTGGCTTGAATGTGGTTGCCGCTTCCTAAGAACAGCCGCCTCCGCTGGATGATTAAAACCCTATCGATGTGGATGATAGGCAGAAAGAACCCTCAATCCATGTAGAGACAAGTTCGGACAGCGAGGAAGAGCCGACTTTCCGCCCCAGGACGGCGGAGCAAGAGCTGCTTCAAGAGCTTCGAAAACAGCTCAGGAGCAAAGATAAAGAGATGGCCAAGCTCTATTCGAAAATTGATGACCTAATGAACGTTGTGATGCATCTTATGGCTCAAATTGCTTGAGCGCCTCCCAATCAAGCACAAGTCTCTACTCATGAGGCAGGTGATGACAATCTGAAGCAGCCGATGCCTGTCCCTTTGGGTCCAAGATTGGTCGAGCCGCATGAAAGCTGGCCACATTCCGCTTCTGGGGACGCCTTGGCCCCAGATAGCACTATCCCGCTAACACAAGATCGGATAATGGATTTGGTCACCAGCAAGGTTAAAACATTGGTGGCCGAAACTGAAGCTCGGAAAGAAATTGGCAGTAGTGGGTGGCCATATCCCGCACGGTACGATCTGATCGAGTTCTCGAGCGGCTACGTTATTCCTAAGTTCGGAAGATTTGACGGGACAGGAAATGCAAATCAGCATGTTGCCCACTTTAAAGCATCGTGCGGAAATACAGGGGGAATGATACGCTCCTTCTTCGTCAGTTTGTCAACAGCCTGACTGGTGTCGCTTTCGACTGGTACGCGAGTATACCAGACGGGTCCATCATTACCTTTGCCCAAATGGAGTCTCTATTTCGGAAAAGGTTCACGAGTGTCAGTGATAAAATCTCCATTGCTGACCTTGTGAGGACCAAGCCGGGGAAGAATGAAAGCAACACCGAATTTATCGCCCGATGGCGTAATCTCACGGTCAAGTGAGAACCGCCGCTGGAGCAGGACCAGTCCGTCAGCTTCTTATTGGGAACCTCAGCAATTGGATGGTCCCATTCTTGTGTACAGCAGGCCTCAAGATGTTTCAGGAGCTAACCAAGAAAGTCCAGATGTTGGAATGCTCGAAACAAGAGTCCACCCCAGACTCTCCGAGAGACAAGACTTGGAAAAGCAAGAGGGACGACAACCATAGAAGCGGGAATTCCAGCAATGCCGATGTCTTCAATGCGTCCGACAATGAAGACAAGCGAAAGGTAGGAAATTCCAAAACCAACCGGCCTCGAAATCCATTGCTGGGAGGAGAAAGGCCTTCCCTAGAGGAGAAAAAGAACAAGGTTTACTCTTTCAGAAGGGACAAGGTCCGCAAGATATTCAAAGATGCCTTGAACAATGGTCTACATTTGCCGGAGTCGAAGAGACCCCACGAAGCAAAAATGACAGACAATCCCCTGTATTGTCCGTACCACAGAGTAGTGAGCCATGCGATCGAGGATTGCTATATCTTCAAAGACTGGGTCGAGAAGCAGTACAAGACTGGAGAGATCGAGCTGTCTAAGAGTGTGTTGGTGAACAATCAAGTTGCAACCACCAACTTTATACAGACAGAAGCTGAAGCCTTCTGGGAGTAGACAGCTAAACCCGCTGCCATGAGAAATGAAACTGACTTACCGCGGTCTCCGTTGAGTAAGCACATATCTAATAAGACGAAGAAGATGCTAAAACTACTTCCGAAAGAGCCCAAGACAGAATGGGAAGGGCAGAAGAAGCCTACCATTCCAGCTGCCAATGCGGCTCCATCAGGCTCAAAATCCAAAAAGCTCAAGAAGAAGAAAAGTGCAGCTCGGCACAAAAAAGTGTCTGCAGGGAGATCGACCATTCAAAAATATATCGATTCCCTTGAAGAATATGAACAGAAGGAAAGAACTCTAATTCAATTGAAGGAGTTCCTCCCTATAGAAGCGGCTGAAATTCTGGAGGAGTTAAAAGAAGACTCCAATGAAGAGTCCCTCTAGTGACCTGCTACCCCATCCATCTTGGCAGCGACTCTGAGGAGGAGCTCTGTTTTCCTGAAGAGGATGAGGAGCTCGCTACAAAGGCCAACCAAATCCAGCTCAGAAGCGGCAGGGCTCTGCCGCCAAATCAGGGCAATGCCCCAAAAGGAAAGGAAAAACATGTGGCTAATGAGGAAGATGGCAGGGAACCGACTAATGAAAACTCAAGTCCTTCCTCGGTGGACTATAATGTCTTGGCTCATCTCCGAAATCTTCCGTCTCTCCTGAGCATCTACGATGCCTTAGTCCTATCTTAAGAGCTTAGAGATGTTCTCATTCACGCTCTACAAAAACCTGAGCGGTATCAGGCTCGCTTTGCAGAAATTAATATGAAAGAAGCCCAGTACGCTCTGCATGCCGCCACAGTCACGTTTAAGGATGAAGACTTGCTATTGGGAATGGCTGAGCATAATCAGCCGCTTTACGTGACCGGGTACAGCGACGGAGATCGAATTAATCGCATATTGATTGATCCGGGATTCTCGGTGAACATCATGAACTTGCGGATTCTGAAGAGTTTGTCAATGGACGTCCGACACCTGTCAAGGGAAAGGATTGTCATTCAAGGCTTCAATCAAAACTGCCAGCTAGTTCTGGGATCTATAGCTTTGCCAATCAAATTTGGGGATCTATAAACTGAAGCTAAGATATACGTGATCGACGCTAACACGTCTTATAAAATTCTCTTGGGACGGCCGTGGCTCCACGATTATGGCATCGTTCCATCAACTCTCTATCAATGCATGAAGTATACTAAAAATGGTGAAGAAAGACGCATTGACGGAGACATCCAGCCATTCAGTGTGCATGAAGTCCGATATGAAGATTCTCGGTACTTTTTGAACCTCCAAAGTGCTGAGCTACAGCTGACCAAAGACAGAACAGCCCCGAAACTCTAAAGCAAGTCTGCACCGGCTATCACTTTCAAAAGAATAAACCCCCATGTACGTCCACATTTCGGCAGCGACACTGATGAGTCCGACGCTAGAAGTTCGTCCTTTCGTAAAACTCGCCCTCATTTCGGTAGAGATACGGACGAATCTGATACTGAAGGCCCATCCGACAGCAAAATCCGCCCTCGTTTAGGCAGTGACACTGAAGAATCAGAAGAAGAGGATCCATCTTGCAATAGCTGTGCAAATCGGGCTATTGTGCGAACAACAAAGCTACGAGAGACCTTCGAAGTTACAGAAGGGTCCCTAGCCGTCACAAGGGTGCCGAAGCAGATGTGAAAATAGCTTGATGCATTGTCAGTCTCCACCGTGGACCAGCTGAAAACTTTCTACGTTCCCGGAAGGAAAAGTGGATAGAAGGGCATCATGTTTTATGGGTCAAATCCCGTTGTCCACCAGGACGATTTGTCTGTCGCGTGCCTTCCCTATGAGAGAGGCATAAGAGCCATCCTCAATCCCAAATACTATGCGCCCGAGATGCGGGAATACTTTAAAAAGTGCGGGTGTCGGCTATATCAAACGAACTCCGAAGCGAAGTTTTACGAAGGGCTATGGCATCCGCCTTAGGTCCGAGCACTCATCGATGGACGAATTCCAGATAGATGGGGCATAGGTTTCATTCAACCTGATTCCAAGGCATGCTACATAATCCATGTTGGTGAAGCCAGCAAAAGATCAAATGATGATGACGAGATAGCCGAGCCAGAAGAAGCTCCTTAAGAGCTCGAAGATGGCGGACAAGCAACCTTCGATGAGCTGACCGAGATTGATTTGGGAACGCCCGATAATCCAAGGCCGACCTATATCAGCTCACTCTTGTTAGAGAAAATGAAAGAGCAGATAGTATCCCTGCTGCATGAATTCGCTGACTGCTTCGCATGGACGTACAAAGAAATGCCTTGCCTCTCCCCTGAGGTAGCCGTGCATAAGCTGGCTATTTCTCCAGATGTCAAGCCAGTCAAACATGCTCCCCTGAGAAAGGAGCTAGAAGAAAAGGTCAACGAGAAAACTAAGAAACTTATCGATGCTGGCTTCATCACAGAAGAGAAATATGAGGACTGGATCGCATGCATAGTCCCAGTGAAGAAGAAAAATGGTCAGATCCGAGTTTGTGTCGATTTCAGGGACCTCAACAAGGCATGCCCTAAAGACGACTTTCCGCTACCGGTCATGGACATGATGGTCGATGACACCTCAAATTACGAGCTGTTCACCTTCATGGATGGATTGTCTGGATATAATCAGATCAAGATGTCGCCTGAGGATGAGAAACACACAGCATTTCGAACCCCGATCGGAATATACTGCTACAAGGTGATGCCGTTCGGACTGAAGAACGCAGGTGCTACATACCAAAGGGCAATGACCAATATGTTTGATGACCTAATCCATAAAGTTGTTGAATGTTATGTTGATGATTTGGTCGTCAAGACTAAAACCAAGGCCGATCATATCCAAGATCTCAGGACCGTTTTCACTAGACTGAGGGAATACGATCTGAAGATAAATCCTCTGAAGTACGCTTTTGGCGTGTCATCGGGAAAATTCCTGGGCTTTATAGTCCGACATTGGGGGATCGAAGTTGATCCATCCAAGATAAAAGCCATCATGGAGATGCCCCCTCCGAAGAATCTGACGCAGCTAAGATCTTTTCAAGGCAAGCTTGCTTATATACGAAGGTTTATCTCAAATTTATCGGGGAGATGTAGGCCCTTCTCAAAGCTCATGAAGAAAGGATCTCCTTTTATCTGGGATGCCGAATGTCAAGGAGCGTTCGAAAGCATCAAACAGTACCTGTTGCACCCTCCAGTGCTTGCTGCTCCTATTTCAAATAAACCGTTGATTCTCTATACTGCCGTGCTAGATGAATCACTCGGTGCACTCCTTGCCTAGAACAATGAGGAGGGAAAATAAAATGCCCTCTACTAGCTCAGTCGAACTTTAGTCGGGTGGAACACAACTATTCCCTGATCGAAAAGCAATGTCTGGCTCTGATATTCGCTGTGAAGAAATTGAGGCACTATCTGCTTGTTCATCGGGTTATGCTGATCTTCAAGGTCGACCCGCTCAAAGACTTAATGACCAAAGAAAGCCAAGCCGGTAGAATGGCGAGATGGGCTGTCATGCTGCTTGAATTTGACATAATTTATATGTAAGTCGATGTACAACACGCCACGAGTTGCGGGGAGGCGGAAATATGAAAAACAATCTTGTTCTTTGAGTTAACATCGACTAACCGAAGAATCTTTGCTAAACTATAACTAATATATGCATAGGAGTTCTTAACTACTATGAAAAGAGATTATACCTAGTGAATCTAGTCCTTCGTCTTTTCGTTATCCACCTCCTCCTCGGCCTCCTCTATGTAATAGACGATCCACCCGAGAGCTTCTATTCCAAGCTTCACCTCTAAACTTGAGGTAACTAGGTTTCTTTAGTTGCTAATCAAAGGTACCTAGGTGATATAGAGCGAGGTTATGGATTAATTAGTCTATCTAATCCTTGATCTTAACACATGAGAGGGGAGGATTAGGGTTTCAAGAGAGAGAGCTTGAGGAGAGAGAAGGTGAGCAAGAGAATGAGAAGAAATAATGAACTCATTTGAATATATATGAAGCATTATCTTTTATCAAATAAATAAATTAAATGATTTAACAACCATGCTTTATATGAATGATTCATTTCATGAGTCATTAGATCAATTAATGAAGCATTAACTCCATGGATGAATCACACAAATGAGTCATTAAAACAATAAATGCAAATGTCACCTAAACCCCCAAGTCACCATCCTTCTAGAAACTTCTCGCGAAATTACGAGAACGCCCCTCCTATCCGTGAAAACACGGAAAAAATTTAGACTGTATAAATCCAATAACCCGATACTAGAATCTGGCTTAAACCAAAACCGGCTAGTAAAAACTGTCCGAATGTCGTACGTGCGTAAACACACGTATGCGTCCGAACCCTTGTTGTAAAACCATACGACCTCTATATCGTTTCGCCTGGAACATGGAAACTCTCTGTGTGGGACTCTAAAGACTCGACTACTACGCTGGCAGTGGGTTTAACCACAGACCGCAAGCGGCACTAGCTGTACGTAACGGTCCCCAGGTAGATGTCGATAAGAAGGCCGATGAGGAAACCCATCCAAACTCCTACTGAGCCTGATGTGACAATCTCCATACAGTCCGGTCTGTTCGTCTAAGACTATCGCATATCGGGCTTAGGAGGGCGGCAAGCGTCAGTCCCCTAATAGCGGTATAAGTCGTGTCGGAGCGTAGCCCATCACACCTTGAGAAACTACTGGAACCTACCAATAAATCTCGGTTGCCCTGGCCAGGGACTTTGCGTAATGGCTCTTTGACACAGCGCGATATCAACTCCTAATATCGGGAGAGACGAATCATGTCTAACCGCCACTGCCTCCAAGTGCTCGGGACTGCACCCAACTGCTACCTGTTTGCATGACTCCTTTGAGCCGTGGTAGGGTAGAAATCTAAGAACAGTGGGACACACTCGAGGCGAAGTAGCAGTGTCAAGTCTGCGAACTATGCTGTACTCATGTCACCTGGGAACTGTTAACTGACGACGGGTATAATACCAACCAACAGTTCCCTGGGAGTCCTGTCCGGTGTACCCGTAACCCAACGAGCACCTGTATACTATCTCCAGTATGACGTACTGATGGCTGTGGGACAGACCATCTCCCCAACTGGGATGAGAAGCGTACACACTAGTCTACTCCGGAGTATCGATGCCCTGTCTCGATAATCCTACCACTAGGGACCTGGAAAAGGTTGTGCTTGTAGACTACCCAGCCCCCACTAGTGTGACTGCCATCATAACGCTGGTAGTCAAGCAAGATCCCAAGGGCTCTATCAATACGTATACTCACATATTAAGATAGATAAAACCAAGTAGCATACTACCATGTTTAGCAAGACTGTTATATAACTGTGAATATCCCAAGCTTCCATTAAGTAATATACAAACTAGTATGATACAATAATGGCTCCTAGGGCATATACACTAACAATCTCCCACTTGCACTAGGGCCATGTACTGGCATATCGAAGACCGATGATCTCGAGTAGCCTCTCGAACTGAATCTGAGGTAGGGCCTTTGTGAATGGATCAACAATGTTCTCTTCAGTAGCAACTCTCCGGACCTCGATCTCCCGGCGATCTATGATCTCCCTAATCAGGTGATACCGCCTTAAGATGTGTCTGGACTTCTGATGGGACCTTGGTTCCTTCGCTAAAGCTATAGCTCCGTTGTTGTTGCAATACAGAGGTATTGGATCAACAATGGTAGGAACCACCTGAAGTTCTGTTAGGAACTTCTTCATCCAGACCGCTTCTTTTGCGGCATCGCAAGCAGCAATATACTCCGCTTCCATCGTCGAGTCAGCAATGGTGTCCTGCTTGGAACTCTTCCACCACGCCGCCCCTCCATTGAGGGTAAAGACATAACCAGACATGGACATGGAATTGTCCTTATCACTCTGGAAGCCGGAATTAGCAAAGGCCTCGATCTTGAGGACTTTTCCGCCGTAAACCAAAAACATCTCCTTAGTCCTTCTCAGGTACTTGAGAATATTCTTTACTGCTATCCAGTGATTCTCCCCTGGGTCTGACTGATACCGGCTTACTACGCTGAGTGCGTAAGCTACATCTGGTCTGGTGCACAACATCGCATATATTATAGAGCCTACCGCAGAAGCGTGGGGTATAATGGACATGCGATCCCTTTCCAAATCAGTCTTGGGAGACATCTTTTTGGATAGGGTGATTCCGTGACAAGCCGGTGATTACCGCGCTTAGAATCTTCCATACTGAATCTTTTCAGTATTGTGTTGATATACAAGGACTGCGAAAGTCCCAACATCCTCTTGGATCTATCACGATAGATCTGGATCCCCAGAATGCAAGAGGCATCATCCAGGTCTTTCATGGAGAACCTGTGTGACAAGAATCCCTTGACAGATTGTAGCATAGGAATGTCATTTCCTGTCAATAAAATGTCATCCACGTACAAGACGAGGAACACGACACTTCATGCTACAACTTTACTATATATACATGGTTCATCTGGATTTTTGATAAAGTCATATTCTTTGACTGTTTCATCAAAACAGATGTTCCAACTTCGCGATGCCTGCTTCAGTCCATAAATGGACTTAAGCAACTTGCACACTTTCCCGCTGCTCCCACCCTAATTGAAACCTTCTGGCTGATCCATATAGACGCACTCTTCTAAATTACCATTCAGAAAAGCCGTCTTTATGTCCATCTGCCAGATTTCATAATCATGGAAGGCAGCAATAGCAAGAAGGACCCGAATGGATTTGAGTATAGCCACTGGAGAAAAAGTTTCGTCATAGTCCAAACCAGGTCTTTGACGAAAACCCTTTGTAACAAGTCTAGCCTTATAGGTTTCCACCTGTCCATCTACACCAATCTTTTTCTTGAAGATCCATTTGCATCCTATGGATTTTACCCCATCTGGAGCACAGTCCAAAGTCCATACTTTGTTGGTGTACATGGACTCCATTTCGGCCCGCATTGCATCTAGCTATCGTACCAAGTCGCCGCTCTGGATGGCCTGCTGGAAGCTAGTAGGTTCATCATCATCAATGACGCAATCCTCTCTTCATCAATGACGCAATCCTCTCTATCCCCATCTATGAGAAAACCGTAGTATCTCTCAGACGGATGAGACAGCCTACTACTCATGCGGAGGGGTGCGGTAATGTCCTGTTCTTCTTGAACTACTGGTTTTACCAAACTTTCAGTAGTAGTTTGTGATTCTGGAATTTCTTCCAGTTCTATTTCGCTCCCACTTATTTCTTTTTCTAAAAAATGATATTCTAGAAAATGGGCATTACGAGAAACAAAAACCTTTTGTTCCTCTGCGTAATAGAATAGATGCCCCTTGGAGTTCTTTGGATATCCTACAAACTTACACTGTACTGATCGTGCCTCGAGCTTGTCTACATACTGCTTTTTAACAAAAGCTGGACATCCCCATATCTTCAGATACTGAAGATAGGGTTTGTAACAACCGAGCCCAATGCTACTAGTTTCTGTTACCGTATGAATGGTATCTGGTATTTATTTCATTGATCCTACTTGACTGTTGTTAGTTATAAATTTTACCCGACAATTCATTTCTTCATATAACAATTTAAGGCATCTAAAATAAAATTAAAAATATTCGTCATGGCCTGCTTGACACCCCTAACCCTGTTGTAGCGTCCGTGCATCGTGTTCTCGTCCCGTTCAGTGAAACGGGTGAGTTTGGACGGCTACGCGCACGTACGTGTGTCCGTTTTGGGGGTATGCTTTTTGATTGTAAAATACTTCACTTTAAATTTTAGATCCCGCCTAAAATTTTCTTATTTCAATTTCAAATTTTTGGACCCGACCCGGGCGCAATTTGGAAATACTTTACATTTGCGCCAAATCCCAATTTTTAATTTTTTTTAACCATCGAATATATATATTTAACCCATATAATATTTTCCTATTTCGAAATCTTTTATTAAATTTCTCCTTAACCCCACAAATCTTTCAGCCAATCATCTTCTTTCTAAAACCCTTGGGCCCCACCATTTCCGTTCTCTCTCTCGCTTTCTCCCTCTCTTCTCTCTCCCCGTCTCTATCTCTCTCTCTCTCCCCGTATCTCTCTCTCTCTCCCTATATCTCTCTCTCTCTCCTATATATATAAATTTTCTCCCCCCTCAATTTCTTTTTCCTTCAACGAACCCACCTCGCGAGAAACCCTAGCCGCCTCGCCCTTCGCCGCAGTAGCCCAACGCCGACGCCATCACCACCGGCCTCGTCGTCTCCTCGCCCTCGTCACATCCACATCCACCTCTTCTTCCTCCTTCATCAACTCCCCGTGCAACCCTCGGTGAGTGTCTTCTTCTCCTTCTTTTCTCCTCCTCTTCTCCTTTCTTCTTCTTCTTCTCGGTTCATGTTTCTTGATCTGTAGGTTTCCGTCGCTGTCATCGTAGGCCGACCGCCGGAGCTCCGTCGACGTGATTGGCGACCACAACCTCCCCACAGATCCTCGTGAGCACCCCCTTCTCTGTCCTCCTTCCCTTCTTCTTTATTTTCTTTTCTCTTCTTGTTTGCATGTCTTGATTGTTCACTGTTCTGTACTTGGCCGGAATCCGGTGATGCCGACGACGTGTCCCGACGATCCAGCGAGGTACCTTGACCTGTGTGGTTCCACTGTTCGTCGTTTGGGTTCATTCCGTGAAACGTGCACCCGTCGCGAGTTTCCCCGCCGACGTTTTACGTTCCGTTTTCCCGATTCGTGATCCGTCGAGGCAAGTACCCTTTGCTACATGCTAAATAATATTTACAAATACATTGATGACACCCTAAACCTGCAGTTTAACTTTAGCACTATAATTTCCTATTTTCGTGTTCAATGGTGTTATATATCATTTTATCTTCCAAACGTGAAACCTACCGTCTGCAATTAAACCTAATAATCACATTTACATGTTTTAATCACACTTTCACTATTGACATAGCCTATGGCACTTTCTCTATAGTTTTACTTCATTCAGACACTCGGGTACATTTAACCAGTATTAACTGTGACTTCATCCATTGAACCTATATATTGTTATATCATTGCATCCATAAAATTCTTAAACTTGTTAACATGATTTAACGGTCCAAACTGTCATATTGTATTCTTATAATGTTGATAACACCTCTGAAACACAATTGATAACTGTGCTGCAGATTAATCGAAGCTTCTTTATTGTTTAATTCGTTGCTTAAATTTATGTTGTTGATGACCATTCTTGATTATGTAACTGAGTATGAGCACACCCATGATATCGTTTACATCTTGACCTGACTTGCTACATACATATTGATTGACCCGACATGGTACCGTATACTGCTTGACTTGACCTGTTGTACCATAACTTGACTCGTTACCTGATCTTGTGTCTAATGCCAACAAACCTGACATGTAGTTCTCATGGACCGTTCTTGTTGTCTATCCAGACAAACCTACTTACCTGATCCTGTGTTGGCATTAGTTCTTGATTACGGGATACCTGACTCGACATACACATATAACTTGGGGGTATGGGGAAATCAAAGGTGAAACCTGACTTGTAACTCAACAGTTCACTACTTGTTCTGATCAGTTTTAGAGGCTAGGCCAGCCTTGGAATGATGCTGCTGACATCATTCATCTGTACACATTCCTGTTTAGTGCCTAGCGGCATGTCTCGGTTTCAGCCCGAGAATCTGGGCCGTGGTCCCGGGTATGTACGGGATACTATTGAGTTACATCGATGATTCATCAATTTGATTTCAAAGACTTTAGAACAGAAAACCTGATAGAACAGTTTAGTTTACCTACTGCATACTGCCCTGCACTGCCCTGATGTATATTATTGTTACCCTTGCTTTATTCATGTTTATATTCGCATTGCCTGTTACCCTGTTTATATTTTATTACTTGATGTCATGACGCGCTGACGTCTGAGTTTTGCATGGCCCAGATTCTGTACCGCTGTTGCAGTCCGAGCAGGAGTACTTCAGCCAACAGGCTGAGCTGTGCGTGTCAACAGTAGTTAGCTTTTCTTTCTTGCATTTTATTCCTGATGTGAGCCCGCATTATGGGACATACATTCCAGTTATTTTTGTATTGGATCTTTCGCTTCCGCATTTTATTATTCTTGACTCATGTTATCTTGGATTATGGACATGTTTTAGATAGTTTTATTTTGTTCTTGATATCTCTACAGCCGTAATGTGACTGTGGTTGGATACTTCCTACCTACAGGTAGCATGGTTGGCTATGTCACGTGCCCATTTTAGCGTACTCTGGGAAGCGGGGCATGACATGGTTCTTTTGGTATCAGAGCCATAGGTTAATCGGGTTGATTCTTTTGTAGTTGGGTATTGTACCCAATACCCGAATCAGAATACCCGTGTTTAGGAAACATGTCCTGCCACCTTGCCGTTTACCGTTCTTGAATCAAGCTCCTCCTGGTTATATCTTCTACGATGTGCAAACTTCCTTTGCATATCGACTCGAAACCTGATTCCTTGTTATCTATAGGACTTAGGCGACTTGGTGGAGTTATGTAATTGTGGCTATGATACCGCGGCATAGTTACAATGCGGCACTCTATTTAAGTAACTTGGAGTTCTAGCCTTCATCTATATTTGAATCTATCATCATGCTAATGTTGGGTGTTTTGATTTCAGGAATATGGTAGATAAGAATTTGAAGACGTACCAGAGGCGTGTGGACGAAGCCGCCATGCTTGGAGTAATAAGGGGAATGCTGGAGAATCAAAAGAGACAGACCGAGCTGATCCAGCAGCAAGCGGAATCGTTTCAGGAAGGTTTGCAGGTCGTTCAACAGTCTGTGAACAATGTTGGAGCTAAACCAGTTGACCGAGTAGGGACCGTGGCAGATTTCAGGCGTTAGGGTCCGTCTGCATTTAATGGTTTGGAGGAGCCGTTGCCAGCGGAGCAGTGGCTAGTTGACACAGAGAACTTGCTTATTGCGGCACAGATTCCAGATGAGAAAAGAGTTGATGTGGTACGCATTCAGGTAGTGGACTATGCCCGAGAATGGTGGCTTGTGGAGGAGACCCGCTTGCCCAAGCCGATCAAGTGGGCGGATTTTTCAAAGAGTTTCCTAGAAAAGTTCTTCCCGCGGACCGCACGGGAGGAAATGGAAGAGAAGTTCATCGGGCTAAAGCAGAATGGAGCATCCGTAGATGTGCATGCAGCAGAATGGACAAGACTCAGCAGATTCGCTAGACCTTTAGTTGCTAACGATGCAGACAGGGCACGGAGGTTCATGCGCAGCTTGGAAATGGACATCCAGAGACAGATTGTCTTCCTGGGTTTGACCACTTTCTCACAAGTACTTGCGGCAGCCCGAGAGAAGCAGAGTTTATCTGGGATGAAGGGGAGTTTGCAGCAGACAGCAGTTGCGGTAAGGAAGCCAGCATTTGTACCAAACCGAGCTCATGGTCGCAGAGGTATTCCAGTTGACCGTCGAGGTGTAGCACCCATGAAGAAGCCTGTTGTCGTCGATTGAAGAAAGAGCATGACTAGTAACTACTGCAATTTACCTGGCCACGTGCAAAAGGATTGTCGAAGGAGGCTAGGACTCTGTTTAGTTTATGGAGCGGCAGATCACGCTGTCAGCGCTTGTCCGTCGAAGCTTCGTACGAGGGATGATATTCAGAAGCCTCCGCATAGACCGTTTCAGGGATAGAAACAGCTGACTCAAGGACCTAATCAGGCTCGAGCTTTTACCTTGACAGCTGAAGAAGCTAAGGCGTCAGGAGAAGTTGTTTCAGGTACTTTACTCGTTCATGGTTTTCCCGCATTAGCGTTATTCGATTCTGGTGCATCCTATTGTTTTATGTCATCCAAGTTTATAACCACACACTCGATTGACTACACGACCCTGTCTAGTTTCTGGGACATACACACTAGGAATGGGAAAATCATAGCTAGTAGGGAATGTAAAGATTGTACAGTTGTTGTGTGCGGACGGGAGCTTTTTGCAGATTTCTTGGTGATTGATACAGGCAGCTACAAGGTCGTCTTGGGAATGGATTTTCTTGGCACTTTCCACGCTCACATTGATTGTAGGTCAAGGAAAGTAATTTTCCAGATTCCCAGACATCCCGAATTTAGCTTCACTGGAGGAAGCAGTTCTGTCGGGTCAGTCGAGTTTAGGGCTAGGCTGACAAACAATATTCTTGCATCAATGGAAGTTGATAAAAGTGAAGAGCCGGCTGTTGTTCGCGATTTTATGGACGTGTTTGAAGATATATCGGGTTTACCGCCGAAGCGAGATGTGGAGTTCGCAATTGATCTTATTCCTGGTGCAGCGCCAGTATCTAAAGCGTATTATCCAATGGCATCAGTAGAGTTGGAAGAAGTCATGAAACAGGTTGCTGAATTGCTTGAGAAGGGTTGGATTCGGAGCAGTAACTCGCCTTGGGGAGCTCCAATTCTTCTAGTGAAGAAGAAGGATGGCACAAGAAGGATGTGCATCGACTATCGAGAATTAAACCAGGTGACTATTAAGAACAAGTACCCGATCCCTCGCATTGGCGAACTTTTCGAGCAGCTTAGTGGCGCGAGGGTATTCTCGAAGCTGGATTTACGATCTGGATATCATCAGGTCCGAGTGAAAGCAGAAGACATTTGCAAGACGGCGTTCCGAACTCGGTATGGACATTACGAATACTTAGTGATGCCCTTCGGAGTAACGAATGCGCCGGCAGTATTCATGGACTTGATGAACCGAATCTTTTCACCATTCTTGGACCAGTTTATTGTGGTATTTATTGACGATATTCTGGTTTACTCGAAGAGTTTTGAAGAGCATGCTGAACATTTGAAGATCGCACTGCAGACGTTGAGACATGAGAAGTTGTATGCGAAGATGAGTAAGTGCGAGTTTTGGCTGGAGGAAGTAAAGTTTTTGGGGCATGTTGTGTCTGGCGATGGAATTGCCATCGATTCAGAAAAGATTGCAGCAGTTCGAGATTGGCCGATTCCAAAGAATGTTGCGGAGATAAGAAGTTTTCTTGGCCTCGCCGGGTATTACAGAAGATTTGTGGAGAACTTTGCTCGTCTGGCGGAGCCGTTAACCAAGCTTACATACAAGGAGGTACCTTTTGTATGGACGGACAAATGTGCGTTAGCTTTTGAGACGTTGAAGCAGAAATTGATAACCGCCCCTATTCTCACCGTGCCAGACAATTCCGGAGGATTGGTGATTCACAGCGACGCATCTGGGAAAGGATTGGGATGTGTTTTGATGCAGCATGGGAAGGTTGTAGCGTACGCATCGTGACAGTTGAAGAACCATGAGAAGAATTACCCAACTCATGACTTGGAGCTTGCGGCTGTGATTTTCGCGTTGAAGATTTGGAGACACTACCCTTTAGGCGAAAGGGTCGAAGTTTTCACGGATCATGAGAGCTTGAAATATGTGTTCACGCAGAAGGAGCTTAATATGAGGCAACGTAGATGGTTGGAGCTGATGGCTGACTACGATCTTGATCTTAAGTACCATCCGGGGAAGGTTAATGTCGTGCCGGATGCGCTTAGTCGATTACCAGCAATTCAGGTGTTAACTACGCAGAAGGAGCTCGTTGAAGATTTTCGAAGATTTGACTTGGAGGTTGTGCTACCGCATTCTTCGGGACAGTTGATGCAGCTGCAAGTACATTCATCGTTGATCAAGAATATTAAAGCAGCACAATCGCAGGATCCTAGACTGCAAAAGTTTCGAGAACAGGCTGAAGCCGGACTACGAACAGATTTATTAATCCACGAAGATGGTTCGTTGAGGTATGTTAGCCGTTTTTGTGTGCCAAAGGGAGATATTCGTGAAGAGCTTATGAAGGAGGCACACAGTTTAGCTTATTCTGTACATCCAGGAGGCACAAAGATGTACCGAGATATTCGACAGCATTTCTGGTGGCAAGGCATGAGGCGGGAGATTGCTCGCTTTGTGGCAAAGTGCTTGGTATGTCAGCAAGTTAAGGCTGAACATCAAAGGGTTGCTGGTTTATTGCAACCACTTCCGATTCCTCAGTGGAAGTGGGAACATATAACCATGGATTTCGTGACGGCTTTACCGCGAAGTCCAAAAGGAAACAATGCTGTATGGGTGATTGTTGATCGATTGACCAAGGCAGCTCACTTTATACTTTTTCGGGTTGGTCAATCAACAGAGACTTTGGCGGAGCGGTACATGCAGGAGATTGTAAGATTGTATGGAGTACCGGTGAGCATCGTGTCCGATCGGGACACTCGGTTCTTATCACACTTTTGGCGGAGTTTACAGAAAAGTTTGGGGACTCGATTGAAGTTTAGCACAGCTTATCATCCTCAAACTGATAGTCAGTCGGAGAGAACGATCCAAACTCTTGAAGATATGTTGAGAGCATGCATGTTTGACTTCAAGGGTTCATGGGAGGATTATCTATTTGGTGGAGTTTTCTTACAACAACAGTTTTCAGGCAACTATCCAGATAGCTCCATTTGAAGCTTTGTATGGTCGTAAATTCCGTTCACCTGTTTGTTGGGACAATGTCGGTGAGCGAAGATTGTTGCGACCAGATTCGGTTGTGCAAACAGTAGAGAAAGTTAACACTATCAGAAATCATATGAAAGCAGCTCAAGACTGACAGAAGAGTTGGGCGGATACGTCGAGAAGACCTCTAGAGTTCGCCGTGGGTGATTTGGTATTCTTGAAGATATCACCGACTAGAGGGGTGATTCTCTTTGGAAGTCGGGGGAAGCTCAGTCCCCGATTTGTTGGACCCTTTGAGATCTTGGAGCGTGTTGGTGAGGTAGCGTATCGTTTGGCGTTACCGCAGTCCTTGGCGAATGTGCACGATGTGTTTCACGTATCTCAACTCCGTAAGTATATTCGAGATAAAATGCATGTATTGGATCATTCGGAGCTGACGGTACGAGAAGACTTGACTTTCGAGGAGCGACCAATTGAAATTGTGGATCGAAGGGAAAAGGTTCTTAAGAACAAGGTGATCCCTCTTGTGCTTGTTTCTTGGGGTAATCGCTCGCATGGAGAGTCCACTTGGGAACGAGAAGATGAAATCTGGCAGAAGTTTCCTCATCTTTTCTTGTAGTTATTTGTTGTCTACCTTTGTATTCTTGGAATTTCGAGGACGAAATTCTTTTTGTAGTTGGGTATAATGTAACAATCGAGCCCAATGCTACTGGTTTCTATTATCGTATGAATGGTATCTGGTATTTATCTCATTGATCCTACTTGACAGTTGTTAGTTATATATTTTACCCGACAATTCATTTCTGCATATAACAATTTAAGGCATCTAAAATAAAATTAAAAATATTCGTCATGGCCTGCTTGACACCCCTAACCCTGTTGTAGCGTCCGTGCATCATGTTCTCGTCCCGTTCAGTGAAACGGGCGAGTTTGGACGGCTACGCGCACGTACGTGTGTCCGTTTTGGGGGTATGCTTTTTGATTGTAAAATACTTCACTTTAAATTTTGGATCCCGCCTAAAATTTTCTTATTTCAATTTCAAATTTTTGGACCCGACCCGGGCGCAATTTGGAAATACTTTACATTTGCGCCAAATCCCAATTTTTAATTTTTTTTAACTGTCGAATATATATATTTAACCCATATAATATTTTCCTATTTCTAAATCTTTTATTAAATTTCTCCTTAACCCCACAAATCTTTCAGCCAATCATCTTCTTTCTAAAACCCCTGGGCCCCACCATTTCCGTTCTCTCTCTCGCTTTCTCTCTCTCTTCTCTCTCCACGTCTCTATCTCTCTCTCTCCCCGTATCTCTCTCTCTCTCTCCCTATATCTCTTTCTCTCTCCTCTATATATAAATTTTCTCCCCCCTCAATTTCTTTTTCCTTCAACGAACCCACCTCGCGAGAAACCCTAGCCGCCTCGCCCTTCGCCGCAATAGCCCAACGCCGACGCCATCACCACCGGCCTCGTCTTCTCCTCGCCCTCGTCATATCCACATCCACCTCTTCTTCCTCCTTCATCAACTCCTTGTGCAACCCTCGGTGAGTGTCTTCTTCTCCTTCTCTTCTCCTCCTCTTCTCCTTTCTTCTTCTTCTCGGTTCATGATTCTTGATCTGTAGGTTTCCGTCGCTGTCGTCGTAGGCCGACCGCCGGAGCTCCGTCGACGTGATCGGCGACCACAACCTCCCTACGGATCCTCGTGAGGACCCCCTTCTCTGTCCTCCTTCCCTTCTTCTTTATTTTCTTTTCTCTTCTTGTTTGCATGTCTTGATTGTTCACTGTTCTATACTTGGCCGGAATCCGGTGATGCCGACGACGTGTCCCGACGATCCAGCGAGGTACCCTGACCTGTATGGTTCCACTGTTCGTCGTTTGGGTTCATTCCATGAACCGTGCGCCCGTCGCGAGTTTCTCCGCCGACGTTTTACGTTCCGTTTTCCCGATTCGCGACCCGTCGAGGCAAGTACCCCTTGCTACATGCTAAATAATATTTACAAATACATTGATGACACCCTAAACCTGCAGTTTAACTTTAGCACTATAATTTCCCATTTTCGTGTTCAATGGTGTTATAAATCATTTTATCTTCCAAACGTGAAACCTACCGTTTACAATTAAACCTAATAATCACATTTACATGTTTTAATCACACTTTCACTATTGACATAGCCTATGGCACTTTCTCTATAGTTTTACTTCATTCAGACACTCGGGTACATTTAACCTGTATTAACTGTAACTTCATCCATTGAACCTATATATAGTTATATCATTGCATCCATAAAATTCTTAAACTTGTTAACATGATTTAACGGCCCAAACTGTCATATTGTATTCTTATAATGTTGATAACACCTCTGAAACACAATTGATAACTGTGCTGCAGATTAATCGAAGCTTCTTTATTGTTTAATTCGTTGCTTAAATTAATGTTGTTCATGACATACTTGATTATGTAAGTATGAGCACACCCATGATATCGTTTACATCTTGACCTGACTTGCTACATACATATTGATTGACCCGACATGGTACCGTATACTGCTTGACTTGACCTGTTGTACCATAACTTGACTCGTTACCTGATCTTGTGTCTAATGCCAACAAACCTGACATGTAGTCCTCACGGACCGTTCTTGTTGTCTATCCAGACAAACCTGCTTACTTGATCCTTTGTTGGCATTAGTTCTTGATTACGGGATACCTGACTTGACATGCACATATAACTTGGGGGTATGGAAAAATCAAAGGTGAAACCTGACTTGTAACTCAACAGTTCGCTACTTGTTCTGATCAGTTTTAGAGGCTAGGCCAGCCTTGGAATGTTGCTGCTGACATCATTCATCTGTACACATTCCTGTTTAGTGCCTAGCGGCATGTCTCGGTTTCAGCTCGAGAATCTGGGCCGTGGTCCCGGGTATGTACGGGATACTATTGAGTTACATCGATGATTCATCAATTTGATTTCAAAGACTTTAGAACAGAAAACCTGATAGAACAGTTTAGTTTACCCACTGCACACTACCCTGCACTGCCCTGATGTATATTGTTGTTACCCTTGCTTTATTCATGTTTATATTCGCATTGCCTGTTACTCTGTTTATATTTTATTACTTGATGTCATGACGCGCTGACGTCTGGGTTTTCCATGGCCCAGATTCTGTACCGCTGTTGCAGTCCGAGAAGGAGTACTTCAGCCAACAGGCTGAGCTGTGAGTGTCAACAGTAGTTAGCTTTTCTTTCCTGCATTTTATTCCTGATGTGATCCCGCATTATGGGACATACATTCCAGTTATTTTTGTATTGGATCTTTCGCTTCCGCATTTTATTATTCTTGACTCATGTTATCTTGGATTATGGACATGTTTTAGATAGTTTTATTTTGTTCTTGATATCTCTACAGCCGTAATGTGACTGTGGTTGGATACTTCCTACCCACAGGTAGCATGGTTGGCTATGTCACGTGCCCATTTTAGCGTACTCTGGGAAGCGGGGCGTGACAGGGTTTCTTCCCACCCCACATCTGATATGGTGTGGTGGGCACAGTCTTGATAGGAACCATGTTCAAAAGATATGACGTTGATTCAAGAGCATAACCCCAGAAAGATCGTGGTAGCTCAGCATTACTCATCATGGAACGTACCATATCCAATAGGGTTCGATTCCGTCTCTCCGATACACCGTTATGCTGTGGGGTGTATGGAGGAGTAAGCTGAGAGAGAATTCCTTTCTATTTTAGATAACCTAGGAACTCGGCACTTAAGTATTCACCACCTCGATCAGATCTTAGTGTCTTAATACTTTTGCCGGTTTGGTTTTCTACTTCATTCTTATACTCTTGGAATCTCTCAAAAGCCTCGGATTTATGTTTCATCAGATAAATGAATCCGTACCTAGAGTAATCATCCGTAAAAGTAATGAAATAGGAAAAACCACCTCTTGCATGTGTAGACATTGGACCACATACATCGCTGTGTATGAGTCCTAAGAGCTCGCTCGCTCTTACTCCATGTCCAGTGAATGGAGTCTTTGTCATCTTTCCTTTGAGACATGATTCACAAGTGACATAAGTTTGATATTCGAACGAGTCCAAATATCCTTCTCTATGTAACTTAGTTAACCTTGTCTCATTGATGTGACCTAGTCTACAATGCCATAAGAAAGCCTTATTTAAATCTGGAGACTTTCTTTTTAGTGTGTTCTGAACATTGAAAATCTGTAGTTGGTTTAAGACATATATACCGTTATTCAGTGTACCGGACCCAATCAAACTATGATTAAGGTGGATGTTAACAACATCACTTACAAACGTGAAATCATAACCTTTATTTGATAACAAGGAAACTGATATAATATTACACGTTAAGCTAGGTACAAAAAAACAGTTATGTAAAACCGAAATATGTCCACTCGTCAATCCCAGGTGATTATCCCCGACGGACACAGCTCCCACGCAAGCTCCGTTAGCAACCTTTAGGGTCATATCACCATCCTTCAGCACTCTACGGTTTCTCAGTGCCTGCAATGAATTGCATATATGAGATCCTGATCCGGTATCCAATACCCAGGAAGTAGAGTTGATTGACAGACAATTCTCAATTACAAACACACCTGAAGTCGAAGCCACAGCCTGCTTCGGTTCCTGGTTCTTGGCGTTACACGCCTTGCAATCTTTCTTCCAGTGCCCTTTTCCTATGACAATGGAAGCACTCATCCTTGGACACTACTGGCACTGCAATCTTTTTATTTCCCTTCGCTCCCACCTTACTAACACCTCCTCTAGGTTTGGTGGCGGCCTTCTTCTTCTTTCCTTTGGCCCTAGCCTTGGATCCGGAAGAAGAAGCTCCGTTAACAAACATAGCGGGTGTTTCCCTTGCCTTCTGCAAGGTGCCCTCTGCACTCCTCAATATGTTAAGGAGTTCTGGAAGTTCAACTTCTTTTCTTTGAATGTTGAAATTCAGAATAAACTGGGCGTAGGTGGAAGGAAGGGACTGGAGAATCAAGTCTGTATAGAGCTCATTATCCAAAGTCGTCCCAAGGTCTGCGAGCTCTTCAATATAGCCAATCATCTTTAGGACATGTTCTCCTACCGATGATCCGACGGCCAACCTCGCTCGAAACAAGTTCTTTGAGGTCTCGTATCTTGCTATACAAGATTGCCCTCCATAAAGTTCCTTTGTATGGAGAAATATGGCATCTAGATCCATATCCTCATGCCTCCTCTGATATTCATTATTCATCGAGGCAAGCACGATGCACTTGGCCTTCGCGCAATCTAACTCCCAGGTTTTGCGGATTTCCTTATCCGCATTACTGGATTTGGGACCTGGGACTGCAGGTGCCTTAGTGGTGAGGACATACCCCAATCTGTCATAGGTCAAAGCCATTTTGACATTCCGCAGCCAATCTTTATAGTTTGGCCATGTCAGTATATTTTTTTCTAATAGTAACTTAAGTCCAGTCATTTTCAGGGTCGCTGCAATTAGGAGAGAGAGAGAGAACACTTTAGCATGATGCTCTTGCAAGTTTAGAGTGGTTTTTAATTTATCTAAACTGGATGGCTCCCACTGTTTCTCGAATCCCTCCTCAAACCAAAAAGGAAGAACTAGCCAGGACTATTCTCACCGTACAATACTTGCTTAACCGTTCAGCCAGGCTAGTGTAGATACTTCGAGGGAGGTTTTCCAACACTTTCACAAAGTTCCTTAATTAAATAACCTCTTTTCTCTGGGGGCGTAGCCCCGCTGACACCTTTCTCGGCACCTACTTGGTTTATAGCATTGATCGTTAAGTGACGAATCTCCTGATGAGTACCATATACTCACAGTAGGATCGGGATCTAAATATCATCGTATGATAATGTTGAAGGAATCCTACCAACATTCATCAAACTCCAAATGGTATGCATCTCTTTGCAAATTTCAGTTTCTTTAGAAATTCCCGATATAAATTTTTGCCCCATGCTCTTATGACCTTGGCGTTGGTCAAAATGTCATAAGTCATATGTCAAGTTCTACCCATCATTATCTTGTTAATTTGAACCAATCCGTACATATCCTTGACGTTGGCCAAAATGATAATACGACTGTCCCAAACTAACTCATATATCTATGCAACAAATGAATACCCAGCAGCTACCAAACA
Source organism: Agapanthus africanus (assembly GCA_030015575.1). Taxonomy (NCBI): domain Eukaryota; kingdom Viridiplantae; phylum Streptophyta; class Magnoliopsida; order Asparagales; family Amaryllidaceae; genus Agapanthus; species Agapanthus africanus. The sequence goes on from JASDDO010000016.1 coordinate 517,926,772, forward strand.
CTATGCCTTGGCGTTGGTCAAAATACATAGCTTGAATACTACTGAATACCCAAATGAAATGACGGAGGGCTATGAATAGTTTTGGCGAAACCGTGAACGTAGTGAACTTGATATGACCGAAGGAAGCTGATAGCTTTTAAAAGGAGTGGTTAAAACTCCGCAATTAAAAATATCTTCTGCTTTAAAAATAACCGAGTGGTTTCTTTTAAACTGTTCCAACGATTCAACTTTGGTTTATTTTCTTTGCGTTAATAATAATGCGTCCCATCATTAACCTATCATTGCAGAAAACAACGAAAATACAACGTCCTCTTATGCCATCCGCATTTGCCACTGGGTCCCGTCATCACCCGTTAGGTTACTTAACTAACGGCAGAGCGGGGGCTGGGCTAGCGCGGGTGTAAAACATAAGTGACGTCTAAATAGCTATCATATATAGATATTGTACATTCGTCAGATGCAATAATAGGCATTCCAGATCACAGATGAACATTATTGGATATGCAAGAAATCCGCGTTTCTTTTGAGCCTGCAATGAAAGACGGATTACACAGTTGTGATGAATAGCCATTACCCCACCCTAGACCCCTACGGGTACGGCAAACTACCCGCCAAGAACCCGAAGTGAAGCGGTCTCCCTCAACAACGTGAGTAGGCCACTAAACACTTCAAAGTACCCAGTAGTTTGTGCACCCCACCTTGGGTCTATCCTAGGAGCAAAAACAGTAAAATGAAATAATACAACGGTGGCTACAACCGTAACCTGGATGTGCCCCGCAAAATAATATTACAACATATTACAATTACATCGAATGAATGAATATAATAACCCATCTCAAACCCCGGCTAATCATCACAACAATCCAATCAAGTTCATCAACACAAACTGTTAAATCGTTACAGAAATGTGCAACCCCCTGCCAACCGACATACTAGCAGTTAGGGGAGGTTCACGAACACATTATACAATCACAGATATAATCTTATTAGCCAAACATCGTATAATTTCGATCGAGCAAACACATTAGATTTTACTCCAAAACTTCTCTGTGCACCTGAGACTTGAGCAGAAAATAAACATTCCAGAAAAGACAAAAAACATCACAGAAGAGTTCTGGGAAAATTTGGGGTGAATCGGCTTCAACTCGGCCGCGGATCCGCGGCGGATCTGTGGGATCGGCCGCGGTTCCGCGGCGGTTTGGCTGATTCATGCACCCAATTTTTTTCCAGAATTCTTGTATTTTCCTGCTTGTATTTTTAGAGGTCCCTGAAAAATTTTTAGACCTCATTTTAAAATCGACAGAAACTATGTGATTTCGATGTTTTTTCCGGTTCGTTTTGCGTTCGAAATTCTTACGACTTTGCTAATGAGTTAATTATTGTTTAGAGAGGCTCTAATACCACTGTAAGTCGATGTACAACACCCCACGAGTTGCGCGGAGGCGGAAATATGAAAAACATTCTTGTTCTTTGAGTTAACATCGACTAACCGAAGAATCTTTGCTAAACTATAACTAACATATACATAGGAGTTCTTAACTACTATGAAAATAGATTATACCTAGTGAATCTAGTCCTTCGTCTTTTCGTTATCCACCTCCTCCTCGGCCTCCTCTATGTAATAGACGATCCACCCGAGGGCTTCTATTCCAAGCTTCGCCTCTAAACTTGAGTTAACTAGGTTTCTTTAGTTGCTAATCAAAGGTACCTAGGTGATATAGAGTGAGGTTATGGATTAATTATTCTATCTAATCCTTGATCTCAACACATGAGAGGGGAGGATTAGGGTTTGAAGAGAGAGAGCTTGAGGAGAGAGAAGGTGAGCAAGAGAATGAAAAGAAATAATGAACTCATTTGAATATATATGAAGCATTATCTTTTATCAAATAAATAAATTAAATGATTTAACAACCATGCTTCATTTATTCATATGAGTGATTCATCTCATGAGTCATTAGATCAATTAATGAAGTATTAGCTCCATGGATGAATCACACAAATGAGTCATTAAAACAATAAATGCAAATGCCACCTAAACCCCCAAGTCACCATCCTTCTAGAAGCTTCCCGCGAAATTACGAGAACACCCCTCCTATCCGTGAAAACACGGAAAAACTTTAGACTGTATAAATCCAATAACCCGATACTAGAATCTGGCTTAAACCAAAGCCGGCTAGTAAAAACTGTCCGAATGTCGTACATGCGTAAACACACGTATGCGTCCGAACCCTTGTCGTAAAACCATACGACCTCTATATCGTTTCGCCTGGAGCAGGGAAACTCTCTGTGTGGGACTCTAAGACTCGACTACTACGCTGGCAGTGGGTTTAACCACAGACTGCAAGCGGCACTAGCTGTACGTAACAGTCCCCAGATAAATGTCGATAAGAAGGCCGATGAGGAAACCCATCCGAACTCCTACTGAGCCTGATGTGACAATCTACATACAGTCCGGTCTGTTCGTCTAAGACTATCGCATATCGGGCCTAGGGGGTGGCAAGCGTCAGTCCCCTAATAGCGGTATAAGTCGTGTTGGAGCGTAGCCCATCACACCTTGAGAAACTACTGGAACCTACCAGTAAATCTCGGTTGCCCTGGCCAGGGACTTTGCGTAATGGCTCTCTGACACAGCGCGATATCAACTCCCAATACCGGGAGAGACGAATCATGTCTAATCGCCACTGCCTCCAAGTGCTCGGGACTGCACCCAGCTGCTACCTGTTTGCATGACTCCTTTGAGCCGTGGTAGGGTATCAATCTAAGAACAGTGGGACACACTCGAGGCAAAGTAGCAGTGTCAAGTCTGCGAACTATGCTGTACTCATGTCACCTGGAAACTGTTAACTGACGACGGGTATAATACCAACAAACAGTTCCCTGTGAGTCCTATCCGGTGTACCCGTAACCCAATGAGCACCTATATACTATCTCCAGTACGACGTACTGATGGCTGTGGGACAGACCATCTCCCCAACTAGGATGAGAAGCGTACACACTAGTCTACTCCGGAGTATCGATGCCCTGTCTCGATAATCCTACGACTAGGGACCTGGAAAAGGATGTGCTTGTAGACTACCCAGCCCCCACTAGTGTGACTGCCATCACAACGCTGGTAGTCAAGCAAGATCCCAAGGGCTCTATCAATACGTATACTCACATATTAAGATAGATAAAACCAAGTAGTATACTACCATGTTTAGCAAGACTGTTATATAACTGTGAATATCCCAAGCTTCCATTAAGTAATATACAAACTAGTATGATACAATAATGGCCCCTAGGGCATATACACTAACATTATATTCCTTAGAAAGCAGTAAAAGGGCAAGCCTTCGCCGACTTCCTTGCTGCTCATCCCATACCAGAAGGGTCGCCGCTTAATTGCTAGTTACCCGACAAACAAGTGCTACACCTCGAGGATGACGAGCGATGTTGGGAGCTCTACTTCGATAGAGCCTCATCAATGAAGAGCTCCGGAAAATCAAGCATCCCGCATATAAAAGCAAGGATAGGATTGGTGTTCATCACGCCATCGATGGGAACCCTACGACGTTCTTTTGCTCTCACCGAGCCTCGCACAAACAACGAGGCCGAGTATGAAGCTCTGATAGCTCGTCTGGAGCTCGCCATAGAAATGGAAATCCTTCGGCTACGGGTTTACGGTGACTCCCAGCTTGCCATCAACCAAGTAAGCGGCGACTATAAGATATACAAACCCGAGTTAGCTCGATATAGAAGCCGAGTGGTGGAACTCATGAAACGGTTCACTCACATTGAACTAATGAGAGTCCATAGAGCGTTGAACGGAAAAGCCGACATACTCGCTCGCCTAGCTAAGGAGCTAGCTAATCCTGACATTGACGAAATTCTGATCACAGTCAGAAGCCGGCAAATTCTACCCCCAGTCTTTTTACGAGAAGAGGAAAGCGCGGAACAAAAGAGCAGTCCTGCAGAAGATGTTCTAAGAATTCAAGATGAGCCCGATTGGAGAGAGCACTTCATAGAGTACCTCCGATACGACAAGCTGCCCGAAGACTGCGAGGGTTCAGCTGGAGAAGAGAGATCTTCGATATGTGTTCGTAAATGACATGCTATACCATAGGTCATATGCCCAACTCTGGCTCAGGTGTCTATCATCGGCCGAAACCCAAAAAGTCATGAAAGAAGTTCACTCGGGCGTCTGCGGAGCTCACCAGCCCAGCCCCAAAATACAGCTTCAAATCAAACGACTTGGATATTTTTGGCCCACCATGATAAGAGATTGTGAAGAGCATGCAAAGAAATGCCATATCTACCAAATTTACGGTGATTTCATTCACAAGCATCCCAATCCGCTACATCCTATAGTGGCGTCATGGCCCTTTGAAGTTTGGGGCACCGACATAGTTGGTCCAATTGATCCTCTATCATCTAAAGGCCATCGATTTATATTGGTCATGACTAACTACTTCTCCAGATGGACTGAAGCTGTCCCGCTAAAAGAAGTCAAGACAGAAAATATTCTGGCGTTCTTCCAGCATAATATTCTATACCGCTTCGGTAAACCAAGAAGAATCATTTTTTACAACGAGCCTTCTTTCAAGAGCTTCAAAGTCTTAAGCTTCGCTATTCAGCATAAGATAGACTGGAGATATTCCTCCATTTATAATCCAAGAGCCAATAGGCTAGCCGAAGCCTTCAATAAGACTCTATACAAGCTCCTGAGGAAAAATGCTTCAGCCAACAAGAGAGACTGGAATCTCAAACTTCATGAGGCGTTGTAGGCATATCGTACCACTCACCGTACTCCAACTCAGTCCACTCCATACTCATTGTGTAGGGTTCCTAGGCACACTAGTGAGGTCTCCCAAGCCATCAACCATGCCAAATTAAATTTTTAACGGTGCCGAGAAACCCGACTACGGATCGTTTGCTAGAAAACTAGGCGAAAAGATAACTAGTTAACAATTAACTATGAGATATCGGAAATACAACCTTTGTAGATCCGGTGCTCCACCTCTATAGGTCCGCAACGAAGTCGTCTCCGCTGTCCAAAAGGAATCCGGGCTCTATAGTCGGCTTCGTCGGAGAAAAAGCGAGCTAGGTCGTCGATGTCCATGCCGAAGATGATCTACGTCGAGGCATCGCTAAATCAAGCTCTCACTTCACCAAGTCATGAAACTTGTGAAGAAAACACACTCTACTACTTGGCAAGAGGTAGAGGATGAAGAAATAGGAGTTGGGTTAACTTTAGAATTGGATTTCTCACTCTAATTCATCAATCACCATTGATGAGGTAAGCTTTCTTCTCTTGAAGCAAGGAAGAAGAAGAAGAAATGTTATGATAGAAGTTAATATAAAAAGAAAAGAATAATCCAATCTTTATCATAACTTAACCATGGTTATGTGTAGAGATTGAACTAGGGTTAAATCAAATGGTTAGGTTAAGCATGAGATAAGAATGGTGGACAAAGTCAAAGGTTCATGAATCTTCAACTACAATCCAAAACAAGCCACCATTCTTCTCATTTCATTTTCCAAAAAGAAAATAAATAAATAAATAAATAAATAAATAAATAAAGGAAATGAAACCCTAACCATTCTTTTAACCATGGTTTAAATCTTTGCACTTAACCAAGTAAACATGTATCATCAAACATGATACAATCAAATGCACAAAATCATATCGCATATGTAATGCGCACATCCGAGTGAGAAAATCCATCTTAAGTAAACCGATACTAGTTGATGCAAAGTAATATATCAAATATATAAATATGCATTAAATCATTAAATCAACACTTGATTCAATGATCCGGTTATGTCGCACACAACCGACTAGTATACAATATATCGGCTTATCGAATCAACGCTTGAATCGATAACTAGGTTATATCGCATACAACCATTCGATACATTTATCGCGAGAATAGAATACGGTATCACATACACGCATTATTCTCGGTCCCGCACATATCTCATATGCGCTCCTATTTCGTTTCGCTTGAGCCAGGAAACCTCTGTGTAGGACTCTAAAGACTCGTCAATACGCCGACAGCGGATGATGATCATATCAAACACCCACAAGCCGCAAGCGGTCTGCTAAACGTAACGGCCACCCGGGTATTGAGCGATCTGAAGATCGACGAGCAAGCCCGCTCACACTCCAGTGAATCCGACCAGTAACACTACCGTACAGTCCGGTCTGATCGTCTGATATGTCGCATATCCCGCCTAGGGGTGGTAAACGTCAGACCCCAATAGCTCGATAAGTCGTGTCGATATGAGGTCTATAACTGTTCGAGAAACTACTGGTAACACTTACCAGTAAATCTCAGCAACCCTGGCCAGGGATTTCCTGTTATAGCCAATCGAACACAGCGCAACATCAACCCCCTATACCGGGAGAGACGAATCCCCTCCTATCGCTCATTGCCTCCATGTGACTCGGGACTGTACCCAAAAACCACCGTTTTGCACGCCCTCTTGGACGTGGTAAGATGGAAATCAAAGCACAGTGGGAACCACACAAGACTCTATGACGATCTCGGGTCAACAGACTACTCTGTACCAGTGTCACCAGAGAACTGCCATCTGACGTGAGGTATAATACCATCTGGGAGTTCTCGGCGAGTCCGTCCAGTATACCCAGTCTCTACTGAGCACCCGTATATCATCTCTGATGTCAAACACCAATGGATATGGGATCATCCATCGCCCATCTGTATGGGTCGAGAAGGTACACGCTAGTCTACTCTGGTATATCGATGCCCCGTCTCGATACACCCACGACTAGGGACTTTGAAGGATGTACTTATGGACTACCATGTCCCCACTAGTATGATCCGCATCATAGTCCAGGTAGTCAAGCACACATCCTAAGGGCTTTACCAACATGTAACAGAGAGACAATCAGTATACACGTTAAGGTAAAGTTCAACCAGATAGCATACTATCATGTCGAGCAAGAAAGTCCTCCCTATATATGTCCCAGCATCCACTACAATATACATCCTATGTACAGTAATGGCCTCTAGGGCATACATATTACTAACAATCTCCCACTTGCACTAGGGCCATCTGATAGCAGTGGTTGCAGTATCTCATACTCAACCATCCCATAATAAGTCTCTCTCTGGGAAAAGGCCTTTCGTGAGTGGATCCGCTGTGTTTGTCCTCTGAGTCTATTCTCCAAACCTCGATCACCCTGGATATCAATCATCTCCATGATCAAGTGATACTGCCTTAGAATATGTCTGGATCACTGATGGGACCGGCGTTCCTTGGCAAAAGCCACAACTCCATTGTCACACAATGGGAGGAACATAGTTCATCTCATGAACCATTATACACCCAAACAGCCTCTTTGGTAGCATCTTAAGTAGCGATGTATCGTGCCTTTATCGTCTAGTATGTCACGGTATCTAGCTTGGAACTCTTCCAACATACCGTCCCTTTACTGAAGGTAAATACAATGCCTGTGACTGACATTCAGTCGTCTTTATCACCCTGGAACCCTTCCAGCGATTCTCCCCAGGATCATGTGATACCATCTCACTTCGACAAGTAAGAATCCTAACATCCATTTAGATCTATCTCATAGATCCAAAATCCAGGAGTTAGTAGGTATCACTTTAATCCTATATGGAGAATCTTTGTGATAAGCGGAGATTGATCGAGCGTAGCATAAGAAACTCCTTCCCTATCAAGAGTATGTCATCCACGTACTCTACTAGGATCGTCACCATACTCCCTACTACCTTCTTGTTTATACAAGGTTCATCTACCATTTTGATGATGTCAACTTCTTTGACTAATTCATCAAAACAAATGTTCCAACTCCGCGATGCCTGCTTTATCATATAAAACATCTTGCACACGTTTCCGCTGCTCCCACTGTCTACGAAGCCCTCTGGCTGTGTACTTATAGACGTCCTCTTCTAAATCATCATTTAGAAAAGCAGTCATGGCACCCAACCGCCAGATATCGTAGTTATGGTATGTAGCCGTGGCAAGTAAGATCTGGATGGACTTAAGCATAGCCACTTGAAAATGTTTCATCATAATCCACGCTTGGTCAATGAAGCAAACCTTTAACAAGTCTAGCTTTGAAAGTCTCAACCTTTCCATGTACACCAAGTAATCTTCTCCAGATATACTTGCTCCTGATGGGGATTTAACCCTTCAGATATTGCAACCAAAGTCCATACTTTGTTGGTGTACATGGATTCCATCTCAGATCACTAAGCATCCAGCCATTCTTATAGAGTCTTACTCCTGATGGCCAGCTCGAAACTAGTTGGGTCATCATCTCATGATGCAATCCTCGCTCCCACTGTCATAGAGAAATCGAAGTATCTCTCAGGTGGGTGAGGAACCCTACTAGATCGGCGGAGAGGCTGAGGTTCGTTGGTATCTACTGAATCCTTTGGTTCTACCAAATCATCTTCTGTTGTTTGTATAGTTGGAACTTTTCCAGTTGTACATAACAGATCTTGCCTCGAGCTTGTCCGGATTTTGCTTTTCAGACATAGGCCGGACAACCCCAAATCTTAACTGACTTAAGACATGGGCTCTTCCCATACCATATCTCATATGGAGTGGTAGGCAACTGATTTGATTCGAGCCGTATTCAATAGGTATGCAGCTTCATAAGTGCATAACTCCCAAAAGGAAATAGGTAACTCAGCAGTACTCATCATAGAGCACACCATATCAAATAGGGTGTATCTGCTCCGCCCCGATATACCATCGTGCTATGGTGTATGCGGAGAAGTAATGCTGAGAGAGAATCTCATTCTCCTTTAGAAAAGTCCAGGATTTCCGTGCTCAAGTATTCTCCTCCTAGATCACATCAAAGGACATAATACTTATACCCGTATTTTGGTTCTCTACTTCTAACTTATATTCTGTGAATATCTCAAAAGGTTCGGACTTGTGTTTCAACAAGAACATATGTCTGAATCTAAAGAGATCATCAGAGAACGTAATGAAGTATAAAGAACCAGTCCTGGCATGTGTAGACAGGGGACCTTACATACATCAATATGTATCATCCCAAGAGTTCACTAACTCTTTCTCTGTTTCCAATAAACGGAGCTATGGTCATCTTATCTTTGTGACATGACTGGCGAGTTTCACAAGATGTAAATTCAAACTGATTTAAATATGCATCTAAATGTAACTCCAGCCAGTCGGGTTACATTGATATGACCTAGTCTACAATGCCTCAAGAAGGATTCGTTCATTTCTGAACTCTTCCTCTTGTGTGTGTTCTGTATACAAAAAACTGTGGTTTGATTTAGAACATTAATGCTTTTAGATAACGTGCCTGAACCGATCAACTTTTGATATAGGAAATGTTCAAAACATTATCCAACAATACAAAATTATATCCTTTCTTTTCTAACAAAGAGAGTGATATGATTTGGTATATCAGGTTCGGTATCTAACAACATTCGTTCAGAATCAATGTACTGTAATACAGGGTGACAGTGACCAACAGACTTGGCTGCAACATTTGCCCCGTTTTCTGCCTCATGAAACTTATCACCCGTTCTCAGTTCTCTACCTATCTGTAGCCCTATGTAACAGATTACATATCTGGGATCCTGATCTGGTATCACATACCCAGGACGTAAAGGATACTGAGAAACAGTTCTGTATAATGAACACACCCGAAGATGATGCATCAGCATGCACTCTCTTCTTTTGGGCGGCACGGGAATTCTGGTAATCCCCAATTTCCTGCTCTGTCTTATAACAATTATAAGTTAGAGCGGGACCAACGTTCCCCAGCTCAGTATAACAAGCGGGTTCGGTCAATAATCCGTATTATTATCTTGATTAAGGCGTGATATGGTCGCTACCAGGAGAGAGAGAGAAGAAAACACTCAGCGTGCGCTCTGTCAAGAATAGATTGGTTATTATTTTATCTAATCAGGATGGCTCCCACTGCTTTTTATCAAATCTTCCTTCAAACCCTAAAAGGAAAGACTAGCCGGGATTAATTACACACTACAAGTTCGCCAATCTTTCAGCCAGGCCAGTGTCGGTACTTTGAGGGAGGTCCCCCGTGCTTTCGCACGAACCTAATTAATGTAAACCTCGTTTTCCCAGAGGCGTAACCTCGTTAACACCTTTCTAGACACCTACTTGATCGGCTAATTGTAATGTATAAAACTCTCCCAGGAGTAACACTTACTCGCAGCGGGTATCGGGATCCAACTATCTCATAGAAGGTATGCAATCTCATTGCAAATTTCAACACTTGAAATTCCCGATAATATTTTGCCCCTAGCTCGCTATGACCTTGACGAATGCCAAACAACCCATAGTCCACTAGTCAAGTTCAACCCGTACATTTCTTGATCGAATTAAACCCACCCGCACGACCCTTGACGAATGCCAAACAACGCCGTACGAATACCCTAATCCAATCGCATCATATGCTCAAGCAGATAAATACTAGTTAGCTACCGTACACTACGCCTTGACGAATGCCAAACTACCGCAGCACGAATACTAACTAGTACATATCTGAAATGACGGAGGGCTACGACAGGTTTTTCTGAAAACCTATTGCGTAATGAACTTGATATCGTTGTAGGATCGAATGAATTTTGAAATGGAGTGTTTTTGAGGCTTTTCTAGTTTTGCTAAAGGAGTCACTCCCGGTGAAGGGATCGTCGGTCCTTTCCTCGTCGAATGAGGTGCTGGATATATCATATATATCACTGTGCAAAGCAAAAACACTTAAAAGCAATCAAAAGACATACCGAGTGTGTAGCATCTGCCAGTTATTGCTAAAAGAGTCACTCCCGGTGAAGGGATCTCGGTCCTTTCCTCATCGAATAAGGTGCAGGATATATCACATATACCGCTGTGCAAAGCAAGAACTGTAGCTACCTGTTTTATTTTGAAATTCGATTCTACAACATCTTAGGTTTCTTTTATTTCATTAATCTCATTAATGAAGTCCCATCATTTAAATACCTAAACATCACAGATAAATACGACGTACACTTATGCTATCCGCATTCGCCTCAATGTCCCCTCGTGCACCGTTAGGTTAGGTAACTAACGGCAGAGCGGGGCAGGGCTAGCGCGAGTGCAAAACATAAGTAACGTCTATATAATATATCATATATACTATATACTGTATCTATCACAGAACATGTCATGATCACATCACAGATATCGCAGCAGAAGAATCATATGAAATATTGGATATACTAGGACGTCCGTGTTTTCAATACGAGCCAGTATAAAACACGGATTCCACGGTCGTGATGAATAGCCAAACCCACACCCCTAGACCCCTACGAGAGCGGCAAGCAACCCTACCAATTCTGGAGTTAGGAGACCCGGACTCGACTCCTCGAGTTGGTCTCCCACTGGACTCCAGAACCCGGTTACTTGTGCTCCCCTCCTTGGGTCTATCCTAGTGCGGAAAAGTAAATAATATACAAACGGTGACAACTTCCGCAACCTGGAAGCGCCCCAATAAAAGAATATTACATACAAGTTTTTACATGAATGAAAATGAAAAACACTCATCTCACATAAAAACCCCCGGCTATTCGTACACGACGATCCAATATAACATATCCAGCAACACATAACATCACATGTCATCAACGTAAGTAAATATGCGCAACCCAATTGTCGTTGACATATAGCAACGAAACCGGCGATATCACATATTACACTTACGGTCACAGAAAAGAAAGTGTAAAACTACAACAGTTGGAATCCGCAATCTCTTCAGACATCGCATGCCTGACCAAATGAATTACTTAGACATCGCATGCCTAACAATTATAAACCCCGCATTTTAGTCTCATTATCGAAAACACTTTTCAATATCAAGTCGGGCAATTCAACAAGATTCCCGACAGTCTGATCGAATACTCGTCGCAAACTTCAGTAGACGGCCGCACCCCCGATACCGTCGACGAAGTGCACCAAGGCGGAACACCGCTACCGCGAGCACCCGAACGGATGCTTTCGGCGACGGCGTTCTCCTACAGTCACTTGGTCGGGGCTATGGAGCGAGGCTGTCTATTAAGTTTACCCGGCGAATATCCGCGTACGCTACGTGATTGCGACGGACTTTTGATCGCATCAAAATTCCGTGGCAACCGATCAAGTGAGACTAAACTGCTATGTTTATAACATTCATTCAGTTATCTCATAACTATTTGTGAATTCCAATTATTGTATCACATTCCAGATAAACAGAAAATGTTAAACTTTCCGATCGAACAATCGAACACCCAAGTTTTCCCGATACAATCCAACACATGAAATAAGTCTAACAACATTCAGTTCGTGCCTCAGTACCAACGGTCCAGCCGTAGAAGGGTCAAGCCAACGCCTCACATGTGGCACGCCGTACTGCCCCAAACCCGAAGGTTCAAAGGGCAGTTCAAGACGGTCACATAATCGAGTTAAGGTTTGTTGTCTTCTAGAGGGTCCATCGAGTTACTTGCACTACTTAGAACGTCGTTAAACTACGGAAAAATCCAACACTTGGAAATTTCCTGACAGGGGAAAAATTGGGTATTTATATCCGGTCGAACTTTTTAACATATTCAAAAAAAATATCCGGAACGACACATAGACAAAGTTCGACAATCCGATCGAATGTATGAACTCCCAATACAACCCAAAATACTCAACTCTTGATTTCAGATTAAAAATTCCCAGGAAAACCAGCACTGAAAAATAGGAGTTACTGTGCAAAATTCAATGGCAGATAAGACAAAAGTGCGGCGGAAGGGCCGCATTAGCACGCTAATGCCGCGGTTCCGCCGCACTTTAGAAAGATCATTAGGTAATTTTTGCATCGTAATTCTTAGATTTACCTGCTTGTTTTTCTGCATATTTTTAATTTGCAAAAATCCACGAATTTCAAAAATGTACAGAGAGCATTCTAAGGTTTGGGTTTCGGTTCGATCGGATTTCAAACTCCGTCTGGACTTCGCCTAAGGCTCTAGCTAGGCTCTGATACCACTGTAGGGTTCCTAGGCACACTAGTGAGGTCTCCCAAGCCATCAACCATGCCAAATTAAATTTTTAACGGTGCCGAGAAACCCGACTACGGATCGTTTGCTAGAAAACTAGGCGAAAAGATAACTAGTTAACAATTAACTATGAGATATCGGAAATACAACCTTTGTAGATCCGGTGCTCCACCTCTATAGCTCCGCAACGAAGTCGTCTCCGCTGTCCAAAAGGAATCCGGGCTCTAGAGTCGGCTTCGTCGGAGAAAAAGCGAGCTAGGTCGTCGATGTCCATGCCGAAGATGATCTACGTCGAGGCATCGCTAAATCAAGCTCTCACTTCACCAAGTCATGAAACTTGTGAAGAAAACGCACTCTACTACTTGGCAAGAGGTAGAGGATGAAGAAATAGGAGTTGGGTTAACTTTAGAATTGGATTTCTCACTCTAATTCATCAATCACCATTGATGAGGTAAGCTTTCTTCTCTTGAAGCAAGGAAGAAGAAGAAGAAATGTTATGATAAGTTAATATAAAAAGAAAAGAATAATCCAATCTTTATCATAACTTAACCATGGTTATGTGTAGAGATTGAACTAGGGTTAAATCAAATGGTTAGGTTAAGCATGAGATAAGAATGGTGGACAAAGTCAAAGGTTCATGAATCTTCAACTACAATCCAAAACAAGCCACCATTCTTCTCATTTCATTTTCCAAAAAGAAAATAAATAAATAAATAAATAAAGGAAATGAAACCCTAACCATTCTTTTAACCATGGTTTAAATCTTTGCACTTAACCAAGTAAACATGTATCATCAAACATGATACAATCAAATGCACAAAATCATATCGCATATGTAATGCGCACATCCGAGTGAGAAAATCCATCTTAAGTAAACCGATACTAGTTGATGCAAAGTAATATATCAAATATATAAATATGCATTAAATCATTAAATCAACACTTGATTCAATGATCCGGTTATGTCGCACACAACCGACTAGTATACAATATATCGGCTTATCGAATCAACGCTTGAATCGATAACTAGGTTATATCGCATACAACCATTCGATACATTTATCGCGAGAATAGAATACGGTATCACATACACGCATTATTCTCGGTCCCGCACATATCTCATATGCGCTCCTATTTCGTTTCGCTTGAGCCAGGAAACCTCTGTGTAGGACTCTAAAGACTCGTCAATACGCCGGCAGCGGATGATGGTCATATCAAACACCCACAAGCCGCAAGCGGTCTGCTAAACGTAACGGCCACCCGGGTATTGAGCGATCTGAAGATCGACGAGCAAGCCCGCTCACACTCCAGTGAATCCGACCAGTAACACTACCGTACAGTCCGGTCTGATCGTCTGATATGTCGCATATCCCGCCTAGGGGTGGTAAACGTCAGACCCCAATAGCTCGATAAGTCGTGTCGATATGAGGTCTATAACTGTTCGAGAAACTACTGGTAACACTTACCAGTAAATCTCAGCAACCCTGGCCAGGGATTTCCTGTTATAGCCAATCGAACACAGCGCAACATCAACCCCCTATACCGGGAGAGACGAATCCCCTCCTATCGCTCATTGCCTCCATGTGACTCGGGACTGTACCCAAAAACCACCGTTTTGCACGCCCTCTTGGACGTGGTAAGATGGAAATCAAAGCACAGTGGGAACCACACAAGACTCTATGACGATCTCGGGTCAACAGACTACTCTGTACCAGTGTCACCAGAGAACTGCCATCTGACGTGAGGTATAATACCATCTGGGAGTTCTCGGCGAGTCCGTCCAGTGTACCCAGTCTCTACTGAGCACCCGTATATCATCTCTGATGTCAAACACCAATGGATATGGGATCATCCATCGCCCATCTGTATGGGTCGAGAAGGTACACGCTAGTCTACTCTGGTATATCGATGCCCCATCTCGATACACCCACGACTAGGGACTTTGAAGGATGTACTTATGGACTACCATGTCTCCACTAGTATGATCCGCATCATAGTCCAGGTAGTCAAGCACACATCCTAAGGGCTTTACCAACATGTAACAGAGAGACAATCAGTATACACGTTAAGGTAAAGTTCAACCAGATAGCATACTATCATGTCGAGCAAGAAAGTCCTCCCTATATATGTCCCAGCATCCACTACAATATACATCCTATGTACAGTAATGGCCTCTAGAGCATACATATTACTAACACATTGCTCTTCGGAGTGGAGGCGGTCCTCCCCCTCGAAGTCAAAGTTCTAAGCTTAAAAATGGCCGTTCAAAACGAGTTGACGGAGGAGGAAAACGTGCTCCTTCGGCTTGAATAGCTCGACGCCCTCGAAGAAAAGAGGCTCGCGGTGCAGCAAAATCTGAAGCTTTACCGAGCCTAAATGTCACAGACCTCGAAGAAAATAGGATTGAATAGCTCGTGTTGTTCCTCAAAAGACCAATCATCCCCAATCGACATGCCAAGGGAAAATTCGAGCCAAACTGGGAAGGACCGTACGTTATCGAGAAAGTGTTCGACGGAGGATCCTATCAACTAATAAGTGCTGAGGGAGAATGGCCTATGCCACCCATCAATGGCCGATATCTCAAGAAATACTACGCGTGAATGCTTCAAGTCGCAGGCGAATTGAGCACTCCGGCCCTACGGTCTAGATCATACATCCTGCAAAACCTTATACAATCCATGGGCTGTTAGGAATTCACCGTAGCGTGCAAACGCGTATGTTATGGAAACGGATATGAAATGGAGGAAACAAAATGCGCACGCAAGATCGTTCTCGTTTTAAAATTTTATAACCGCAAGTGCACGGTGCATTGTAGCGAGCCGACAAGCACAGGTCAATCCGCAGGGAATTGTGTATTAAGTATTGTTGTTTAAGATTAACAAATCAATGAATTGTGTTGGTTGTCACAAAATTATAAAAGAATACGAAAATAAGAAAAGCAAGAAAATAAGTGAGGAAGAAATGGTTGTGGCTTGGCTCGGAAGCTTGAATCGTGACGTTTACCTCTACACTCTCTTGGTCATGAGTTGTCCGGCCGTACCTTGATTCCGGCATGAAGCACGACTTGTCAACGCGGTTGCGGAGCACAAACCGTAAAAGTTCGATGTTCACCGCAAAGCACGAAACGAGTCCGTTTTGATCACTTACCGTTTGTATGTCCGCGCTTGGGGTATCAACACTAAGCATGAGGGTTAGCAAGCATACCGCAACAATAAAAACACAAAGTAGTTAGTGAGAGCAAATGGTTTTAGTGTGGAGTTTACTAAGGGTTCGTGATGGTATATGCTATATGAAATCAAGGGATTGTCAAGCACTTGATCACGACATAACATATCCAAACTTAGCAAACTTAACACTAAATAGATTTTAACTTAAACATTGAAATGGGGAGAGGGAATGAATATGGTATATGAGGAGGTTACAAGTAACCATATGTCAAAATACCATATCATATCAATACATTAGCAATATTTAAATTAGAATCAAAAGTTAAGCACATGAAACATAAACAAGAGGTGGAGGAGGCAAAGCCTTTTATCTCACTTCCTCACCCACACCACAACCAAAATAAAGATTAGTTACACATGATAAAAAGGAAGCAAGTAAAGAAAGCAATAAAAGAAAAAGCAATTATATTAAACAATTGAAATGAGATACAAGATTTGGTATCTTGTTCAACCTCCTTAATGAAGCTCTCCAAAGAGAGCTTCAAGAGAGAAAAAGAAGAAGAAACCAAGTGAAGTCACTCACCCTCAAGCTAAACCAAAAAGAAAGAAACTAAAAAAACTATATGTGAATGAGAGAATATGTGAGAGAGCCTTCCCCTTGACACTGATCTTGACACTGATCTGCTATTTATAGGCTCAAAATAAATTTAAACAAACAATAAAAATAAGCCTACGTGGCAGCTAGGGAGGGACAAAGAAAAGATGGGACCCATTGGAGCTTGTATGCCCGAGCTCGCCGGTTTTCATGAGTATGTGGCCGGGTGAAATCCGAGGAGAGGGGCTCGTAATCATTGTGTGGTATAATGTTGTCCCCACATGTCCACTGGTGGTGTTTGTTTTCTTTGTAGAGGCTTGTATAGTACCCAGTAGTTTTGGAAGGAAACCAAACCTTTAACTCACATCATAACTTTTAGCAATAAATACACAATCAATGCACATCACACCCATATAGCCTACTTGCTCTTAGCCATCATGCCATGGCAGCCCCACTTGGTCCATGCTATGTGCACACTTGTGTGTTGGACCAATTTCATACAAAAAATGTGTGCACATGTATTATTTCCAAAAGAGCTCATGGGATATTAGTTGGTTTCCTGGTCTGCTTTGCAGTGTCGGCTCCCAAACGTCATATCCGTAATTTTGAGTATGTTTTCAGTGTTGTATCGCGAATACCTATAAACTGTAATAACTGAGCAGACACTGATTAAAAGTACCGATATATAGCAAAACAGATAACGAATGAGAGGTATTAAAATGCAGTTTTCTGTGGTGAACAAATACCCCCAAACATATCTTTTGCTCGTCCCGAGCAAAACAAAAAATCCTAGCCTCACTTTCGCAAGGAACGCGATTGCACTGAGCACGTGCAACAAGCCGTTAAATCTCTAGGTGTCTCTAGTAGGAGGAGTGTTGTCTCTTGAGGGTTTTCAGCGGATTACACCAACAAAATCCCGTTAAGTTAAATTCATAAGTTAACGTCGATTCTATTCCTACAGTTTATTATCTAAGTTAGAAATTATATTATCCTAAGTTAGAAATATTCAACCCTTATGTTTCACGCCTCCTATCTATTTAATCTTAGATCATATGCGTATTTACAGTTTAGAAAGATATTGGTGTCTCCTGAGTTTTCCTTCTAACTCAAAACTTTTGCATCGTTGATATCTGTGATGTTGTATATGTATTTTAAACGTCGTCTAATTGTTATATGTCATTTAGACGAGGTTGCACATACTTGTGTTATTGTGATGTATATCTCTATGATGGTTTATATGGATTGTGTAACGACTCTAAAATCACTTTACAGAAATTTCTTGTATTTTACAGTAAAGAGTATTACAGCCTGTGTAAGAGTTAAAATTTATTTTTGTTAAATAAAAACAAAAAGCAACTTTTAGCTCACTGGTAAAGCCTCTGCACTGTTGTGACATAGCCTGTATGTTTGATTCTCATCAGACACAATTAGTTTTTAGATTGTTCTTTTTAATTTTTCGGAAGCCCAAGAGTTGCACGTGCAATACATGGAGAAATGAAAAGTTTCAGAAAAATAAAATTGGCACAATGAAGTATACACACCCAACTTGACATGTGGCACAAATCTCGAGACGGATTATCAAGATCCGACCGCCTCTTTTCATCATATGGCCGGCGCCGACGGTCGATGTAGCCCCAAATCCTCCCGTTCTTTGCACACTTAACTCTTCAACTCCACTCAACTCCTCTGTTCCTGTAATCAAACAAAACCCTTTCAATTCACCATTTAAATTCTTTTAATCCAAATTTTTAATTCCCAAACCCTAATTCTTCATTATAAATACCACCCCATGCTCTAGCTCTCCCCTATTCTAAAATTTCTACCAAAAATTCTTTCAAACTGTCTAGGTACCAAGTGGAGTTAAGCACCCAAATAGAGTAGCAAGCCAAACTCGACGACCGGAGCATCTCTGACGAAACCACGACACCCAGAGGCTTCTTCATTAAAATATAACAAACTTATTTCCTATCATTTAGTTTTTAGTTTAACAAAATTTTCATGTGAAACAAACATATAACGAACTTTTTCATTAAATACCATGAACTTTAGTACAACCTTCATTTCAATAATTGTTAAAAATACCTTTAGGAAAACCTCACGGGCCAACGACCTACCCCACGCACACCATAGTTTCATAGCACGGTATCCTAGTTCTATGCTTCATTTAAAAAATAACTTTTGCATTAAAATACCACACCTTTACAAAACGGGTTTCTTTTAATCGGTATTTTGTAATCCTTGGCAATTATGCCTCTGTAACGCTCGTCAGGGGACCCACTAATAGATGGTGCGGATTATCACACGTTCTTAGGACAGTAGAGCGAGATGCAGAACTCCTCACGGAGTATTCGGTCTCGAAAGGAAATAAAAATACGGATTTTAAGAAATACGACTTTTCTAAATAAAAACTAAATTTTGGAAAATTATATAAAACTATGAATTCGTATTTTCAATAAAAACATATTATGAAAATATATTTTTTAAATGAAAAATTATAATTTTTAATAAAATACCACCAAGTTTCCAAAAGTAGTAATTTTCATAAAAATACCATAAACTTTCAAAAAGCTGGGTTTTATTACCAAAACACCAAAACAATTAAAATACATATTCATGAAAACCCTAAATATTATAAATCACACTCGAGATTTATTTTTAAACTATATTAAAGAATTTTTCATAAAACCCCTCGAGATATGCAAAACAATATTTTAAGAACTATAGATTAATATAGGCTTAAACGGTATCATTTCTCTTGAGCATCGGGGAGTCAGAGAAAGTGAGTACTTGCCTATTTAGATTAGACAACTTAACGGAGTTATCAAATAGAAATTGTCTTGGAAAAAGACATAAATCATGCCGTCCATGTGCAGAAGTTGCCGATTTCTCCCGAACATAAGATTTTTAACAGTTTAGAACAATTCATATAAAGAGACCTGAACTCAAACCCCAAACTCCAAACTTAAATCTAAAACTTGAACTCAAACTCTTCGAACTCTAACCTAACTCGAATCTAAACTCGAATATGAACTCGAACCCAAACTACTCGAACCAAGATTGCAATTTTCATGACTCGCATATTACTCGACTCACTCGACTACATTCTACACCTTTTGCAATCTATGGTCTCGATCAAGAAATGTTAATCAATCAATCGAATCAATTAAGTATATTAACCAGTTATAATATATTATACTCGGGGTGTTTGGGATAGTTTCTTGTGTGAATCCAATGGAGCTTCAGGAGTTCCGTATTAAAATCTTTTTTCTATTTTACTCGAATATCAGTCGGGTTGACTCATCCAAAACCTAGAGCCCTGATCCTAACATATGAAATGGGCCCGTGTTTCCTTACTCCTGGGACCCCACTCTTAAGATCATGAATACTTCTACGGCTGCATTGACATTCACACTTGGCACTTAACATTAAAATAATGACCATATAGAGACCTATATTATATACTTACCCATGAACGTATACTCTTACTCGTCATATATATTCTACACTTGTCATTTTCTTTACTCTTACTTAACTTTAGGACTTACCGAGCATTAGTTCGCTGACAAGTATTCCATCCATTTTTCTTCTCTTGGAATGTTCGTCAGATACGATTGAGACGGAAGAAGTGGAAGCCACGGAGGAGGACTTCAACCAAATCGCTACCCAAGACTAGCTCAGCTTTACTTTTCTTCAGTTTATATATGCCACTTGTTTAGGCATTTTCCTTATTGTATTTACTTTCTAGCATAATCTCAAGTACTTGTAAATGTTTGAAGTTGAATGTAAATAAAAATCTTTTGTTGAAATATTTTATAGTCTTCATTTATTCTTGCATTGTGTATTATTGTTTCAATACGCTTAGTATATTTATTTAGGGAATGACCATCTCTGGATAAATATTCCGTGGGCTTGCCACGTCACTGTTTCTTTCTACTGGGAAGTGGGGTGTGACAGTTTTTGTTGGTGGTCCATGCAGGTCGGTTCTGCATGAAGTCGTAAACAATATACCACAAGAATTAATGAATTCAACAAACATTTACATTCCTTGCATTTCAAATTCTTTGAATCTATCATAACCTATCTTTTATATCAAGGTGATGGATCCTCCGAATAATACATGCACCAACGTCAACGACAATACTCCACTGCCTACACTACAACCACCACCTACCATTGCTGCTCCTATCAATGAGCAAACGGTACTGCTTGAGACTATCAAGAGCCTATTGGAGGGTCAGTAGCAGCAGATTGCTATCCTTAATAACCGCCCCGACGTGGAGGCACCTAGAGTCAAACAGTTTCGGGTCTTACACCCAAAGAACTTCTTGGGTAAGGAGAGCCCGCTTGAGGTAGAAGAATGGGTTCAAGCGATCGAAGATGACCTGGAAGCTGCTCAAGTGCTAGAGATTGCTTGGGTTAGAGTTGCTAAGTTGCAACTGACCGATAACGCCAGGATATGGTGGAAGGCTGAGGAGAGCCGTCTCGCACAAACGATAGAACGAAGAATATTCCGAGACCTCTTCAACGCCAAGTATTTCGTAGAGACTGCTTTTGACATGGAGCAGCAATTCATCCATTTACAACAAGGCTCGATGTGGGTCAAGTCGTTGGATAAATATAATGCTGAGTTTACTATGCTCAACAGGTAAGATATTTGCTTAAATTCAATTTTCTGATCTCACTCACAACACCGCTAACATACGGTCATAACAGGTTTGCCGTACATCTTATTCCCACTGCTGAAATCCAGAAACGGCGATTTCAGCAAGGGTTGGTGTAACAACCCTAAATTTTGTTACAACTTTCTATACAAATTTTTCAAAAAATACAGAAAGGGGTATTTTCGCTTGAGCACAAATTATAAGTTTGATTTTCTTTTTAATAGCAAGAAGGAGCCTGTAGCTCATTGGTAAGACCTTGCACTACTGATCCAAAGCACCAGATTTCAAATCCCATTAGCCACATTATTTTTAATATTGTTTTATTTTAGATTTTTAGAAGTCCAAGGGTCTACACGTGCATAACTCGTAAAAACCCTACTACACATGTAAAACAAACTGACTTAGGGGCTACACTAAGCGACGAGGGACACGTGGCAGCGAGCCCCGGCCCGACTCGGCCGACTAGGGCCGGCGCCTCGGCCGACTTGGCCCAGCGCCGCCGGCCGAGTTGAACCGGATCGCCGAGTTGTCAACAATGAAAGTGTGCCTCTCTGCCTCCCTATTATCCCTGTACACTTTAAATTTCCTGCAATTTAACAGAGCCTTTTAAATTCAATTAAAACCCCATTAAACCATATTTTTTTTAATACATTTTCAATTCAACCTTTCATCTACCCTAACCCTAGAATTACCCTATAAATACCACCCCTAAACACACACCCCTCACTCACAATTCTTTCCAAACTCTCAAAATAACTCTATAGAATTTTGTGTACAAGTGAAGTTAGCGAAGGGCGAAACTCCGGCGAATTTCCGACGACGACTCTAGGAGCTCCCGGCGACGAAATGACGCATCGGCACATCCTACCGCTTCCTCTCCCTCTTCTCTAACCCCTAATCCAGTAAGTCTCACCTCTCCATTATCTAATCTACTCTTAAAACTCATATTTCTAAAACCCGACGGAATCGGAGTTAATCCGACTTCCGATTCGGTTCTTCCTAAAAACTCCACCTTTTCTTAAATACGAACATACCAAACCCTTACATGTTGACTATTAAATATTAACAAAATATCATGAATAAGTTTCAAAGCAAAACATTTCATATTGCAATTTTTATAGTACTTTTTCAGTAAAATACCATATAGTTCAGTTTTGACATTAAACATCATTAATCTTACTATACCTTTTAGTAGATCATGAGGTAATGACCTACCTCCTCACAACACTCATATGCAACATAGCACAGTACCTTTTGGGAAATATAGATTCGGAAAAATACCGTTTTACACAAAACTACCTTAAACATATAAAAACCATTTTCACAAGATTATGTATTTTTATACAAATCTTTGCAAAGTGCCGCTACAATCCATTTGGGAAACCCATTCGGGATGGTGCGGATTATCGCACATCCTCGGGCTTAGTAGTGCGAGATGCAGACCTCCGCAAGGAGCATTCGGTCTTGAGAGATTTAAAATACAAATATCTTAAGAAAATGAGATTTCTAGAAAATAATAAATTAAAATTATTTTTATAAATATATAAATATATATGCATCATCAAAATACCTATTTTTGTTACAATATAAATATTCCAACTTTTCTAAAACAAAATAATCATTTTACATGATAATACCATGAAATTCCATACAAGTTTAATATTACATTTAAATATCAAATATTATGAAATTAGGTTTTATTCACTAGAAATGTCACATGCATAAAATCTACATCTATGACAACTCTAAAGACGATAATTAAATACTTGAGATATATTTTGAAAATTATACAAAATTATTTTTACATAAAACACCCTCAAGTTCTATAAATTATCCTAAGGACCCTAGTAAATATAGGTTTAAGCGAGGCCAATCTCTTGAGCCTCAGGGAGCCGGAGAAGCGGGTGCTTGCCTATTTAAGGTAGACAACTTAACAAACAGTGTTATCAACACGGTAATTGTCTTTAAAAAAGACACAAATCCTGCCGCCTATGTGCAGCGGTTACCGATAACATCAAAACCTAATTCAGGATTCAATTTCTTTTCTAATTGTTTGACTCAGACTGAGTCTCAATATAAATAATCTGAATTGAATATGATTCAAGTACAATCTACAACTACAATTCAAATGAATCCATGAATCCATACATTCAATCTATTCAATCTGTATTGACCGAACCGAACCATCGATATACTTCCATTTACATGATTCTCTAGTTACATCCATGATTCTCCAGTTATATCCATTTACTGATATCATGGTTTCTGCAAGTCATCCAATTATACAATCTATATTACAAGACAATACAAGTTATAATATAACACAAACAATACAAGAAAGACATCGCGGGGTTAAGGGGTAGATTGGTACGGAAGGTGTTAGAAGTGGCATGAGACTGCAAGACTTAAGACACCTAACCTGTATTTCCGTTGCTGTTGTACCGTGGTATAAACGGTTCCTTGTACTCCTGTTGCCTTTAGTCTCTGGATTATAGAGGCTTCTCTCGTATATACTGGCATCCTTCTGTACCAAGCTACAAACAACAGCGTTAACCATATAATACAACTTTAAAAACTACTTTCTCTCTCTGTCTATTCTATTTCTCCCTTATCTTTAGGACTTACCGAGCGATTGTTCGCTGACGACATTCTTTCTCTTTCTTCTTTGGAATGTTGTCAGGTGATCTGTACACTCAGGAGATCGAGCCTACCAGCGAGGACTTGGATCAGCTTGCCTACGACCTAGAGCTCTAGATTCATTGTATACATTTTATTTCAGTACTTTTTATTTTTGTTATGCCACTGTTTAGGCATTGCTTTCATTCAGATGTATTTACTTTCCATGCATTGTACAAAGAAATGTTAATAAATAAAGTTGATGTTCAGTTATACCTACTGTCTTTGTCTCTTGTGCATTTTTATTTATATTGCTTAGATACGCTTAGCGTATTTAATTCAGAGTAAATACGTAGCGGCCAGTCGCGTCCTCTGCCCGTATACTGGGAAGCGGGGCGTGACAGTTGGACTCTGAAATCCAAGCTGCGCTCGCTACAGGGGATTTCCCAACCCATGAGCTTGCTTTAAAGGCCGCCCGACGCTATGAGGCGGTTGTGAAAAAGAAGGGCAGGCCGTAGACTGCCGGTGTGAAACTCCCTGTGCACCAGATCACAGAAGGGGCCTCTTCCAGGCCAGCTTTTAACGGACCATCTCGGAGGCCAGTAAATTCGTTCGCCAACAGTAGGCCAAACTTTTGCATCTAATGCAAAAAAACAGGGCACCTTGTGAAGAACTGTCGTAGGATGAACATCTTGTGTCTGATCTGTGGGTCTTCTACTCACGCCATTGGAGCATTCCCACAGAACCGAGGACCCAACAACCCTCCAGCTAGACCGGCGATCCAAGCTCCTCTTACCCGGTTAGCTCTATCAGCTCCAACTCCCCACACCCAGACCACTCAACCCCAACACTGAGTGTTTAACCAGACACAGAGGAAAGTGCCGCGATGCCAAGCATTCATTATGTCGGTCAAAGAGGTTGAAGCTATGGGTGAGGTTATCACTGGTAAATCTCTTCCCTATTCTCTTTCAAGACCTTTCAATTCATTACCATCTTATATTTGTTATACCTAAACCTATCCTACACGACTTAGGTATAATCTTAGTAGCCTCCCTACCTGCACTCACGCTCTTCGACACTGGGGCATCACATTACTTTATGTCGCAACGATTCGTCCGAACTCATGGGATCCCAGTTAAACCGCTCGTATCCAGCTGGAATGTCAGTTCAGGGAACTGCATTCTAAAAGCAACTTTGGGATACGATCTATGTCCAGTGGTCATCTGCAGTCGAAAATTCTAGGCGGACTTCAAGGTGCTGGACATACCGAATTTCGACGTAGTCTTGGAAATGGACTGGCTGGAAACTTTTTTCGCTACTGTCGCCAAAGGAGTGTAGTGTTTGAAATACCAGATCATCCAATGTTCTACTTCAAAAATAGAGACCGAACCTTGGAACCTAGCGTCTACCAAGCAAAACCAAAGAAGGCAGAGATTGCAGCGTTGCAAGTGGAAGAATCAAAGCTAGAGCTAGTTCGAGAGTTCGAGGATGTATTCCTGGAAGATATCAGGTTTGCCTCCCGATCAAGCTCTTGAATTCATCATCGATTTACAACCCGGCGCACAACTAGTAATAAAAGCTTCGTACCGACGGAAGAAGTGGAAGACATGGAGGAGGACTTCAACCAGATCGCTACCCAAGACTAGCTCAGCTTTACTTTTCTTTAGTTTTTGTATGCCACTTATTTAGGCATTTTCCTTATTGTATTTACTTTCCAGCATAATCTCAGGTACTTGTAAATGTTTGAAGTTGAATGTAAATAAAGATGTTTGTTGAAAAATTTTACAGACTTCAATTTTTTCGATACGCTTAGTATATTTATTTAGGGAATGATCTTCTTTGGATAAATATACCGCGGATTTGCCACGTCACCGTTTCCTTTTACTGGGAAGCAGGGCGTGACAGGTTTTGGTGGTGGCCCATGCAGGTCAATTATGCATGAAGTCGTAAACAATATACCATTAAGAATTAATGAATTCAACAAACATTTACATTCTTTGCATTTCAAATTCTTTGAATCTATCCTAACCTATCTTTTATATCAAGGTGATGAACTCTCCGAACAATACCAGCACCAACGTCAATGACAATACTCCACCGCCTACACTATCACCACCACCTACCGTTGCAGCTCCTATCAATGAGCAAATGGTATCGCTTGAGGATACTAAGAGTGTATTAGAGGGTCAGCAGCAGCAGATTGCTATCCTTATGAACCGCCGCGACGCGGAGGCGCCTGGAGTCAAACAGTTTCGGGCCTTACACCCAAAGAACTTCTCGGGTAAGGAGAGCCCACTTGAGGCAGAAGAATAGGCTCAAGTGATCGAAGATGATATGGCAGCAGCTCAAGTGCCAGAGATTGCCTGGGTGAGAGTTGCTAAGTTGCAACTGACCGATAACGCCAGGGTATGGTGGAAGGCTGAGGAGAGCCGTCTCGCACAACCGATAGAAAAGAGAACATTCCAAGACCTCTTCGACGCCAAGTACTTCCTAGAGACTGTCCGCTTTGACATGGAGCAGTAAATCCATTTACAATAAGGCTCGATATGGGTAAAGTCGGTGGATAAATATGATGCTTAGTTTACCATGCTCAGCAGGTAAGATATTGTCTTAAGTTCAATTTTCTGTTCTCACACACAACACTGCTAACACAAAGTCATAATAGGTTTTCCGTACATCTTAGTCCCACTGCTGAAATCCGGGCACGATGATTTCAGCAAGGGTTGGACTCTGAAATCCAAGCTGCACTCGCTACAAGGGATTTCCCAACCCATGAGCTTGCTTTAAAAGCTGCCCGATGATATGAGGCAGTTGTGAAGAAGAAGGGCAGGCTGCAGACTGTCGGTGTGAAATGCCTTATACACCAGATCACAGAAGGGGCTTCTTCTACGCCAGCTTTTAACGAACCATCTCGGAGGCCAATAAATTCGTTCGCCAACAGCAGGCTAGACTTTTGCATCTACTGCAAAATAACATGGCACCATGTGAAGAACTGTCGTAGGTTCATGATCAGTCGAAAATATTGCATATTTTAGCCGGCAATTTCCTCATCATTTGTATTCATATAGAAGTGTTCGGTATCCGTATTTCACATATTAGCAAATCTATCACAGATTATAAGATTACATGTATTAGACCTTAAAACCGGCATTTCTAGGGAAATTGACTGCACTGCATGGCATCGCAATATTTCTATATGTCGCAACCCGTGTTTCGAAGTCTGCGCAGGAAATGAGAAGCTTGCTCGATCATTACACCGCTCGAAAGATACGTAAACTCACTAATTTCAAATCTGGTATCATTACAAAGGAGCAATTGCAAATCAACATATCAAAGGAAGCTATAAACTACAGTACAAGACAGCACCTAAAAGACCAAGGCCCACGCCTCCTACATAGCCGCGGATCCGCGGCATGGGCTTGCTAAGGCCGCGGATCCGCGGTTGACCAAGGGGATCATCTCCTCATTTTTGGTGCACAACTCCTGTATCAGGGCCTACAGTTCAGAAATGTACTCCAAGTTCCAGAAAACTCCAGAGACCAGATCAGCAAACACCTTGAGTTTCACTAAACTAGCCTAATCATTCTAGAACTTTCCTTAAACCCTAGCTTAAACCCTAAGCTAGCTCCTAACAAACTATCTTCTAGAAGACTCAACAAACTTTTGGAGGGAACTACCATTTCAAACCTAAACCTAGGGTTTGGAAGTTCTATAAATAAGACTCTAGACTCAAAGGAGAGGGAATCATCTTATATCAACACATATCATACATCCAAGAGAGGGTGTGATTCATTTTTAGCCATTCTCCTTCTTCATCTCCTTCTTCCACAAGTTTAGTGAGAGGGCTTGTGGGAAACCCTAACCCTAATTCCAATTAAAGATCAAGATCCCGAGTACCCATTAAGCAAGAAGACTTACAACCTTTAGGAGCGGAGCCGATCTTCAACGGAGCAAGCGATCCGAGCCGATCCACGACTCACGAAGCCTAGCGACGCCCGATCAACGATTTAGATTCTTCCTCTTGTAGTTCTTGAAGCGAATGTAATCAAAATTGTTGAGATAAATAAAGGTGATATTCTTTTATCTTGTTTTCTTTAAATTCTGCATCATGATATCTTTACAATTTGTGAATCTTTTCTGTGTGGTGATGTGTGAATAAAACTCCGCTCGTCGAGGAGTCGAGACGGTTAATAGAATGATGATGTAACATAGCTTTAATCGATTCTTGAGTCCTACGAGTTTTGTAAACCCTAGCAAGTTCAAGAAACGACGACCCATTTCGTTTCGATGCTTTCTTGATTGACATCGATCGAAATTGGGGAGTTACGATCGTTTCTTGAATTTGGTAGAGGCTAGAAAAAAGGAATGATATTGACGAAAGAACAAGGGTTAAAAGATGAACCCTAGTTTCATCAAGAAAGCCCTAACTCTCGTCGATGATCATCGATCTAGTATCAATCCTTCGAAGGACAAGAACACGATATCTTTAGATTACATCACGTCTATTGATCCTATCGATTCCTTCGAGCCTCTCTTATATTCTTGATTGTTAATTGGAAATATTATCGAAACACCGATTCTTGATTGTTTATAGTTTCTTGATTCTTGAATAAAGAATAGTGACACTCGAATACAAATCATTCTTGAATCATGTTTTCTTTTATTGTTGCTTAACTTTTCATTTCAAACGTATCAAAATACAAGTGAATCGTGCAATCCCTGTGAACGATCCGCACTCACTACAATCTACATCCGACACCGTAGTTTGATTGCGGTCAAAATATTTTTTTGGTTGTGAAGTTCTTTATAAATTTTCCGAATACCAACCCATTTGAGTTCTTTAAACAAAGTCGGAAACGAAACAAACCTTCACCGGAAAATCGATCGATCAAAATGGCGCCATTGCCGGGGATCGCGCTAATTCATTTACATTTTTTTTGTTTGAAGTGAAAGAATTATTACATTCTACTTCTTGAAAGCAAAATTCGTACAAACTCTTATACGTGAGTTGTGATTTGATTGCAAGGTGATCTGGAGCATTTTGTGCTGTGGAAAAATTATTTAGGATATACCAGAGAGCTGAGGAAAGCAACAGAAGGCAGCTGTTGAAAAATTGTGCACTGATTCCAATACTCAACCGCGGAAGCGCGGCAATAGAGGGAATACGCGGCGGAAACGCGGCCCCTTGGTGGGTTCTCTGCAAAATTTTTGCCTCAGGTAACTTCTTACTCTCTCCCCTCTCCTCTTTTAGCTCCAACTAACACTTTGCTGTAGGATTCTTTGCAAATAATCGCAGCGCCGCAAAAGCAAAATTAAATTTGTGCTTGATTTTGATTTCTTGGTTGTTTGCATTATAATACGGAAATTTAAGGGGCACGGCCAAATCCAAATTAGGTGGGGATTTCATTACCCTTCCTAGGCCCCGAAAATCGCAAAACTTGCATCCGCATTACCCTCATTAACTAAAAGAAATCTAGAGAAGACTCTAAGGACTGTCGCGCTCAATTAGGACAAGAGAAGGCCGTGGGTAATTCATTGCTTATCCGCGTTTTCTTGTGGTGCCTAAGGCGAGTGTGTCTAAGGCTAGTGGTTTTTAATTAGGCCCACCACTTACGTAGTGGAGTACCTTCCCACTTACCTGGCACTTATCCGGCCACAGGGGGACAAAGAGGCAGTGGAGGATTCTATCCTGCGACTTGTCTTTTGGCAGTTAGGAGCGGTCTAGAGCCGGACCTAGGTGACCACTAGATTCTAGGGTTGTGTGCTGCATTTGTTTTGTCGCATCATTTTTTCAAAAAAAAATCCGTCCCTTTTTCAAAAGCAAACACCGCATTCATTTACCCCTAATTATAAGCCAACGCTGCCACTTGTACTAACCCATTTTAGGGCAAGATAGGCTGGACACGGGATTCTAGTGCCCGTTTAGTCCACGTACCCCTTATCGACTCCGAAGTCGATATTTCTCCATTTACCTTTCCTTTACCCACTACCACACCCACACCGATGGATCCGAATCCATCAAACTTCTTTAACCCTAATCTGCCGCCGTCCGTTGGTGCGTAGAATCCACCCCACATTTCTATCCAGGAAAGATGCTATCCACATAGAGGTCCTCTTTCGACCTGCTTATCCACACCACCAGCCAATGGGGATAACTTTGAAATTAAGCCCCAGTATATCAATCTTTTACCCAAATACCACGGACTCGAGACTGAGGACGCTTACGTTTTCATTACCAAATTTGAAAACGTATGCGCAATGATGGGTACGTCACAACTTTCAGTGGATGCGATGCGTCTACGACTTCTTCCATTTACTTTGTGCGATATAGCCGAGAAGTGGCTATATAACACTACCGCACACTCTATTACGAATTGGGAAGAATTCGTCGCTGCATTCCTTAAGAAATTCTACCCACACCAAAAGACAGCTCGAATCCGTAGCGAACTGAACCAATTTGCCCAGCTCCCTGCTGAACCATTCTCTAAATACTTTGAACGTTTCAAGGATCTATTGGTTCAATGTCTTCATCACGGCATCCCGAGATGGGAGCTTTGCCGAATCATATATGAGGGCAGTAACCCTAACACTAAACAGAGCCTTGAAAACATGTGTCAAGGTACATTTATGACTAAGGATGATGGGGAAGCTTGGAGGTACTTAGAAGAGTTCGCTGAAAAGTCACTACAGTGGGAGAGTGGAACCCAACCATTGAATAGGGGTGGCGTACACCAAATAGATGTGTCCATAGGTGTTCGAGCTGAGATGGCAGCAATGCAAAAGAAGCTCGACGCTATGGAACACAAATTTGCAGCAGCCTCCCTAAACCCAGTGTCACTCCCCAAAACTGTTTGTGGGTGCTGTTCTGATCCGTCACATTTAACGGAAGAATGTCCATTAAACTCTGCGTTTCAAGGTCACGAGCATTCTAATGCCGCATTTCAAAGACCTCGAAACGATCCATATTCTTCCACATACAATCAGGGTTGGAGGAATCACCCGAATTTTGCTTGGAACCAAAACCAATCTCAAAACACGGTTCCAAACACGAATCAATTTCAAAGGGCTCTTCCTCCACCACAACAGCAACCCCTTCAACTCACTCAGCACCCTTATCAGTCACAAAATTTCCAAAACCAGGGCAACACTCCTGCACAGTCTAATCCTATGCAGTCCTGTTCTGACGAGTTCTCTCAATTCACTCAAACCATGAAATCACTTTTATCAAATTTCATAGAGGTTTCGGCTGAGGTTAGATCTTCCGTCGGTGAGATAAAGAAAAACTCAGCGTCCCAAGCTGAGAGTATCAGAACGATGGAAGCTGAAATCGCACGACTTAAAGCCGAAATGAGTGCGAGAGA
Organism: Agapanthus africanus; assembly: GCA_030015575.1. Taxonomy (NCBI): domain Eukaryota; kingdom Viridiplantae; phylum Streptophyta; class Magnoliopsida; order Asparagales; family Amaryllidaceae; genus Agapanthus; species Agapanthus africanus. The sequence continues at coordinate 517,958,179 of JASDDO010000016.1, forward strand.
AAAAGGGAAACTTCCATCTCAACCCTTACAGAATCCTGGGCATTACAATGTAAATGCCGTCACAACGTTGAGATCGGGAAGAGTGCTGAATAATAATGTCGGGGAAGGTATTGATGATACTGAAAATCATATCAACACCCCGGCTGAGACCTTTCCACACACACACACTTCTCCTTCTGATCCTTCTTCTTCTACCAAACCACCTTCTAGCGAGCCTATTCTCCATTTCCCTTTAGGCTCAACACCTTCACCAAACCCTTATAGTTCTCCACAGACGGTCCCCACACCTCCTTTGGGACCTCGTCTACCCCCCTTTCCTTCTCCTATGATGGACCCTGCGCTTATTGCGAAAGCTCCATACCCGAACCGGCTAAGGGCAAATAGAACGAGTCCTCATATAGAGAAAATAATGGAAATGTTCAAACAGGTTAACATCAATATCCCTCTCCTAGATGCTATTCAGCAAGTCCCCGCTTATGCGAAAATTCTTAAGGACTTGTGCACTAGGAAGAGGAAGACTCAAGTGCCAAAGAAGGTCTTTATGTCTAATAACATTAGCACTGCTTTTATACCCCAGCTTCCAAAGAAAAGAAAGGACCCAGGATGTCCTACAATATCGATTTCGATTGGGGGTAAAAACATAAATCGTGCTCTTTTAGACCTTGGCGCAAGTGTTAACCTGCTCCCTTATTCTTTCTATGAGCAATTAGGGATTGGAGAGCTGAAACCTGCTCATTGCACTCTCTAGATGGCAGACCGCTCTATCACCAAACCAAGGGGTGAATTAGAGGATGTATTGATAAAGGTCGGGGAATTTGTTTTCCCTGTAGACTTCATTGTGCTCGACACACATCCTGTAGCAAACCCCCGGGGCCAAATTCCGGTGATTCTGGGTCGTCCTTTCCTTGCCACTTCCAACGCTGTTATAAACTGTAGAAATGGTTCAATGAACTTATCATTTGGAAATATGACCATTGAACTAAATATCTATAAAGTTGGAAGTCAGCCATCAGAACCCTCTGCTCATATTTTAGATGTGTGCTCTGTCCATGAGATCGCTCCCGATAGTTGTAGAGCTGAGGATCTTTGTTTTACTGATCTCGATGACATTACCACACCTCTGTTTGACTTTGCACAAGATCTTAGTGAGGACACTTTACCTACACTTGAGTCCTGCACTTCTGACTTTTCTCCACCCGAGTCTGTATCTTTCACAGGCTCTGAGCTTCTTTGTAAATCCAAAAATCAATCTATGACCCTTCCTTCTATCATTTCTCCGCCTGAGTTAGATCTCAAAATTTTACCTTCTCACCTCAAATATGCATATCTAGGTGAGAATGAGTCTTTACCGGTTATCATATCCGCTTCTCTTGCATCAGAGCAAGAGAATGCCCTTTTATCGGTATTGAGATCTAACAAAGAGGCATTTGGTTGGAGTATGGCGGACATCAAAGGGATTAGTGCCTTGATAGTTGAACATCATATACATGTGATGGATGATGCCAGACCAACCCGAGAACCACAGAGATGGTTGAATCCCGTCATGAAGGAAGCGGTCATGAAAGAAATCGTCAAATGCTTAGATAATGGTATTATATACCCCATCTCCGATAGCCAGTGGGTGAGTCTTATACATGTTGTTCCTAAGAAATCCGGCATCAAAGTTATCACAAATACGGCGAATGAGTTGATTCAGACACGCGCCCAAACTGGGTGGCGTGTATGCATCGATTATAGAAAACTCAACGCTGCTACGAGGAAAGATCATTTTCCTCTACCATTCATTGATCAGATGCTGGAACGATTAGCGGGACAAGAGTATTATTGTTTTATGGACGGATACTCAGGCTATAATCAGGTCCCCATCGCCAAAAAGGATCAAGATAAAACCACTTTTACTTGTCCTTTTGGTACCTTTGCTTACAGTCGCATGCCCTTTGGGTTATGCAATGCTCCCGCTACCTTTCAGCGGTGTATGATGGGGATATTCTCTGATATGGTAGAGAATTTTCTGGAGATCTTTATGGACGATTTCTCGATTTTTGGAAACTCTTTTTCTGATTGCCTAGCGAATCTTGACGCTGTTCTTACTCGTTGCAAAGAGAAGAACTTGACATTAAACTGGGAAAAATGCCATTTTATGGTCCAAGAAGGAATAGTCCTTGGACATGTCATTTCACAGAAAGGCATTGAGGTTGACAGAGCTAAGATAGATGTCATTCAAAACCTCCCTCATCCCAAAAGCGTCAAAGATATTCGCTCTTTCCTTGGCCATGCGGGCTTTTATAGGAGATTCATTAAGGACTTTAGCAAAATTGCTAGACCTTTAACACTACTCCTGGCCAAGGATACGACCTTCCATTTTGACTCGGATTGCGAGACAGCTTTCAACTCACTTAAACACTCACTCACTTCAGCCCCCGTTTTATCATCACCAAATTGGGACTACCCCTTTGAGCTGATGTGTGACGCATCTGATTTTGCAGTAGGTGCAGTCTTAGGACAGCACATCGAAAAGATGCCACACGTGAAATACTATGCAAGTAAGACCCTGAATGATGCGCAAATCAATTATACAACCACAGAGAAAGAGCTTTTAGCGGTTGTATTTGCATTAGAAAAATTCAGGCCTTACTTAATCGGCTCACCTATAGTTGTGTATACTGACCATTCCGCTTTAAAACATCTTCTGGCGAAGAAAGATGCAAAAGGTCGACTAATACGTTGGATCCTTCTGTTAAAAGAATTCGATCTTGTTATCAAAGATAAGAAAGGATGTGAAAACGTAGTAGCTGACCACCTTTCACGCATCATTTCTTCCCCTGTGACCCTGCCGATCAATGATTCATTCCCTGATGAACAACTCTTGAGCATATCCACGGAACCATGGTTCAGGGATATTGTGAACTATCATGCCACGGGACTAATACCGAGCGATTGGTCAAAACAGGACAAATACCGTTTTCTTTCCCAAGTAAAACACTTTTACTGGGACGAGCCCTATTTGTTTAAATATTGTCCTGATCAGATCATTCGCCGGTGTGTCCCGAATGAAGAGTTCAAGAGTGTTCTTTCTTTTTGTCATGATCAGGCCTGTGGGGGTCACTTTGGTCCTAGAAAGACAGCGGAAAAGGTTTTGCAATGTGGATTTTATTGGCCGACCTTATTCAAGGACGCATTTGAGTATTGCAAAACCTGTACACAATGTCAGTATACGGGTAGAATATCCCAGAGGAATGAAATGCCTCAGCAACCTATTCTGGTTGTTGAAATATTTGATGTTTGGGGCATAGATTTTATGGGTCCTTTTCCCAACTCCTTTGGGAATCTGTACATATTGCTGGCGGTTGATTATGTCTCAAAGTGGGTAGAAGCCATTCCATGTCGCACTAATGACAGGAAAGTTGTCATTAAGTTCTTAAAAGAGAATATCTTTTCGCGATTTGCACACCCACGCGCTATCATTAGCGATAATGGGACACACTTCTGCAACAGGTCTTTCGAGACTCTGATACGAAAATACTCAATCAACCACCGTCTTTCTACACCCTATCATCCCCAAACAAGCGGGCAGGCTGAAATCTCAAACAGACAAATCAAACTTATCCTGGAGAAAACTGTTGCTAAAAATAGAAAAGACTGGTCGACCAAATTGACGGATGCTCTTTGGGCATTCAGGACTGCATATAAGACCGACCTAGGAATGTCTCCATATAGGATAGTGTTTGGAAAAGCATGTCATTTACCTGTCGAGATAGAGCATAAAGCATTGTGGGCTATAAAGGAAATAAATTTTGATCTAAACCTTGCTTGCACCTTTCGGAAGCTGCAACTTAACGAGCTAAGCGAACTCCGCGATGAAGCTTATGATAATGCTGTAATCACAAAGAATAGGACTAAGGTTTTTCACGATAAAAACATTTTGAGGAAAACATTTTCACCTGGTCAACAAGTCCTTCTTTATGATTCACGATTACACCTTCACGCGGGTAAGCTCTGATCTCGATGGAAGGGACTTTTTGTTGTGCGGTCTGTATACCCGCACGGGACGGTAGAAGTTGAAAATGTTAAAAACGGCACCTTTTTCAAAGTAAATGGACATAGACTAAAGCCGTATTATTCCACTGACCCCACGGAGGAGCTCTTGTTCTTACAAGAGCCAGTTTATTTAGATTAAAATTCCTCCGTCTCACCTTCATGTCCAGTATATCATTGCATCATTTTTTGAATGGAGGTGAGTGAAAAGAGTAAGTTTGGGGGAAGTTCTTCACTTATATATTTTGCCCCCACAAATAATTCCCCCCAGGCTTACAGTTTTGTAGGTATAGCATTCGGCAACAGTGAGGACACTATTGAAAACAAGTTTGGGGGAGGTTTGTGCTTATTTTTCGCATCATTTGCATATCATCTGCATAAGCACAAAACATTTCTTTAAAAATCTATAAAAATTGAAAAAATTTCAAAACCCATAAAAATTTAAAAAAAATTTCAAAGTATAAAAATAATTTTAATATTTACACTTTTTTGTATATAAATAAGATAATGAAAGTTTAGATAGTGAAAAGTTACATCCATGAGATTAGAAAAATTCTAGAAAACTAAGAAAATTAGAAGTTTTCTTATACGAACTAGTAATAAGTAGTTATGAGCCGTTGTCCCAAGGGTTAGTAAGATGAAGGACGTCACTAATCTGAGGATAAAAATAAGTCTGAAAAATAGTTTCTATTCTGGAAGCCAAACATTTTGAACGTTGATACCCTGCTATTCGCACTTACACACGTCTTGAAGCATGGGATAGTAGAGGATACCTTGAAATGCTCTTGTCTTAAAGCCAAAAGTATGAAGGAAATAAAAAGAAAAAAAAAGTGAATAAAAAAAATATATAAAGTGGTGAGAAAAATGGACACTGGTTTTGTTATCACCGAGGGCAATAAAAATGTATAGCGAGGGTGCTTCTTCACCTAGTGCCCTAAGGCCAACTGGTCTGGGAGTCACTGCTATGCCTGAGGTGGTGCAAGACGAGGAAAATACACCAAGTAAGCAAGCACAGGAGTAATCGGTCGGTTAGTACCTCAAGAAGTATTAACGGTCGCATGAAAGTGTGTGAGCAATCTCATCTAAATATTCATTAATTAAAAAGTACTGAGGCTGATGGGCAAGAATATGATAGCTTGAATTGAATTCTCCGGGTGTAGGGATGTCTTTACACACACGCAGGGTTATATGATCGATGTTTGGAAAACAGATAGGAATGAAGAATAAGACGATGTTTTATTGAGGGAGGACGTGATTTCTAACATCTTTTTATGACCATTAAGATAGGGCTCATGACAACCGAAAAGCTAGCTTAGTTGGAAACCCTAATTTTCAAAGCTTTTCTTTTACAATTCTTTTCTTTAAATGTAATATTCATGATCTTGCTTTTATTATTGGATTTTGTGGGTGCAATCCGCTGAAAACCCTCAGGAGACAACACTCCTCCTACTAGGGACACCCAGAGGTTTAAAGGCTTGTTGCACGTGCTCAGTGCAATCGTGTTGCCTACGAAAGTATGCTAGTTAGTTTTTCTCTTTCTTTATTTTCTCCTTCTCTTTTGAATAAAACATTCGCTCGAGACGATCGAAATTAAGTTTGGGGGTATTTGATCAGTCGAAAATATTGCATATTTTAGCCGGCAATTTCCTCATCATTTGTATTCATATAGAAGTGTTCGGTATCCGTATTTCACATATTAGCAAATCTATCACAGATTATAAGATTACATGTATTAGACCTTAAAACCAGCATTTCTAGGGAAATTGACTGCATGGCATGGCATCGCAATATTTCTATATGTCGCAACCCGTGTTTCGAAGTCTGCGCAGGAAATGAGAAGCTTGCTCGATCATTACACCGCTCGAAAGATACGTAAACTCACTAATTTCAAATCTGGTATCATTACAAAGGAGCAATTGCAAATCAACATATCAAAGGAAGCTATAAACTACAGTACAAGACAGCACCTAAAAGACCAAGGCCCAAGCCTCCTACATAGCCGCGGATCCGGGCATGGGGATCATCTCCTCATAGCCGCGGATCCGCGGTTGACCAAGGGGATCATCTCCTCATTTTTGGTGCACAACTCCTGTATCAGGGCCTACAGTTCAGAAATGTACTCCAAGTTCCAGAAAACTCCAGAGACTTCTACCAGATCAGCAAACACCTTGAGTTTCACTAAACTAGCCTAATCATTCTAGAACTTTCCTTAAACCCTAGCTTAAACCCTAAGCTAGCTCCTAACAAACTATCTTCTAGAAGACTCAACAAACTTTTGGAGGGAACTACCATTTCAAACCTAAACCTAGGGTTTGGGAGTTCTATAAATAAGACTCTAGACTCAAAGGAGAGGGAATCATCTTATATCAACACATATCATACATCCAAGAGAGGGTGTGATTCATTTTTAGCCATTCTCCTTCTTCATCTCCTTCTTCCACAAGTTTAGTGAGAGGGCTTGTGGGAAACCCTAACCCTAATTCCAATTAAAGATCAAGATCCCGAGTACCCATTAAGCAAGAAGCCTTACAACCTTTAGGAGCGGAGCCGATCTTCAACGGAGCAAGCGATCCGAGCCGATCCACGACTCACGAAGCCGAGCGACGCCCGATCAACGATTTAGATTCTTCCTCTTGTAGTTCTTGAAGCGAATGTAATCAAAATTGTTGAGATAAATAAAGGTGATATTCTTTTATCTTGTTTTCTTTAAATTCTGCATCATGATATCTTTACAATTTGTGAATCTTTTCTGTGTGGTGATGTGTGAATAAAACTCCGCTCGTCGAGGAGTCGAGACGGTTAATAGAATGATGATGTAACATAGCTTTAATCGATTCTTGAGTCCTACGAGTTTGTAAACCCTAGCAAGTTCAAGAAACGACAACCCATTTCGTTTCGATGCTTTCTTGATTGACATCGATCGAAATTGGGGAGTTACGATCGTTTCTTGAATTTGGTAGAGGCTAGAAAAAAGGAATGATATTGACGAAAGAACAAGGGTTAAAAGATGAACCCTAGTTTCATCAAGAAAGCCCTAACTCTCGTCGATGATCATCGATCTAGTATCAATCCTTCGAAGGACAAGAACACGATATCTTTAGATTACATCACGTCTATTGATCCTATCGATTCCTACGAGCCTCTCTTATATTCTTGATTGTTAATTGGAAATATTATCGAAACACCGATTCTTGATTGTTTATAGTTTCTTGATTCTTGAATAAAGAATAGTGACACTCGAATACAAATCATTCTTGAATCATGTTTTCTTTTATTGTTGCTTAACTTTTCATTTCAAACGTATCAAAATACAAGTGAATCGTGCAATCCCTGTGGACGATCCGCACTCACTACAAACTACATCCGACACCGTAGTTTGATTGCGGTCAAAATATTTTTTGGTTGTGAAGTTCTTTATAAATTTTCCGAATACCAACCCATTTGAGTTCTTTAAACAAAGTCGGAAACGAAACAAACCTTCACCGGAAAATCGATTAATCAGTGAACAACATGTGTCTGATCTGTGGGTCTTCTACTCATGCCATTGGAAAATGCCCACAGAACCAAGGACCCAACAACCCTCCAGCTAGACCGGCGATCCAAGCCCCTCTTACCCGGTTAGCTCTATCAGCTCCAACTCTCCGCACCCAGACTTCTCAACCCCAACGTCATTTGGTTAACCAGGCACAGAGGAAAGTGTCACGAAGCTAAGTATTCACTATGTCGGTCAAAGAAGCCGAAGTTACGGGTCAGGTTATCACTGGTAAATCTCTTCCGTATTATTTTTCAAGACCTTTCAATTCATAACCATCTAATATGCGTTATACCTAAACTTATCCCATACGACTTAGGTACAATCTTAGTAGCCTCCCTACCTGCACCCGCGCTTTTCGACACTGAGGCATCACATTGCTTTATGTCGCAATGGTTCGTCCGAACTCATAGGATTCCAGTTAAACCGCTCGTATCCAGCTGGAATGTCAGTTCAGGGAACTGCATTCTAAAAGCAACTTTAAGATACGGTCTGTGTCCAGTGGTCATCTGCAGTCGAAAATTCTATGCGGACTTCAAGGTGCTGGACATACCAAATTTTGACATAGTCTTAGGAATGGACTGGCTGGGAAATTTTTTCACTACCATCGACTGTCGCCAAAGGAGTGTAGTGTTTGAAATACCAGATCATCAGTTTTCTACTTCAAAACTGTAGACCAAACCTTTAAACCTAGCGTTACCAAGCAAAACCAAAGAAGGCAGAGATTGCAGCGTTGCAAGCGGTTGAATTGAAGCCAGAGGTAGTTCGAGAGTTCGAGAATGTAATCTTAGAAGATATATCAGGTTTGCCTCCCGATCGAGCTCTTGAATTCATCATCGTTTTACAACCCGGCGCACAACCAGTAATAAAAGCTCCGTACCGATTGAGTCCGGAAGAATTGAAGGAGATCCGCATTCAGTTGGACAAACTACTGAAGAAATGTTGGAACCGACCCAGTACTTCAAGTTAGGGATCTCCGGTGTTACTAGTGAAGAAAAAGGAAGGTTCCTAAAGGATGTGTGTGACTTATCGAGCTCTGAACGAAGCGACAATTAAGAACAAGTATCCACTACCGTGCATCGATGACCTTTTCGATCAGTTAAGTGGATCTTGTGTCTTTTCAAAGTTAGATCTTCGTTCGGGTTACTATCTGGTGAAGGTCAAATAGTTCGACATTCCGAAGACGGCATTTAGGACTCGTAATGGTCATTATGAATATCCCATAATGCCATTTGGAGTGACCAATGCACCTGCCATCTCTGTGAACTTGATGAACCAAGTTTTCCGAGAGTACTTTGACAGGTTTGTTGTTATATTCATCGACGACATCCTGGTGTATTCAAAGAATCAGAAAGAACATGCCGAGCACTTACGGATTGTCCTGGAGACATTACGACAACATCAGCTCTACGCCAAGTACAACAAGTGTGAATTTTGGCTAGATCAAGCCGAATTTCTTGGACAAATTGTTTTAGGCGAAGGAATCTCTGTAGATCCAGCTAAGGTGTTAGCTGGCAAAGATTGGCCAACACCAACGACGGTGAAAAATATAAGAAGTTTCTTGTGTTAGTTATATGTATACCCTAGAGGCTATTATTGTAGATACGATGTATATTATAGTGGATGCTTGGACATATATAGGGAGGACTTTCTTGCTCGATATGATAGTACGCTATCTGGTTGCACTTTATCTTAACATGTACACTTGATGTCTCTATGTTACATGTTGATAAAACCCTTAGGATGTGTACTTGACTACCAGGATTATGATAGAGATCATACTAGTGGGGTCTGGATAGTCTGTGTAGATCCTTTAATTGTTCCTAGTCGAAGGAATATCGAGACAGGGCATCGATACTCCAGAGTAGACAAGCGTATAGCTTCTCAACCTATGTGATGGGCGATGGATGATCCCATATCCATTGGTGTTTGACATCAGACATGGTATACGGGTCCTCAGTGGAGACTGGGTACACTGAACGGACTCGCAGAGAACTCCTAGATGGTATTATACCTCACGTCAGATAGCAGTTCTCTGGTGACACTGGTACAGGTTAGTCTATCGACCTGAGATCGTCATAGAGTCTTGTATGTCTCCTATTGTGCTTTGATTTCCACCTTACCACGGCTCTACTGAGTCGTGCAAACAGGTGGTTTTTGGGTACAGTCCCGAGTCACATGGAGGCAAAGAGCGATAGGAGGGGATTCGTCTCTCCCGGTATTGGGGGTTGATATTGCGCTATGCTCGATTGGCCATAACAGGAAATTCCTAGCCAGGGTTGCTGAGATCTACTGGTAAGTGTTATCAGTAGTTTATCAAACCGTTATGGATCTTACATCGGCATAACTTATCAAGTTACTGGGGTCTGACGTTTACCACCTCTAGATGAGATATGCGACATATCAGACGAGGAGACCGGACTGTACGATAGTGTTACTGATTGGATTCGCAGGAGTATGAACAGGCTTGCTTGCTGATCTGCTGATCGCTCAATACTCGGTTGGCCGTTACGTTTAGCAGACCGCTTGCGGCTTGTGGGTGTTTGATATGATCATCACCTACTGCCGGCGTATTGATGAGTCCTTAGAGTCCAACACAGAGGTTTCCTAGCTCAAGCGAAATGAAGTAGGAGAACATATGTGATATGTAGGGGACCGAGATTAATACGATATGGGATACCGTATTTTATTCTCGCGATTTGTGTTATCGGTCGGTTATATGTGATATAGCCGGGTTATCGAATCAAGTGTTGATTAGATAAATTGATACACATGATATTAGTCGGTTATATGAGATATAGCCGGATTATTAAATCAATTATTGATTTAATAATTTAATGTATAATTATATATTTGATATATTGATTTACATTAACTAGTATTAGCTCACTTAAGATATTCTTTTCTCACTTGATTGTGCACATACTATATATGTGATATATATTTTTGTACATGATTTTGTGTCATGCTTGATGATACATGCTTCATGGGTGTGTGTGTGACTTACACCATGCTATATATAATGTAGAGTTTTTAATGGATTAAGTAATTCAAAAATTGGTGGCATTTTGGTCATGGCTAGAAGCTTGGAGAAGCTTGGATATCCTTGACCAAGTCCACTCATTTTGTTTTACTTAAGATATTTGTTAAACCCAACCATTGTAATTAGCCATGGTTAAGTCTCTACAAAGGTTAATATAGGATATTAACTCACCAATGGTTGCCATTCTTCACTTGATTTTGTTCATGAGAGTTTTCTTCATCTTCTTTCTTCAAGCTTTCTAGCTTCATAAGAGATGATGGAAATGAGTGAGACAATTAAATCTAAAGTGAGCAAAATTCCTACTTCATCATCCTCTACTATTAGCCATTTAGTTTAGGGTGTTTTGTTCATAAAGTTCATCACTTAGTGAAGAGGCAGCTAGGGTTTGAGTCTCCTCGACGTAGATCATCTTCGGCCTCGAAAACTTCGAGCAAGCTTGTTCATTTCTCCAACGGAACCCATACTAGAGTTCGGGATATCACTACTCCCAGCGAAGGGACTACTACAAGGAGCTAATTGAAGTGAAGGACCGGTCTACAAAGGTTGTATTTCTTGTTCACTTGTTGTAATGTTTGATTACATGCTTTATTGTCTAATTACTCTAGCTTGATCCTAGTCTAGGGTTCCTTAGCACTCTTATAATTTTTTAAATTGGCATGGTAAATGCATAGAAAACCCAGTAGGGTGGTGAGGAATCCCAACAGTGGTATCAGAGCTGGGCTAGAGTATTAGACGATGTTTGTTAGATTACGAAATCGAAAAGACTCCGTAACACCTGATATCATACCCTAGTTTATGTCGATTTTAAAATGGCTTCTAAATTTTTTTTTAAATAACTGTAGAATTATGTATTAGATATATCATGAACACTACCAAAATTTGGTCCTATTTTGCTTAACTATGGCCGGCGACAATGAGAAAAAAAACCGGTGTGCTCGGTTTTGTTGTTGAATTTTGGCTTCAAATTTTGATGGTGTTCCAGTATCTGAGTTTTGGTGTTTCAGGTGTTGCTTGTTTTTTCTAAGATTTCATGTGATGCAGTCTTACTGTATAGGCAACTCGGAGTGTTTCGTATTCGTAGTTTAACATGGTTTCGGGTTTTCACATATTATCTAGGCGAAGTTAAAAAGTTCGAACGAATGTCAAAAACCCATTTTTCTAAATTTAGGGTATTCGAAAAATCATGCAAGTCATTCTGTGGACCCTCTAGAAGAATGAAACCCTAACTCGACATAATGACCATGGAACCGCTTTCGAATATTAGGGTTTGCGGTAGTTCCGCGGTGCCATTAATGAGGCTTGGGTCTACCCTTCTACGGTTGGTGCATAGGTGTTGTGGCATGTTTTGGGTATTATTAAACTGTGCTCAAGTGTTGAGCTCTCGGAGAATTGTGGGACTTTAATGAATCGATCGAAAAGTTTAACGTTCATACGGATATTTGAGATGGGATACAATACTTGGAATCCACAATATTTGAATTTTATAAATCTAGCAATTTAGTCTCATATGATCGGTTGCCACGGGATTTTGATGTGATCAAAAGTCCGTCGCAATTACATAGTGTACGCGGATACTCACCGGATAACCTTACTAGATAGCCACGCCCCATAGCCCCGACCAAGTGACTGTAGGAGAACCCCGTCGCCAAAAGAATCCGTTCGGGTGCTCGCAACTGCGGTGTTTCGCCTTAGTGCACTTCGTTGAAGGCATCGGGGATGCGGCCGTCTATTAAAGTTTCCGACGAGCATTCGATCAGGTTATCGGGAATCTTGTTGAATTACCCGACAGGTCATTGGAAAGTTTTTTCAATATCGAGTCTAAAATGCGGGGTTTATAATTGTTAGGCATGCGATGTCTAAGGAATTCATATTGTTAGGCATGAAATCCGGAATATGAGATATTTCGGGTTTATGATATCTAAAGTGGTTGCGGACTTCAACTGTTGTAGTTTTCACTTTCTTTTCTGCGACCGTAAGTTTAATATGCTGTGTATCGCTGGTTTCGTTGCTATACGTCAATGACAATTGGGATACGCATATTTACTTACATTGATGACATATGATGTTATATGTTGCTATGATATGTTATATTGGATCATCGTGTTTGAATAGCCAGGGTTTTTTATGTGAGATGAGAATTTTTCATTTTCATTCAGGTAAAAACTTGTATGTAATATTATTTTATTGGGGAACTTACGGGTTGAGAAAGATGTCACCGTTGATATATATTATTTACTTATCCGCATTAGGACAGACCCAAGGAGGGGAGCACAAGTAACCGGGTTCTAGAGTCTAGTGGGAGACCATCTCGAGACGTCGAGTCCGGGTCTCCTAACTCTAGAATTGGTAGGGTTGCTTGCCGCTCTCGTAGGGGTCTAGGGATGTGGGTTTGGCTATTCATCACGACCGTGGAATCCGTATTTTATACCGGCTTAAATTAAAACCCGGAAATCCTAGTATATCTAATATTTCATTTGTTGTCTTCTGCTGCTGATATTCTGTGATGTGGTCACTTTATATTCTGAGATGGATACATTATATAATATATATGATATATTATAGACGTTGCTTATGTTTTTCACCCGCGCTAGCCCTGCCCCGCTCTGTCGTTAGTTACCTAACCTAACGGTGCATGACGGGACTTCGAGGCGAAAGCGGATGGCATAAGCGTATGTTGTATTTATCTGTGATATTTAGGTAACTTAAATGATGGGACATTCATTAATGAGATTAATGAAAGAAAATAAACCTAAAGATGTTGTAGAATCGAATTTGAAACCCACTCGGCTTTTTACGAAAAAGCAAACTTTCAAAAAGCGGAGCTTAAGCCACTCCTTTTAAAGCCATTTGATTCTGCAATGATATCAAGTTCAAAGAGTTAAAGGTTTATATAAAAACCATCCGCAACCCTCCGTCAATTTAGGAAGTAGAGTACTTAGTATTTGTGCTGCGTATGTTGACCATAGTTAAGGCGTAGTGTACGGTGGCTAAGTGATGCCTTCCTACACAGCATATGATGCGATTAGTTAGGACAGTCACATGATTATGTCGACCATAGTTGAGGGTCATATGGGTGGGTCTAATTAATCATGAAATGACGGGTAGAACATGACTAGTGCTTATGATATGTTGACCATAGTTAAGGTCAAAAGTATTAGGGGTAAAAACTATTATCGGGAGTTTCAAGTGTTGAAAATTGCAATAAGATTGCATACCTTCTATGAGATAGTTGGATCCTGATACCCACTGCGACTAGGAGAGTTTTGCACTTTACAATTAGCCGATCAAGTAGGTGTCTAGAATGGTGTCAACGGGGTCACGCCCCTGGGAAAACGAGGTTTATTTTAATTAGGTCCGTGCGAAAGCACGGGGAACCTCTCTCAAAGTACCGGCACTGATCTGGCTGAAAGATTGGCGAACTTGTAGGGTGTAATTAATCCCGGCTAGTCTTTCCTTTTAGGATTTGAAGGAAGATTTGATAAAAACAGTGGGAGCCATCCTAATTAGATAAAATATATAACCAATCTAATCTTGTAAGAGCGCACATAGAGTGTTTTCTTCTCTCTCTCTTTCCAGGTAGCGACCATATCACGCCTTAATCAAGATAATAATATGGATGTATTGACCGAACCCGCTTGTTATACTGAGCTTGGGGAACGTTGGTCCCTCTCTACTTTATAATTGTTATAAGACCGAGCAGGAAATAGGGGATTACCAGAATTCTCGTGCCGCCCAAACGAAGAAAGTACATGTTGATGCATCTTCTTCGGGTGTGTTCATTACCGAGAATTGTTTCTCAGTATCCTCTACGTCCTGGGTATGAGATACCGGATCAGGATCCCACATATGTAATCTCTTACATGGGCTACAGAAAGGTAGAGAACTGGGAATGGGTGATAAGTTTTAAGAGTTAGAAACAGTGCAATTATTGCAGCCAAGGTGTTGGCAGTTATCACCCTGTATTACCAGATACATTGATTCTGAACGAATATTATTAGATACCGAACCTGATATGCAACATTATATCAGTCTCTTTATTAAGTAAAGAAGGATATAATTTTATATTGTTGGATAATATTTTGAACATTTCCTATATCAAGAGTTGATCGGATCAGGCACGTTATCTAATGGCATATACGTTCTAAATCAAACCACGGTTCTTAACGTACAGAACGCACACAAGAGAAAGTGTTCAGAAATGAACGAATCCTTCTTGTGGCATTATAGACTAGGTCATATCAATGCGACCCGACTAGCGAAGTTACATTAAGATGCATATTTAAATCAGTTTAAATTTACATCTTGTGAAACTTGCCAGTCTTGTCACAAAGATAAAATGACCATAGCTCCGTTTACTGGAAATAGAGAAAGAGTTAGTGAACTCTTGGGATTGATACATGATGATGTATGTGGTCCCTTATCTACACATGCCAGGACTGGTTCTTTTTACTTCATTACATTCACTGATGATCTCTTAAGATTCGAACATATATTTTAGTTGAAACACAAGTCTGAAGCTTTTGAGAAATTCAAAAAATATAAGTTAGAAGTAAAGAACCAAAAAGGGTATAAGTATTATGTCCTTTGATGTGATCAGGGAGGAGAATACTTGACCTTGGAATTCCTGGACTATTCTAAAGGAGAATAAGATTCTCTCTCAGCATTACTCCTCCGAATACACCACAGCACAACGGTGTATCGGGGTGGAGCAATCGCACCCTATTCAATGTGGTGTGCTCTATGATGAGTACTACTGAGTTGCCTATTTCCTTTTGGGAGTTATGCACTTGATAAGCTGCATACCTATTGAATTGGGTTCCAATCAAATCAGTGCCTCCCACTCCATTTGAGATATGGTATGGGAAGAGCCCATGTCTTAAGTAAGTTAAAATTTGGGTTGTCCGGCCTATGTCTAAAAGCAAAATCCGGACAAGCTCGAGACAAGGTCAGTTCTGTGGAAGTTTGTTGGATATCCCAAGCATTTGCAAGAGAATATCTTCTACCGCATCGAGAAACAAAAGGTGTTTTTTTTCTCGGCATGCCACCTTTTTGAGGAAAATGAATTTTTAAGGAAGAAATTTGTGGTCATGAGGTAGAACTGGAATAAGTTCCAGCTATAAAAACTACAGCTGATGATTTGATAGAACCAGAGGATTCAATAGTTTCCGACGAACCTTAGCCTCTCCGCCGATCTGGTAGGGTTCCTCATCCGCCTAAGAGATATTATGGTTTCCTCGATGACAGTGGGAGCGAGGATTGCATCATGAAATGATGACCCAACTAGTTTCGAGTAGGCCATCAAGAGTAGGGACTCTGTAAGAATGGCTGGATGCTAAGCGATCTGAGATGGAATCCATGTACACCAACAAAGTATGGACTTTGGTTGTTATATCTGAAGGGTTAAATCCCTATCAGGAGCAAGTATATCTTGAGAAAATTACTTGGTGTAGAATGAAAAAGTTGAGACTTTCAAACTAGACTTGTTGTAAAATGTTCTCGTCATCGACCAGGTATGGATTATGATGAAAACTTTTCTCCAATAGCTATGCTTAAGACCGTCCGGATCCTACTTGCTATTGCTACATACCATGAATACGATATATGGCGGTTGGGTGTCATGACTGCTTTTCTAAATAATGATTTAGAAGAGAGTGTCTATAAGTACACAGCCAGAAGGCTTCGTATACAGTGGGAGCAGTGGAAACATGTGCAAGTTGCTTTACAAGATAAAGCAGGCATCGCGGAGTTGGAACATCTGTTTTGATGTGGTAGTCAAAGCGTTTGACTTCATCAAAATGGTAGATGAACCTAGTATGTACGAAAAAGTAGTAGAGAGTAAGGCGGTCTTCCTTGTATTATACGTGGATGACATACTCTTGATAGGGAAGGTGTTTCTTATACTACGCTCAGTCAATCTCTTCTTATCACATTGATTCTCCATGTAGGATCTAGGTGATTCCTCCTAAATCCTGGTTTTTGGACCTATGAGATAGATCTAAGTGGATGTTAAGATTCTCACTAGGTGTAGTGAGATGTTATCAAATGATGCTGGGGAGAATCACTGGACGGCTTTACAGAACCTTCTTAAGTACTTGAGAAGCACTAAAGAAGTATTCTTGGTGTTTGGTAAAAGTGCACTCCTTGCCGAGTCCTTTACCGGTTCGAGCTTCCAGAGTGATAAGGTCGACTGTCAGACAGTCACAGGCTTTGTCTTTACCCTAGAAGTGGGGCGGTATGTTGGAAGAGTTCCAAGCTAAATACCGGGGCAAACTAAATGATAAAGGCTGGATATATCGCTACCAAAGATGGTGCCAAAGAGATAGTCTTGGTGTATATTTGTTCAAAAAATGAACAAAGTTCCTACCATTATGTGACAATGGAGCAGTGGCTTTGGCCTAGGAACCCCCATCCCGTCAGTGACCCAGACATATTCTAAGGCAGTATCACCTGATCATGGAGATGGTTGATCTTCAGAGAGATCAAGGTTAGGAGAGTAGACTCAGAGGATAACACAGCAGATCCACTTACAAAGGCCTTTTCCCCAAGAGAGACTATTATAGGATGGTTGAGTATGGGATACCACAACCACTGCTGATTGTTAGGTATTGGATACTACAACATATGGCCCTAGTGCAAGTGGGAGATTGTTAGTTATATGTATGCCCTAGAGACCATTATTGTACATATGATATATATTATAGTGGATGCTTGGACATATATAGGGAGGACTTACTTGCTCGACATGATAGTACGCTATCTGGTTCCACTTTATCTTATAATGTACACTTGATGTCTCTATGTTACATGTTGATAAAGCCCTTAGGATGTGTACTTGACTACCAGGATTATGATAGAGATCATACTAGTGAGGTCTGGGTAGTCTGTGAGTACATCTTTTAATTGTTCCTAGTCGAGGGAATATCGAGACAGGGCATCGATACTCCAGAGTAGACTAGCGTATAGCTTCTCGACCTATGTGATAGGCGATGGATGATCTCATATCCATTGGTGTTTGACATCAGAGATGGTATACGGGTGCTCAGTAGAGACTGGGTACACTGAACGGACTCGCAGAGAACTCCTAGATGGTATTATACCTCACGTCAGATAGCAGTTCTCTGGTAACACTGGTACAGGTTAGTCTGTCGACCCAAGATAATCATAGAGTCTTGTGTGTCTCCCACTATGCTTTTATTTCCACCCTACCACGGCTCTACTGAGTCATGCAAACAGATGGTTTTTGGGTACAGTCCCGAGTCACATGGAGGTAATGAGCGATAGGAGGGGATTCGTCTCTCCCGGTATTGGGGGTTGATATTGCGCTATGCTCGATTGGCCATAATAGGAAATCCCTTGTCAGGATTGCTGAGATCTACCGGTAAGTGTTATCAGTAGTTTCTCGAACCGTTATGGACCTAACATCGGCATGACTTATCAAGTTACCGGGGTTTGACGTTTACCACCCCTAGACGAGATATGCGACATATCAGACGAAGAGACCGGATTGTACGGTAGTGTTACTGATTAGATTTGTAGGAGTACGAATAGGCTTGCTTGCTGATCTTCTGATCACTCAATACCCGGTTGGCCGTTACGTTTAGCAGGCCGCTTGCGACTTGTGGGTGTTTGATATGATCACCACCTACTGCCGGCGTATTGATGAGTCTTTAGAGTCCTACACAGAGGTTTCCTGGCTCAAGCGAAACGAAGTCGGAGCACATATGTGATATGTACGGGACCGAGATTAATACGATATGTGATACCGTATTCTATTCTCGCGATTTGTGTTATCGGTTGGTTATATGTGATATAGCCGGGTTATCGAATCAAGTGTTGATTCGATAAATTGATACATATAATATTAGTCGGTTATATGAGATATAGCCGGATTATTAAATCAATTATTGATTTAATAATTTAATGTATAATTATATATTTGATATATTGATTTACATTAACTAGTATTAGCTCACTTAAGATATTCTTTTCTCACTTGATTGTGCACATACTATATATGTGATATATATTTTTGTACATGATTTTGTGTCATGCTTGTTGATACATGCTTCATGGGTGTGTGTGTGACTTACACCATGCTATATATAATTTAGGGGTTTTAATGGATTAAGTAATTCAAAAATTGGTGGCATTTTGGTCATGGCTAGAAGCTTGGAGAAGCTTGGATATCCTTGACCAAGTCCACTCATTTTGTTTTACTTAAGATATTTGTTAAACCCAACCATTGTAATTAGCCATGGTTAAGTCTCTATAAAGGTTAATATAGGATATTAACTCACCCATGGTTGCCATTCTTCACTTGATTTTATTCATGAGAGTTTTCTTCATCTTCTTTCTTCAAGCTTTCTAGCTTTATAAGAGATGATGGAAATGAGTGAGAAAATTAAATCTAGTGTGAGCAAAATTCCTACTTCATCATGCTCTACTATTAGCCATTTAGTTTAGGGTGTTTTCTTCACAAAGTTCATCACTTAGTGAAGAGGCGGTTAGGGTTTGAGTCTCCTCGACGTAGATTATCTTCGGCGTCGAAGACTTCGAGCAAACTTGTTCATTTCTCCAAGGGAACCTATACTAGAGTTCGGGAGATCACTACTCGCAGCGAAGGGACTACTACAAGGAGCTAATTGAAATGAAGGACCGGTCTACAAAGGTTGTATTCCTTGTTCACTTGTTGTAATGTTTGATTACATGCTTTATTGTTTAATTACTCTAGCTTGATCCTAGTCTAGGGTTCCTTAGCACTCTTATAATTTTTGAAATTGGCATGGTAAATGCATAGAAAACTGAATAGGGTGCTGAGGAATCTTAACATCTTGGGCTTACCAGGATACTATACACGATTCATTGAAGGATTCTCAAAGATCGCAGCACCCCTGACCAAACTCACACATAAAGAAGAAACATTCGTATGGTCAGAAACATGTGAGAAGGCTTTTGTAGAACTCAAGTCAAGATTAACCTCTACTCCTATCTTCGTAATACTGGATCAATCTGGCAGATTTTATGTGCATTGTATGCGTCCGGTAAAGGATTAGGATGTGTTTTACACCAGTATGGAAAAGTTATGGTTTTAGCATCAAGGCAGCTAAAAGTTCATGAACGTAACTATCCAACACATGATCTGGAACTTGCAGCAGTAGTTTTTGCACTCAAGATTTGGTGCCACTATCTTTTGGGAGAACGAGTGGATATATACACTGATCATAAAAGTCTTAAGTATGTATTTACTCAGAAGGAACACAACATGCAGCAGAGAAGATGGATAGAATTCATGGCGGGCTTCAACATCAACCTACAATATCGTTCTGGGAAGGTGAACATAGTTCCTGATGCACTTAGTCACCAGCCATTAGCAATGAATCTCACTGCTCGGTAGAGACTACAACAAGAACTGCATGGATTGGAGATTGAAGTAGTTGTGCCAGGTAACGCTTCATATTTGATGAACTTATAAGTCCAGTCCACTCTTGTAAATCAGATCAAGGCAGCTCAAGAAAATAATGCCAAGCTACAAAAGATCCGAGAACAAATAGAAAGTGGACTTTGAACTGACTTCATCATCCACGAAGATAGATCCTTGCGGTATAGGAGCCGTTTATGCATGCCAATCGGACCTATTCGAGAAGAGTTGATGAAATATGCTCACAGCTCTCCATATTCGGTACACTTCGATGGTACAAAGATGTACAAGGATCTACGGCAACATTATTGGTGGTATGGAATGAAGCGAGAAGTAGCAAGGAGCGTAGCCAAGTATTTGGTGTGTCAGCAAGTGAAGGCTGAACATCACAGAACTGCTGGTCTATTTCAGCCATTCCCAATCCCAGAATGGAAATAGCAGCACATTACCATGGACTTCGTGACTGCTCTCCCTCACAGCATGAAGGGTAACGATGCCATTTGGGTTATTGTGGATCGACTCACCAAGTCGGCTCACTTTATTCAATTCAGAGTAGGCAAGTCAACTGAGATGTTGGCAAGGAAGTACATGGAGGAGATCATGAGATTATATGGGGTACCTGTTTGCATCGTCTCCGATCGTGATACAATATTCCAATCATAATTTTGGCAGAGTCTACAAGCTAGCCTAGGAATGAGTCTGAATTTAAACATGGCGTATCATCTACAAATAGATGGACAGTCCGAGAGAACAATTCAGATATTAGAAGATATGCTAAGAGCATGTATGTTAAACTTCGGAGGTTCGTAGGAAGATTACCTACATCTTGTGAAGGTTTCATACAACAACAGCTATTAAGCAAGCATTGGGATGACACCATTCGCAGCACTCTACGGACGGAAGTGTCGTTCCTCGCTGAGTTGGGACGACATTGGAGATCGTGAACTCCTTGGGCCAGAGATGATCGTAGCAACTGTAAATGTAATCTGCACGATAAGGGAAAAGATGCGCATAGCCTATGACAGACAGAAGCATTAGGCAGATGCAAAGCGTCGCCATTTGGAATTTCAACCCGGAGAACATGTATTCTTGAAGATTTCTCCAAATAGATGAGTGATACGTTTTGGCAAAAGGGGTAAGCTAAATCCAAGATACATAAGACCATTCGACATACTCGAACGAGTTGGAGAAGTGGAGTACCTTTTAGCACTACCACTCTCGTTAGAAGGAGTGCACAATGTGTTCCATATATCCCAACTATGACAATATGTGAGCGACCCCAGCCATATACTTGATCACTCAGAGCTTACGGTACAGACTGACTTAACATGCGAGAAATAACCAGTTGAGATCTTGGACTGAAAGGTAAAAATATTACGGAACAAGGAAGTAAATTTGGTCTGAGAGATGTGGAGAAACGATTCGCTAGGAGAATCAACTTGGGAAAGAGAAGAAAATATGTGTGCACGATACCCTCAGCTATTCGAAAATTAGTCCTTTATATAAATTTCAAGGACGGAATTTTTATAAGGAGGGTAGAATGTAACGACTCTGAAATCACTGTACAAAAATTTCTTGTATTTCACAGTAAAGGGTATTACAGCATGTGTAAGAGTTAAAAGTTATTTTTGTTAAATAAAAGCAAGAAACAACTTGTAGCAAACTGGTAAATCCTCTACACTGCTGTGAAATAGCCTGTGTGTTCGATTCTCATCAGACACAAATATTTTTTAGATTTTTCTTTTTAATTTTTCGGAAGCCCAAGAGTTGGACGTGCAATATACGGAGAAACGAAAAGTTTCAGAAAAATCAAATTGGCACAATGAAGTATACATACCCAACTTGACACGTGACACAAATCTCGAGACAGATCATCAAGATCCGACCGCCCGTTTTCATCATATGGCCAGCGTCGATGGTCGATGTAGCCCCAAATCCTCCTGTGCTTTGCACACTTGACTCTTCAACTCCACTCAACTCCCCTGCGCTGTTTGATTTTCCTGCAATCAAACAAAAACCTTTCAATTCACCATTTAACACCATTTAAATTCTTTTAATCCAAATTTTTAATTCCTAAATCTTAATTCTTCACTATAAATACCACCCCATACTCTAGCTCTCTCTCATTCTAAAATTTCTATAAAAAATTCTTTCAAACTCTCTAGGTACCAAGTGGAGTTAAGCACCCAAGTGGAGTAGCAAACCAAACTCGACGACCGGAGTATCTCCGACGAAACCATGACACCCGAAGGCTTCTTCTTTTTCTTGTTAACTATCTAAAACCGTTATTCCCTTCATCTCTATCATTTTCCACCTCAAAATAATTTTTTAAAACAAATCAACAAAAGTAGAGTTATCTCCGATATAATCTTCTTTTTAATTTTTTTATTCCACTTGATAAGCAAATTAGATCAAAATAATATCCTATACTAATCTTAACCTTATTTTCTATCATTTAGTTTTTAGTTTAACAAAAATTTCATGTGAAACAAACATATAACGAACGTTTTCATTAAAATACCATGAACTTTAGTACAACCCACATTTCAATAATCGTTAAAAATACCTTTAGAAAAACCTCACGGGGTAACGACCTACCCCACATGCACACCATAGTTTCATAGCACGGTATCCTAGTTCTATGGTTCATTTAAAAAATAACTTTTACATTAAAATACCACACATTTACAAAATGGATTTCTTAATCGGTATTTTGTAATCTTTAGCAATTACGCCTCTACAACGCTCGTCAGGGGACCCACTAATGGATGGTACAGATTATCGCACATCTTTGGGACAGTAGAGCGATATGCAGAACTCCTCACGGAGTATTCGGTCTCGAAAGGAAATAAAAATACGGGATTTAAGAAATACGACTTTTCTAAATATAAACTAAATTTTGGAAAATTGTATAAAACTATGAATTCGTATTTTCAATCAAAACATATTATGAAACTATATTTTTTTAAATGAAAAATTAGAATTATTAATAAAATACCACCAAGTTTCCAAAAGTAGTAGTTTTCATAAAAATACCATAAACTTTCAAAAAGCTGGGTTTTATCACCAAAACACCACAACAATTAAAATACATGTTCATGAAAATCCTAAATATTATAAATTACCCTCGAGATTTATTTTTAAACTATATTAAAGTATTTTTCATAAAAACCCCTCGAGATATGCAGAACAATATTTTAAGGACTATAGATTAATATAGGCTTAAGCGGTATCATTTCTCTTGAGCCTCGGAGAGTCGGAGAAAGTGTGTGCTTGCCTATTCAGATCAGACAACTTAACGGAGTTATCAAATGGTAATTGTCTTGGAAAAAGACACAAATCCTGCCGTCCATGTGCAGCAGTTGCCGATTTTTCCCGAACGTAAGATTTTTAACAGTTTAGAACAATTCATATAAAAAGACCTGAACTCAAACCCCAAACTCCAAACTCGAATCTAAAACTCAAACTTGAACCCGAACACAAACTCGAACTCTAACCTAACTCGAATTTAAACTCGAATATGAACTCGAACCCAAACCACTCGAACCAACTTGACTCGAACCAAGATTGCACTTGTCATGGCTCGTATATTACTCGACTCACTCGATTACATTCTACACCTTTTGTATTCTATGGTCTCGATCAAGAAATGTTAATCGATCGATCGAATCAATTAAGTATATTAACCAGTTATAATATATTATACTCGGGGTGCTTGGGATAGTTTTTTGTGTGAATCCAACAAAGGTTCAGGAGTCCCGTATTAACCTCTTTTTTTATTTTACTCGAATATCAGTTGGGTTGACTCATCCACATCCTAGTGCCCCGATGCTAACACATGAAATGGGCCCGTGTTTTCTTGCTCCCGGGTTCCCACTCTTTAGCTCGTGAATACTTCTACGGCTGCGTTGACATTCACACTTGGAACTTAACGTTAACATAATGATCATATAGAGACTTACAGTATATATACTTACCCATAAACATATGCTCTTACTTTTACTCGTCATATATATTCTACACTTCTCATTTTCTTTACTCTTACTTAGTTTTGGGACTTACCGAGCGTTATTTCGCTAACGGGCATTCCACCCATTTTTCTTCTCCTGAAATGTTCGTCAGATACGATTGAGACGGAAGAAGTGGAAGCCACAGAGGAGGACTTCAACCAGATCGCTACCCAAAACTAGCTCAGCTTCACTTTTCTCCAGTTTATATATGCCACTTGTTTAGGCATTTTTCTTATTGTATTTACTTTCCAGCATAATCTCATGTACTTGCAAATGTTTGAAATTGAATGTAAATAAAGATGTTTGTTGAAAAATTTTACAGTTTTCATTTATTCTTGCATTGTGTGTTATCGTTTAAATGCGCTTAGTATAATTATTTAGGGAATTACCTTCTCCGGATAAATATGTTGTGGGCTTGCCACGCCACCGTTTTCTTTTACTGGGAAACGGGGCATGACAGATAGTCATGTTGGATAGCCCCTTATGCGATATTGGTTATATAGTTATGTCTTTTGTATATTCATTATTGCAGGGCGCGCATCCGACTTGTGGACTGCCGTTTCTTCATGTTTGTATTTTCTTTTATTGGAACACGGCTGGCTATAGGTTGATGTCACCATTGTATATTATTTCATTTCTGTACTGGGACAAACTAGCGGAGAAGTGCTCGAATATCCGGATTCTAGAGTGTGCTAGGTGGTCGTCTCGTAATGGTGAGTTCGAGCCGTCTCGCTCTAGAATTGGTGGGCTATTCGCCGCACTCGTAATCCGTGAAGTGCCAGATGGCCCACTCATGACCTAAAG
Organism: Agapanthus africanus; assembly: GCA_030015575.1. Classification (NCBI taxonomy): domain Eukaryota; kingdom Viridiplantae; phylum Streptophyta; class Magnoliopsida; order Asparagales; family Amaryllidaceae; genus Agapanthus; species Agapanthus africanus. Next base: position 517,983,021 of record JASDDO010000016.1, read on the forward strand.
TGCAGGTTACCTCACTTCTAGAATTGGCGGGTAACTTGCCACACTCATAAGGGTCTTGTTCTGATGTTGTACGGGCTATCCACACGACTGGGGAACTTCGAGCTTAATTTGTGGCTCAAATGAAACGCGGGGCTCCAAGATTATCCATTATTCCATATTGCTTAACGCATGCCAGTGATGTTTATTGAATCACGCATGAGATGACTATATATATGTTGTATATGTTTTGTATCTGCGCTAGCCCTGCCCATGTACTGCAGTAAGTTGTAACCTTATGGTGAAGTCCCCGGACCCCACGGCGAATGCGAATGACATATACGTACATTATATTTTTGTTGTTTTCTGGTATGATAGGAATTAATTGATGTGACCGCATTAATTTTGATTAGTGCAAGGAAAAACAAACCGAATATGATGTCGGAACAAATTTTTTGAAAAAATATAGTCATATTCTTTTTCTTTGCATAGAGGTATTCGGTTAGGAATATCCTACGCCTCATTCGATGAGGGAAGAGCCTTGAGCCCTTCACGGGGATTTCGCTCTTACGCAAAAGTTTGTGTTACTATAGATTACTTGGTTTTCTTCAAAACCACTCGTTTTAAAAACGAATCCTAAATCACTCCTTTTCAAAAATGCTCGGTTCCTTCAATGATATCAAGTTCATTACGTTAAAGGCTTTTTGCCAAAAATAGCCGTAACCCTCCATCATTTCAGATAGGTAGCACCTAGTATTCTTGCTATGTTTGTTTACATGAGTCAAGACATAGTGTACGGTAGATGAGTGATGATTATCTGTTACATAGTGATGCGACTGAGCGGGATAGTCGCGTTGCTTTGTTGGTATGCCCCAATGGCTTATGGGTGAGTTCGAATTAATCAAAATAATGACGGGTATAAGTTGACTATTAGCCTATGATTTGTTGGCAAAAACCATATCGGGAGTTTCAAATATAAAGAAAACTTGCCAAGTGTGTGCATACCTTCTAGAGTGTGGTGACTAGAGTGTGGTGACTAGAGTGGCATCCATCTAGGCTATCACGCGATGATAGTTGGGTCCCGATTCCCACTAATGAGTAGGATACTCTTGGAAGATATTTTCCACTTCATAATTAGCTAACTTATTAGGTGTCTAGAAAGGTGTTAACGGGGCTACGCCTCTGCGGAAACGAGATTTATTTTAATTAGGTCCGTACGAGAGCACGAGGAACCTCTCTCGGAGTACCAACACCCACCTGGCTAAATGGTTAGTGAACTTTTAAAGTGTAAATGATTCCGACTAGTTCTTCTTTTAAAGTTTGAAGGAGAACTCGAGAAAACAGTGGGAGCTATCCCGATTAGATAAATTAAAAACCAATCTAACCTTGTAAGAGCATACGCTGAGTGTTTTTTCTCCCTCTCTCCAGGTAGCAACCATGTCATGTCTTAATCAAGATAATAAAATGTGTGACTTGACTGAATCAGCTTATTACACTAGGATGGGGAACGCCGGTTCGGCTCTAATTTGTGACAACTGTCACAAGTATGGGTAGGGGAAAGAGAATTGCAAACACTTCCATATGACCCTAATGAAGGAAAAGCATTCTAAAGCATCTTTTTCAGGTGTATTTATTATTGAGAACTGTTTTTCGATCAACCCCATCTCCTGGGTACTAGATACCGGATCAGAATCCTATATTTGTAATATATTACAAAGAATGAGAAAAAGTAGAATAGTTGGACCAGGTGATATGTCCCTCAGAGTAAGGAACGGAGCAAAAATTGATGCTGCTGCCGTCGGCGAATATCACCTAGTATTGCTAAGTGGCAATACCATGATTTTGAAAAACTGCTACTATATATCTTCCATACTTTGCAGTATTATATCAGTTTCTTTACTAGATAAAGATGGATATAATTTTGTTTTAGATAGAAATATCATGAACATTCACCTTAATCAGGTACTGATTACAAAAGGTACATTATGTAATGGTATCTAAGTTCTAATCAAAACACGGTTTTCAATATAAAAAACACACGCAAAAGGAAGAGTTCATATGTGAACGAAATTTGCTTGTGGTATTATAGACTTGGTCATATCAATGAGAAAATACTATCTAAGTTACATAAAGATAGATATTTGAATCCGTTTGATTTTTTATCTTATGAAACTTTTCGGTCTTGTTTAAAAGGAAACATGACCAAAAATCCGTTTACGGGACACGGAGAAAGAGCTACAGAGCTCTTGGGACTCATACACAGTGATGTATGTGGTCCAATGTCTACGCATATAAGGGATGGGTTCTTGTACTTTATTACATTCACTGATAATCTCTGTAGGTTCGGATATGTATTTCTCATAAAACACAAATCTGAAGGTTTTGAGAAGTTCACAGAATATAAAAGCGAAGTAGAGAACCAGACAAGAAAAAGTATCAAGATCTTTCGATCTATCCGAGGGGGTGTACTTGAGTATGGAATTCCATGAATATTTAAAAGCGAATGGGATTCTCTCTTAGCTTACTTCTCCGTATACACCACAGCACAATGGTGTATCAGAGTGGAGGAATTGTACCTTATTAAATATGGTTCGCTCTATGATGAGTAATATTGAGTTGCCTCTTTCATTCTGAGGATATGCACTAGAGACAACTGCATATGTATTGAATAGGGTTCCAAAAAATCCGTTCCTACCACTCCACATGATATGTAGGAGGGGAAGAGACCATACCTTAATTTATTAAGATATGGGGTTGTCCAGCTTATGTAAAAAAGCAGAATCCGGATACGCTCGAGGCATGGTCTATTCTGTATAAGTTGAAAGGTTCCTAGGCACCCTATAGAGGTCTCACAAGGCATCAAACATGCCAAATTTAAAAAATATGGTGCCGAGAAACCCTAGTTAACGGATCGTTGCTAGATGTCTAGGCGAAATACAAAACTAGTTAACAAATTAACTATAGGTTAGATGCTACAACCTTTGTAGACCCGGTAATCCTCTTCCTTGGCTCCACGTAGGCATCCTCTCGCTGTCCTTTTCGAATCCTAGACTCGTTCATCGGCTTCATCGGGAAAACGAGCGGAATAGGTCGTCGGCTTCGTGTCAAAGACGATCTACGTCGAGGTTGCACAAGCTCAAGCTCCGACTTCACAAAGTTGCGAAACTTGTGAAGAAAACACCCAAAACAACTTGGCAAGAGGTAGAGGGTGAAGAAATAGGAGATGGGTTCACTTTAGAATTGGATTTCACTCACTTATGCTCAAGTTGCCATTGATGGCATCTTGTTTTCTCTCTTGAAGAAGAAGGAGATGAAGAAGAAAGAATATGATAAGTATTGTGAAAAAGAATAATAAAATCAAATACTTATCATGTTCTAACCTAGGTTAAGTGTAGAGAATAAACCATGGTCACTTGAGAGGGTTAGGGTTAAGCATGAAGATAAGGATGGTTACAAAAGTCAAAGCTTCATGAAGCTTCAACTTAAAACAAAAAAAGCCACCATTCTTATCATAACTTTTTTTTCAAATAAATAAACAAATAAATAAATAAAAAGGCAAAACCCTAATCATCTCTTAACCATGGTTTAATACTTCACACTTAACCTAATGAGCAAGCATCATCAAACATGATACAAAGATGTGCACAAAAGTATATCACATATACAACATGTACATCAAGTGAGAAAATCCATTTAAAGTGAACCAATACTAGTTAATGCAATGCAATATATCATTATGCATTAAATCATTAAATCAACATTTGATTCAATGATCCGGTCATGTCGCACATAACCGACTAGAATCCAATGTATCGATTTATCGAATCTATAATTCGATAACTAGGTCATATCGAATATAACCAATCGAAACATATATCGCGAGAATGAAATGCGGTATCACATACACGCATTATTCTCGGTCCTGCACATATCTCATATGCGCTCCTATTTCGTTTCGCTTGAACCAGGAAACCTCTGTGTAGGACTCTAAAGACTCGTCAATACGCCGGTAGCAGATGATGATCATATCAAGCACCCACAAGCCGCAAGCGGTCTGCTAAACGTAACGGCCACCCGGGTATTGAGCGATCAGAAGGTCGAAGAGCTAGCCCGCTCACACTCCTGCGAATCCGACCAGTAACACTTATCGTACAGTCCGGTCTCTTCGTCTGATATGTCACATATCAAGTCTAGGGGTGGTAAACGTCAGACCCCAATAACCCGATAAGTCGTGCCGATGTGAGGCTCATAACGGGTCGAGAAACTACTGGTAACACTTACCAGCAAATCTCTGATCAGCCCTGGCCAGGGACTTCCCTGCTACGGCCAATCGAGCACGGCGCAACATCAACTCCCAATACCGGGAGAGACGAAACCCCTCCTATCGCTCATTGCCTCCATGTGACTCGGGACTGTACCCAAAGACCACCGTTTTGCACGCCCTCATGGACGTGGTAAGGTGGAGATCAAAGCACAGTGGGAATCACACAAGACTCTATGACGATCTCGGGTCTCCAGACTAACCTGTACAAGTGTCACCTGAGAACTGCCATCTGACGTGAGGTATAATACCATCTGGGAGTTCTCGGCGAGTCCGTCCAGTGTACCCAGTCTCCACTGAGCACCCGTACACCATCTCTGATGTCAAACACCAATGGATATGGGATCATCCATCGCCCATCTCATGGGTCGAGAAGCGTATACGCTAGTCTACACTGGTATATCGATGCCCCGTCTCGATACACCCACGACTAGGGACCTTGAAGGATGTACTTATGGACTACCATGTCCCCACTAGTATGATCTGCATCATAGTCCAGGTAGTCAAGTACATATCCTAAGGGCTTTACCAACATGTAACTATAAGACAGTATAAAGAGACAAGTGTACATGTTAAGATAAAGAGCAACCAGATAGCATACTATCATATCGAGCAAAAAAGTCATCTCTATATATGTCCAAGCATCCAATATAATATACATCATCTGTACAATACTGGCCTCTAGGGCATACATACAACTAACAATCTCGCACTTGCACTAGGGCCAGCTGCTGTAGTATCGCATACCGAGCATCCCGAAGAGTCTCTCAAACTGTATCTGGGGAATGGCCTTCGTGAGTGGATCCGCCGTGTTGTCCTTCGTGTCAACTCTCCTGACCTCGATCTCCCGGCGATCAACTATCTCCCGGATCAGGTGATACCGCCTCAGAATATGCCTGGACCGCTGATGGGACCTGGGTTCCTTGGCCAAAGCCACCGCTCCATTGTTATCGCAATACAAAGGTATTGGATGCTCAATGGATGGAACCACTCCAAGTTCAGTAATGAACTTCTTGATCCAGACAGCTTCTTTAGCAGCATCGTTGGCAGCGATGTATTCAGCCTCCATCGTCGAGTCTGCCACGGTTTCCTGCTTGGAACTCTTCCAGCTAACCGCCCCTCCGTAAAGGGTAAAGACAAAGCCCGACTGCGACTTAGAGTCGTCCTTATCACTCTGGAAGCTCGAATCGGTAAAGGACTCCACTTGGAGATCTCCGTTACCATACACCAAGAACATATCTCTAGTCCTTCGCAAGTACTTGAGAATGCTCTTCACAGCTGTCCAGTGACTCTCTCCAGGATCAGCTTGATACCTGCTCATTATACTTAGTGAGTATGCTACATCGGGTCTGGTACATAGCATCGCATACATGATAGAGCCTACTGCCGAAGCATAGGGTATCCCTTGCATGCGAGCTCTCTCCAAATCAGTCTTGGGAGACATCTCTTTGGAGAGAGTGACTCCAGAGATCGTGGGCAAGTTCCCACGCTTGGACTCTTCCATACTAAACCTCTTTAGTATGGTGTCAATGTACCTGGATTGGGACAATCCCAAAATCCGTTTGGATCTATCTCTATAGATCCGAATTCCCAATATGCAGGAGGCATCACCAAGATCTTTCATTGAGAATCTTTGTGATAAGAAGAGCTTGACCGATTGCAGCATAGGAATATCATTTCCTATCAAGAGTATGTCGTCCACGTACAATACGAGGAAGACAACCTTACTCTCTGCCACCTTCTTGTAAATACAAGGTTCATCTGGGTTTTTGACGAAATCAAACTCTTTGATAACGACATCAAAGCAGATGTTCCAACTCCGCGATGCTTGCTTTAATCCATAAATGGATTTAAGCAGCTTGCATACCTTGCCGCTGCTCCCACTGTCTACAAAGCCCTCTGACTGAGTCATGTACACGCACTCTTCTAAATCACCATTTAGAAAGGCGGTCTTAACATCCATTTGCCAGATTTCGTAGTCGTGATATGCAGCGATGGCAAGCATGATCCGGATGGATTTAAGCATAGCCACTGGAGAAAAGGTTTCGTCGTAGTCCACACCTGGTCTTTGACGAAAACCCTTTGCTATAAGTCTAGCTTTGAAAGTCTCCACTTTCCCATCTACACCAAGTTTCTTCTTGAAGATCCACTTGCTCCCAATGGGTTTTACCCCTTCAGGAGCAACTTCCAAAGTCCATACTTTGTTGGTGTACATGGATTCCATCTCGGACCGCATAGCATCCAGCCATTTTACTGAGTCCCCACTCGTGATGTCCTGCTCGAAGCTAGTTGGGTCATCATCCTCCATGATGCAATCCTCGCTTCCACCATCAATGAGAAAACCGTAGTATCTCTCAGGTGGACGAGAAACCCTACCAGATCGGCGGAGAGGCTGAGGTTCGTCGGGTACTACCGAATCTTCTGGTTCCACTAAATCTTCAGTTATAGTTTGTGTTTCTGGAACTTCTTCCAGTTCTACCTCAGAGCCACTAATCTTTTTTGCAAGAAATTCCTTTTCTAAAAAGGTGGCATGTTGAGCAATAAACACTTTTTGTTGTTCACTGTGGTAGAAGAGATATCCATTTGAATGTTTAGGATATCCCACAAACTTACATAGAACTGACCGTGCCTCGAGTTTGTCTGGATTTTGCCTTTTGACATAGGCCAGACAACCCCATATCTTAACTCGTTTAAGACATGGTCTCTTCCCACTCCATATCTCATATGGTGTGGTAGGTACAGATTTAGTTGGAACTTGATTCAATAGGTATGCCGTTGTCTCAAGCGCATACCCCCAGAAGGAAATAGGTAACTCAGCTGTACTCATCATAGAGCGCACCATATCTAATAGGGTGCGATTCCTCCGCTCCGATACACCGTTGTGCTGTGGTGTATAAGGAGGAGTAAGCTGAGAGAGAATCCCATTCTCTTTTAGGAAGTCCAGGAATTCATTGCTCAAGTATTCACCTCCTCGATCAGATCGAAGGATTTTAATACTTTTTCCGGTTTGTTTCTCAACTTCTTGTTTATATTCTCTAAATTTCTCAAAAGCTTCAGACTTGTGTCTTATCAAGTACACATGTCCGTATCTTGAGAGATCGTCAGTGAATGTAATGAAGTACGAAGAACCATCTCTGGCATGTGTAGACATTGGACCACATACATCACTATGTATTAGTCCCAAGAGTTCGGTAACTCTTTCTCCGTGTCCCGTAAACGGAGTTTTGGTCATCTTGCCTTTGAGACATGACTGGCAAGTGTCATAAGATGAAAATTCGAATGGTTTCAAATACCCATCCTTATGCAACTTAGCCAGTCGTGTCGCATTGATGTGACCCAGTCTACAATGCTAAAAGAAGGATTCGTTGAGTTCAGAACTCTTCCTCTTGTGTGTGTTTGTTATGCTCAGAACTGTTGATTGATTTAGAACATAAATGCCATTGCATAACGTGCCTGATCCAACCAACTTTTGGTTATGGAAAATGTTCATAACATTGTCCTGTAATACAAAATTATATCCCTCTTTACTTAATAAAGAAACCGATATAATGTTGCATATCAGGTTCGGCATGTAATAGCATTCATTCAGAACCAATGTATTACCAGTTGGTAATACAAGGTGATATTCCCCGACAGTCTTAGCTGCAACAATTGCACCATTTCCAACTCTAATGTCTTTATCACCTTCTCCAAGTTCTCTACCTTTCTTAAGCCCATGTAACTGATTACATATATGGGATCCTGACCCGGTATCCAATACCCAGGACGTAGAGCAAATGAAGAAACAGTTCTCAGTAACGAACACACCCGAAGAAAATGCATCAACATGTACTTTCTTCATTCGGGTGGCATGGGAATCCTGGTATTCCCCTATATCCTGTTCATTCCTATAACTCTTATAAGAATGAACGAAACCAACGTTCCCCAGCACAGTATAACATGTGGGTTCGGTCAATACATCCATATTATTATCTTTATTAGGGCATGAAATGGTCTCTACCTGGAGAGAGAGAGAAGAAAACACTTTAGCGTATGCTCGTGCAAGATCAGATTGGTTATTATCTTATCTAATCAGGATGGCTCCCACTGCTTTTTATCAAATCTTCCTTCAAACCCTAAAAGGAAAGACTAGCCGGGATTAATTACATACTACAAGTTCGCCAATCTTTCAGCCAGGCCAGTGTCGGTACTTTGAGGGAGGTCCCCCGTGCTTTCGCACGAACCTAATTAATGTAAACCTCGTTTTCCCAGAGGCGTAACCTCGTTAACACCTTTCTAGACACCTACTTGATCGGCTAATTGTAATGTGTAAAACTCTCCCAGGAGTAACTCTTACTCGCAGCGGGTATCGGGATCCAACTATCTCATAGAAGGTATGCAATCTCATTGCAAATTTCAACACTTGAAATTCCCGATAATATTTTGCCCCTAGTGTGCCATGACCTTGACAGAGGTCAACAAATCATAGTGCACTAGTCAAGTTCAACCCGTCATTTCTTGATTGAATCAAACCCACTCGCACGACCCTTGACAGAGGTCAACAAGGTCGTACGACTACCCTAATCCAATCACATCACATGTTTTGCAGATAATTACTAGTTAGCTACCGCACACTACGCCTTGACAGAGGTCAACAAACGCAGCACGAATACTAAATAGTCTTTATCTGAAATGACGGAGGGCTACGACAGGTTTTTCTGAAAACCTATTGCGTAATGAACTTGATATCGTTGTAGAATCAAATGAAGTTTTGAAATGGAGTGATTTTGAGGCTTTTCCAGTTTCGCTAAAGGGGTCACTCCCGGTGAAGGGATCGTCGGCCCTTTCCTCGTCGAATGAGGTGCGGGATATATCATATATATCACTGTGCAAAGAAAAAACTCTTAAAAGCAATCAAAGCCAAACCGAGTGTGTAGCATCTGCCAGTTATTGCTAAAGGAGTCACTCCCGGTGAAGGGATCTCGGTCCTTTCCTCATCGAATAAGGTGCAGGGTATATCATATATACCGCTATGCAAAGCAAGAACTGTAGCTACCTGTTTTGTTTAAAATCTGATTCCACAACATCTTAGGTTTCTTTTCTTTCATTAATCACATTAATGAAGTCCCATCATTTAAATACCTAAACATCACAGATAGATATGACGTACACTTATGCCATCCGCATTCGCCTCGATGTCCCCTCATGCACCGTTAGGTTAGGTAACTAACGACAGAGCAGGGCAGGGCTAGCGCGGGTGTAAAACATAAGTAACGTCTATATAATATATCATATATACAATATACTATATCCATCACAGAACATCACATGATCACATCACAGATATCGCAGCAGAAGAAACATATGAAACATTGGATATACTAGGACGTCCGTGTTTTCAATACGAGCCAGTATAAAACACGGATTCCACGGTCGTGATGAATAGCCAATCCCACACCCCTAGACCCCTACGAGAGCGGCAAGCAACCCTGCCAATTCTAGGGTTAGGAGACCCGGACTCGACTCCTCGAGTTGGTCTCCCACTGGACCCCAGAACCCGGTTACTTGTGCTCCCCTCCTTGGGTCTATCCTAATGCGGAAAAGTAAATAATATACAAAAGGTGACAACTTCCGCTACCTTGAAGTGCCCCAAATAAAAGAATATTACATACAAGTTTTTACATGAATGAAAATGAAAAACACTCATCTCACATAAAAACCCCCGGCTATTCAAACACGACGATCCAATATAACATATCCAGCAACACATAACATCACATGTCATCAACGTAAGTAAGTATGCATACCCCAATTGTCGTTGACGTATAGCAACGAAACCGACGACTACACTTACGGTCACAGAAAAGAAAGTGTAAAACTACAACAATTGGAATCCGCAACCTCTTTAGACATCGCATGCCTAACAGATATAAATCCCGCATTTTAATCTCATTATCGAAAACACTTTTCAATTTCATATGGGACTAAATTGCTAGATTTATAACATTCATTCAGTTATCTCATAACTACTTGTGAATTCCAATTATTGTATCACATTCCAGATAAACAGAAAATGTTAAACTTTCCGATCGAACAGTCGAATACCCAAGTTTTCCCGATACAGTCCAACACATGAAATAAGTCTAACAACATTCAGTTCGTGCCTCAGTACCAACGGTCCAGCCGTAGAAGGGTCAAGCCAACGCCTCACATGTGGCACGCCATACTGCCCCAAACCCGAAGGTTCAAAGGGCAGTTCAAGACGGTCACATAATCGAGTTAAGGTTTGTTGTCTTCTAGAGGGTCCATCGCGTTACTTGCACTACTTGGAACGTCGTTAAACTACGGAAAAATCCAACACTTGGAAATTTCCCGATAGGGGAAAAGTTGGGTATTTATATCCGGTCGAACTTTTTAACATATTCTAAAAATTATCCAGAAGTCATAAAGACGAAATTTGATACCCCGATCGAAACACCGAATCCCCAAAGCATTCCCAGAAAATTCAACTCTTGAATAATTATTAAAAATTCCCATAAAACTCAGCACCAGAAAAGAAGAATTACTGTGCAAACAAAATTGAGCAAAGTGAACAGTAGGCGGCGGAACCGCGGCAGAAGCCATGCTTCTGCCGCGTTTCCGCGGCTGTTTGGAGGCCTCATGATCTCGTGTTTCACCAGATTTCTTAGATCTTCCTGCTGAATTTTTTAGGCATTTTTAATCTGGAAAAATCCACGTTTTCATAAAAAGTCCAGAGAGCGTGTAAAAAATGCGGTTTCGGGTTCGATCGGACTTCAAATTCCGTCTAGACTTCGCCTAAGGCTCTAGCTAGGCTCTGATACCACTGAAAGGTTCTTAGGCACCCTATAGAGGTCTCACAAGGCATCGAACATGCCAAATTTAAAAAATATGGTGCCGAGAAACCCTAGTTAACGGATCGTTGCTAGATGTCTAGGCGAAATACAAAACTAGTTAACAAATTAACTATAGGTTAGATGCTACAACCTTTGTAGATCCGGTAATCCTCTTCCTTGGCTCCACGTAGGCATCCTCTCGCTGTCCTTTTCGAATCCTAGACTCGTTCATCGGCTTCATCGGGAAAACGAGCGGAATAGGTCGTCGGCTTCGTGTCAAAGACGATCTACGTCGAGGTTGCACAAGCTCAAGCTCCGACTTCACAAAGTTGCGAAACTTGTGAAGAAAACACCCAAAACAACTTGGCAAGAGGTAGAGGGTGAAGAAATAGGAGATGGGTTCACTTTAGAATTGGATTTCACTCACTTATGCTCAAGTTGCCATTGATGGCATCTTGTTTTCTCTCTTGAAGAAGAAGGAGATGAAGAAGAAAGAATATGATAAGTATTGTGAAAAAGAATAATAAAATCAAATACTTATCATGTTCTAACCTAGGTTAAGTGTAGAGAATAAACCATGGTCACTTGAGAGGGTTAGGGTTAAGCATGAAGATAAGGATGGTTACAAAAGTCAAAGCTTCATGAAGCTTCAACTTAAAACAAAAAAAGCCACCATTCTTATCATAACTTTTTTTTCAAATAAATAAACAAATAAATAAATAAAAAGGCAAAACCCTAATCATCTCTTAACCATGGTTTAATACTTCACACTTAACCTAATGAGCAAGCATCATCAAACATGATACAAAGATGTGCACAAAAGTATATCACATATACAACATGTACATCAAGTGAGAAAATCCATTTAAAGTGAACCAATACTAGTTAATGCAATGCAATATATCATTATGCATTAAATCATTAAATCAACATTTGATTCAATGATCCGGTCATGTCGCACATAACCGACTAGAATCCAATGTATCGATTTATCGAATCTATGATTCGATAACTAGGTCATATCGAATATAACCAATCGAAACATATATCGCGAGAATGAAATGCGGTCCTGCACATATCTCATATGCGCTCCTATTTCGTTTCGCTTGAACCAGGAAACCTCTGTGTAGGACTCTAAAGACTCGTCAATACGCCGGTAGCAGATGATGATCATATCAAGCACCCACAAGCCGCAAGCGGTCTGCTAAACGTAACGGCCACCCGGGTATTGAGCGATCAGAAGATCGACGAGCTAGCCCGCTTACACTCCTGCGAATCCGACCAGTAACACTTATCGTACAGTCCGGTCTCTTCGTCTGATATGTCGCATATCAAGTCTAGGGGTGGTAAACGTCAGACCCCAATAACCCGATAAGTCGTGCCGATGTGAGGCTCATAACGGGTCGAGAAACTACTGGTAACACTTATCAGCAAATCTCTGATCAGCCCTGGCCAGGGACTTCTCTGCTACGGCCAATCGAGCACGGCGCAATATCAACTCCCAATACCGGGAGAGACGAAAACCCTCCTATCGCTCATTGCCTCCATGTGACTCGGGACTGTAGCCAAAGACCACCGTTTTGCACGCCCTCATGGACGTGGTAAGGTGGAGATCAAAGCACAGTGGGAATCACACAAGACTCTATGACGATCTCGGGTCTCCAGACTAACCTGTACAAGTGTCACCTGAGAACTGCCATCTGACGTAAGGTATAATACCATCTGGGAGTTCTCGGCGAGTCCGTCCAGTGTACCCAGTCTCCACTGAGCACCCGTACACCATCTCTGATGTCAAACACCAATGGATATGGGATCATCCATCGCCCATCTCATGGGTCGAGAAGCGTATACGCTAGTCTACACTGGTATATCGATGCCCCGTCTCGATACACCCATGACTAAGGACCTTGAAGGATGTACTTATGGACTACCATGTCCCCACTAGTATGATCTGCATCATAGTCCAGGTAGTCAAGTACATATCCTAAGGGTTTTACCAACATGTAACTATAAGACAGTATAAAGAGACAAGTGTACATGTTAAGATAAAGAGCAACTAGATAGCATACTATCATATCGAGCAAGAAAGTCATCTCTATATATGTCCAAGCATCCAATATAATATACATCATCTGTACAATACTGGCCTCTAGGGCATACATACAACTAACATAAGTTTATGGAATATCCTAAACATTCAACATGATATTTGTTCTACCACACCGAGGAACAGAAGATATTTGTTGCTCGATACGCCATCTTTATAGAGAAGGAGTTTCTTGCAAAAGAAATTAGTGGGAGCACGGTAGAACTGAAAGAAATTTTGGAACCACAAGCTGAAGCTGAAGATTTGGTGGAACTGTAACATTTTGAAAATTATAGATATTATTTATAATTTAAATAAGGATTTTATGATTTTTACGGATATGATAACTAGTGTGGACTTGGATTTTCATAGATTGGTATAATTATATATACCTTCATTTTTTGGATTAATTGGACATAAAACGAATTATTAATTATGAGAGCATTTATTAAGTAGGCTTTTCATAAATTAGCATGTAATTATATCCATACAAGTTAGCATGTTAAAAATAATACTTTGTTTTCCTAATTATCTTTTAAGTTTGCCATGACAAGTTGAGTGGGAACTTAGCATTTTTATTTGGGTTTCCATTATGTTGGCTAGTGAGAAAAGGCATAGGCATGAGTGAGATGAGAGGCATGGGCATGAGAGGTATCGGCAAGAGAAGGGGGGAAGATGCAATACAACATGTCTCATATCTCTTCCTTCAACCTTATTTCTTCATATCATTCTCCTTCTTCCTCATACAAGTCCCTCTCGTCCAAACACAATCAAACCAAGTTTTCACTTAAAAAATTCAATCCTATACCAAAGCGCACTCCACTTCATCAAAAAGCTTGGATTACTTCATCTCAACTACCAATTATAGCAAGCAACACTACTTGAAGCCATCACTAAGGTTCTAACGGCCTCCTTCCAAGCTTAAGATCCCCATTTCCCTCCAAAAGAGGTAAAAACACTATCTTTTCTAGTTTACTTGTAATACTTGCCATGACAAACTTTATTTTGGAGCTAAAGTTCATGTTTTCATAGTCTTGAGATTTCAAAGTGGTTTTTTTTATGAGTTTTTGATGTTGAAGTGGTATAGTAAGTAGAGGCTTAGTGTTCACAAACCATTTTAACATAGTTAAGAGTAATTAGATGCAAGATTCATGATTTAAAGAGTTCTAAAGTTTTGAAACATGGTTTTTATTGTGTTTTGAAGTTTGAATAAAATTTAGAGCAATTTGGGAGCTCTGAAAAATAAAAGAAGCTTACTATAAGGTGTCAGTAGTAGTAAAAGACCGCCGTAGAAGCCCGAGCCCCTAATACTTCATCTTGGCCACAGATTTATTTCTCTTTGCCGGAATTTGCGGCCAGCACTTGAGTTAGGGCTTGGGGTTGGGTCTGTAGCTCACACACTTGATAGTTAAGCCACTATATTTTTCTTTTTGTCCCAGATTGCCTGTGTCGAAATTTGGAAGCATTTTGATTGGGTTTTGACGATGTTTTGCAAGATTTTGAAACTTGATTTTTGGATTCTTATGTCTTGACTTAGTCGTTCAACATTGGTACGTCGACATTGGGGGTATTTTGTTGCAATGAGCATGCGGTGACCATAAATTCTAACATATCTGTGCTTTGCTCGTCGTTTCGATTTCAATATGGATTTTTATGCAATTCTGTCATGGTTTTGATTTTAGGTACGATCACAGTGACTTCCGAGACGGCGAGGACGAGCGAGGCAGTTGTAGGTTTCGACTAGTTCGAGATGTCGGTGAGTAGATATATATCTATGGGGGAAGTTGGGTGGATGGCATATAGCACCCCCGCAACCATAGTAATTAGAATATTATATATATTAAAACCGTATTCCTAACCTATAGGGTCATGCTAGAACACCCATAGGTGTATATTCATATACTTAGTAGATAGTTATATTTAGTCTCTATTTCTTAGCCATTAGGTTATATTTATATAGGTATGCAGGCGTATATATGATTATTGTTATGTGTTGTATGCGACTAGGTGTCCATATTTTATATGATATGAGATGGCGTACGCGACTATAGATCCGTACAGTATTGATTGGATGATATCGTATGTGGGGGATTACGTACATGATATGATGAGGATAGATTTACTGAATACGGCCGATATTCATTTGACTCGGAGAGTCTTATTAAATCCTGATCGAGACTTTATGAGATATTTAGAGCTATACCTATTTTAAAAACTAACGTTCTGTTTCCTACTTTAAAATGATAATGTCAAGGATGCGTTACGAATTTTCAAATGATATCTATTTCAAAAACATCGTAGCCTCCTTATTTCTAAGTAACGTTTCGTTCTATTTTAAATTATAACTGTATAGCTCGTAAGTAATTATCTATGTTAACATCTATTCACGTTATGATTATTTTACTCTTTATACGCTCGCGCTTCGATTACTTTATTTTATATGCTACGCTTATACCATTAGTACGAATTAGTTTTGTAGGTTAGTTTATAACTGACATGCTATACGAACACACTCATAAGAACACTGCACAATTACCAAGGATTTCTATATTGCACATATCACAGATGCACATGTTATACAACACATCATTGGTACTGCCATGACACTGTAGAACTGCTATATTACGTTATATCCATGTAGATGTCGATACGGTTTATCATGACTTCCCTATATACAGGGGATTAATTAGTAATTATATATATATATATATATATATATATATATATATGTTGTCGATAGGAATTAAGAGCTATTCTTATGCGAGCACATTGATAAAACACTTGCACAACTACTAATGATTGTTATGCTGGACGAGCACAGACATGCATGCTACACTGCATATCATTAGTATTGCCACGACATAGTAAGAACTGCCATGCATATTCGCGTGTTGATTATATATATGCACGACGCATTATGATACTTACTAATTTGATATATCTCAGTGGTATGGGACATTGCTACACACACACACATAATATATCATCAAAATGAATTATGAAAATGTTGTTTTTCGAAACTTAATATTTTCCATGTATTTGAGATACCGCAATGTGATTTATAAAACTTGAGTATATTTTTAAAATGCGGTTTTCTCTTGATATGATGAGTTGGCGTCCACCATGATCTTGATGTCATCAAATTTGATTTTATTCCAAACCAAGTAGGAGAGATATACGGTTGCAGAC
The DNA here is from genome assembly GCA_030015575.1 of Agapanthus africanus. NCBI lineage: Eukaryota > Viridiplantae > Streptophyta > Magnoliopsida > Asparagales > Amaryllidaceae > Agapanthus > Agapanthus africanus. The sequence goes on from JASDDO010000016.1 coordinate 517,999,426, forward strand.
ATGCTGCGATATCTGGACTGAGTGGGGGAGTATACAGTCGGATACATGGTGGACCTGTCTGAGGCCGAAGAAAAGGAAGACCGCATGCGAGGCGGAGAGCCTAGCGAAGACACTAAATACCGGAGATAGATTAGAGCACGGCGGATATCCTAGAGATACCGACCATGGCAATTAAAATCGAGAGAGGACCGGTCTGACAAGACGGTGCCTACGATATCTGGGTTTTACGTGTCGATGCTGGACACAGAATTTATGGTGATTTCGAGTGTCGATGCTAGACACTCAGTTGATACGATGATTTCGAGTGTCGATGATGAACACTCGCTTGATGATATATATATATGTTATGGATGGCATATTTCCATATATTGATTGATCATGTGGATCATGTGTGTTGTGCGCGATCCGATATGACGCGCTTATAGATACTGATGTGATACTTATGCATATACATATTTATATTCATTATTACATAGTATGATAGTATTATACTGTATGATCTAGGTAGATCGTTATACATTTCGATTTCTATCTTGTGATATCTTCTACTCACGAGTTGGCAACTTACCCCCGTTACGCCTTAGTTTCTTGCAGGACTGACCTCTCGGATCAGTAGCAACTTGCTGGCACACTTCTCATTTCGTTGATTGCTCGAGTAGATTGGTTTTGTATATTTTTGTGGACTTAGAAACAAGACTTGTATGTTACTCTTTTGGATGTCGGGTTTGGATATAGTCGACTTGATGATGCTTTTACAATTTTTCTTACTTGCTTTTGTGATGATATTCACCTTGGGTATCGTATATTACTGCATGGTTGTGATTCCGCCGATTGGGCGATGAGATAGCTCCCGATTGGGGATGCTAATATATATGTGTATGTACTGGTTTTTATCAAAATTTATAAAGGAGGTGCTGCCCGATTTTTAAACATCGTATGTGTGTTCAAACAAACATTACTTTTGCTTTAAAAAGAAACTGGATTTCATTTAAAATTCTTTTTCAAAACTTCACCTCCACTATTTCTTTAAAAAGGTTTAAATTCCGGTTTTTGGCTTACTTGGTTTACGGTAGGTCCTATAGGCTTCACGTGATTCAAGTGTCGGTCATGTGCCTTTTCCAGGTCATGATAGGAACCTCAAGATTTAAAAATCCCGAACGAACCTCAGCCACTCCGCAGATCCTGTAGGATTTCTCGTACGTCCAAGAGATACTATGATTTTCTCATAGACGGGGAGCGAGAGGATTGCATCTTGAAAGAAGATGATCCTACTAGTTTTGAGCAGGTCATTACCAGTAGGGACTCTGAGAAATAGCTGGATGCTATGCGATCCAAAATGGAGTCCATGTACACCAACAAAGTTTGGATTTTGGATATTGCTCCTCCTGGGGTAAAACCCGTTGGATGTAAGTGGATCTTCAAAAAGAAAATTGGTATAGATGGACAGGTGGAAACCTATAAGGCTAGACTTATTGCAAAAGGAAAGGTTTTCATCAAAGACCAGGTATGGAATATGATAAAACCTTTTCTCCAGTGGCTATGCTCAAATCCATTCGGATCCTACTTACCGCTGCTGCTGATTGATAGGGATTTTATGTTTCGTACTAAGTTTAAAGTTACCACAATCAAGACGGTGTCGCATGTAGTTAGCCGTGATGAGTACGGGTCGTCTACAGGGAGAAGGTACGTTTTAGGTTCTTGTTCTCATGAGTTAAGCAAAAAGACATAATATGTTCAATTCTATCCTAAGTGTTTGTATATTCAAGTTAACGTTTGTTAGGGATAGAGTGAGCTTAGTTTAGGTTAGGAAAATCCGTATGCTTATCTTTGTGCCTCACTTGACTATTGATACAAGGATAATCGACAAAAACGTGGATTAGAGTGCTTAAGCACGGTATTTGCAATTGTGCGTGAAATCCGGCTTATTGACCCTTGTCCTTCTGATCTTGTCTCTTATCTTTCGCCTCCGGCCAAACCAAATGCAACTGGTCACGTTTAGGAATCACCACTACAGTGGTAGGGTAGGGTGCCTAACGGAGCGCTTGTATGAAATTTGGGCAGAGTTCAATAGGCAAGGTATTGGGTAAAGGAAATCATAAAGAGAATCCTAACTCAAACAGTAACCTTCTCATTCCCTAACAAGAAGAACTACTCAAAAACCATTATAAACATGAAAAAAGAACACAAGATAAAAGAGATCAAAGAAAATATCATATCAAGTATGTAAGTGCATGAAAAGTAATTGCAAGTAATTAAAAGTAAGAAAATACTAGGAACCAAATTGCAAGAATATAAGCTTCATTAAAGTTCAAATGAGAGTACAAGATAATGAATTCAAATACTAAAATCTAACTTTGAAAGCTCGGTTAAGAGATTGCAAAATTAGATAAAAGCAAAGAACTCAAGATTAATCCTATCTACTATATACAAAGCTTGAGCTAACATTACAAAATATAGAATTGAAATGAAGTGAAAGTAGTCTAAGTATGGCCTCAAACTTGCTCTATGACATAGTATTTATAGGGAATTCATCATCAAAAATATCATACAAGAGTGAGGTGATATGACAAAGAGGAGGGCCCACAAGAAAAACGAACATATTTGGAGAGGGGGGCCACAATTTACGGCCAATTTGAGTATTTCGGCGGCCAAAGAGAGAGAAGTGGAGCCCGTCTTGGTTGTGTGATCTCTTAACTACTCCATCATCTCACTATATTTGGAATTTCTTCTAATTATCATCTGGGTGAAATATGGAGTTTTGGAGGGAAAATGTTTTGCTTTAAAATATATCACATCAACACTTTATAAATCACTCATCACTTGTGCCCACTTGCATGCCTATATGCTCCACTTGACCACTTGAGTTCACACCATCATCATAGCAGCCCACCATGGTTCATGCACCTAAAATACTTATGTTCACACTTGTAAATATTGTTGTGACATGTTGGACCATTTGTATCAAAAGGTTGTGCACACTTTCTTTATTATAAAATCTTCAAAAAGAATGATCGTTTTTCCGTTTCGGTTGCAGTGTCGACTCACAAATGTCGTATCCATGCATTTGAGTGTATTTCTAGTGTTTTGTCATGAATACATGTATCCTGTACTTATTGAGCAGATACAGATTAATAGTACCGATATATCACAAAAATGATAATGAATGAGCGATATTGAAATGCAGTTTTTCATGATGAACAGCAGCCTTCCATGAATATGATATTTGGCAGATGGACATAAAAACGACTTTTCTAAATGGAAGTTTAGAAAAGTGTGTTTATATGGATCAGTCGGAGGGATTCAAAGACTGTGGGAGAAGCGAGAAGGTGTGCAAGTTGCTTGAATCTATTTATGAATTAAAGCAGGCATCGCGAAGTTGGAATATCTGTTTTGATGAGACAGTTAAGAAATTTAACTTCATTAAGAACGAGAATGATCCATATATCTACAAGAAGATTGTAGGAAAAGCTATCATATTCTTCGTATTGTACGTCGATGACATTCTCCTGATAGGAAATGATATTCCTATGCTGCAATCGATCAAGCTGTTCTTATCACAAAAGTTCACCATGAAAGACCTGAGTGATGTCTTCTATATTCGGGGGATAAGGATCTACAAAGATAGATCCAATAGAATGTTGGGATTTTCACAGTTTAGGTACATAGATGACATACTAAAAAGATTTAGTATGGAAGATTCCAAGCACGGTAATATACCCGCTTTGTACGGAATCACCCTATCCAAAGAGATGTCTTCCAAGACTGATGAGGAGAGGGCTCGAATGAGCATTATAACCTAAGCTTCGGCGGTAGAATCTATAATGTATGTGATGTTATGTACCAGACCAGATGTAGCTTACGTAATTAGCATGGTAGGCCGGTATCAGTCAAGCCCAGGGGAGATGGACTGGATAGCTGTGAAGAACATTTTCAAGTACCTAAGAAGGACTAAGGAGATATTCTTGGTGTAAGGTGACGGAGACCTCCAGATGAAGTCCTTTACCGACTCAAGCTTCCAAAGTGACAAGAATGACAGCAAGTCTTTCTCAGATTTTGTGTTCACCCTCAACGGAGGGGTGGTCTGTTGGAAGAGCTCCAAAAAAGACACCGTCGTAGACTCGACGATAGCAGCCGAATACATTGCTACCAAACGATGCCGCAAAAGAAGCAGTCTGGATGAAAAAGTTCATTACTGAACTTAAGATGGTTCCATCCATTGTTGATCCAATACCTTTGTATTGCGATAACAATAGGGCTATGGTTTTAGCGAAGGAACCACGGTCCCATCAGAGATCCTAACACATCTTGAGGAGGTATCACCTGATCAGGGAGATCGTAGATCGCTGGGAGATCAAGGTCCGGAGAGTAGATACAAAAGAAAAAGTAGTGGATCCATTCGCAAAGGCCTTCCCTCAATCTGTTAGTTGTATATATGCCCTAGAGGCCATTGTTGTACATATGATGTATATTATAGTGGATGCTTGGATATATATAGTGAGGACTTTCTTGCTCGATATGACAGTATGCTATCTGGTTTCACTTTGTTTTAACAAGTTGACTTGTATTGGTTTACTGTCTTGCTCTCACATGTTGATAAAGCCCTTAGAATATGTACTTGACTACTGGGATTATGATGAGATCATACTAGTGGGGCCAGGATAGTCAACGAGTACATCCTATAACTGTTCCTAGTCGAAGGTGTATCGAGATAGGGCATCGATACACCAGAGTAGACTAGCGTATACGTATCTTGACCCATATGATGGGCGATGGATGATCCCATATCCATCGGTGTTTGACATCAAAGATGGTGTTCGGGTGCTCAGTGGAGACTGGGTACACTGAACGGACTCACCGAGAACTCCTAGATGGTATTATACCTATCGTCAGATAGCAGTTCTCCGGTGACACTGGTACAGCTTAGTCTGTAGACCCGAGATCGTCATAGTCTTGTGTAATTCCCACTGTGCTTTGATTTCCACCTTACCACGTCCAAGAGGGCGTGCAAAACGGTAGCTTTTGGGTACAGTCCCGAATCACATGGAGGCAATGAGCGATAGGAGGGGTTTCGTCTCTCCCGGTATTGGGAGTTGATGTTGCGCAGTGTTCGATTGGCTATAACTGGAAGTCCCTGGCCAGGGCTGATATGGAGATATACTGGTAAGTGTTATAAGTAGTTTCTCGACCCGTTATGAGCCTTATATCGACACGACTTATCGGTTACTGGGGTCTGACGTTTACCACCCCTAGACTAGATATGCAACATATCAGAAAAAGAGATCGGACTGTACGGGAGTGTTACTGATTGGATTCACAAGAGAATGTACAGGCTTGCTTGTTGATCTTCTGATCGTTCAATACACGGGTGGTTGTTATGTTTAGCTGACCACTTGCAGCTTGTGGGTGTTTGATATGATCATCACCTACTGCCGACGTATTGACGATTCTTCAGAGTCCTACAGAGAGGTTTCCTGGCTCAGGCAAAACGGAGTAGGGGCACATATGCGATATGTGCGGGACCGAGACTAATACGATATGAGATACCGTATTCTATTCTCATGATATGTGATATCGGCCGGGTATATGTGATATAGCTGGGTGTTCAAATCATAATATCGCATTTCATATTCCCCGATTCTTATTCGTTTTATAACTAAACAGGTACTTTTGACGCATGTCTGCTGCATATTACAGGATACAGGTTCTTGGAGCGAATACAGTGGAAAAGATGAAAGTTGATACAAAAGAGTGACTTTTGACAAGCAAGTAGAAGGGTCCTACTCAAGCCTAGACGAAAAACAATTCACAAGGCAATGCATGGTCCGAAATGTTAAAGAAAACAGTTAAAAGACCACTACAAATTTCACCGAAAAATCTAGAGAAGATCCAGAATCCAAATAGAGAAAAGTACTGAAGAAATAGAGAGGACAAGACACCAGAATGCAGCTCAGGAAATTTGGTGAGCTGAGCTCACCAAAGGGCCGCGGCCCAAGGCCTACCCTTGCCGCGGTTCCGTGGCCGTATAGTGTGCACGTCGGTGCAATTTTCTTGTGACGGTGCGTCGGTGCGTGGGTTGGGATTTTTCGTGGGTATATCTGTAAAAGAGCATGCGCGAGAATCTGTAACCCTAGTTTTCCCTGTTTACTTATAAATTGTAATCACAAGATTGTAAACGGGATGCCTCTTTTCAATGAAATAAAAATTCAGATTTAATTCAGTGGGAAGAGCATCAATTATGTAAGTTCTTATTTCAATTTCTGCCTTAGTTTAAAATTAAATTCCTGCCCTAGACTAATTCATCTCTTGCCCTAGTTTAATCTTGCGTAGAACTTTTTAATCTGCAGTAGATAATTAATTCTTTAGATCTAAAAAAAACACATAATAAAAATGCTATTTTTAAAAGATCCCCTAATGAGCGAGTAATTTCCTCGCTTGTTAGGGTTAGGAATAAAGGAGGGATTGAGAGATGGATATCTCTCATCTCTTTCAATGCCAATAAATTTTCATAAGTAGAACTTCATGCACGCATGCATGATCCGCTCCCTACGGCACCCTACCCACGAGGTAACGGTGAAACCGTAGTATAAAGGACCGGACATGCATGACGTGCATGAAGGTTATAGCAATTAGTAGGAAAGGACGGATAAGGATCTAGAGGAAGAAACTTCGTTTCTTCCCAATCATCCTAATCCCCTTTACTAATAATTGTTATGACTTCTAAAAAGTTTTAATCGAAGGCATTGAAAGAGATGTTAATATCAATCTTATCAACCCTACTTTAGACCTAACCCTAACAAGTTCCTTAACCATCGTACAACTTAGCTTTTAAAATCAATCAACAAAACCAAACCACCATTAGAATCAACTCGTGAAAACACTTAGGAAAATTACACATCCCTGTGGATCGACCCGTATTCACCGGCTAGCTGCAAAGCGACGCCATTTCTGATTACGGTAAAATATTTTTGGTGATCGTAAAACCTACACTCTTAATCAAATGGCGCCGTTGCCGGGGATGGCGTAAAATTTCTTTTGTGTAATTTCGGGTTGATATAAATTTTAAAAATCATAAAAATCTGAAAATAGAAAAAAAATACAAAAACATTTTATCAATTTTTATCTGTTTGAAGGGTTTTGTCGTTTGAATCTTGCAGGAACAGCAAAGAAACGCGGATCTGGAAATTTACAGAAGGCGAAATAGAAAAAATCATATCAGAACAGAGGAGAATTAGAGAACAGGAGCTACAGAATTTTTTCCAGACGCTGATCCCACTTCCCGACCGCGAAACCGCGGCCTTACAGCGCCCAAAACCGCGATTCCGCGGTGGATAAGAGGCCACTCTGCGCGAAATTAGCTCTGTTTGTTTTTCCCCCCTCTGTCAATCCCCATATATCTTCTGTGAAAATTTTCTGCAGGATTTCTTTCCGCTAAAAATTCTTCTTCCCCCTTCTAAATAACAGATTTTCTGCAGGTTTCTTTGCGCCGCGCTAAAAAAATTGATTGCAAGTGAATTTAATGTCTTGCATAATTTAATCGGACTTTAAGGGGCTAATTGACCAAACTCAGATTGGGTGGGGATTTCATCACCCTTCCCAGGACCCCAGAAAGCACTTAAAGCATTTGCATTGACCACAATTAATTAAAAAATACTAGACTCAGCCCTAAGGACGTCGAGCTCAATAGGAAAAGGACTAATATAGGCATCGACTGTTTATCCTAACCTGAATTTGCGGTGTCTAGGCAAGTGTGTCTAGGCTAGTGGTTATTAATTAGGCCCACTACGGTGGTTCCTTCCCACTTACCTGGCACTTACCTGGCCGCAATTGGCAGTGAAGAGGCGGTTTGAGGTCCTATTTCTAGCCCTAGTTAGGAGCTGTCTAGCAGACCTAGGTGACCCTAGATCTAGGCCTGATTGTGCATGTGTGGTTGATAGCATTTGTGTCACAAGTCTCTTTTCAAAAATCTCTTTGCAAAACTCTCACAAAAATAAAAAAAAGAAAAATCTTTTCAAAACTTGCAACTTGTCGCTAAAGGAACTTGCAACTCACTTACACCACCTCCCTTCATTGACGTTATCTTACCTCCAAATTCTGTCTTTCATTTTTTTTTCTGACTACACTATCCCTTTAGTATATGTCACTTTGGACTTGGGATACTAACGCCTGATTAGTCCTTATTTCGTTGGTACCGACCGACGAACCCTTCGACACCGAAGTCGAAATTCCTTCCACTTTCTTACCTACACCTTCAAATTCTTCTTCCGAAGGCATGTCGGGATTCAACCCCAACAATACCTTACCGACGGGAATGATTCCACCTCCGTTAGGTGTGAATAACCCGAATCAACCGCCTGTTGAAGCGCCCGCACGAGTTGCGCTCCAGGATATCTTTTACCCCGTCCGCACTTCTTTACCTACCTGTCTTTCACCCCCACCGGCAAATGGGGACAATTTTGAAATAAAACCACATTTCATCAATATGCTGCCAAAATTTCATGGTTTGGAATCAGAAGATGCGTATATTTTTATTAATAAATTCCAAAACATTTGCGCTATGATGAAAACGACCCAATTAAGTGATGACGCTATAAGGCTAAGGGTCATTCCTTTCACCTTATGTGACCTAACCGAGAAGTGGCTATACAGCACAGCATCACATTCCATTAGAAATTGGGATGAGTTTGTGAAGGCTTTTCTTAAGAAGTTCTATCCTCATCACAAAACTGCTAGAATCCGTAATGAGATTATACAATTTTCACAACTTCCTTCCGAACCATTTTGGAAGTGTTTTGAGAGATTCAAAGACCTACTCGTTCAATGCCCTTATCATGGGATCGAAAGTTGGCAACTTTGCTAAACATTATACGAGGGATTGAACTCGGCAACGAAGCAGTTGCTAGAAACCATCTGTCAATGTCACTTTCTCTCCAAGTCTAGTGAGGAAGCGTGGCAGTTTCTTGAGGATCTTAGTGAACAAACAATTCAGTGGGAGAGCTCCAAGACCACATCATCTTCTTCTAGTGGTCAATCTAGGGCAGGCATACATCAAGTAGAGATGTCGATTGCTATGAAGGCCGAGATGGCCGCTCTTACGAAAAAGCTAGAAGCAATTGAGACCAAAATCTCATCGTCTTCTCCTGCCCCTGTTGTGCCTCCACGAACTGTTTGTGCTTGTTGTTCGGCTCCATCACATCTCACCGAAGAGTGTCCTTACAATGCATCTACTCAAGGACAGGATCAAGTCAATGCTGCCTTTCAGCAACGACAGAGAAACGATCCATACTCTTCGATATACAATCCGGGGTGGAGGAGTCACCCAAATTTCGCTCGGAACCAAAATCAATAATTCCAAGGAAATAACAATTTTCAAGGGCCTCCTCCACAACAACAACAAGCACTTCCACAAACTCAATTTCAACAGCAACCTTTCCAACAGCAACCTTACCCTAATCAAATGAACAATTTTGTGCCTAACAATTCTTACGCGCCAAACAATTTTGTTCAACCTAACAATGACAAGGTTAGCTCACTCGAAAGAAGTCTAGATGCGTTCCTAAAGCAATCTACACAGTCTACAGCAAGACTAGAGACTTCTATTCAATCTTTGGTGCAAAACAGTGCCTCACACGATCAAAGCATCAAATCTATTGAGGCACAAATTGCACAACTCAATGCAGCATTGAGAGAGCGCGAAAAAGGAAAGCTCCCATCTCAACCACTGCCTAATCCCGGTCATGCACATGCTGCAAATCAACAGCAAACTCATAACGTAAACGCTGTGACCATGTTGAGATCGGGAAAAATGTTGCAAAACAATGTGGGTATTCACGATGACACCCCTGCCGGTGGTTCTTCTTCACCATCTTCTTCTTCGTTAGAGCCTGTTCTCCATCATTCACAAGGCTCTACTCCTTCTAGCTCGAACGGACCCACTTCTCACAACACGAACACATCTACACGGGATTCCGTTCCAGCTCAACAATCTGATCCACAAAAATTGGACTCAACAACCATTCAAAATGTTCCTTTTCCAAATCGGTTGAGATCAAATAAACCAACTCCACAAATGGAGAAGATTGTTGAGCTGTTCAAGCAGGTTAGCATAAATATCCCTCTTTTGGATGCAATCCAACAAGTTCCTTCATATGCAAAAATCTTAAAGAACTTATGCACCAAAAAGAGGAAGTCACAAGTACCAAAGAAAATTTTTGTGGCTAGTGCTATTAGCGATGCTCTTGTCAATTCCTTACCCCAAAAGCAAAAGGACCCCGGTTGTCCTACCATTTCGATAACAATTGGGGACAAGAACATCAATAGAGCACTACTTGATCTTGGTGCTAGTGTCAATTTGCTACCTTATTCTGTGTACGAGCAATTAGGCATTGGAGAGCTCAAGCCCACTCACTGTACTCTCCAAATGGCTGATCGATCAATCGCCCATCCAAGGGGTGAGCTAGAGGATGTGTTGATCAAAGTTGGGGAGTTCATATTCCCTGTTGATTTTATTGTTATGGACACACAACCTGTTGCCAACTCACGGAACCAAATTCCGGTGATCCTCGGTCGACCATTTTTGGCCACTTCCAATGCTGTAATAAACTGTCGCGATGGCTCCATGACTCTATCCTTCGGGAAGACGTCTAGTGAGTTCAATATTTACAAGTTAGGAAGTCTGCCCCCCGTGCCTAATGCTAGTACACGAGAAGTTTGCTCTATTCACGAAATCACGTAGGAGGACTGCGAGTTTGAAAGTTTCTTGTTTGATGAGAACAGTTTTGACGCCACTAGTGCGTCCCTCCTTGAGCCTACCACAGTTGACACAACCGATATTGATTATGAATGTTTCACTTTTTCGGATGATGACGACTCACAGCCCGAGTATGAGTCGTTTGAATTTTTGGATGAGTTAGTTGAACTATCCAAATCGGTTATTTGCGGTGATTTCGAACCTGTGTTGGAGTCCTTTGAGTTCGAGGTAGATTCCCCAATTTTACCTATGATTCTTTCGCCTCCGAAACTCGAACTCATGTCCTTGCCGTCTCACCTTAAATATGCTTACATAGGTGAGAATGAGACATTTCCCATTATAATATCAGCCTCTCTAGCTTTCGAGCAAGAGAACGCTATTTTAAAGGTCTTACAAGATAGGCGGCAAGTTTTCGGTTGGACTATGGCGGACATCGAGGGGATTAGTTCTCTCATAATTGAATATCATATGCAATTGATGGATGATGCCAAGTCAATAAAGGACCCACAGAAACATTTTGGGGGTATTGTGGTGAGTCAACCTCCTCCTTTAGAAGTTGAACCACCCCCATTTCTTTTAATAAGCTATGAGAATGCCAATATTCCACTGACTGCTAATCATTCTCATTCTCAATTTGATTCATCACCACATTATATCTATTCACTTCCACACTTTCACGACCATCACTCCTATCTTCCCCAATTCTTTTTAGATCGGTACAACATGTTCTTCCACCAACCGACACTCTTTACAGATAAATTTTTCGACTGGTTGGTGTTGATGTTTGGTCTGTGCAAAGTCTGGCAGTAATGTCTAACATTGTTTCATTGAAGTTTGGGGGGGCCTTTCTGTATATATTTTTGTTTTTTCCTTTAACAATAATAAAAAGTAATAATAAATAAACAGGGGAGTGCCGACATTTTCACCCTATTGGTGCAGCATGACAGTGAGGACACTGTCAAGTTTAAGTTTGGGGGTACGTTCGGTACGTCTTCTTCCATCGCATTCATTTGTACATATTTTTGCATTTGCATATTTATTTTTAAAACCCATAAAAATTGAAAAATTTCAAAAATTATAAAAAGTATTTTATTCAATTTTGGCCATATCTAACTTGAGTTTGACAAATAGGTTAACTGACTACGAACAACTAGATCATAGACTTAGTAAATTAAAAACTCTAAAAATAACCTTCTTTAAAGATTAACGGTAGAAAGTATATGTCTTCGTAGTTTATTTAGAAATAGGCAAATTTTGAGTTCACTTTTTGGGCTAAGTTGAAATTAAAGAAAAATATTGATATTCTTATTAGAGTATAAGTTTGAAAAATAATTCCTGGCTTAAGTATGGATTCTGAAAATGTATACCCTACAAAATTGCACAATCACACACCTTAAAGCTTGGAATAGTAGAGGAAACCTTGAAATGTTCTTGTCTAAAAGTCCTTAGTACGAAGAAAATGAAAAATACAAAAGTGAATAAAGAAAAAAAATGGACACTGGTTTTTGTGATTACTTAAGGCTGTAAAAATAAAAAAAATATTTAGCGAGGGTGCTTCATCACCTAGTGCCTTAGACCAACTGGTTTGGGAGTCACTGCTAAAGCCTTGGGTATTGCAAAACTAGGAAGTACGCTTTAAAGTACTAACGCATCTTGTAATCGGTTGTTGGTACCTCAAGAAGTATTAACGGTCGCATGAGGGATGTGTAAGCGAAATTCAATTAAAAATTCACCAACTAATAAGTGCTTTGGACAACGGACAAGGGTATGATTGCTTAATTTGAATTTCCAAGTGTAGGGGTGATCTATACACACACGTGGGGATATATGATTAGAGTTTAGATAAGAGAAAGGAATGAAGAATAAAACCTGTATTTTTAGTAGAGTTGATAGAAAAATTCCTAAGTGGAGATGGACCCTTAAAAGGAAAACTTAAGAAATGCCGAAAGCTGAATGATTCTATAAAACATATATAATCTTAAGTTAAATGATGAGGAAGTGTGAAGAATATGGGCGGATAATTTACGAGTCGTTGATAATAGAATTCTGTGTTAGAAAACCTAATTGGAGAATTAATGTCGAAAAAGCCAAATTGATAGGATTTTGTGGGTGTAATCCGCTGAAAACCCTCAGGAGACAACACTCCTCCTACTAGGGACACCTAGAGGTTTAACGGCTTGTTGCACGAGCTCAGTGCAATCGCGTTTCCCTACGAAAGAGCGGTTAGGTTTTATCGAGAATAAAATAATAAGTTTGCTCGAGGACGAGCAACAGATAAGTTTGGGGGTATTTGTTCATATCATAATATCGCATTTCATATTCCCCAATTCTTATTCGTTTTATAACTAAACAGGTGCTTTTGACGCATGTCTGCTGCATATTACAGGATACAGGTTCTTGGAGCGAATACAGCGAAAAAGATGAAAGTTGATACAAAAGAGTGACTTTTGACAAGCAAGTAGAAGGGTCCTACTCAAGCCTAGACGAAGAACAATTCACAAGGCATTGCATGGTCCGAAATGTTAAAGAAAACAGTTAAAAGACCACTACAAATTTCACTGAAAAATCTAAAAAAGATCCAGAATCCAAATAGAGAAAAGTACTGAAGAAATAGAGAGGACAAGACACCAGAATGCAGCTCAGGAAATTTGGTGAGCTGAGCTCACCAAAGGGCCGCGGAACCGCGGCCCAAGGCCTACCCTTGCCGCGGTTCCGCGGCCGTATAGTGCGCACGTCGGTGCAATTTTCTTGCGTCCGTGCGTGGGTTAGGATTTTTCGTGGGTATATCTGTAAAAGCGCATGAGTGAGAATCTATAACCCTAGTTTTCCCTGTTTACTTATAAATTGTAATCACAAGATTGTAAACGGGATGCCTCTTTTCAATGAAATAAAAATTCAGATTTAATTCAGTGGGAAGAGCATCAATTCTGTAAGTTCTTATTTCAATTTCTGCCTTAGTTTAAAATTAAATTCCTGCCCTAGATTAATTCATCTCTTGCCCTAGTTTAATCTTGCGTAGAACTTTTTAATCTGCAGTAGATACTTAATTGTTTAGATCTAAAAAAAAAACACATAATAAAAATGCTATTTTTAAAAGATCCCCTAATGAGCGAGTAATTTCCTCGCTTGTTAGGGTTAGGAATAAAGGAGGGATTGAGAGATGGATATCTCTCATCTCTTTCAATGCCAATAAATTTTCATAAGTAGAACTTCATGCACGCATGCATGATCCGCTCCCTACGGCACCCTACCCACGAGGTAACGGTGAAACCGTAGTATAAAGGACCGAACATGCATGACGTCCATGAAGGTTATAGCAATTAGTAGGAAAGGATGGATAAGGATCTAGAGGAAGAAACTTCGTTTCTTCCCAATCATCCTAATCCCCTTTACTAATAATTGTTATGAATTCTAAAAAGTTTTAATCGAAGGCATTGAAAGAGGTTTTAATATCAATCTTATCAACCCTACTTTAGACCTAACCCTAACAAGTTCCTTAACCATCGTACAACTTTGCTTTTAAAATCAATAGACAAAACCAAACCACCATTGGAATCAACTCGTGAAAACACTTAGGAAAATTACACATCCCTGTGGATCGACCCGTATTCACCGGCTAGCTGCAAAGCGACGCCGTTTCTGATTACGGTAAAATATTTTTGGTGATCGTAAAACCTACATTCTTAATCACCGGGTCATCGGATTAAGTGTCGATTCGATGAAATGGTACTTGTTATATTAGCTGGTTATATGTAATATAGCCGGTTATCGGATCAAGTGTTGATTCGATAATTTAATGTATAATTATATATGAGATATATTACGTTACATTAACTAATATAAGCTCGCTTTATTGATTCTTTTTCTCACTTAGATAATACATTAATGTATATGCGATATATGTTAATTGTATTATTTACTTTTGTTACATTATATATTATATATGTGATATATAATATTGTAACGTGATAGGTTAAAATTGCAAATAGGGTTTATGAGACTTGAACCATGCTAGGGTTAGATTAGGGTTTATAATTATTATTAAGGAAATACAAATAATGGTGGAATTATCCATGGTTGATATTTTGATGGAAGCTTGTAGGTTTCTTTGACTTTTTCCACCATTTTTGTCTTCCTTAAGATATTTGTTGATCTAACTCTAACCATAGCAAATGGTTAAGTCTCTACAAGGGTTAAGGATGTCATCTTTAACCCATGGTTGCAATTCTAACCTCACAACAATTCATTATTCATCACAAAAGCTTTCTTCTTCTTCTTCCTCATTTGAAAAAGCTTTCTAGTTTTTTATGTTGTGATGATTTAAAGTGAAAAATTGAAAACAAAAGAGAGCAAAATTCATACTTCATCATCCTCATCTATTTTAGACACTTAGATTAGAGTGTTCACTTCACTAATACTTAATTAGAGAAGTGAGAGCTTGGGTTTGAGATTCTTCAAGGTAGATTATATTCGAAAAGGAAGACTTCAAGAAAGATGCCTTATTCACCTCATGGAGCCTCTCTAGAGTCTGGGTTCATGATGATCGCAGTGAAAAGACCTCAACATGGAGCTTATGAAGCGAAGGAACGGACTACAAAGGTTGTAATCCAAAACTCTTAGAAGTAAAGTTGTTTACTTGCAAAGTTTACCCTAATTCTCTAGTTAAGATCTTGGTTAGGGTTTCATAGCACCCTAAAATTTTATAAAATAGCATGTGTGATGCCTTCCTAAACCTTGTGGTAGTGCTACGCAACCCTACAGTGGTATCAGAGCCAGCTAGAGCTTTAGGCGTTGACTAGATGAAGTTTGAAGTCCGATCGAACCACGAAAACCCAAACGAGACCCCTTCTCTGGAAATTTTTTCAAAAGTTGAAATTTTTCATGTTAAAAATACTCAGAAAATCATGTAGGGAATTCTATGGACACACCTGAAGAACGAAACCCTAACTCGTCTAAGTGACCGTGGATCCGCAGCCAAAACCTGGTTTTGGCGGCGGATCCGCGGCGCCACTTGAGAGGCTTGGGTCGGCCCTTCAGCTGTTGGTCCATAGGTACTATGGTATGTCTCTGGTTAATTTTAACTGTACTCAAGTGTTGAGCACTCTGGGAATTATTGGGAATTCGTTTGATCTATCGAATTATCTAACTTCTCCTAGTTATCTGTGATGATTATGTGTTGCTGTGATATGTTATATTGGATCGTTGTGTATTGAATAGCCGGGGGTTTTATGTGAGATGAGAGTTTTCTTTTTCATTAATGTAAAATTCATTTGTATGTAATATTTATTTATTGGGGCACTTCCGGGTTGAGGATGATGTCACCATAGAGCACAAGTAGCCGGGTTCTAGGGTCCAGTGAGAGGCCATCTCGAGGAGTCGAGACCGGGGCTCCTGACCCTAGAATTGGCAAGGTTACTTTCCGCTCTCGTAGGGGTCTAGGGATGTGGGTTTGGCTATTCATCGCGACTGTGGAATCCGTGTTTTATACAGGCTCAAACTAAAACACGGATCTCCTAGTATATCCAATATTTTATATGTTATCTTCTGCTGCTGATATACTGTAATGTGATCATTTTATATGCGTGAGAAGAATGCTTATACTATATATATATGATATATAAATATTACTACTTTCGTTTCTTCTGTGATGCTTAGAAAGCTTAAATGATGGGATTTATTGATGAGATTAATAAAAGAAAAGAAAGCTAAAAGATGTTTTAGAATCAAATTTTCAAAAAGGGCAGCTACAGTTTTTGCTTTGCATAGTGGTATATGTGATATACCCTGCAACTTATTCGATGAGGAAAGAGCCGAGATCCCTTCACCGGGAGTGACCTCTTTAGTAAAACTGGCAGATGCTACAAACTCACGGTTTAGTTTTTGATTGCTTCTATAGTTCTTACTTTGCACCGCGGTATTTGTGAAATATCCTGCACCTTATTCGATAAGGAAAGAGTCAAGATCCCTTCACCGGGAGTGGCCTCTTTAGAGAAACTAGAAAATCCTCAAAAACACTCCTTTTTCAAAATCACTTGTTTCTACAACGATATCAAGTTCATTACGCTCATGGTTTTCAGAAAAACATGCATAGCCCTCCATCATTTCAGATAAGTCCTACTTAGTATTTGTTCCCCACCGAAAACGCTGAGAGACGCGATAAACGTCTCGTCTGAATTTCGGGGCAGATGCTAATTGGTGCTATCCGTCCACCTCTCCGAAGATACCAAGTTGATTTATGGCACCGTGTATCGAAGGTTTAAACGGATGCGGCCGATATAGCAGACTTCATCAGATTCCCCCTCATTTGAGGGGTTTTTTATTGTGGGGACGCTCTTCCCTGCAGGCGCAAGCCCCTGCAGTTAATTATGCTACCGCGTCGCGGTAACAACTTTCTCCTTCTCCAGTTGGTCACTTCGTGTCGCAAGTGTTTGTTTTGTTTTTGGTTGCCCGTGGATTGTATATGGAGACTAATTTATTTTGTCGCCCGTAGGGCATGGATTATTCCAAATCCATATCTTCTTAGATTTGGTTTTGGGGGTTCGGTTTAAGGATACGTTAGTCTCAATTGAGACTGAGATCAACCTAAACGTTTGTTAAGGATACGTTAGTCCAATATTTAGACTAAGATCAACTTAACAGGATCGTTTAGATCTAACAAGAGAGCAATTGGGCTCTATTGTTTAGTTTAGGGACATTGCAGTCGATTAGTTTAAGAACATTACGATCCATTGTTAGTTTAAGGACATCTCGGTCCAAGGTTAAGGACATCATAGTCCGTGAGTTTAAAGACATCACAGTCAAGGTTAAGGACATCATAGTCCGTGAGTTTAAAGACCTCACAGTCAAGGTTAAGGACATCATAGTCCGTGAGTTTAAAGACCCCACAGTCAAGTTTAAGGACATCGTAGTCCGTGAGTTTAAAGACCCCATAGTCAAGGTTAAGGACATGAGTTTAAAGACCGCACAGTCAAGGTTAAGGACATCGTAGTCCGTGAGTTTAAAGACCTCACAGTCAAGGTTTAGGACATCAAAGTCCGTGAGTTTAAAGAACTCACAGTCAAGGTTAAGGACATCGTAGTCCGTGAGTTTAAAGACCTCACAGTCAAGGTTTATGACATCATAGTCCATGAGTTTAAAGACCTCACAGTCAAGGTTAAGGACATCGTAGTCCGTGTCAAGGTTAAGGACATCGTAGTCCGTGAGTTTAAAGACCTCACAGTCAAGGTTAAGGACATCGTAGTCCGTGAGTTTAAAGACCTCACAGTCAAGGTTAAGGACATCGTAGTCCTTGAGTTTAAAGATCTCACAGTCAAGGTTAAGGACATCGTAGTCCGTGAGTTTAAAGACCTCACAGTCATGGTTAAGGACATCATAGTCCGTGAAATGTGTGGTTGTTGGGACCCGTCACCTCTCTGAAGACGTTGAAGGATTACAACGACAAATATCAAAGGAGTGAAGAACTATACCCTTGAACTTAAGTTGATTTAGGGATCTGTAGTCCAATTTGGAACTAAGATCAATTAATTAGATTATGAGCACATTGGCTCAGTTAAATTTGAATTGAGGCCTTATGGCCAATTTGGGCTAAATCCAATTAAATTTGAAATGTTGGCCCCTTGTTAGACCATTAAACATTTGTCTGGGTTCAACCCCCCATTATTTGGCACTGCTAAACAGGGGTTATGACAACATTTTATCTTTGTTGAGTGCTGGGCACTCATATACCATATGAGATGATCAATCCTGGAAGACAAGGGTATATTTGAGGCTCAGTCAAAGGCGAGTCTTGCCTCAGAAGGACTTAGTCAATTTAGGCTAGGGTTGATTTGAATATAGTGTTAAACACTAACATATATTTTATGGTCACGTGTTCCCACGTGATGCGCTGAAAATAGTGTTAAACACTAAGAACAAAACGCTTCAAAAATAGTGTTAAACACTAAAATGGGATTGGTCACGTGGGGCCATGTGAGGCCTCTGAAGGTGGAGACCAGTCTTCCTTTGTTTTGTTCTCAGAATATTCAGTGTCAAACACTTAAGTCTTCACAACCATCACGTCTGGGCACGTGATGGGCACCCATGCATTGATTTATTAAAGTGTTTATTAGGGGTCACGTAGGGACACGTGAGGGCGCCCAAAATCGATTCTGCCTTTGGCTTTGTTCCTTTTATTTTGAGAGTCACGTGGGAACACGTGAGGCACTGCCTCCAAGTTTTTCTCTTCTCATTATGGGGAGTCTGTTTAGGGGTCACGTGACCTAGTTTTATTCTTTCTTTTATGATCATTGAAGATAGGGGTCACGTGTCACCACGTGTCCAAGTTCTGTTTTTTCTTCTCTGCTCATTGAGAATGGGGGTCACGTGTTACCACGTGATGAAGTTCTTTCTGTGCATGGAGAGCTTTAAGTCTCTTGTTTTAAGAATTAAATTCTCTGTAGGGTTAAACCCTAATTATGTTTTATAGGGATTAAATTCTCATGTATGTGGAAGAATTAAATTCTCATATAGGGTTAAACCCTAGTTCTGTTTTGGAGGAATTAAATTCCTATGAATTTGGGGAGAATTGAATTCTCATGCAGGGTTGAACCCTAATTTTATTTGGAGGAATTAAATTCTTATAAATTTGGGAGAATTAAATTCTCATATAGGGTTAAACCCTAGTTTTATTTGGAGGAATTAAATTCTTATGAATTTGGGAGAATTAAATTCTCTAAACTCAATTCTCCCTCTAAGTTTTGGATCTGCATGGCAGAATCTCCCCGATGAGAATTAAATTCTCAACTTGTGGGGAGATCTGCTTCTGCAGATCTTCAACCAAAGGAAGAACTAAGTTCTTTTGCAGAAGAGTTAAACTCTTAGACTGAGAATTAAATTCTCCTTTTGTTTTATGGAGCTTTGATCTCTTTCCCCTTTCTCACCTAGGGTTTCTTTTCTTGAGAATTACATTCTCCTTTCTTTTCTCTCTGCTATTGTTTTTTCTTCAGAAAATTCCAAGATTCCAAAAATCTCTCTTTCTCCTCTACTTGGCTCCTATTTATAGGAGAAGGAAAAGAATCAATTTGTTTAGCGAATCTTTCATTGAAAGAATTTGTTTTTTTTCTAACCAACTTGATCTTTTAGATCACTCAGTGAATTTTATTCATCATTGGATTTTTAATTCAGAAAATATTTTGTTTGTTATTCTTGGTGAATTTTAGGGAAATCTTTCCTTATATAAAATCTTTCCATAAATTGGTAATTTTTAATCACCATTGGATTTTTAATCCAACGGTGCTCCACTTTACAGAGCATAATCCTCTTTTGTTTGGAAAGATTTAAAGAAATACTTTCGCAGTTAGGGTCTTTGATTTCCCTTAATTAGAATTTAATTCTATTAATTCAGAAGGCTTTTAAAGCCCATCACGTGTTGGCACGTGATCCCAATGTTTGATCATTGAAATAGAATTTAATTCTATCAGTTAAAGAGCTGAGGGACTTGTCACGTGTTGGCACGTGACCCTCTTTTATTCAGAATTTAATTCTGCCTTTTAACAAAGCTAAGGGACCATCACGTGTCAGCACGTGACCCTTGGTCACGTGTGAGCACATAATGCCCCATTGGGGTCTTTCCTTAGCTGTTTTGTTACATTTTTGTTTGATTAGAATTTAATTCTATAAAGTAAAGATCACAGGAAACTATCACTTATGAACACGTGACCCTTGGTCACGTGTGAACACGTGATACCTCATTGAGATATTTCCTGATATTTTATCAGGGAACAAATACCCTTATAGCGTTGTTCTCACGTGTCTGCACGTGAGTGCAACACTATCACCTTTGTGACCGTTGGATCTGTCTAGGGAATAGGGGAGATGAACCGTTTCCCATCACATCCTATAAATGCCAGCGTCCCTTCAGAAGTGCCGCCACTTTGTTCATCTTCTTCCTTGCTTGCTTTTTCCTCTGAGAATTTAATTCTCTTTCCCAGAGCTTAGTTTTCTATTTTGAAAATTTCCAGAGTTTAACTCTGTTAAAAGATTCCTTTTTCTCAGGTAATGATCTTGAACGGCTGAAGAACTTTTGCAGAAATCTTCGTTGGATTTTAAATCTATACCAAGGGTTTTTTCCCTTTAACAAGAACCCATTTTTTTTAAGTTCTTAAAATGAAAACCACTCAATCTTTAAACAATAGACCTTTTAAGGTTTCTCTGATCTTCTGGGATCGATGGTGATGCTTGTCTTTTCTCTGAAATTTAATTCCATTTCAAAGAGCTTCGGCTCTGAAAAAATATTTCTGGGAATTTAATTCCCCTAAAGAACTTAGTTCTTTAACAGAAGATCTCTTGAGATTTTTCTGCCTGAGTTGTTCTTTGCAACAAAAGAAAAGATTTGAAGTAGGGTTTTCTGGGAATTTAATTCCCTTGTCCTGCTTGATTTGTGCAGAGTCCAAGATGGATTTCCTTTTGTGGAATGTGTAGGGTCATTGAAATCTACTGTCCATTTATTAAGATTCTTCCTTTTGTTCTCATAATGATTGCTTTGCCTCATCATTAGTAAGCCACCATCTTGATTTTGTGGGACCCATGCGTTTTGTAACCAATGGTCCCATAAAATGAGTCCTCTGTTTGCTTTCTTCCACTGTCTTTTTATATATGCATTTACAAACATATATATATACACGTGTTGGCTTCGCTTAACAGTTTCCCCTTCTTTTATTTCAGGCACAATGATTTCTGTTCCATACTTCCCCTTTCACTCGCTCGGAGGCTGCCTTTCCTCAGTCACCGTCTGACGAGGAAGTGATAGTGATGATCAGGGCTCATGACCCGAATCGTGCCAATTTGCTTTTATGGGGGACCTGGTACGGTCACATCATCCGCGGTCGTCGCAGTTTTCTTTGCGAGATACCGACGGAGCCTACCTGTCCGTTTCTGCCGATGGATCCTCCCCAGAC
Source organism: Agapanthus africanus (assembly GCA_030015575.1). Lineage (NCBI taxonomy): Eukaryota > Viridiplantae > Streptophyta > Magnoliopsida > Asparagales > Amaryllidaceae > Agapanthus > Agapanthus africanus. Next base: position 518,021,107 of record JASDDO010000016.1, read on the forward strand.
CGCCTTTGCTGTGGAGATGCTGAATTGGACCCCTATGGGACGGCTTGAGCCTTCAACAACTGGTATTCCGAACCATTCGGTGCCGGCTATAGACATTTTAGGGCACCGCATTTGCCAGGACGAATCCCAGCCATGGGGACAGATTTTCAAGATATGGCTTACTCCTCGACATCCCATGGGCTACCTTCTCTAGGCCCGTTATATCCTGTCCGCCCATCATGCGCGACTGCAGAGGGTCGGACTCTATCAGGCAATATACACGTCTCTTTTCCACTATCAGTCTCCCCATGTCTGGTGGGTTAAGGCCTTCTTAAACCAATGGAATCTTCCCACCAACACCTTCCTTCTAGAGGACCGCGAAGTTTCAATTTCTCTGGAAGAGTTTCGCGAGATATCAGGGTTGCCGGTCAGGGGGACGCTCTATGAAGAACTGCTGCTTCCCGATGAATATGTCTTTGAAACTGAGACTGCCATGCTTGACGGCCTGTCAACAGAGAATGCCGTCCGCCACAAGCGCTCAAGTTTGATCAAGGCTTTGAGCATTTTTGAGAAGTTATTCACAGAGTTAGAGGACCAGGGCGTCACTTTCAAAAGCTTTATCGCTTGCTTCCTTCACGAAGATGTTCTATTAAAGACGGCTTCGAAGTTCGCAAACATCAACGACCCCTTGGGTTTGGTTTAAATAAGCGGCCTGCTAAAGAAGAGGACTTGCCGCAGTTCTACATTCCCATCATGTCGGCCGTGTCTTTTGAGTCGATTGCAGCTCCTGGTATAGATAAGGAGACTTTCTTTGTGGGATTCATCAGTGTTTGGCTCAATTAGTTCGCCATTCCCGTGCATCGTCGTTTCATGAGAGCCTCAGTTATTTACCCTGCTCATCGCATTGCTGAGGGGACGCGACTAGCTGTGGGCATTGCAGGGCTAGCGCATCTATATTATGGGTTAAGCGCCGCGGCCAACACCTCAACTCCAGGTGTAGATGTAGTAAATTTCTCTCTTTATTACTTTACATCCTGGATTGAGATGCACGTGCTGGGGGCATTTGCTGCGCACCAAAGACCCAGCTTTTATGACGCTTACACTTTTCCGCGACTCATGCGGCTGGTGGGCGCTTCTACTCCTGACCCGACTCAGTCTGGGGCTATTCGCGTGCTGGTCGATCCCTATGCTACTACAGGCGGGATGGTATTCAACGACCGAGTTCTATCTTCTCCCTCAGGACCAGTCCAACAGCTCTGCGACCTGTCGAAAGAGGGGGTCCCTTCTCTGAAGCCTAGGGAAGCCATGCACCTGTATTCAATTAGACCAGGTTATCTGGTATTTCGTCAGAATGGTGCGGCCCTTTTTATGAGGTACAACCCACACCTCTTGGCTCGGCAACTTGGATATGACCAAGGCATCCCCTTCGAGGCGTTTACGGTAGCGCCTAGCCCATTGTCAGAAGCTGTTCGTGACGCCGCTCATCACTTCATGCGGCTGAACACTGGCTCCCGCTTCATGATTCCTGAAGCTGATCATATTCCTCGATGTGTGGGGTCATTCACGGGCTGGTACCTCCATTGAGTCAGTCCAATTATCGCTAAGGAGAGGAGGGTGCTTCTTGGATATAGGGCTCCCACTCCAATTCACGCCACGGGAGTTCCGCCGCAATCGCGTGCAACGGTTCGCCCTCCCTTGAGGGATACCAGCGTCGTGCTTATTCCGGAGGCTGTGGAAGTGGACTTAACTCCTACAGCTGGTATGCCACTGCGTACTAGGGCTCAATCAAGGGCTAATAGGGCGCCAGTAGCAGTGTCATCGGCCGAGGCATCAACAATGGCCGTGTCGTCATCGGTAGCATCGCCGAGCGAGGACATCGAAGGCGAAGTTGGTCAACGCCGTACTAAAGCTCCACGGGGAAGGAAACGATCGTCTTCGGCGGTTAGTTCTCAGCCCAAGAGGCGGAGGAAGACGGTCACCAATCCGCTCGACTCTTTAATAGAGTCTGAGCCTATTCTTCAAGACGAACCACTAGCCCTTTCTAACGGTTGAGTCCATACTCCCTTTTGCTCTCTTTTTTTAAGAATCAGATGGTGGTCTACTTTTCCCGGGTTCATCTACCGAGGAAGCCGCACAATTGGCTGAGGCTATAAGACGTTCGCAAGATGAATCCGAGAACGTAAGGATTCCAAAGAGGCCTTACCCTGCCGTTATCTTTTATGAAGACCCTCCATTGATACGGCGGCGATTCATAGGCCCTTTGGAAGAATGGGGTGAGAGGGCCCTTAAGCAGGCTATTTCGGCCGACGCCGAGGACGCACTTTTATTGTGGACCGGTGGCCACGAGTTTACCCTCGGTCCTCGGCAAGCACATCTCTTCAGGAAGGAGCGTCGGCTTGAACAAGCCATATTAGAGGCTCCCTTGCGCATCGGTATGTTCACGTATCTCTTTGTAATATTTTGTATTGCTCGTATATATATGTATATATCCTTATCCTCGTGCAAACTTTGCAGAGACTTCGGCGATGGCAGAGGATCTGAATTCTAATCGCGCTTTGACTGTAGATTTCGCTAATATCCCTAATGAAACACTAATCAGTGTAGAGGGGGTCGATGCAACCGTTGCTCCTGCAATGGAGCCTCCCTTGGTGACTCCCGCTCCCCAAGCGCTTGCTCCCCCGAAAGAGGCATCTTTGTTGGTCGCCGATCCGATGGATCTTTCTGGGGGCGGCCCTGAGATTAGGGGATAGGTAGTCGAGGCTGTCGTCCTTTCGCTAGAGCCTATAGTGGCGGCTACTGCCCCTCGCTCGGAAATCGTTACATTGGCCCACGTCCCTGATGATGTGCCTGGGGGCACGGAGGAGGCCGCCGAAGTTGCTATCCCTCCAGCCCATAATGGGAGAAGCATCGAAGGTAACCTTTTATATTTTACATTAATGATCTCTCCATTATCTGAACCCTTCTATCTTTTCAGAGTTGCGTGGATTGGCGGCGTCTATTGCCGATCTATCTCCCAGAAAGTCCTTTCAGCGCCTGTTGGAGATGGCCGCTCCGCAGGCGATATCTCCTCAATGCTCCGTCCTCTCTTCCGGGCAAGGTCAGTGACTTTTGCCTTCTCCTCACTGTGTTATTATTATTTCATATAATGACATTGATTTCTTCTATAGTTCTAGAAGCTGATGACGAGGATGAAATTCTTGATAGGCCTGGGGAGCCTTTATACCCCTTTTGCATGACCGTGGGTAAGTAAAGTCTCAACGTCGTTCCATTTGTTCTTTGCTTACAAGTCTCGCTGACTGTTTATAAATCTGCACAGCTCTGCCAGTTCTCACCATGCTAGAGTCTCGCATCGCCATGCCACCCGGCCCCTATGCTCTGCGTGCCTCTGAACGGATGGCAAAGCTAAGCCTCCACTCCTTGTCATCCCTAATTGAGGACCTTCGTGCCGGCAATCTGATCATGGCCGAAGCGTTTGCCGCTGAAGCCAACGGCTCTCTTCCCTTTCTTGACACCTACTATAGTGAAACATTGGTGCAAGTCTGGGTTGAGTTTTGTCGGCAGGTGGAGGCTTGCTTGCATGTCCTTGAATGTACACGCCTTCCCTCGGAGGTTGTGGCCGCAAAGGAGAGCTTGCGGGGTCTGATTGAGCGGTGTGCTGCGAACATGATATCATGTGAGAAAAGGCTCAGCCGTAAGTTTTCGGAGAGGGAGCTGGCTTCCAAAGCGCTGGGGGATCTTCATGCCAGCCTTACGGCCAAGACCACTAAAGAATATGAACTTTGGCGAGTGCTTCAAGAGGCTATCAAGGAGGTGGTAGCTATTGATAAGGCCGCCGTGTTTACTCGTGAAATGGTCGAAGCCCATAAGGTTACTGAAAAAGAGCTTGAAGGCCGGCTTGCCTCGTACCAGGCCCAACAGGCTCAAGCGGAGGCCCGTCTTTTGACGATACTAAATCATGAAGCCGAGGCCCAGCGAAAGAGGGGTGAACTGGCAAACCTGCTAAATCGCCCGCCGACTTGAAAAATTGTATATATATTTTTTCATTCTTCCTTTGTACATACTCCTGAATGAGAGTATATTTTTTTGTTCTTTCATAAATTGTACTTTGTATTCATTTTGATTCATGAATAAAAGACATATTTTTCTTCATGATGGTGTGCCCCTTTTAGTAAGTGTATTCTGTGGATAGTCTATTTCGATTTCTTTGCAGGACAACGATGGCTTAGGATTCAGGGTTAAGATCTGCCTCCTAAGACTTTTCAACTTTATGAGCCGTCAGGGTCTCATAAAGAATTTTCTCCCTACAGGCCGAGAGGATCCCATAGGTGTAATTTCTACTTAAGGATCGTAAGGATTCCTAAGTGTGTTTTCTCTTGAAAGTCGTAAGGATCTCATAAGAGAATTTGCTCCCTTACGAGTCGTGAGGACCCGCAAGTGATGGGTGAGGTTACCATTATCCGCATTTCACGGAGTCAGGAGTTGCTCTGGATGCTTCCCACGGGGTCATAGCCGTATTCTGCGAGGACCAGGCTCCGCTCTGGACGTTTCCCACAGGCTCAGAATTGACATAGGCCGCGTTCCACGTAACCAGGAATTTTGCTCTGGATGCTTCCCACGGGGTCATATCCGTATTCTGCGAGGACCAGGCTCCGCTCTGGATGCTTCCCACGAGGTCATAGCCGTGTTCTGCGAGGACCAGGATCCTCTCTGGACGTTTCCCACGGGGTCAGGATTGACATAAACCGTGTTCCACGTGACCAGGAATTTGCTCTGGATGCTTCCCATGGGGTCATAGCCGTGCTCTGCGAGGACCAGGCTCCACTGTGGACGTTTCCCATGGGGTCAGGATTGACATAAGCCGCGTTCCATGTGACCAGGAATTTTGCTCTAGATGCTTCCCACGGGGTCATAGCCGTGTTCTGCGAGGACCAGGATCCGCTCTGGACATTTCCCATGGGGTCAGGATTGACATAAGCCGTGTTCCACGTGACCAGGAATTTTGCTCTGGATGCTTCCCACGGGGTCATAGCCGTGTTCTGCGAGGACCAGGATCCTCTCTGGACGTTTCCCACGGGGTCAGGATTGACATAAGCCGCGTTCCACGTAACCAGGAATTTGCTCTGGATGCTTCCCATGGGGTCATAGCCGTGCTCTGCGAGGACCAGGCTCCGCTGTGGACGTTTCCCATGGGGTCAGGATTGACATAAGCCGCGTTCCATGTGACTAGGAATTTTGCTCTGGATGCTTCCCACGGGGTCATAGCCGTGTTCTACAAGGGCCAGGCTCCGCTCTGGACGTTTCCCACGGGGTCAGGATTGACATAGGCCGCGTTCCACGTAACCAGGAATTTTTCTCTGGATGCTTCCCATGGGGTCATAGCCATATTCTGTGAGGACCAGGCTCCGCTCTGGATGCTTCCCACGGGGTCATAGCCGTGTTCTGCGAGGACCAGGATCCGCTCTGGACGTTTCCCACGGGGTCAGGATTGACATAAGCCGTGTTCCACGTGACCAGGAATTTTGCTCTGGATGCTTCCCACGGGGTCATAGCCGTGTTCTGCGAGGACCAGGCTCCGCTCTGGACGTTTCCCACGGGGTCAGGATTGACATAAGCCGCGTTCCACGTGACCAGGAATTTTGCTCTGGATGCTTCCCACGGGGTCATAGCCATGTTCTGTGAGGACCAGGCTCCACTCTGGATGCTTCCCATGGGGTCATAGCCGTGTTCTGCGAGGACCAGGATCCACTATGGACGTTTCCCACGGGGTCAGGATTGACATAAGCCGCGTTCCACATGACCAGGAAGGGTTGACTTTATCCGCATTTCACGGAGTCGGGGTTTGACTCTCGGTCAACTTTGCACCGCTGAGTCATGGAACTGGGAGTTGCCGTTGTTCCGCTTTGCTTGATATTGTGTCTGTTGTAATGAGACGAATGTTGAGATTATCTCCACGCTATCTGTGAACCGTTGAGATTTTTCTTCTTCTTCTGATGAAGCCTGGGGAGGAAATGCGTGATTCCCTCTTTGTTTGCGCCCCTGGATTGTATACAAGGATTGATGTGATATCATATGTAGGGCAAAAATTTCATTTTTTTTAATTTTTTTTCTTTCTGCGATGCTCTATCATTTCAGCTTTTATATCGCGAAGGTCGCGATCGCCCAATCATTTCGGCTATTTTTCGCGGTGCCCAATCATTTCAGCTATTTGTTTTATTCTTACTCGCTGGTTTTTATTGCGAGTTTCCCAATCATTTCGGCTATTTTGCATGCATACATTTTTACTTACTGACTTTGTTGCAAGTTGCCCCATCATTTCGGCTATTTCGTATGCATGTGTGGCTTGCTAGCTTTTTTGCTGAAAGCTTGGAATTAGACACTGATTTCGGCATCAGCACCGCTACAACTGGGATATTGCCAGTAGCGAATCATCATTTGCCTCTGTCAATGACGAACAAAGGTGGCTTAGTAAACAGGGTTAAGATCCCGTCGACTAAGGCTTTTGACTTCATGAGCCGTAAGGGTCTCATAAAGGTATTTCTCCCTACAAGTCGTGAGGATCTCGTAGGTGCATTTTCTCCCTAGGAATCGTGAAGATTCCTAAGTGCATGATCTCTTATAAGTCGTAAGGATCTTACAAGAGTTCTTTCTCCTTATAAGTTGAGAGGGCTTACAAGGGGGTTCACCGTGCGAACGTATCCCTAGTCACGGATGAGACTTTGTTGGGGAAATGTTTATTCGCTCCCGTGGACTGTATACAAGGGTCAGCATTGAGCCGCTTGTAGGGCAGTATTGGAGGTTGTGTTGGCCGCTTAAGAACAGGTTCAGATCCCTATAGCTTAAGACTTTTGAATCTTATGAGCCGTGAGGGTCTCATAAGAGGGTTCTCCTTACGAGTCATGAGGATCTCGTAAGCGTGTTTTCTCCTTAGGGATCGTGAGGATTCCTAAGTGTGTTGCTCCCTTGTGAGTCGTAAGGATCTCACGCAGGTGGTTTCTCCTTACAGGGTCGAGAGGACCATGCAAGTGTCTTTTTAACGAGGTTGCGCCCTTTCGGATTTTCACAAAAACTCGCCGGTAGCCCTGCTGTTTTTACTCACGGAGCCCTTTCGGGTTTTCATCCGTGCCCATTTTGCTTATGGACATACCGTTTTCTTTTTCTTTTTTTTATTCTTCTTTTTTTGGTATCAGCCTTGGGATGCCGCAATCCACAGTAGTTTATCGACGTCTCGGTCAACAGCTAGTTTTTAGGACATAGTGGTCCATTGTTAGTTTAAGGACGTTTCGGTCCGTCGTTAGTTTAAGGACGTTTCGGTCCGTGGTTAGTTTAAGGACGTTTCGGTCCATGGTTAGTTTAAGGATGTTTCGGTCCGTCGCAGGTTACTACTTATAGAGTTTGGGCTTAGGAAGAAAGCGAGCGGACATATGCGTCATCATCTATCGTTGACCTAGGCCGTGACTCGTCAGGCGTAGTATTTTTTCAGGAATCGACCGTTTATTGGCCGGAAGGGTCTTTCACCATGCATGTCCATGAGTAAATAGGCTTCACCCTGGTAAACTTTGTCTATGATATATGGGCCTTCATAATTCGGTTCGAATTTCCCCCGCTTGGCACGATTGGGGATCATGGGTCTTTTGACCATTAGCACGAGTTCGCCTTGGCGGAATGTTCTCGGCCTGGTCAATCTCTCATACGAGCGTGTCATCTTTACTTTATAAGCCTCCAGATTTTGTTGCGCTATGAGTCGGGTTTCATCAAGGGCATCGAGCTCCTCAAACCGAAAGTAAGCATTCTCTTCATCTGTTAGCTCGTAATGAACCGCCACTCGTAGAGAGGGCAACTCTATTTCGAGGGGGAGTACCGCTTCTATACCGAATACTAATGCGTACGGCGTTGTGTTCGTGGCCGTTTTGAATGTAGTTCGATACGCCCAGAGAGCTTCATGCAGTCTCTCATGCCATTCCTTCTTATTTCGAGACACCGTCTTTTTCACGATCTTCGTCAAGCTCTTATTGAAAGCCTCAGCTAGACCGTTAGCTCGGGGATTATAGACTGAGGAGTATGTCCAGTCTATGTTATGCCGTTGTGCGAAGCGGCTGATCTTGTGGCTTCTGTAGGCTGGCCCGTTATCGGAGATGATCCGTCTCGGAGTTCCAAACCGATAAATGACGCGTGTCTTGAAGAATTGGAGGATATTCTCTGTCTTCACTTCCCAGCGGTACTGGTTCTGCCCATTTGGAGAAGTGATCAGTTGTCGCCAAGATGAATTGATGTCCTCTAGATGATGTTGGTTCGATGGGGCCGATTATGTCAGTTCCCCACATTTCGAACGGCCAGCTAGCCATTGTCGGATGTAGTGGATTCGGATGCTGGTGGATAAAGTCCCCATTGATCTGGCACGAGTGGCATTGCTTCGGATACTCAAGGCAGTCCTGAATCATCGTGGGCCAATAGTAGCCCATCCTTTTAATCTTCAGCTTCATCTTTAGCCCGGCTTGGTGAGAACCACAGAATCCGTCATGAGTTTCTTGGACGACTCTCTTTGCCTCTTCAGGTCCCAGACATCTTAGCCATAGAGAATCAAATGCTCTCTTATACTAGGTATCATTAACAAAGGCGTAAGATAGAGCTCGCTTCATGAACTGATGTTTTGAGGACGCATCTTCAGGTGATCGACGGGATTTGAAGTAGTCTATAAAGACTTCTCTCCAATCCTCAACCTTTTCCTGGTCTTTTACTTGTAGAGCCATTTGCTCAGTCGCTCCCTTTTCTTCGGACGACTCCAGAGATATTTCTGTCAGTGCTAGAACCCGACGGCTTTGTACAACAATCTTTACGTCATCGAGGTTCTCGTCGGCCAGTTCTTTAGCGAGCTTGGCTAATGCATGCGCTTTGCTATTCTCCGCACGCGGTATACTTTCCAAGGTGTAGGAAGGAATTTGAATTAGCAGTTATTGTACTCTCTCACCGTACTTCACCAACTCTGGCTTGCACGTTTGATAGTCACCGTTTACTTGACTAACGACCAGTTGGGAGTCTCCGTATATGAGGAGATTTTCAATTCCCATGTTGATAGCGATCTCGATACCTGCTATCAAAGCTTCATATTCGGCTTCATTGTTCATCCTCGGCTCTATTAAGGAGAAGACAAAGCGCATTATCCCTCCTTATGGAGTCACGAAGATGAGGCCTACTCCTGATTTAATTATAAGGATGCTTTATTTGCGCTTCTTCATGGAAGATGCTCCGTCAAAATAGAGTTCCCACCGGGTACCATTCTCTCTCCTTTCCCCGTCGATCGTTTCAAACGCGTGTTCGTCCGGCAATTCGTAGTTCAAGGGAGAGTCAGCAGGTATCAGATGCTCAGCGAGGAAGTCGGCGATGGTCTGGCCTTTCACTGCCTTGAGAGGACAATAAGTTATCGAGAACTCCATCAAGAGCAGGGCCCATTTAGCGAGCCGCCCCGTTAGTATGGCCTTCGACATCAAATACTTTAGAGGATCCACTTTTGATATGAGATGGACCTCATGTGCTAATGCATAATGTCTGAGCTTCGTTATCGCGAAGATCAATGCCAAGCAGTGTTTTTCAATAAGAGAGTAATTTCTTTCTGGCCCTAGGAGAACTCGACTCAGATAATAAAGGGCTCTCTCTTTCCCTTGGTCATTCTCTTGTGCTCATAATGCGCCTAGCGAACCTTCGAGGGCTGTTGTATACTGGACGAGAGGTTTTCCTTTAACGGGAGCGGCCAGCACTGGCGTATTCTGAAGGTATTGCTTGATTTCATCTAGCGCGCTTTGGCATTTGTGATCCCAGACGAACGAAGTTCCCTTCTTCATTAGGTGACTATAAGGACGGCACTTGCCGGAGAGATTGGCTATAAATCGCCGGATATACGCGAGCTTTCCTTGGAGAGACCGCAGCTATTTGAGAGTTCTTGGCGGAGGCATTTCCATAATCGCCTTGATCTTTGACGGATCTATCTCGATACCTCGGTGTCGGACGATGAATCCTAGGAATTTGCTCGAGAAAACTCCGAACGCACATTTGAGAGGGTTCATCTTCAAGTTGTATTGCCGGAGGCGTTAAAATACGATCTTCAGATGCTCTGGATGTTCCTCATATGATTTGCTTTTAACTACTAGGTCGTCAATATAACATTCGACAATTTCATGTATGAGGTCATCGAAGATCTTCGTCATGGCCCTCTGATAGGTGGCACCAACGTTCTTTAGACCGAAAGGCATCACCTTGTAGCAGAATATACCCAAAGGGGTCCAGAAAGCGGTGTGCTTCTGGTCCTCAGGATGCATTTTTATCTGATTATATCCTGATGATCCGTCCATGAAGGAGAAGACTTCATGAGTGGATGTGTTATGTATCATCAGCTCAGTGGCTGGTACTGGAAAGTCGTCTTTTGGACAAGCTCTGTTGATATCCCGAAAGTCCATACATATGCGCACCGTCCCATTTTTCTTCATTACTGGAACAATATTAGCAATCCAGTCAGGCTACTGAACCTCTTGGATGAAGCCGGAGTCGATTAGCTTCTTGACCTCGGCGTTGATGCTCATTTCAAGCTTAAGCCGCATTCTTCTTGGCAGTTGTTTGATCGGTTTGACATCTGGAGAAATCGCCAATTTGTGGACGGCAATCTCTGGATCGAGTCCCAGCATCTCTGAATAGTTCCATGCGAAGCAGTCTCTATGCTGCATGAGCACGTCCTTAAGCGTAGCCACCCATTCTTCAGACAACAGTGTAAGTGCACGGCGGCGCCCCGGCCGTCGATCCGACGCCGGAAACGCTGAAACGAAAAACTTTGCAAACTAGCAAACCGGCACCACCGCGCACTTTTAACCCGGATCGGGCCATTAACCTAGCTACTAGCAAAATACAAGATGGGTAGAGAAGTATACCAAGCGATCCGTGTCCTTCGGTCTTCGTCTCCACTCCGATCTCCCGCGGAATCTCTGTCCGTCACCTCCTCGTCGGAAAGGGCACCACGTAGCCGATTTCTTTTACGGGCTCCCACCTCTGGACCGAGGCAACTCGGGTGCGAAGTTGGCTAGTCGACGCGTCCAAGGTTTGCTGTAGACTAATGTAGAAAACTTTTGTCTCTTGGGGTTTATGGAGTTGCCTTAATGTTGTGGAGGAAAAATAAGCTATGGAGTGATGTGTGTAATTTTGCAAGCAAGCATAAAATAAGATGATATATTTTCCACCACTAGAAAATGAAGCCTCTCTCTCTCCCTCTCCAAGATGTGGCCGGCCCCTCATGGAAAAATGTTGGAGATAAAGGAATGAAAAATCCAAGTGAGAAATATGAAGATAATGATAAAAAAAGTCACCACATTTCAAATCCAAAAGCCAAATCAATTTCTTAATCAATTCCTTTCTCATTAATGCAAGAAAGAGACCAAAATGGAATCTCATCATGAGGAAGCCACAATCACAATAAACCCCCTCCACAAAATGTTATTTGCAAACTGCAAATAACACCCTCCAACGATAAAGTTCGGCCGTGAAGGAACAAAGGAAAACCGGTCGGAACGGAATGCAAACTGGCAACTTCAGAAAACTGATCCCGTAATAAATTACAGGAAAACCCCGCGACTGTATATACATACCCGCATTTGTATTCCCACTGAACACAAATGCAAAGAGACAAAATCTACACTATCTAATACTAGGATCCGGCTTAAGCCAAAGCCGGCTAGTAAAAACCGTCCGATCACGATCCGTGCAATACCGCACGTATCTGATCGAACCCTGCCATATCTCCATACGGCCTCTACAGCGTTTCGCCCGAAACCTGAGTAACTGTGTGTGTGGTGGACTCTAAAGACTCGTCAATACTATGGCTGTGGATTTAACCACTAGCACGTCAGAGGTATTAGCCAAACGTGACGGGCTACCAGCTATTGACCAAAAGGGACGTCGATGAGCGAACTCATCCTGACACCCTACTGAGCCTGTCAGTGATAATATCCGTACAGTCCTGTCCGTTCGTCTATGAGCATCGCATGGCGGGCCTAGGGGGTTGGTAAAAGGCAGACCCCCAATAGCGGTACAAGTCATGTCGGAGTGTAGCCCAGAACACCCTGAGATATTACTGGAATACCTACCAGAAAATCTCCTGTCTTGGCCAAGGACTTTTCATGTACTGACTCTCCTAGACACAGCGCGACCTCACCCCCAGTACCGGGAGAGGCGAACCCCTGCAGATCCGCTCACTGCCTCTATGTGGCTCGGGACTATACCCAACTAAAACCTGTTTGCACGACTCCTTTGAGCCTTGGTAGGGTAGTAATCAAAGCACCGTGGGAACTCACACGAGACAAATGACGATCTCAGGTCGATGAACTAACCTGTACACATGTCACCAGGGAACTGCTATCTGACGTCAGGTATAATACCAACTAGCAGGCTCCCGGCGAGTCCTGTCCGGTGTACTCATAACTCAATGAGCACCTGTATACATCTTAGGTGAACCAACTGACACCAGTGGCTTGTGAGACCGGCCACCGCCCCTCGTCGGGGTCTCGACTGTATACACTAGTCTACTCTGGAGTATCGATGCCCTGTCTCGAAACTCCCACGACTAGGGACCTTTTAAGGATTTGCTTATAGACTCCAGCTCTCACGTATATGATCGCCCTCATACTGCTGGTAGTCAAGCAAGAATCCTAGGGGTTCTATCAACGTGTAATAGCGACTCGTAAGGTCACCTAAAGCAGTACACGATGATAAAGATAAACCGGATAGCATACTATCATCTTGAGTAAGACTGTCCTACCGGCATAGGTCCTCCTCAATCATTGCAATCACGTGCCTGTGATCCAATAATTGACTCTGAGGGCACTATCTCCAACAATCTCCCACTTGCACTCAAGGCTAATTATTGCGATGTCGCATACTCACAGCCCGTGTGATACCGAACACCCAACTCCTCTACTAGTCAGTCTCACAAAGCTTGTTTGCGAAACTATTGCGTTCGAGGAATAGCCTCAGTGAGTGGATCCGCTGTGATGTTTCTTTCTATGTCTCTCTATTTCCCATGTTCGCGGAGAAAGCCATCTCCCGAAATGAGCAATACCTGTCTTAGAATGTCTGGATTTCTGATGGGACCTAGCTCATAAATGAACTCCAAATCCAAACTTCTTAGACTGTATCATCAACTGAACTTAATCAGTATCCTGCGTCATGCCTCCCTCGGTATCCTCTTGGACCACCTGTCCAAAATACTGCCCCTCGTCAGAAGGAAAACTATAACTCTGACAACCTCTCTGTCATCCATGTCACCTTGGAACCTGGAATGATAACCGTCTCCTAAAGGAGGCTGATGTTATCATATCCCTAGAACATCCACTTATGTTCTAAAACTGCTTCCGACTGTTTCTCCAGGATTGGATCAATATCAACTTATTGCATCTACTACAAGAGCAACATCTGGTGCGGTACTTGACATTTCATGATTGACTTAATTGCCGAAGCAAGTGATCTGCCAATCATGTACATCCCTCTCTACTTTAGTCTGTAAGACACCTTTAGAGAGGGTGACTCCATCTCTTGCAGGTACACTACCGTGCCAGGAGTCGTCCATTCTAAATACTCATAGAATGCTGTCTAAGTACCCAGATTGGGAAACCACCCAAATCTAGATCTAAAACCATAGATCTAGTAACCAGAATGTCTGATATAATATCCAAGTCCTATGTGGAGAAAACACTGTGTGACGACCAAAGTATAACCGACCGTAGTATAGGAATTTCACTTCCTACTCTGTGTATGTCATCCAAATACCAGGACATCACACCCTACTACCTTCTTAATAGATCCATCCCCTATTCTGATGAAGTCAAACCTATGACTGTCACATCAGAAATAGATGATCTATCTCCGCTATATCTACTTTAGTCTATAAATAGACATAAGCCACTTGTCCACCAATGCTTTCACTGCTCCCACTGACCATGACAACCCTCTGGCAAAGTCATATAGACGTACACTTCTAAAGCTAGTTTAGAACGACGCTATACTCATCCTCCTGCCGGGTCTCACAGTCTGGAACAACAGCAATGGCAAGTCTGGGTAAACAAGAACCTCCCTGCCACCGTCCCTGAGCATACCGAAGTACCTCTCGGGTGCCTGAGATTACCCACCATATCTGCGGAGTGGCCAATGGAATGTCAAACCAGATTGAATCTTTAAGTTCTTATTAAATCTTCAGTAATCGTTTGCGGTTCTGGAATCACTTCTAGTTCTACCATACTCCCACTACTGTTTTCTGAAAAAATCCATTTTTATTAAAACTGTGGTGAGTCAAGAACAATATCACTATTGATCTTCCAGATGGTAGAAAGTCAACCCTCGTCATAGCCCGGGTCAACCCACAAACAGCCATTACAGAAACGTGCCTTGAGCCATCTAGAGTCTGGTTTTAAGCATAAGCCGGAAAACTCCCCGTACCTTAACAATGTCAAGATATGAACTGTTCTATATCCAATACAAGAACAGAGGCACTGATTTAATTGAACCAGATTCAAATCATGCAGTTGTCTCCAGTGCATGTCAACTAAATGGAAAGAGGCCGATCAGCGTTACTCAACTTAGGAATGCTTCCAATTATGAGTAACCTGAAAGAGAAGCAAGTTCTCATTACTATCAACTGAATACCATACACAAGTATCTACATCTTCGATCACCTTGAAAAATCCCGATACTTGCAATACCTGGTTCTCTACTTTAATCTTATACTTATAACTTCTCAAAACTCAGACCCTGTGTTTCTACGAAACACGTGTCTAAAACTAGAGAAGTCATAAGTAAACCGAATATAGTACGAGTACCTACCCCTCTGTCCTAATGGACACTGGACAATACACATAACTCTGTATAAGTCCTTTGAGTCAAATGACTCATTCACTGTGTGTCGTAGGTTGAAAACTGTACTTATGGTTAAGAAGAATTACACCGCTGTTTAATGCTCCTTACCTAACCATCCACTGATATAGGTAAATGTCATAGACATAATTTCAAAAAGGTATATCTCACTCTATAAAAATAGACGTACAGATATATCAATTTGAAATTGGTGCATAACCGCGGATATTCAAAACCAAATATTTGCCGTCTGGCAAACAACCCAGGTGACTTCCTCAAATATCACCGATTACAACGAATCCCAATATAATGAGGATGATCACCCAATTCCCAATAACTTACTCCCACTCATCATCTGTAAAACCATACAGATGTGAGAATCCAACCTGGTAAATACATACCCTGGAGCAAGTGTCTAATTGGGAAATCAGTTTTCTTTAAACAGTACACAGTGAAACTGAAACATTGAAATGTTTCGATGAGGTATCCTGGTATTCCTAGTAATGCCTCTTCCAATTTCCAGATTCACAACTGTAACCGTATAATTCTTTGCCATCTCTCCAAATCCCTTTATATGTCTTTAGTCATTACCTTCTGTACACCCCTTTAGGCCAATTGGTTTTCTTCCTTCCCTACCGTTCGGCACCAGCCTATAGTTTGGAAGAAGACTATCCAATAAGCATAATGAGTGTACTGTCCTAATCCTAGGAGCACTCGCAATGCGAGAGAAGGTGAAGATAAAAGACAACCGAATAAACCTTATTCCTATTTCTCCTGAACCAGAATCCATCCCCGAACTGGAACAAGTTCGTTTCGAGTTCGTATATAACCATACGATGGAATATCCAATAAACTGTGGATCTTCGTAGTGATACGGAGTGTCCTGGAGAAATACAAAGGTGAAGTGGGAGTGGTAAGGAAATACTTGGTTTGGTCGTGAATATCAGTCGTAATTTACTTTGCCCTCCTTCTAATCCCTTTCTTTTTCTTAACTTAATACCTTCTGTACACCGTTTAGGCAAATTGGTTTTCTTCATTCCCTACCGGTCGGTACCTGCCTATGGTTTGGAAGAAGACTATCCAATTTGCGTAATAGGTGTACTATCTCCTAAACCAAGGAGTACTCGCAACCTGAGAGAAGGTAAAAGGAAAAGACAACTGAATAGTCCTATTCGTTTTCTCCAAAACCAGAAACCATCCTCGAATAAATTCCTTCGAGTTCGTATATAACCATACGATGGTTTTGTCCAATGGAAGTGGACGTTCGTAGTAACACGGGGTGTTCTGGAGAAAAGGGTAAAAGTAGGAGTGGCAATGAGGTCTGCAACTCTGACAATCCAAAAGCCAGTGTTTAAGAAGGTTCGGTCAACTTGGTTACTTAGTCATAGTCTAGGGTTGGGTCAATGGTCGCTGCCAAAGAGAGAGAGAAAAGAAACATTCAGCGTGCACTCTAACCTAGATCAGAATGGTTATCACTTTATCTAATCAGGAAACCTCCCACTGTAACGTCAAATTCTTCCCCAAACCTGAAAGAAGAATTAGCCGGGATCACCCGCGGAGTAAACCAACTCATCAGTGGGAATCGGGATCCAACTATTATCGCATGATAACGTGACGGAATCCGCTCACGTTATCACACTCCAGAAGGTATGCGCATATCTGGTAAGTTTCAGTTTCTTTAGAAACTCCCGATGTGATTTTTGCCCCATGCTCTTATGACCTTGGCGTGAGGTCAAAATGTCGTAAGTCACATGTCAAGTTCTACCCATCATTATCCAGGTTAATTTGAACCCACCCGTAAATACCCTTGACGTAGGCCAAAATAGTAGTACGACTGTCCCAAACCAACGCATCTATCTATGCAACAGATAAATATCCGGCAGCTACCAATCACTATGCCTTGGCGTGAGGTCAAAATACATAGCTTGAATACTACCGAATATTTAACTGAAATGATGGAGGGCTACGAATGGTTTCTGGAGAAAACCTTTAACGTAATGAACTTGATATCGTTGAAGGAACTGGATAGCTTTATAAAAATATAGTGACGAAAACCTTTGCTAAAGAGGTCACTCCCGGTGAAGGGATCTCGGCTCTTTCCCCGTAGGATGGGGTGCAGGATATTCCAACTGAATACCACGATGCAAAGCAAAAGTAATCGGCTATAGTGAAGTTATTGCCCTGACGCAAACTTCTGTCCAAGGGGTCACTCCCGGTGAAGGGATCTTGGACCTTGCCTCGTTGACTGAGAAGCAGGATATTCCAACTGAATACCACGATGCAAAACAAAAGTGAACGCCCTTGCAATAACAGCTTTTTGAAAAATGTTCCAACAACAACAGAATAGGTTTGTTTATCTTGCATTGATCCGAATCAACGCAGTCCCATCAATTGATCACACCAATAAAGAACGAAAATAATGACGTACGTATATGCCATCCGCATTCGCCACTGGGTCCCGTCATCACCCGTTAGGTTAGCTAACTAACGACAGAGCGGGGACTGGACTAGCGCGGATGCAAAACATATACAACATCTACTAGTATAAATATAATATATAATTTTCGCTCAAG
This sequence comes from Agapanthus africanus, assembly GCA_030015575.1. Classification (NCBI taxonomy): domain Eukaryota; kingdom Viridiplantae; phylum Streptophyta; class Magnoliopsida; order Asparagales; family Amaryllidaceae; genus Agapanthus; species Agapanthus africanus. The sequence continues at coordinate 518,038,539 of JASDDO010000016.1, forward strand.
GCGTGATAAAATGCAACATCACAGAAATGTAACCAGCATCACAGAACAATACAGATATCTGGGATCTCCGGGTTTCATAGAGCCGCTACTGAAACCCAACGTTCCCCTGGTCGTGTGGACAGCCTGTGCAATGAGATCCTAGACCCCTACGGGCACGGCAAGTTACCCGCCAAAACCTGAAGCGAGGCAGCCCCCTTCAGCAACGTGAATGGACCACCCAGCACTTCACGGAATCCGGTAACTTGGGCACCTCTTCTGGGTCAACCTGTACCCCCTACGAGTGCGGCGAATAGCCTGCCAATTCTAGAGTAAAGCCCCCTTCGTCTCAACGCCATGAGATGCGGGCCCGTTGCCCTCTAGAACCCGGCTATCCGTGCACCCCTCCGCGGGGTAATCCTAGTACAGAAAGTAAAATATACATACAACGGGTACATCGACCTCGACCCGGTCGTGCCCCAAAAGAATAATACAAACAGGCAGTGACGACAGTCCACATGTCGGACACTCGCCCCGCAATATCAAATGTACATATAAAAAAAAACTGTACTAATATTGCAACCAGGCTATCCCCCACGACCAATCCGCAACATCACAGCACAACACAGAACATCAACGTGAATGTCACGTTCGCAAATCCGTCTAAAAGGGCTATAGCAGTTAGACAGGATTTACCGATCGAATGACATGCACGGTCCCAGATATAATGTAAATACTGTGAACTAGCATGTTTAAAATATCCGATCGAACAAATTTAGCGAAGTGGCCCCCTAGCAGTACTGTAGCACTCACAGAAAATCTGGGCCCAAAAAGAATATCCCAAAACCCCCATTTTCAACTCAGAAGCTCTCTGCAAAAATTTGGTCAAATGAACAGTCAAAAGAGCGGCAGAACCGCGGCCCAATCATGGGTTTGGCCGCGGTTCCGCGGTGGTATGGTGAGATCACGTGACCAATTTTTCACAGAGTACTTAGAATTCCCTGCACAGTATTCTGCAACAACCTGAAAAAATTTTAGACTCCAAAAAAATTTCGACAGAAACTGTGCAACTTGAAATAGGGTTTTCGGGATTTTTTTGTTCGATCGAGTTCTAAACATACTAGAGCAAGCTAGGCATGGTTAATGGCGTGGCTCTGATACCAATGTAAGTGCACGGAGGCGCCCCGGCCGTCGATCCGACGCCGGAAACACGGAAACGAAAAACTTTGCAAACTAGCAAACCGGCACCACCATGCACTTTTAACCCGGATCAGGCCATTAACCTAGCTACTAGCAAAATACAAGATGGGTAGAGAAGTATACCAAGCGATCCGTGTCCTTCGGTCTTCATCTCCACTCCGATCTCCCGCGGAATCTCCGTCCGTCACCTCCTCGTCGGAAAGGGCACCACGTAGCTGATTTCTTTTACGGGCTCCCACCTCTGGACCGAGGCAACTCGGGCGCGAAGTTGGCTAGCCGACGCGTCCAAGGTTTGCTGTAGACTAGTGTAGAAAACCATTGTCTCTTGGGGTTTATGGAGTTGCCTTAATGTTGTGGAGGAGGAAAAATAAGCTATGGAGTGATGTGTGTAATTTTGCAAGCAAGCATAAAATAAGATGATATATTTTCCACCACTAGAAAATGAAGCCTCTCTCTCTCCCTCTCCAAGATGTGGCCGGCCCCTCATGGAAAAATGGTGGAGATAAAGGAATGAAAAATCCAAGTGAGAAATGTGTGAAGATAATGATAAAAAAGTCACCACATTTCAAATCCAAAAGCCAAATCAATTTCTTAATCAATTCCTTTCTCATTAATGCAAGAAAGAGACCAAAATGGAATCTCATCATGAGGAAACCACAATAACAATAAACCCCCTCCACAAAATGTTATTTGCAAACTGCAAATAACACCCTCCAACGATAAAGTCCGGCCGTGAAGGAACAAAGGAAAACCGGCCGGAACGGAATGCAAACTGGCAACTTCAGAAAACTGATCCCGTAATAAATTACAGGAAAACCCCGCGACTGTATATAAATACCCGCATTTGTATTCCCACTGAACACAAATGCAAAGAGACAAAATCTACACTATCTAATACTAGGATCCGGCTTAAGCCAAAGCCGGCTAGTAAAAACCGTCCGATCACGATCCGTGCAATACCGCACGTATCTGATCGAACCCTGCCATATCTCCATACGGCCTCTACAGCGTTTCGCCCAAAACCTGAGTAACTGTGTGTGTGGTGGAATCTAAAGACTCGTCAATACTATGGCTGTGGATTTAACCACTAGCACGTCAGAGGTATTAGCCATACGTGACGGGCTACCAGTTATTGACCAAAAGGAACGTCGATGAGAGAACTCATCCTGACACCCTACTGAGCCTATCAGTGACAATATCCGTACAGTCCGGTCCGTTCGTCTATGAGCATCGCATGGCGGGCCTAGGGGGTTGATAAAAGTCAGACCCCCAATAGCGGTACAAGTCGTGTCGGAGTGTAGCTCAGAACACCCTGAGATACTACTGGAATACCTACCAGTAAATCTCCTGCCTTGGCCAAGGACTTTCCATGTACTGGCTCTCCTAGACACAGCGCGACCTCACCCCCAATACCGGGAGAGACGAACCCCTGCAGATCCGCTCACTGCCTCCATGTGGCTCGAGATTGTACCCAACTAAAACCTGTTTGCATGACTCCTTTGAGCCGTGGTAGGGTAGTAATCAAAGCACCGTAGGAACTCACACGAGACAAATGACGATCTCAGGTCGATGAACTAACCTGTACACATGTCACCAGGGAACTGCTATCTGACGTCAGGTATAATACCAACTAGCAGGCTCCCGGCGAGTCCTGTCTGGTGTACTCATAACCCAATGAGCACCTGTATACATCTTAGGTGAACCAACTGACACCAGTGGCTTGTGAGACCGGCCACCGCCCCTCGTCGGGGTCTCGACTGTATACACTAGTCTACTCTGGAGTATCGATGCCCTGTCTCGAAACTCCCACGACTAGGGACCTTTTAAGGATTTGCTTATAGACTCCAGCTCTCACGTATATGATCGCCCTCATACTGCTGGTAGTCAAGCAAGAATCCTAGGGGCTCTATCAATGTATAATAGCGACTCGTAAGGTCACCTAAAGCAGTACACGATAATAAAGATAAACCGGATAGCATATTATCATCTTGAGTAAGACTGTCCTAGCGGCATAGGTCCTCCTCAATCATTGCAATCACGTGCCTGTGATCCAATAATTGACTCTGAGGGCACTATCTCCAAAAAACAGCTCACTGACGAATGTCGGCCGCGGGTCACTTGCCGTCCTCAAATCAATTTTCTTGAGGTTATCTGCAGTAGTATGTATTCCATCTTCCAGCTCTTTTGGCGCCGGTGGAAACTCTGAGATCACCTCGCCATCATCGTTTTCGAAGCACCAGAGGAGGTCATCCATATTCTCAGGCTCTTCTTCTGACAGTGTTATTGCGTGACAGGAACGAGATCGTTTCCAAGATCGATGTTGATCTGGATCTACTCTTGCTATATGCGTCACTTTCGGCTCATGCTTCTGTGGCGGGCTACCCTCCAGCTGCTGGATAGAGCGAACCTGCCTTGTTGATATTGGTCTTCGACCCGGTTCTTGAAGGTGAAGCAGTGTTCGAGAGGATGTCCTATCGCTCGGTGATAGGAGCAATAGTCTGGGTGAGAGACCCCGTTCGCGTGCTCGGGGTACTTGGACTCCGGGAGTGTTATCATCTGATGCTTTACGACGAGATCGAATATCTTCTTTGTCTTGTCTTGAGGAAAAGAATATTCCCGACCCATCTTCTTTATAAGGGACGGATCCCGGCTGCTCGACCCTTGCTCACGTGGCTTCTTAGACCCGCTGGGCTGCTGTCGAACGTTTCTTCCATTCTTTGGCTTATTTTTGCCTCTGCACCGGGTCTTCTGTATGACGGGCTGGCGACGTGGAGCATTGTCATTCTCCATGTCCTGCTGAAGGAGGCGCTGCATCCTGGCTTTCTCGTAAATGGCCATTTCACGGTTATGGTCTTCCCAGACCTTCTGACCCGCTTCCCTTACTAGCTTGTCCATCCGTTCTTCAAACGACGAACTCGGCATTTTGATGGCGGGGCCTTGTTTTGGTTCAAGATCCGCGTCATTAAATAGAACATCTCCTTCTTCATCGAAGTCATGTATGACGTAGCTGCCATGGACTCGCTCCCTTTTTTTGAATTGAACATATCCAAGCCCGATCGTTTCCATTCTCCCGTTATGCAACTTTCGCTGAGTACCGGGGACATCCCAAATCCTATTGTAGAACCGAGCTTGTTGAGTGGTATGTTTGAAGGGTACACCCTGGCGCCTCAACATCCTTTTCAAGCCTTCTGTGTAATATCTAGGCAGACGGATGGGCTGGAGCCTGTCAAGTGTAGAATCCGCGCCATGCCAAATTTCTTTTTCCACTTTGGTTTCCCCGGATCGGTAGAATAGGATCGCCTTTTCACCTTTTTACCTGGGAGGGACGTAGAATGTCTGCAGTTCTTGCACACTATAAGTTTCAAGTGCATCAAGCTCTTTGTAATGCTCTGCGGAGATTTGTATCGACGGCCGAGCAGAGAATACATCATTGATCTCATCTTCCGAGTCACTGCCGAAGATCAACATAGGGATGGACGGTCCCGGCTTGTTGTATTAGGGTGGCCCTGAATAAACTATCTCTTTTTCCTCCTCGGTATCACTCCCGAAGACCGGAATAGTAGTGATGGCTTTGTTCTTCGGTTTATGACATCTTTCCATGTCCTCAAAGTCTGGTAAGAAGTATTTTGCATCTTCGTACTTTCGGACTTCATTCACGGAGAATGGATTCAACTCTCCCGTTACGGTATACTCGAGACCGTCCTTGAAATACTTCATACACTGGTGTTGGGTAGAAGGGATAATGTTGTACTCATGTAACCAAGACCGGCCGAGCAAAGCGTTATAGCAGGTCTTAGCGTCGATGACATGAAACTTAATATCCGTGACAAGCAGCCCAAAGCGTAGTGTCAATATTACAGACCCAAGCGTTCATGATAACTGAGAGTCAAACCCGGAGATTGTGATTTTATCACGAGCGAGGTGCTGAACGCTCATGCAGATTTCCTTCAACACTCTCACATTGAGGGGATTGACGGAGGACCCATTGTCGACCTGGATTTTGCCTATCTTGATATCATGATAGTATTCGGAGATATAAAGGGGGCAGTTATGCTCGCACGTCCCAAGGAGGAGATCTTCATCGCCGAAGGTGATATCGGCCGTGTGTACTTCTTCCAGCTCATCTTTCATCTTTTCTTCGGCGAGGAAAGCTTGGAACTGTTCGGGCTCCTGCAGTGCCTTGATCAAAGAATCCCTTGCTTCTTTTGATAGCAGAAGGGCGTCGAGAATGCTTAGCTACGAAGGTAACTTTCTCAGGAGTGCCAGAACGTTGTAATCCGCCTTACTTTTCTTTGGCGGGTCCTTGGTGGTAAGCTCTTTGACGACTTGGTCATCTAGGGCGATATCCTCAGGGATTTTTTCTTTTCCCTTATCTTTTTTATTTGACCCACTGTTCGAGGGCCCAAGATTCTTTTTGGACAGCGTACGATTGCGCGGCTGAGTATTTTCACAGGTCTTCGGTTCTTCCTTTTTTCCTGAGGTGGACTCTTTAAAGAGAGGGCCAAGAGTCATTTCTTCATCAGAATCACTTCCGAAGGTGAGAACTTGCGGTCCCCCAGCGTCAACCATGTGACAGCTGTCGGTAGTTCTTTTATGTTCCTCGGTCGTATTTCTTTACTCCCGACGAGTTTTGCATTTCATCCGCTTGAAATTTTGCCTGTAAGCAACATATCCCTGCCACCATCTTTTAAAAGCGTTGCACTCTTCGGTGGAGTGCGCAATCTTTCGATGATATAAGCAGTAGCTAGGTTGTATTTCCGCTTCACCAAGAACGTTTCCTTCGGAGGGTGGCAGCTTCATTCCCATTGATACGGCTTAGGCGAACCTTTTCCTCATCTTGAATATGCTTTTATTCGCGGCGGATGTAGTTTGATTTGGCGGAAGCGTTTCAACCCTTTCGTCTAGTCACCGGCGCTTGGCTTTTTCAAATATGGCCATCTCACGCTCTCGAGCAGCTCTGCTTTTAAGAAGAGCTTCATTCAGGAATGCATCAATCATTTCGTCTGATGGCCCTAGAAGTTTCGGCTCAGGACCTGCCCCCAGTTTCTCTGTGTGAGGAGCTTCTTCATCGTTTATCGACGAGTGAGAGATCACATGGCAACTTGCTACATAATCTTCAGATTCATCCGACGAGTCTTCTCCATCATCTCCGTCCTCAAGGACGTGACTGAGAAATTCTTGGAGTGTGATTAGAGTCCGCGCCTTCTGGTTATACTCTTCCTGCGCGTTAATCTGCTTTTGCAGGTCCATGCGCCTATCACCAAACTTCACGAGCTTCTTGGATTTCTGCTTCTTCTTCGAAGATTTTGACGGCTGGGTGTGAGCATGTTCACACCATAATATTGCATTATTATATTCCTCATTCTTGTTCTTTTTATAAATAAACAGGTGCTTTTGACGCATGTTTGCTACATATTACAGGTTACAGGTTCTTGAATCTAAAACAGTGAAAATGATGTAAACACGATGAAAAAGTGGATTTTGACCAACAAACAGAAGACTCTTGATTAAGCCGACATCAAAGATAAAATTCACAAAGTACAAGGCAATGCAAGGTCCAAGATTACAAAACGAACGGTTAAAAGTCCACCGCAATTATTCACTGGAGATCTGGAAGAAACATAGAAGCTATTTTAATAAAGAACCAAATAATAAGGAAGCCCAAAGATCCAAGGCCCATTACTTTCTTTAAAGAAACAGAGACATAAAATTTTACCAAAGCTTGAAGTCTACTTTGACTAGGTCTTCCTAAGGATATTTTGGTAAATGTAGACATGCAAATCAATTGTAACCTAGGGTTTCCTATTCTCTATAAATAGGAACTCTACTCATTGTAATTTCTTATGCCTCCCTTCATTAATAAATTTCAGCATTCTTTTGGAGAGCATCATTTTTGTAGGTAAATTATTTTCTTGCCTTAGTTTAATTTAGTTTAAGAATTTTATTAACTTGCAATAGATGTTTCTTCTCTTTAATAAAATCATGTCTTTCTTCATCCCTTCAATGAGCGAGTAGTTTCCTCGCTTGTTAGGGTTAGGAATAGGGAAGGATTTGAGAGATGAAGATCTCTCATCTCGTTTCTGTTGCCAATCTTTTATGAACATTAGAACTCCATGCATACCTTCTTATTCCGCTCCCTACGGCACTCTACCCTCGAGGTAACGGTGATTCCGTAGTCTAAAGGCCCGGATTCTAAGGTTTTCCATGGAGGTTAGGGTAAAGATTAAGAAAGGAAGGACAAGGATCTAGAGGAAGAATCAATCTTCCCAATCATCCTAATCCCCTTTGTTAAGATTTACCATAACACTAATATGATATCTTTAATTAAAGGCAATGGAAAGAGATGTAGATCTTTGTTTACCAAATTTTCCCTAAACCTAATCCTAGCAAGTTTCTAATCCTAGTATCATACAACTTCAATTTTTAGATTTAATAATCAATCCGAACACCCTTCGGAATTAACTCGTTAGCGCGATTAGGAAATTTACAATATCACTGTGGACCGACCCGTACTCACCGGCTAGCTTCATCCGACGCCGTTCTTGATTGCGGTTATAGATAGTTTTTGAGACAAATCAGAGCACTTTGACTATCACCGCCAATTTTTGGAGTTGGGCACGGTTTCAGCATTCCTTTGATAATCTCGGGTTCCAGTGGATTCTTCCACCTAATCACCGGGCATGTTTGGAGATCGTTCAGCATTCTTTTAGTTTTGTCTGAAAGAGCAACCTCCCATGGAGCTTCTTCTATGAAAGAGCATGATGCCCTTGGTGTGTCTGTCTTCTTGGGAGCGTGTGGCTGTGGTGGGTTCACCTTCCAATTCTCGGACAGCGCAAACTTGCCTTGTTGGTATTGGTCTTCGATCCATCCCTTAAAGACGAAGCAATCTTCAATTGGATGGCTTACCGTTTGATGGTAAGGGCAATAATTGGGACTATTAGTCTCGCCGGGTTGCAACGGTCGTTTTGGATTCGGCAGATTGATGAGCCTGTTGCGCACCGCTAACTCGAACAATCTCTTTGTTTTGTCCCGAGGGAACGAATAAGGACGCTTCATTTTCTCATTATAGTATCGCCGTCTCGCTTCCAGTTAATCCGTTAGTTTTGGGGCACTGGGCTGCTGTTGAGTATTTGCAACGAATGTCGCCTTCCCTTTTCCCTTTTCGTTCCGCGGCTCCGGCTTCGGAGGAGACGGTCTATAACCCATCTGGTCCATTTAGGCCAGTTTATCGATCAAGGCTTGGAACGTGGTCGGTTTGAAGAATATCATGAATTGGGAAATAGTTTCCTGAGGGTCCAGAGTGCCCACGAACATGCCCACTGCCGGCGCTTCCTCGATGCGCTGCTCACATTTTGACCATAAATTTCGCCACCGTATTGCGTATTGTACCCAAGTTTCGCCTGGCTTCATCCTGGCGTTAATTAATGCGGTAATCGGGGTACGCTCGCGAATCTCTGCGTAAATAGCAGTTCCATCTCTGCAAAAGTCTTGACGGAGTCGTTTGGAAGTTCAGAATACCACTCGAATGCCATCTCCGACAAGCTGCCGACAAGCTGGCGGAGTAGAAGTTTATCATCACCTCCGGTATTTCTGCACAGGGCTCTGAATTGAGTGACATGCTGATGCGGGTTTCCCGTCCCTTTAAATACATGAAATTTAGGGATCGTATATCCCGGCGGGTACCTTATTTGGTCGTACCTTCCTAGATATGGTCGCCCAATTTTAACAATTTGGCCGGCCGCTTCATTCGCCTGGTGAGCTCGTATTTGCTGAGTGATGTAATCATCCAGAGCGGCCTTGGAGATAGTCTCCTCTTTGGCTGCTGAAAGAGCAGGTGGGGGGTTCGATATCTCCCCTCTATCGTCTTCAATGATGATCGGGGGGTCTTCAGCTGAAGGTTCCGGCTGTAATATCATCCCAGCCATGTCTTGGAACAAAAGAGCCATTCGTTTTATATTGGTTGCCTGCTCCGCAACCTCTTTTTCTTTCCTCTCGAGCATTCTTCGGAGGAACTCGGTATCAGTTTCTTGTTCCCGACGCTGCTCCGAGGTTTCTGGTTTTTCTTTTGGCCCAGTGAGTGCGGCCATCGCAGTCAGCATCTCCTGAAGTTTCTGCTGCTGTTGTTCATGAGCCTACGTTATCGATCAGGTAAGCGGTCGATGACCCGTAGAAGCACGGCTTTCCACTTTTCTGGAAGCCATATAAATAGTATGCACCATCATGCCCCCAGACTTTGGGCATTTAGATTCGACATCCTTGCGGCTTGCCGCATTCACGGGAGCTTTCTCTGGCCTCCTTCTCTTGTGAGCAGTTGAAGTGGAGGGAGCCGTTGCAGCGGGCACCCAAACGGCCGTCGCCTTTTGTTGCTTGACAGGATGGTTTTCTCCTTGTCGAGCTTTAAGCTTCTTTTATCGGCGAGAGTAGTCCTGGTCAATCACCGATTCCTGGACCTGTCGCCAGACTTTATAAATTTTGGAGAACAGCCGCTGAGGAGGCTGCTCCGGCTTCTTTTCTGTGGTAATCTCCATAGGTGGAGGAGATCTCTTTAGCATGGCAGTCGTAGAGTTCTTGCGAACCCTCCTAAGCGGTTCAAAGCTGTTCCCAGTTGGAATAGCAGCATTGATTTCCACCATGGGAGCTGGCGGAGTTAGCCCAGAGGGGGGGTTGCCCCCGACCTTCCTTACTCGGTGCCAGTGGCGACGTTGAGCATGTCGTGCAGATGGGATTGTCTCAGCTGTAGGGGTGACTTCATCATGCCCCCTGTCTTGACGGAGGGTTGTCGCCGGTGCCAGCCTCTCAAAGACCGATGTCCGTTGAGACACAACGTCCAATCTGTCAAAGACAGACCTCTGGGAAAGAACGGGGGTCAGAGTGGCCAGTCTCGTAAAGACTGATCCTTTGACGGAAGAATCTTCTTTAGTGACCTCGAGAGCAGGAATGGCTATCCGTTTTGGGATGGCCGCTTCAGGTATCGTGGGCTTCTTGATAGGCCGATTGGAGTTCAGGCTCAGCCTATTGAAGACTGATGTTGTTGGCTTGGCATTGGATGACCCGTTGAGAGGGGCCGTGGTGGTGGTGAGCTGATGAAAGACCGACTTCTTCTATGCTTCTTGCGGCAGCGGTATGTTAACGCTCACTGGTGGGAGCATGGTCCCGAAGAACAACCCGGTGGTAGCCTGCGCTACTTGCTCTACCGGCATTATGAAAAGGGAGGCCGCCTGGGGCCCGTAAGTTACACCTCCAGATGAGGCGGAACGGGAGTTGCAGTTGCAGCTGGAGCATTTTTTGCAGGTAGACGCCATTGATCTCTCGTTTTCTGCACCAAGCAAGACACTAAATCTTAGTACCTCGAACCCAAGGGTAACCATTAGCAAACCATGATTCGTTCACGAACACGACACACGAAGTGTGGAGTAGAAAGAGGAAAAGTTCCCACCGGGCGTGCCAGAATTTGTACCCCGCCGAAAACACGGAGAGACGTGATAAACGTCTCGTCTGAATTTCGGGGCAGATGCTAATTGGTGCTATCTGTCCACCTCTCCGAAGATGCCAAGTTTATTTATGGCACCGTTTATCGAAGGTTTAAATAGATGCGGCCGATGTAGCAGACTTCGTCAGCTTCCCCCTCATTTGAGGGTTTTTTTTATTATGGGGACGCTCTTCCGTGCAGACGCAAGCCCCTGTAGTTAATTACGCTACCGCGTCGCGGTAACAACTTTCTCCTTCTCCAGTTGGTCACTTCGTGTCGCGAGTGTTTGTTTTATTTTTGGTTGCCCGTGTATTGTATACGGAGACTAATTTATGTTGTCGCCCATAGGCCATGGATTAGTCCAAATACGTATCTTCTTAGATTTGGGTTTGGGGGTTGGGTTTAAGGATACGTTAGTCTCATTTGAGACTGAGATCAACCTAAACGTTTGTTAAGGATACGTTAGTCCAATTTTTAGACTAAGATCAACTTAACAGGATCGTTTAGATCCAACAAGAGAGCAATTGGGCTCTATTGTTTAGTTTAGGGACATTGCGGTCGATTAGTTTAAGGACATCACGGTCCATTGTTAGTTTAAGGACATCTCGGTCCAAGGTTAAGGACATCATAGTCCATGAGTTTAAAGACATCACAGTAAAGGTTAAGGACATCATAGTCCATGAGTTTAAAGACCTCACAGTCAAGGTTAAGGACATCATAGTCCGTGAGTTTAAAGACCCCACAGTCAAGCTTAAGGACATCATAGTCCGTGAGTTTAAAGACTCCACAGTCAAGGTTAAGGACATCGTAGTCCGTGAGTTTAAAGACCTCACAGTCAAGGTTAAGGACATCGTAGTCCGTGAGTTTAAAGACCTCACAGTCAAGGTTAAGGACATCGTAGTCCGTCAGTTTAAAGACCTCACAGTCAAGGTTAAGGACATCGACATCGTAGTCCCTGAGTTTAAAGACCACACAGTCAAGGTTTAGGACATCGTAGTCCGTGACTTTAAAGACCTCACAGTCAAGGTTAAGGACATCGTAGTCCGTGATTTTAAAGACCTCACAGTCAAGGTTAAGGACATCGTAGTCCGTGAGTTTAAAGACCTCACAGTCAAGGTTAATGACATCGTAGTCCGTGAGTTTAAAGACCTCACAGTAAAGGTTAAGGACATCATAGTCGGTGAGTTTAAAGACCTCACAGTCAAGGTTAAGGACATCATAGTCCGTGAGTTTAAAGACCTCACAGTCAAGGTTAAGGACATTATAGTCCGTGAGTTTAAAGACCTCACAGTCAAGGTTAAGGACATCATAGTCCGTGAAATGTGTGATTGTTGGGACCCGTCACCTCTCTTGTCACGTCCCGAAAGTACGGAACATGACCGGCACTTAAACTACGAAACGTCTCGAGGCGTACGTAATCTAAGTAAACCGAAAACCCAGAAATCCAAACCAAGAAAAGAAGTAGAGTGAAGGAAAACCAATTTAAAACAAGTAGTTTTAATAGCATAAGCCAAATTATGCGGTTTTTAAGAACATCAAAATTTACTGAAAATTTCGGCAGAGTCTCCTTTGTAAATACTGGCTCCCAAACGGAATACAACATGAATAGTATACGAAATCAATAAAAAGGCATCCCCAAGCGGGAGCTAGCTCTTCGTCAATCGACGGTCACAACCACACAAGCAATATAATATACAACGCCAACGGCGAGGATCAAAATTCAAAAGGAAACTCAAATCCATAAGAAAACCGCAGAAAAATAACGCGCGACTCTAAGGTCGAAGGAATAACATCACTGGTCTCTATCTCAAAATAAATACATGTTTGGTTGATGGAATTTACTAGATACAACGGAATAATATTATACAAGGTAATATGATGGGTACGATACAAGAAAAACCCACCTACTAGCAAGTCACCCGAATGAAACTGAGCCAGCAAAGCCGTAATTAAACCTGTACGGCAAAACCTGCAAGAAACTGGGGCACAACGGGGGTGAGTTGCCAACTCGTGAATAGAAAAACATCTACGAATAGAAATCGCATGTATGACGCAATTCTAGGTCATACGATCAATATACATCCTCAAATATATATAACCAGCAGCCTATAACAAGGCTAGGGTAAATATCTAACCCGAGTGTAATCTCATGTACCCGTGTCAGTGCCCAAGGGTAGCAATATATCATACGAATGAGATATGAATGCATGAAAACAGAATACATGTAAATGAAGAACTGTTTCCATAATTTAGTGAGATTTCCTTTGTATTTTTAAAATGAGGTATCATAATGAAATCAGCATAAAATAGTGCCTAGCATCGGCACAAAACGTAATCCCAATATCTCGATATCTCTGTATCACAGTCTCTGTACCTCAATATCTCGAAATCTCAATGTCTCAATCACAATATCTAGGGCGCCGTCAGTCCAGACCGGCCCCTACCATCCATCTCCAGACCACGACGGTATCCTCCGGATATCCGACGCGTCGGGTAAAATCACCGGTAGGTAGTGCTCCCCTGCCAGGCTCACATCGTCATCATCACGCGCTTCTTACCCCGGGGTACCTTACCGGGTCCACCATGTACCCGAAACGGTTCATCCGCCTCCTCGAATCGGGTCTCGAAATCCATCAGCAAACTCATGGTGTACGACTCATACAGCATGGGAAAACCGCACTTTTTATTTTAAAGAGAGAAAGAAGCTTATATAAGTTTTGCGGTTTTCCCCCAAAACCAGAAAATCTCATAGAAATCCGAATCCAATCCTCAATAGCATGTAAACAGTGCATATCGGCATAAAAATCCATGAATGCGGCATAACAATGAATATTAACATGCATGAAGTAACAAGTAATATCTACAATGTCTAATCTAGCATATAAGGCGAGTACACTAATATCATGTCTAAATTATTAGCTAACAACCTATGTCAATGCAATAGTATTTCTAAAGTGTACGTGGCATGACAATTACCGATGAAGATGTGTGTGAGCCGGCAAGTAAGTGTACGTGGTACATACGCATCATCGGTAATGGTGCTGGTGTCCCAACAGCATGATATCAATAATGTAGTACGAAATATAATATAAGCATGCGATTCGAAGCGAACCACAATAATGAGCGGAAGCTGAAAACTAGACGCAACTATAACTAATCTGCATTAATCTAATATAAGTCCTACAAATGGTGCCTTTTGAAATAACACGAATCATGGGGTTTTGAAAATAGGGGCTACGGTGTTTTTATGAAAAGATACGTCTTTTGAAATCTCCGTAGGATCCCTTGGGCTGTCTTTTAAAATACCCACGATTCGTTAGTTTTTGAAATAGGTAAGAATCGAATCTAATCTAACCTAACAACTAAACTAAACTAAAGGGCTAAGCTAACCAGCTGGACTACAGGTAAGGAAACCGCCTAACATCTGAGTCGATGTATATACATACCTGTATATATATTAGTCGGTGATCCCGCCTCAATAATATCATATCCGATACCATATCTATAATCAGACATCCCAAGTCAAGAGTGCGGATCAATCATCAATATATAGCTCGTACGTAAATCCGTCGTACGGCATCCCCAAATCTGGGTATGGGTCAAAGTCACATCAATCACACTATTCATTTGGTATCTTCGTTATCAAATATCATGATCCGGAATAATGTCCTACGTCTAGTACAATATTGATGCCATCTATGTATGCATGCGGGTGTAAGAATTACTACGTCAGAAGACCCGCTAAAACATCATGTCGTATCTCAATACGAACCAAATCACATCACCGATCTCCTGGCCTCAAGCCCAAACTCATCGACTCATCTCAAATTCCAAATACTATCCTCAAATCCAGTATATGAACACATAGTCCCATACCCATGTGAACACATAAATATATATTCCCATACACGCACATATGAAATAAGGAATGTATGCAAGTATGTATATGTGTGTACGTGTTAGTGTAGTGCACCCACTACCTAAGGTTTCGTAACCATGCACCAATCCAACACCAATATCCATCTAAAATCATCAATAATAAATCCTAACAACATATCATAAATTGTTGGTGTGTATACGCATCCGTATACATCACCACGGACTACGGGGGTGCTATACGCCATCCACCCGACTTCTCCCCGTAGATATAAATCTACTCACCTGGTCCTCGCTAGCCGGTGCCGATGTCGCCACGCGCTTGCTTGTCGTCTCGAAGTCCATATGGGGGTACCTACATATCATAACGCACCATATCGCATTAAAACTAAATTCGAAATCGAAACGGCATAGGAAAATCAAATCGGCACGCGTATCACGCATAGGTCCAAACCCATCGCCTACGCATGCAAGAATAGTCAAACCAACCCTCGATGTCGATGTACAAACGTCAAACCACCGAGAAAAATCCAATCACACTCATTTGCACATTCACGAACACTAATTTTAATATGAACTAGGTTAAAACTCACAAAAACCCCAATTTCACTTAAAAAGTCATTTTTCCGAAAATCTAGCAAGCACAATTCACCGTTTTTGTACAAAACATGATGTTTAAATGAATGTAGCGGCCAATATACTTATTAAATATCTTAAATAAGTAATAGAAACAATTTCAGGAATTTAATCTCATTAAATTCCAAAAACCCTAATATTCTAGTTTACAAAATACCCTTTTTAACAATTTCATAGCAAAAGTGCACAAACTACAATTTAGGTTGGATTTCCATGAACTAAAGTGTTAAACTACACTTAATAAAGTTAATAATATGATAAAAACCCTAACCATATTTTTAATCTCATATTTCGAATTAAATCAAAAAAACTAGTTTGCAACAAAAAGCTTAATTTGGATATTTTTCAAGTAACAACTTGTAATTAACAACTGGATTAGTTTTCTATAAAACTAAATATGTTAATCCACCTCACTAAACCATACACAATCAAACACAACTCATTTTCCACAACAAACCCTAACTTGAAATCTTTAATCATGCAATTAAACTCACATAATCCAAATTAACACTTAATTAAATTAGCTTTAAGAAATTAGTAACAAATTAAGCAAAAATGTTTTAGAATTATACCCAAAAACATTTGAAGATCCACAAGCATCCATGGCCTCCCAAAATGCTCTCTTTTCATAAAGATCCATGCTATACGGGCTAAGCTAAAATGGGTAGGAGTCGAATTTGGGTTTTGGGATTTTTTTGATGGATTTTGGGGCAATTTTTGATGAAGTTTTGAAGAGAAAAGAGAAGGGAAATGGGGAGGCTGTTGCTGCAGTAGGAGAGGGGGGGGGGTCGGCTGGAATGGGAGGGGGAGAGGAGAGAGAGGGAAGTAGAGAAAGTGGGAGGAGAAGTCAAAGTCAATTCAAGGTCAAAGGTCCACCTCATTTCTCCATTATCTTTTCTTTTCTTTCCTTTCATTTCTTTTCCTTTGAAATTCAAGTGGGGAAAAAGATGGGGGGGGTGCTGAATTCAGCCAAGGGGAGAAGTGAATGGGGGTGTGTGGGTGTGGGTATGGGTGTGGAGCGATGAAAAATGATAAATACAATACCCCAAACATCCATTTACGCTAAAAGAAAGTCTTTTTTCTTCAATAATTTCTAAACCGTTTTGGCAAATGATTTCGTTCCAAAAATCATATGATAAAATTTTATTTAATGTTTTATGATGCACAAAATTTGTTTCAACTCATTCCAATTTGTAATTTTCCCTAATTAAATGTATTAGTGACGGCTTAAAATAATAATAAAATAATATTTTTTTCAGAAATTTGAAATTTCACCAACGGCTCAATAAACACCAAATAATAGCAATTACATAGCTAGAATATATATATTTAATTTTTATAATAAGATATTTGTATTTTTACTTTTTACAGAAAACCCCCTTATTTTACCGATTTTTCGAAATTTCACCGAAACGATTTTCAAAACGTTACAATCTTCCCCCCTTAAAGAAATTCGGTCCCCGAATTTAAATTCAAACTCCCCCAAATACTAAAACATCTAAGAAAAACCATCAAGTCGTCGGAGCTCCGAAATTGTAACTACATAAAACAAATCGTAGCGCAGCGCATGCGCTTGAAAAATGAGCATATAACTCAAATCAAAACTCCGTCAAGCATCCCGCAATCATCGGAGTCATGGAGAAGACATCAATGCCAAATCCAAATCAAAACCAATATGACATAACTCGAAACTATACATGTAAATATCGAATCTATATCTGTAAGTATCTGAAGGAAATGCATGCCAAATCTCTTTAAGTCGCTGTGCAACGCGTATAACACTGCACAGTGGCGGACGCCTATCATAAGAAAATAACTATATACATATATACCTTTGTTTTAAATGTACGTTCCGCCGTTTTGGAAACAATTTAGAAGGGTCTCCTTGTTTTAAACATTTCGTGTCATATCAGACACGTAGGTAAATACTGAGGCTATAGCTCGATTTTTGGAAATCCCTTCAATAACTATCAATGCATGCAAAAATATATTCAGGTACTGTCCTCTGACTAGTCCTGCTCAGTACGAAAACACATAGCAATATCATAAAAACGTACTGCTCTATATGAAATCAATCCCAAAATATGCACATGAATGCTACGTGCGTCTGGTGCGCACGGAAATCAAAATCCATGAATGTGCCATACATGCGCACAGAAACAACATCTAAGTGCATCGGGTGTGCACGAAACATCTGTCGTAGGCAACATGTGTGCCTGACAGCAAAATCAGGAGCACCTGACATGCACGAAAAATTCTCAATTTAGTGCCTCTGGTGTGCACCAAAATCACCATTCAAAACATGCGTCCAACATGCACGAAAATCCAAATCAGGTGCATCCATCGTGCACGAAATCATGAAATCCAATATCAAGCGCCGAACGTGCGCAAAATCAATCAGGTGCACAAGGTGCACAAAACAAATATCGAGTATCACAATCGAAATCGAAGTCCAGTGCACACTGCAAGCATATAATAACTATACAGAGTGCAGGAACCAATTCGTGTGCATGCATACGCACAAAACCAACTCAACTGTTTAAAACCGTAAAATCACAAACATGTGAAACTAAAGCACGAAAATGATATCAAGTGAAACACTATGCAAAGATCGTAAATCCTCAATCATCAAAATCAAATCATACGAATAAATCACCCAAAACATCGAAATCAATAATGGCGGAACAGTACCGCTCAAGTGCATCCTCTAAGAATCTCGGGCCAACTGTCGCGGTCACTAGTGGGACGTCTCGTCGATGATCATGAATTCTGGCCTGCTGGTGTGCGTAACATGACCACTCCTGGGTCCAAGTCTTCTCCGTGGATTACCAATCTCACAATCCATCGGCTCATCGGCCCTGTCAAGGCAGCATATCACTGGCGTCAGCCTCTGGCTCTCTGAATGCACGTGACACATCTGATCCTGGGTGCAAATATCATTGCATCAGTGGCCTGGAAGGAATCCTGCTCACGGTCTATTCCATGCCTCGTCTCTGCCAACTGTCCGGAAGTCGTTGTCCTTTACTATATCTGCATCTTGCTCTGGAACGACTGCATACTCATCGCGACTCCTTCTGGAAGGTAAGTCTAAGTACCATGCCTCGGCATGCGCATCACATCTCTGATGTCGGAGGAGTGGAACGTCATCTCATCTAGATCTGGTACGAACCTCTTACTCCATTTTTCTCTAATGTCGTCTGCTTCGGACTCGTCTCGTCGTGACTGCATGGACTGAGCTCCAACGGCTATCCTCGTATCTGAAGTCTCCCAAGAATGCATCTCACCACCTAGCATCCGAATTAAGTCGAGCCATCCAATAGATTCGTCAAAACCTCATAATCCCCCAAGAGCTCAACATCTTGGGTACAGTTTAATAGTATCGAGTACATACCACAGCATCGGTGGTCCAGCCGTAGAAGGGCAAACCTAAGCCTCACTAATGGCGCCGCAGAACTGCCGCAAACCCTAAGGTTCAAAGGCTTTCACACGGTCATTAAGTCGAGTTAGGATTTCATTCTTCTAGAGGGACCATAGAATTGCCTGCATGTCTTTCCGACTACCTTAAACTTGGAATAATAGGTTTCTGACATTCGATCGTCTCTGTCGACTCCCAACGTCTCCGCGTGAAGTCGTCTCTAGCTGGAATCAATCTATCTGATGACCTCGCATTGGGGTAGGCGAACGATCCATATGTCCTAGTCATTCATCCTCGATGACTAGCGACCTTCTATCATCTCTTAGTACAACTTATACTGCAATAGCTCCAACATCTGGGGCGATATCTCGTCGTTCACAGCAATAATTGGCTTACTCGTCTGCATGCTGAACCGTGCCTCAATCATCAGGAGTAAGCAACACACCAACGGTCATCAAAATCTGGCTGGCCTCCATCATTGGCTCAATTCTCTAGTGTCGATCAGCACCTCCGAGTAACCTCATAAAGGCGATCCGCCAAACGCTCGTGGCGCGGAAACACAGTAAAAAGACACATCTCTGCAATTGGGTGTCGCCGGAATCACGCCCTGGTCAGTCCTCGTTTGTGACGAGCTCCTGTTGACCGCAACTCTAGCCGTAGCTCTCCCTGCCCGAAATCGTGGCAGCAAAACCAAACTGGTAACAATGAGGCTAGATCAGGAAGGAATATAATACTGAATAAGGAAATGTACATCCTAAGGCTTCTTAAGTGGAGTGGCGTGTCGTAAATATGCCGCGGAACATACCAACGGTACGTCACTCTACTTTAGTCACCTATTCCATCAACCAAGGGTCATCCTATGCTCCGAAGGTTAAAACCTAATGCTCTGATACCAACTTTGTCACGTCCCGAAAGTACGGAACATGACCGGCACTTAAACTACGAAACGTCTCGAGGCGTACGTAATCTAAGTAAACCGGAAACCCAGAAATCCAAACCAAGAAAAGAAGTAGAGTGAAGGAAAACCAATTTAAAACAAGTAGTTTTAATAGCATAAGCCGAATTATGCGGTTTTTAAGAACATCAAAATTTACTGAAAATTTCGGCAGAGTCTCCTTTGTAAATACTGGCTCCCAAACGGGATACAACATGAATAGTATACGAAATCAATAAAAAGGCATCCCCAAACGAGAGTTAGCTCTTTGTCAATCGACGGTCACAACCACACAAGCAATAGAATATAAAAAGCCAACGGCGAGGATCAAAATTCAAAAGGAAACTCAAATCCACAAGAAAACCGCAGAAAAATAACGCGCGACTCTAAGGTCGAAGGAATAACATCACTGGTCTCTATCTCAAAATAAATACATGTTTGGTTGATGGAATTTACTAGATACAACGGAATAATATTATACAAGGTAATATGATGGGTACGATACAAGAAAAACCCACCTACTAGCAAGTCACCCGAATGAAACTGAGCCCGTAAAGCCGTAATTAAACCTGTACGGCAAAACCTGCAAGAAACTGGGGCACAACGGGGGTGAGTTTCCAACTCGTGAATAGAAAAACATCTACGAATAGAAATCGCATGTATGACGCAATTCTAGGTCATACGATCAATATACATCCTCAAATATATATAACCAGCAGCCTATAACAAGGCTAGGGTAAATATCTAACCCGAGTGTAATCTCATGTACCCGTGTCAGTGCCCAAGGGTAGCAATATATCATATGAATGAGGTATGAATGCATGAAAACAGAATACATGTAAATGAAGAACTGTTTCCATAATTTAGTGAGATTTCCTTTGTATTTTTAAAATGAGGTATCATAATGAAATCAGCATAAAACAGTGCCTAGCATCGGCACAAAACGTAATCCCAATATCTCGATATCTCTGTATCACAGTCTCTGTACCTCAATATCTCGAAGTCTCAATGTCTCAATCACAATATCTAGGGCGCTGTCAGTCCAGACCGGCCCCTACCATCCATCTCAAGACCACGACGGTATCCTCCGGATATCCGACGCGTCGGGTAAAATCACCGGTAGGTAGTGCTCCCCTGCCAGGCTCACATCGTCATCATCACGCGCTTCTTGCCCCGGGGTACCTTACCGGGTCCACCATGTACCCGAAACGGTTCATCCGCCTCCTCGAATCGGGTCTCGAAATCCATCAGCAAACTCATGGTGGACGACTCATACAGCATGGGAAAACCGCACTTTTTATTTTAAAGAGAGAAAGAAGCTTATATAAGTTTTGCGGTTTTCCCCCAAAACCAGAAAATCTCATAGAAATCCGAATCCAATCCTCAATAGCATGTAAACAGTGCATATCGGCATAAAAATCCATGAATGCGGCATAACAATGAATATTAACATGCATGAAGTAACAAGTATTATCTACAATGTCTAATCTAGCATATAAGGCGAGTACACTAATATCATGTCTAAATTATTAGCTAACAACCTATGTCAATGCAATAGTATTTCTAAAGTGTACGTGGCATGACAATTACCGATGAAGATGTGTGTGAGCCGGCAAGTAAGTGTACGTGGTACATACGCATCATCGGTAATGGTGCTGGTGTCCCAACAGCATGATATCAATAATGTAGTACGAAACATAATATAAGCATGCGATGCGAAGCGAACCACAATAATGAGCGGAAGCTGAAAACTAGACGCAACTATAACTAATCTGCATTAATCTAATATAAGTCCTACAAATGGTGCCTTTTGAAATAACACGAATCATGGGGTTTTGAAAATAGGGGCTACGGTGTTTTTATGAAAAGATACGTCTTTTGAAATCTCCGTAGGATCCCTTGGGCTGTCTTTTAAAATACCCACGATTCGTTAGTTTTTGAAATAGGTAAGAATCGAATCTAATCTAACAACTAAACTAAACTAAAGGGCTAAGCTAACCAGCTGGACTACAGGTAAGGAAACCGCCTAACATCTGAGTCGATGTATATACATACCTGTATATATATTAGTCGGTGATCCCGCCTCAATAATATCATATCCGATACCATATCTATAATCAGACATCCCAAGTCAAGAGTGCGGATCAATCATCAATATATAGCTCGTACGTAAATCCGTCGTACGGCATCCCCAAATCTGGGTACGGGTCAAAGTCACATCAATCACACTATTCATTTGGTATCTTCTTTATCAAATATCATGATCCGGAATAATGTCCTACGTCTAGTACAATATTGATGCCATCTATGTATGCATGCGGGTGTAAGAATTACTACGTCAGAAGACCCGCTAAAACATCATGTCGTATCTTAATACGAACCAAATCACATCACCGATCTCCTGGCCTCAAGCCCAAACTCATCGACTCATCTCAAATTCGAAATACTATCCTCAAATCCAGTATATGAACACATAGTCCCATACCCATGTGAACACATAAATATATATTCCCATACACACACATATGAAATAAGGAATGTATGCAAGTATGTATATGTGTGTACGTGTAAGTGTAGTGCACCCACTACCTAAGGTTTCGTAACCATGCACCAATCCAACACCAATATCCATATAAAATCATCAATAATAAATCCTAACAACATATCATAAATTGTTGGTGTGTATACGCATCCGTATACATCACCATGGACTGCGGGGGTGCTATACGCCATCAACCCGACTTCTCCCCGTAGATATAAATCTACTCACCTGGTCCTCGCTAGCCGGTGCCGATGTCGCCACGCGCTTGCTTGTCGTCTCGAAGTCCACATGGGGGTACCTACATATCATAACGCACCATATCGCATTAAAACTAAATTCGAAATCGAAACGGCATAGGAAAATCAAATCGGCACGCGTATCACGCATAGGTCCAAACCCATCGCCTACGCATGCAAGAATAGTCAAACCAACCCTCGATGTCGATGTACAAACGTCAAACCACCGAGAAAAATCCAATCACACTCATTTGCACATTCACGAACACTAATTTTAATATGAACTAGGTTAAAACTCACAAAAACCCTAATTTCACTTAAAAAGTCATTTTTCCGAAAATCTAGCAAGCACAATTCGCCGTTTTTGTACAAAACATGATGTTTAAATGAATGTAGCGGCCAATATACTTATTAAATATCTTAAATAAGTCATAGAAACAATTTCCGGAATTTAATCTCATTAAATTCCAAAAACCCTAATATTCTAGTTTACAAAATACCCTTTTTAACAATTTCATAGCAAAAATGCACAAACTACAATTTAGGTTGGATTTCCATGAACTAAAGTGTTAAACTACACTTAATAAAGTTAATAATATGATAAAAACCCTAACCATATTTTTAATCTCATATTTCGAATTAAATCAAAAAAACTAGTTTGCAACAAAAAGCTTAATTTGGACATTTTTCAAGTAACAACTTGTAATTAACAACTAGATTAGTTTTCTACAAAACTAAATATGTTAATCCACCTCACTAAACCATACACAATCAAACACAACTCATTTTCCACAACAAACCCTAACTTGAAATCTTTAATCATGCAATTAAACTCACATAAACCAAATTAACACTTAATTAAATTAGCTTTAAGAAATTAGTAACAAATTAAGAAAAAATGTTTTAGAATTATACCCAAAAACATTTGAAGATCCACAAGCATCCATGGTCTCCCAAAATGCTCTCTTTTCATAAAGATCCATGCTATACGGGCTAAGCTAAAATGGGTAGGAGTCGGATTTGGGTTTTGGGATTTTTTTGATGGATTTTGGGGCAATTTTTGATGAAGTTTTGAAGAGAAAAGAGAAGGGAAATGGGGGGGCTGTTGCTGCAGTAGGAGAGGGGGGAGTCGGCTAGAATGGGAGGGGGAGAGGAGAGAGAGGGAGGTAGAGAAAGTGGGGGGAGAAGTCAAAGTCAATTCAAGGTCAAAGGTTCACCTCATTTCTCCATTATCTTTTCTTTTCTTTCCTTTCATTTCTTTTCCTTTGAAATTCAAGTGGGGAAAAAAATGGGGGGGGGGGTGCTGAATTCAGCCAAGGAGAGAAGTGAATGGGGGTGTGTGGGTGTGGGTACGGGTGTGGGGCGATGAAAAATGATAAATACAATACCCAAACCTCCATTTACGCTAAAAGAAAACCTTTTTTCTTCAATAATTTCTAAACCGTTTTGGCAAATGATTTCGTTCCAAAAATCACATGATAAAATTTTATTTAATGTTTTATGATGCAAAAAATTTGTTTCAACTCATTCCAATTTGTAATTTTCCCTAATTAAATGTATTAGTGACGGCTTAAAATAATAATAAAATAATATTTTTTTCAGAAATTTGAAGTTTCACCAACGGCTCAAAAAACACCAAATAATAGCAATTACACAGCTAGAATATGTATATTTAATTTTTATAATAAGATATTTGTATTTTGACTTTTTACAGAAAACCCCCTTATTTTACCGATTTTTCGAAATTTCACCGAAACGATTTTCAAAACGTTACAATCTTCCCCCCTTAAAGAAATTCGGTCCCCGAATTTAAATTCAAACTCCCCCAAATACTAAAACATTTAAGAAAAACCATCAAGTCGTCGGGGCTCCGAAATTGTAACTACATAAAACAAATCGTAGCGCAGCGCATGCGCTTGAAAAATGAGCATATAACTCAAATCAAAACTCCGTGAAGCATCCCGCAATCATCGGAGTCATGGAGAAGACATCAATGCCAAATCCAAATCAAAACCAATATGACATAACTCGAAACTATACATGTAAATATCGAATCTATATCTGTAAGTATCTGAAGGAAATGCATGCCAAATCTCTTTAAGTCGCTGTGCAACGCGTATAACACTGCACAGTGGCGGACGTCTATCATAAGAAAATAACTATATACATATATACCTTTGTTTGAAATGTACGTTCCGCCGTTTTGGAAACAATTTAGAAGGGTCTCCTTGTTTTAAACATTTCGTGTCATATCAGACACGTAGGTAAATACTGAGGCTATAGCTCGCTTTTTGGAAATCCCTTCAATAACTATCAATGCATGCAAAAATATATTCAGGTACTGTCCTCTGACTAGTCCTGCTCAGTACGAAAATACATAGCAATATCATAAAAACGTACTGCTCTATATGAAATCAATCCCAAAATATGCACATGAATGCTACGTGCGTCTGGTGCGCACGGAAATCAAAATCCATGAATGTGCCATACATGCGCACAGAAACAACATCTAAGTGCATCGGGTGTGCACGAAACATCTGTTGGTGTATATGCCCTAGAGGCCATTACTGTATCATACTAGTATGTATATTACTTTATGGAAGCTTGGGATATTCACAGTTGTACAGACAATCTTGCTCAATATAGTAGTATGCTACTTGGTTTGTCTCTGCTTTAATCTGTACATGTGTGTTTATTTATTATATCACCTATACGCATTAGTAGAGCCCTTAGGATCTTTGCTTGATTACCGGCGTTGTGATGGCGATCACACTCGTGGGGGCTGGGTAATCTACAAGCACATCCTTATACACGTCCCTAGTCGTGGGAGTATCGAGATAGGGCATCGATACTCCAGAGTAGACTAGCGTATGCGCTTCTCATCCCAGCACGGGAGACGGTCTGTCCCACAGCCGTCAGTACGTCGTACTTGAGATTGTATGCGGGTGCTCGTTAGGTTACGAGTACACTGGACAGGACTCGTCGGCAACTGATGGTTGGTATTATACCAATCGTCAGTTATCAGTTCCCAGGTGACATGAGTACAGCTTAGTCCGCTGACTTGACACTGTCACTTCGCCTCGAGTGTGTTCCCACTGTTCTTTGATTGCTACCCTACCACGGCTCTACTGAGTCGTGCAAACAGGTAGTAGTTGGGAGCAGTCCCAAAGCACTTGGAGGCAGTGACGGTTAGACAGGATTCGTCTCTCCCGGTATTGGGGGTTGACATCGCGCTGTGTCTAGGAGAGCCATTACACGAGTAGTCCCTGGCCAGGGCAAGCGAGATATACTGGTAGGTTTCCAGTGTTATCTCAGGGTGTTCTGGGCTTCACTCCGGCACGACTTGTACCGCTATTAGGGGACTGACGTTTACCGCCCCCCTAGGCCCGCCATGCGATGTATCAGACGAACAGACCGGACTGTACGGAGACTGTCACATACAGGCTCAGTAGGAGTGCAGATGGGGTTCACCTCGTCAGTCTTCTTATCGACATCTACCTGGGGACCGTTACGTACAGCTAGTGCCGCTTGCGGTCTGTGGTTAAACCCACTGCCAGCGTAGTGTCGAGTCTTTAGAGTCCCACACAGAGAGCTATTCGCCTTTAGGCTAAATGAGTAGAGGTCGCATGGTTTTGCGACAGGGTTCGTTCACATTCGCGCACTTGTGCACGTTTGCTGTCCGGACAGTTTATACTAGCGGGCTTTGGTTTAAGCCGGATCCTAGTATATGATTTGAGATTGGTTTTTCTCATTGTGTTCGTGTTCCTCGGATCACGAATGCGGGTGCGTATGCACAGTTGCTTGAGATTGAGGGAGAGGACCTTGATTAGGGTTAATGGCTATTGTCATTTTATTAACCCTAATATTTATGTGTGTGTTATTGTTAATTAGTAATTAGTTTAATAATTATCCATGGTTATGGTTGTTAACCATTTGACTTCTTTGACTTGTTGACCTAGGTTGACACTTTGACCATCATCATTTCTTTTGGAAGATGGTTTTTGATCTTTGCAAATTGAAATGATAATGGTCATGTCATGATTTACCATGATAATTATCTAGCTAATTATTCAATTAAATTAATTCACACATATTAGTGAGAATGGCTCTATTATTTTCTAATTCTCTCATATCATTTCTCTCTCTTGTTCATCCTCTCCCTCAAGCTCTCTCCCTCTCATGTGTTGAGAAACAAAAAGCTTGAGAAAAACCTTCACTTGATCTTCTCTATTCTCTTCTAGGGTTCAAGTCTTAGCATTTCTTGCACTCTAGTTACTCCTAGCTTGGAGTTGAAGCCAAAGGTCGAGGCTTTCGGGTGGATCCTTCTTTGACGGGAGAAGACAAGCAAGGTAACCTCTTTCTACCATTCCTAGGAGCAAGGAGAGAAGGACTAAAGACCAAAGGTATAACCTTTCCATCACTTAGCTACTTTGTAGTTAGGGTTAGCAAGTTTATGTTTAGCAAAGATCCTCACAAGCTTGGTCCATGTTGCCTAAGTCCATAAAAATCCAATTTTTATTCTGTTTTCCGCCTCCCCGTAAGCACCGGGGTGGGCAACACGGACCTAACAGTGGTATCAGAGCCTAACTAAACATAAACTAGCTTGGTAGTAAAGTGTATCGAAGTTCGAAACGGAAAAATCGAAAAAACCAAGTTATAAAAACCTGAGTTTCTGTTAAAAATTTTTCTGGTCAAAACAAAATTTGTTATATCCCAAAAATCATCTCAGGCTTTTTAGAAGAAAACCACCAAAAACGATACAGCAACTCAACCAAAGCGCCGCCCTTCCGCGGCAAGAGCAAGCTCGTGCCGCGGAACCACGACCAACTTTGTGAGTTACTGCATCGATTTTGGTGCAGTATGTTTCTGACATGGTTTTAGGATTTTTCAGATATATTATATGTGCCCAGATTTTCCAGAACAGAAATTTGTTTTTGGGGGCCTATAAATCCGTATTTTTCCGAACTTCAATATACTTTGACTATGTTGGTTATATCTGTGATGTTCTTATGTATTAAACGTCGGCTAATCGCTATATGACGATTAGTCGGGGTTATACATATCTGTGATCTGTGATTGTTGTTGATGGTTTGTGTATATGAACTCGTTGGATTGTCGCGGATGAATAGCCGGGTGGATGTGAGATGAGAGTTTCTTTTTCTTTCATTCATGTAATAAAATTGTAAATTGATGTAATATTATTTGTTTGGCCGCACAACCGGGTCGGGGTTGTAGCCGTCATTGTATAATTCTTTTTACTGTTTTTGCTCCTAGGATAGACCCATGGAGGGGTGCACAAACTACCGGGTAGCTAGAAGTGCCGAGTGGCCTACTCATGGCATTGAGGGAGGTTGCTTCGCTTCGGGTACTTGGCGGGTAGTTTGCCGCACCCGTAGGGGTCTTGGGTGGGGTTTTGGCTATTCATCGCGACCGTGTAATCCGTTTTTCGTTGCAGGCTCGAACGAATTGCGGGTTCCTAGTATATCCAAAGTGTTCATCTGTGATCTGGATTGGCTATCATTGCTATATTGCTATATATAATAACTATTTAGGCGTTGCTTATGTTTTACAGCCGCGCTAGCCCAGCCCCCGCTCTGTCGTTAGTTAAGTAACCTAACGGGTGATGACGGGGCCCCGTGGCGAATGCGAATGGCATAAGCGTACGTCATATTTTGGTTGTTTTCTGCAATGGTAGGATTTAAATGATGGGACGCATTAAAAGAACTAATGCAAGAAAATAAACCTAAAAGACGTTGTTGGAACAAGTTTTTCAAAAAGCTGTTATTACAAGGACGTTCATCTTTTTGTTTTGCATCGCGGTATTCGGTTATGAATGCCCAGCACCTCAGTCGACGAGGCAAGGGCCGAGATCCCTTCACCGGGAGTGACCCCTTGGACAAAACTTTGCGTCAGGGTAATAACTTCACTATAGTCGATTATTCTTGCTTTGCATCGAGGTATTCATCTTACGAATGCCCAGCACCTCACTCGACGAGGAAAGAGCCGAGATCCCTTCACAGGGAGTGACCTCTTTAGCAAAAGTTTTCGCCACTGTATTTTTCAAAAAGGTGCAATCGGGTTCCTTCAACGATATCAAGTTCATTACGTTAACGGGTTTTTCGCCAAAAACCTAGCCGTAGCCCTCCGTCGTTTCGGATAATTAATACTTAGTATTCGTGCTGCGTTTGTTGATTATTCGTCAAGACACAGTGAACGGTAGCTAAGTAATAATTCTCTGTTGCACTGATTGATGCGATTGGTTAGGACGGTCGCATGATTTTGTTGATTATTCGTCAAGGATCATGCGGGCGGGTCTAATGCAATCCTGGATAACGACGGGTTGAACTTGACTAGGACCTTTTGATTTGTTGATTATTCGTCAAGGTCACTTGGGTCCTAGGGGCAAAAACCACATCGGGAGTTTCAAAAGTACTGAAACTTGCAGATTTAGCATACCTTCTGGAGTGTGGTGACTAGAGTGGATTCCATCTAGGTCATCACACAATGATGGTTGGATCCCGATCCCACTGATGAGTTGGATTACTCTCGGGAGATTATTTCACTTAACGATCAATACTATAAACCTAGTAGGTGTCTAGAAAGGTGTTAGCGGGGTTACGCCCCCAGGGAAAAGAGGTTATTTAATTAAGGAACTTCGCGAAAGCGTTGGAAAACCTCCCTCGAAGTACCGACACTAGCCTGGCTGAAAGGTTAAGCAAGTATTGTGACGTGAATTAAAACCCGGCTAGTTCTTCTTTTAAAAAGGTTTTAAGAAGAATTTGAGTAAACAGTGGGAGACATCCTGGTTAGATAAATTAATAAACCAATCTAATCTTGCAAGAGCATACGCTGAGTGTTTCTTTTCTCTCTCTCCAGGCAGCAACCTTTTCACGCCCTAATCAAGATAATAAAATGTATCGCTTGACCGATCCGAATTCTTATTCGGGACTGGGGAAAGTTGGTTCAGCTCTAACTTGTGACAACAGTCATGAGTATGAGAATGGGAAAGTGGAAAGTATGGATTTCCAGGATACCCAGTTGAAGAAGAAGCATGGTTTTGCATCTACTTCAGGTGTTCTTGTAATTGAGAACTGTTTTACGGTCAGCCCTACCTCCTGGGTACTTGATACCGGATCAGGATCTCATATCTGTAATTTATTGCAGGGACTGAGAAAAAGTAGGAAAGTTGCACCGGGTGATATGTCGCTCAGAGTAGCGAACGGAGCACAAGTTAATGCGGCAGCCGTCGGTGAATATCACCTAGTATTGCCTAATGGCAAGACTATGATTTTGAACGATTGCTACTATGTACCCTCCATGGTTTGCAACATCATATCAGTTTCTTTACTCGATAAAGATGGATATGACTTTGTTCTTGAAAAGAATATCATGAACATTTACCTTCATAAGGTACTGGTTGCAGAGGGTACACTGTGTAATGGTATCTACGTTCTAAATCAGAATACAGTTCTCAATATACAAAACACACGCAAGAGGAAGAATTCAGATACGAATGAATCCTACTTGTGGCATTGTAGGCTTGGTCATATCGGAGAGAAAAGACTGAGTAAGTTGCATAAAGATGGACTCTTGAATACGTTCGAGTTTTCATCTTATGAAACTTGTCAGTCTTGTCTCAAAGGGAAGATGACCAAATCTCCGTTCACCGGACATGGAGAAAGAGCAAGAGAGCTCTTGGGACTCATACACAGTGATGTGTGTGGTCCGATGTCTATACATGCAAGGGGTGGG
The DNA here is from genome assembly GCA_030015575.1 of Agapanthus africanus. NCBI lineage: Eukaryota > Viridiplantae > Streptophyta > Magnoliopsida > Asparagales > Amaryllidaceae > Agapanthus > Agapanthus africanus. The sequence goes on from JASDDO010000016.1 coordinate 518,068,575, forward strand.
TTCTCGTACTTCATCACATTCACTGACGATCTCTCTAGGTTCGGATATGTGTATCTGATGAAACACAAATCTGAAGCTTTTGAGAAATTCAAGGAATTCAGAAAGAAGTAGAGAACCAGATTGGCAAAAGTATCAAGATCCTCCGGTCTGATAGAGGAGGGGAGTACTTAAGCACGGAATTCCTAGATTACTTAAAAGAGAATGGTATTCTCTCTCAGCTTACTCCTCCTTATACACCACAGCACAACGGTGTTTCGGAGCGGAGGAATCGTACCCTATTGGATATGGTTCGGTCCATGATGAGTAGTGCTGAGTTGCCTCTTTCATTCTGGGGACATGCGCTTCAGACAGCGGCATACCTTTTGAATCAAGTTCCGTCCAAATCAGTGCCTAAAACTCCGTATGAGATATGGAGCAGTAAGAAACCATGTCTTAAGTTTATTAAGATATGGGGTTGTCCGGCCTATGTGAAAACACAGAAACCGGACAAGTTAGAGGCACGGTCAGTTCTTTGTAAATTTGTAGGATATCATAAAGACTCACTAGGATATCTGTTCTACCACACTGAGGAACAGAAGGTGTTTGTATCTCGCCACGCTACCTTCTTAGAAAGGGAGTTTCTTGCAAAAGAAACTAGTGGGAGTTCGGTAGAACTGGAAGAAATTCAGCGACCACAAAATGTAACTGAAAATTTGGAGGAACCGCTAGATTCAATAACCCCAGACGAACCTCACCCACTCCGCAGATCTGGTAGGATTTCTCATCCGCCCGAGAGATACTACGGTTTTCTCATAGACGGGGATCGAGAGGATTGCATCTTGGAAGAAGATGACCCTACCAGTTTCAGGCAGGCCATTATCAGTAGGGACTCTGATAAGTAGCAGGAAGCAATGCAATCCGAAATGGAGTCCATGTACGCCAATAAAGTGTGGACCTTGGATATTGCTCCAGCTGGGGTAAAACCCGTTGGATGCAAATGGATCTACAAAAGGAAACTTGGTGTAGATGGGCAGGTGGAAACCTATAAAGCTAGGCTCGTTGCAAAAGGTTTCCGTCAAAGACCTGGTTTGGACTATGACGAAACTTTTTCTCCGGTGGCTATGCTCAAATCCATTCGGATCCTACTTGCCATTGCTGCCTTCCATGACTATGAGATCTGGCAGATGGATGTTAAAACGGCTTTCCTAAATGGTTGTTTGGAAGAGTGCGTTTACATGGATCAACCAGAAGGTTTCGTAGACAGTGGGAGCAGCGGAAAGGTGTGCAAGTTGCTTAAATCCATTTATGGATTAAAGCAGGCATCGCGGAGCTGGAACATCTGTTTTGATGAGGCAATCAAGGAATTTGATTTCATCAAGAACGAAGATGAACCCTGTGTTTATAAGAAGATTGTAGGACGAACTGTCGTATTCCTAGTCTTGTACGTGGACGACATTCTTCTGATAGGAAATGACATTCCTATGCTACAATCGGTCAAGCTGTTTTTGTCACAAAGGTTCTCCATGAAGGACCTGGGTGATGCCTCGTACATTCTGGGGATCAAGATCTATAGAGATAGATCCAAGAAACTATTGGGACTTTCGCAGTCCAGGTACATAGAGACCGTACTAAAGAGATTTAGTATGGAGGATTCCAAGCGTGGTAACATACCCGCATTGCACGGAATTACCCTCTCCAAGAAGATGTCTCCTAAGACTGACGAGGAGAGGGTTCGCATGAGCACTATACCCTACGCTTCGGCGGTAGGATCTATAATGTATGCGATGCTATGTACAAGACCAGATGTAGCTTACGCGTTGAGCACGGTAAGCCGGTATCAGTCGGACCCAGGGGAGGACCACTGGACAGCAGTGAAGAACATTCTTAAGTACCTGAGAAGGACTAAGGAGATGTTCCTGGTTTACGGTAATGGAGACCTTAGGGTCGAGTCCTTTACCGATTCAAGCTTCCAGAGTGACAAAGATGACAGCAAGTCCGTCTCGGGTTTTGTGTTTACCCTCAACGGAGGGGCGGTATGTTGGAGGAGTTCCAAGCAGGATACCGTCGCAGACTCAACGATGGAGGCTGAATACATTGCTGCAAGCGATGCCGCAAAAGAGGCGGTCTGGATTAAGAAGTTCATTAGTGAACTTCAGGTGGTTCCGTCCATTGTTGACCCAATACCTTTGTATTGCGATAACAATGGGGCTATAGCTTTAGCAAAGGAACCAAGGTCCCATCAGAAATCCAGGCACATCTTAAGGCGGTATCACCTGATCAGGGAGATCATTGATCGACAGGAGATCGAGGTGCGGAGAGTGGACACAAAGGACAACACTGCGGACCCATTCACGAAGGCTTTACCCCAGACTCAGTTCGAGCGGCTGATCGAGATGATAGGTCTTCGATACGCCAGTATATGGCCTTAGTGCAAGTGGGAGATTGTTGGTGTATATGCCCTAGAGGCCATTACTGTATCATACTAGTATGTATATTACTTGATGGAAGCTTGGGATATTCACAGTTGTACAGACAATCTTGCTCAATATAGTAGTATGCTACTTGGTTTGTCTCTGCTTTAATGTGTACATGTGTGTTTATTTATTATATCACCTATACGCATTAGTAGAGCCCTTAGGATCTTTGCTTGATTACCGGCGTTGTGATGGCGATCACACTCGTGGGGGCTGGGTAATCTACAAGCACATCCTTATACACGTCCCTAGTCGTGGGAGTATCGAGATAGGGCATCGATACTCCAGAGTAGACTAGCGTATGCGCTTCTCATCCCAGCACGGGAGACGGTCTGTCCCACAGCCGTCAGTACGTCGTACTTGAGATAGTATGCGGGTGCTCGTTAGGTTACGAGTACACTGGACAGGACTCGTCGGCAACTGATGGTTGGTATTATACCTATCGTCAGTTATCAGTTCCCAGGTGACATGAGTACAGCTTAGTCCGCTGACTTGACACTGTCACTTCGCCTCGAGTGTGTTCCCACTGTTCTTTGATTGCTACCCTACCACGGCTCTACTGAGTCGTGCAAACAGGTAGTAGTTGGGAGCAGTCCCGAAGCACTTGGAGGCAGTGACGGTTAGACAGGATTCGTCTCTCCCGGTATTGGGGGTTGACATCGCGCTGTGTCTAGGAGAGCCATTACACGAGTAGTCCCTGGCCAGGGCAAGCGAGATATACTGGTAGGTTTCCAGTGTTATCTCAGGGTGTTCTGGGCTTCACTCCGGCACGACTTGTACCGCTATTAGGGGACTGACGTTTACCGCCCCCCTAGGCCCGCCATGCGATGTATCAGACGAACAGACCGGACTGTACGGAGACTGTCACATACAGGCTCAGTAGGAGTGCAGATGGGGTTCACCTCGTCAGTCTTCTTATCGACATCTACCTGGGGACCGTTACGTACAGCTAGTGCCGCTTGCGGTCTGTGGTTAAACCCACTGCCAGCGTAGTGTCGAGTCTTTAGAGTCCCACACAGAGAGCTATTCGCCTTTAGGCTAAATGAGTAGAGGTCGCATGGTTTTGCGACAGGGTTCGTTCACATTCGCGCACTTGTGCACGTTTGCTGTCCGGACAGTTTATACTAGCGGGCTTTGGTTTAAGCCGGATCCTAGTATATGATTTGAGATTGGTTTTTCTCATTGTGTTCGTGTTCCTCGGATCACGAATGCGGGTGCGTATGCACAGTTGCTTGAGATTGAGGGAGAGGACCTTGATTAGGGTTAATGGCTATTGTCATTTTATTAACCCTAATATTTATGTGTGTGTTATTGTTAATTAGTAATTAGTTTAATAATTATCCATGGTTATGGTTGTTAACCATTTGACTTCTTTGACTTGTTGACCTAGGTTGACATTTTGACCATCATCATTTCTTTTGGAATATGCTTTTTGATCTTTGCAAATTGAAATGATAATGGTCATGTCATGATTTACCATGATAATTATCTAGCTAATTATTCAATTAAATTAATTCACACATATTAGTGAGAATGGCTCTATTATTTTCTAATTCTCTCATATCATTTCTCTCTCTTGTTCATCCTCTCCCTCAAGCTCTCTCCCTCTCATGTGTTGAGAAACAAAAAGCTTGAGAAAAACCTTCACTTGATCTTCTCTACTCTCTTCTAGGGTTCAAGTCTTAGCATTTCTTGCACTCTAGTTACTCCTAGCTTGGAGTTGAAGCCAAAGGTCGAGGCTTTCGGGTGGATCCTTCTTTGACGGGAGAAGACAAGCAAGGTAACCTCTTTCTACCATTCCTAGGAGCAAGGAGAGAAGGACTAAAGACCAAAGGTATAACCTTTCCATCACTTAGCTACTTTGTAGTTAGGGTTAGCAAGTTTATGTTTAGCAAAGATCCTCACAAGCTTGGTCCATGTTGCCTAAGTCCATAAAAATCCAATTTTTATTATGTTTTCCGCCTCCCCGTAAGCACCGGGGTGGGCAACACGGACCTAACAACATCTGTCGTAGGCAACATGTGGGCCTGACAGCAAAATCAGGTGCACCTGACATGCACGAAAAATTCTCAATTTAATGCCTCTGGTGTGCACCAAAATCACCCTTCAAAACATGCGCCCAACATGCGCGAAAATCCAAATCAGGTGCATCCATCGTGCACGAAATCATGAAATCCAATATCAAGCGCCGAACGTGCGCAAAATCAATCAGGTGCACAAGGTGCACAAAACAAATATCGAGTATCACAATCGAAATCGAAGTCCAGTGCACACTGCAAGCATATAATAACTATACAGAGTGCAGGAACCAATTCGTGTGCATGCATACGCACAAAACCAACTCAACTGTTTAAAACCGTAAAATCACAAACATGTGAAACTAAAGCACGAAAATGATATCAAGTGCAACACTGTGCAAAGATCGTAAATCCTCAATCATCAAAATCAAATCATACGAATAAATCACCCAAAACATCGAAATCAATAATGGCGGAACAGTACCGCTCAAGTGCATCCTCTAAGAATCTCGGGCCAACTTTCACGGTCACTAGTGGGACGTCTCGTCGATGATCATGAACTCTGACCTGCTGGTGTGCGTAACATGACCACTCCTGGGTCCAAGTCTTCTCCGGGGATTACCAATCTCACAATCCATCGGCTCATCGGCCCTGTCAAGGCAGCATATCACTGGCGTCAGCCTCTGGCTCTCTGAATGCACGTGACACATCTGATCCTGGGTGCAAATATCATTGCTTCAGTGGCCTGGAAGGAATCCTGCTCACGGTCTATTCCATGCCTCGTCTCTGCCAACTGTCCGGATGTCGTTGTCCTTTCCTATATCTGCATCTTGCTCTAGAACGACTGCATACTCATCGCGACTCCTTCTGGAAGGTAAGTCCAAGTACCATGCCTCGGCATGCGCATCGCATCTCTGATGTCGGCGGAGTGGAACGTATCTCATCAAGATCTGGTACGAACCTCTTACTCCACTTTTCTCTAATGTCGTCTGCTTCGGACTCGTCACGTCGTGGCTGCATAGACTGAGCTCCAACGGCTATCCTCGTATCTGAAGTCTCCCAAGAATGCATCTCACCACCTAGCATCCGAATTAAGTCGAGCCATCCAATCGATTCGTCAAAACCTTATAATCCCCCAAGAGCTCAACATCTTGGGTACAGTTTAATAGTATCGAGTACATACCACAGCATCGGTGGTCCAGCCGTAGAAGGGCAAACCCAAGCCTCACTAATGGCGCCGCAGAACTGCCGCAAACCCTAAGGTTCAAAGGCTTTCACACGGTCATTAAGTCGAGTTAGGGTTTCATTCTTCTAGAGGGACCATAGAATTGCCTGCATGTCTTTCCGACTACCTTAAACTTGGAATAATAGGTTTCTGACATTCGATCGTCTCTGTCGACTCCCAACGTCTCCGCGTGAAGTCGTCTCTAGCTGGAATCAATCTATCTGATGACCTCGCATCGGAGTAGGCGAACGATCCACATGTCCTAGTCATTCATCCTCGATGACTAGCGACCTTCTATCATCTCTTAGTACAACTTATACTGCAATAGCTCCAACATCTGGGGCGATATCTCGTCGTTCGCAGCAATAACTGGCTCACTCGTCTGCATGCTGAACCGTGCCTCAATCATCAGGAGTAAGCAACACACCAACGGTCATCAAAATCTGGCTGGCCTCCATCATTGGCTCAATTCTCTAGTGTCGATCAGCATCTCAGAGTAACCTTATAAAGGCGATCCGCCAAACGCTTGTGGCGCGGAAACACAGTAAAAAGACACATCTCTGCAATTGGGTGTCGCCGGAATCACGCCCTGGTCAGTCCTCGTTTGTGACGAGCTCCTGTTTACCGCAACTCTAGCCGTAGCTCTCCCTGCCCGAAATCGTGGCAGCAAAACCAAACTGGTAACAATGAGGCTAGATCAGGAAGGAATATAATACTGAATAAGGAAATGTACATCCTAAGGCTTCTTAAGTGGAGTGGCGTGTCGTAAATATGCCGCGGAACATACCAACGGTACGTCACTCTACTTTAGTCACCTATTCCATCAACCAAGGGTCATCCTATGCTCCGAAGGTTAAAACCTAACGCTCTGATACCAACTTTGTCACGTCCCGAAAGTACGGAACATGACCGGCACTTAAACTACGAAACGTCTCGAGGCGTACGTAATCTAAGTAAACCGAAAACCCAGAAATCCAAACCAAGAAAAGAAGTAGAGTGAAGGAAAACCAATTTAAAACAAGTAGTTTTAATAGCATAAGCCGAATTATGCGGTTTTTAAGAACATCAAAATTTACTGAAAATTTCGGCAGAGTCTCCTTTGTAAATACTGGCTCCCAAACGGGATACAACATGAATAGTATACGAAATCAATAAAAAGGCATCCCCAAACGAGAGCTAGCTCTTTGTCAATCGACGGTCACAACCACACAAGCAATATAATATACAACGCCAACGGCGAGGATCAAAATTCAAACGGAAACTCAAATCCACAAGAAAACCGCAGAAAAATAACGCGCGACTCTAAGGTCGAAGGAATAACATCACTGGTCTCTATCTCAAAATAAATACATGTTTGGTTGATGGAATTTACTAGATACAACGGAATAATATTATACAAGGTAATATGATGGGTACGATACAAGAAAAACCCACCTACTAGCAAGTCACCCGAATGAAACTGAGCCCGCAAAGCCGTAATTAAACCTGTACGGCAAAACCTGCAAGAAACTGGGGCACAACGGGGGTGAGTTGCCAACTCGTGAATAGAAAAACATCTACGAATAGAAATCGCATGTATGACGCAATTCTAGGTCATACGATCAATATACATCCTCAAATATATATAACCAGCAGCCTATAACAAGGCTAGGGTAAATATCTAACCCGAGTGTAATCTCATGTACCCGTGTCAGTGCCCAACGGTAGCAATATATCATAAGAATGAGGTATGAATGCATGAAAACAGAATACATGTAAATGAAGAACTGTTTCCATAATTTAGTGAGATTTCCTTTGTATTTTTAAAATGAGGTATCATAATGAAATCAGCATAAAACAGTGCCTAGCATCGGCACAAAACGTAATCCCAATATCTCGATATCTCTGTATCACAGTCTCTGTACCTCAATATCTCGAAATCTCAATGTCTCAATCAAAATATCTAGGGCGCCGTCAGTCCAGACCGGCCCCTACCATCCATCTCAAGACCACGAAGGTATCCTCCGGATATCCGACGCGTCGGGTAAAATCACCGGTAGGTAGTGCTCCCCTGCCAGGCTCACATCGTCATCATCACGCGCTTCTTGCCCCGGGGTACCTTACCGGGTCCACCATGTACCCGAAACGGTTCATCCGCCTCCTCGAATCAGGTCTCGAAATCCATCAGCAAACTCATGGTGGACGACTCATACAGCATTGGAAAACCGCACTTTTTATTTTAAAGAGAGAAATTAGCTTATATAAGTTTTGCGGTTTTCCCCCAAAACTAGAAAATCTCATAGAAATCCGAATCCAATCCTCAATAGCATGTAAACAGTGCATATCGGCATAAAAATCCATGAATGCGGCATAACAATGAATATTAACATGCATGAAGTAACAAGTAATATCTATAATGTCTAATCTAGCATATAAGGCGAGTACACTAATATCATGTCTAAATTATTAGCTAACAACCTATGTCAATGCAATAGTATTTCTAAAGTGTACGTGGCATGACAATTACCGATGAAGATGTGTGTGAGCCGGCAAGTAAGTGTACGTGGTACATACGCATCATCGGTAATGGTGCTGGTGTCCCAACAGCATGATATCAATAATGTAGTATGAAACATAATATAAGCATGCGATGCGAAGCGAACCACAATAATGAGCGGAAGCTGAAAACTAGACGCAACTATAACTAATCTGCATTAATCTAATATAAGTCCTACAAAAGGTGCCTTTTGAAATAACACGAATCATGGGGTTTTGAAAATAGGGGCTACGGTGTTTTTATGAAAAGATACGTCTTTTGAAATCTCCGTAGGATCCCTTGGGCTGTCTTTTAAAATACCCACGATTCGTTAGTTTTTGAAATAGGTAAGAATCGAATCTAATCTAACAACTAAACTAAACTAAAGGGCTAAGCTAACCAGCTAGACTACAGGTATGGAAACCGCCTAACATCTGAGTCGATGTATATACATACCTGTATATATATTAGTCGGTGATCCTGCCTCAATAATATCATATCCGATACCATATCTATAATCAGACATCCCAAGTCAAGAGTGCGGATCAATCATCAATATATAGCTCGTACGTAAATCCGTCGTACGGCATCCCCAAATCTGGGTACGGGTCCAAGTCACATCAATCACACTATTCATTTGGTATCTTCTTTATCAAATATCATGATCCGGAATAATGTCCTACGTCTAGTACAATATTGATGCCATCTATGTATGCATGCGGGTGTAAGAATTACTACGTCAGAAGACCCGCTAAAACATTATGTCGTATCTCAATATGAACCAAATCACATCACCGATCTCCTGGCCTCAAGCCCAAACTCATCGACTCATCTCAAATTCCAAATACTATCCTCAAATCCAGTATATGAACACATAGTCCCATACACATGTGAACACATAAATATATATTCCCATACACGCACATATGAAATAAGGAATGTATGCAAGTATGTATATGTGTGTACGTGTAAGTGTAGTGCACCCACTATCTAAGGTTTCGTAACCATGCACCAATCCAACACCAATATCCATCTAAAATCATCAATAATAAATCCTAACAACATATCATAAATTGTTGGTGTGTATACGCATCCGTATACATCACCACGGACTGCGGGGGTGCTATACGCCATCCACCCGACTTCTCCCCGTAGATATAAATCTACTCACCTGGTCCTCGCTAGCCGGTGCCGATGTCGCCACGCGCTTGCTTGTCGTCTCGAAGTCCACATGGGGGTACCTACATATCATAACGCACCATATCGCATTAAAACTAAATTCGAAATCGAAACGGCATAGGAAAATCAAATCGGCACGCGTATCACGCATAGGTCCAAACCCATCGCCTACGCATGCAAGAATAGTCAAACCAACCCTCGATGTCGATGTACAAACGTCAAACCACCGAGAAAAATCCAATCACACTCATTTGCACATTCACGAACACTAATTTTAATATGAACTAGGTTAAAACTCACAAAAACCCCAATTTCACTTAAAAAGTCATTTTTCCGAAAATCTAGCAAGCACAATTCGCCGTTTTTGTACAAAACATGATTTTTAAATGAATGTAGCGGCCAATATACTTATTAAATATCTTAAATAAGTCATAGAAACAATTTCCGGAATTTAATCTCATTAAATTCCAAAAACCCTAATATTCTAGTTTACAAAATACCCTTTTTAACAATTTCATAGCAAAAATGCACAAACTACAATTTAGGTTGGATTTCCATGAACTAAAGTGTTAAACTACACTTAATAAAGTTAATAATATGATAAAAACCCTAACCATATTTTTAATCTCATATTTCGAATTAAATCAAAAAAACTAGTTTGCAACAAAAAGCTTAATTTGGACATTTTTCAAGTAACAACTTGTAATTAACAACTAGATTAGTTTTCTACAAAACTAAATATGTTAATCCACCTCACTAAACCATACACAATCAAACACAACTCATTTTCCACAACAAACCCTAACTTGAAATCTTTAATCATGCAATTAAACTCACATAAACCAAATTAACACTTAATTAAATTAGCTTTAAGAAATTAGTAACAAATTAAGCAAAAATGTTTTAGAATTATACCCAAAAACATTTGAAGATCCACAAGCATCCATGGCCTCCCAAAATTCTCTCTTTTCACAAAGATCCATACTATACGGGCTAAGCTAAAATGGGTAGGAGTCGGATTTGGGTTTTGGGATTTTTTTGATGGATTTTGGGGCAATTTTTGATGAAGTTTTGAAGAGAAAAGAGAAGGGAAATGGGGGGGCTGTTGCTGCAGTAGGAGAGGGGGGGCGGCTGGAATGGGAGGGGGAGAGGAGAGAGAAGGAGGTAGAGAAAGTGGGGGGAGAAGTCAAAGTCAATTCAAGGTCAAAGGTCCACCTCATTTCTCCATTATCTTTTCTTTTCTTTCCTTTCATTTCTTTTCCTTTGAAATTCAAGTGGGGAAAAAGATGGGGGGGTGCTGAATTCAGCCAAGGGGAGAAGTGAATGGGGGTGTGTGGGTGTGGGTACGGGTATGGGGCGATGAAAAATGATAAATACAATACCCCAAACATCCATTTACTCTAAAAGAAAGCGTTTTTTCTTCAATAATTTCTAAACCGTTTTGGCAAATGATTTCGTTCCAAAAATCACATGATAAAATTTTATTTAATGTTTTATGATGCACAAAATTTGTTTCAACTCATTCCAATATGTAATTTTCCCTAATTAAATGTATTAGTGACGGCTTAAAATAATAATAAAATAATATTTTTTTTCAGAAAATTTGAAATTTCACCAACGGCTCAATAAACACCAAATAATAGCAATTACATAGATAGAATATGTATATTTAATTTTTATAATAAGATATTTGTATTTTGACTTTTTACAGAAAACCCCCTTATTTTACCGATTTTTCGAAATTTCACCGAAACGATTTTCAAAACGTTACATCTCTGAAGACGTTGAAGGATTACAACGACAAATATCAAAGGAGTGAAGAGATGTACCCTTGAACCGAAGTTGATTTGGGGATCTGTAGTCCAATTTGGAACTAAGATCAATTAATTAGATTATGAGCACATTGGCTCAGTTAAATCTGAATTGAGGACTTATGGCCAATTTGGGCTAAGTCCAATTAAATTTGAAATGTTGGCCCCTTGTTAGACCTTTAAACATTTGTCTGGGTTCAACCCCCCATTATTTGGCACTGCGAAACAGGGGTTCTGACAATATTTTATCTTTGTTGAGTGCTGGGCACTCATATGCCATATGAGATGATCAATCGTGGAAGACAAGGGTATATTTGAGGCTCAGTCAAAGGGGAGTCTTGCCTCAGAAGGACTTAGCTAATTTAGGCTAGGGTTGATTTGAATATAGTGTTAAACACTAACATATATCTTATGGTCACGTGTTCCCACGTGATGCGCTGAAAATAGTGTTAAACGCTAAGAACAAAACGCTTCAAAAATAGTGTTAACCACTAAAATGGGATTGGTCACGTGGGGCCATGTGAGGCCTCTGAAGGTGGGGACCAGTCCTTCTTTGTTTTATTCTTAGAGTATTCAAAGGTGTCAAACACTTAAGTCTTCACAGCCATCACGTGTGGGCACGTGATGGGCACCCATGCATTGATTTATTAAAGTGTTTTTTAGGGGTCACGTGGGGACACGTGAGGGCGCCCAAAATCGATTCTGCCTTTGGCTTTGTTCCCTTTATTTTGAGAGTCACGTGGGAACACGTGAGGCATTGCCTCCAAGTTTTTCTCTTCTCATTTTGGGGAGTCTGTTTAGGGGACATGTGGGGGCACGTGACCTAGTTTTATTCTTTCTTTTCTGATCATTGAGGATAGGTGTCACGTGTCACCACGTGACCAAGTTCTGTTTTTTCTTCTCTGCTCATTGAGAATAGGGGTCACGTGTTACCACGTGATCAAGTTCTTTATGTGCATGGAGAGCTTTAAGTCTCTTGTTTTAATAATTAAATTATCTATAGGGTTAAACCCTAATTATGTTTTAGAGGGATTAAATTCTCATGTATGTGGAAGAATTAAATCTTATATAGGGTTAAACCCTAGTTCTGACTTGGAGGAATTAAATTCCTATGAATTTGGGGAAAATTGAATTCTCATGCAGGGTTGAACCCTAATTTTATTTGGAGGAATTAAATTCCTATGAATTTGGGAGAATTAAATTCTCATATAGGGTTAAACCCTAGTTTTATATGGAAGAATTAAATTCCTATGAATTTGGGAGAATTAAATTCTCTAAACTCAATTCTCCCACTAAGTTTTGGATCTGCATGGCAAAATCTACCCGATGAGAATTAAATTCTCAACTTATGGGAAGATCTGCTTCAGCAGATTTTCAACCAAAGGAAGAACTAAGTTCTTTTGCAGAAAAGTTAAACCCTTAGACTGAGAATTAAATTCTCTTTTTGTTTTATGGAGCTTTGATCTCTTTCCTCTTTCTCACCTAGGGTTTCTTTTCTTGAGAATTAAATTCTCCTTTCTTTTCTTTCTGCTATTGTTTTTTCTTCAGAAAATTCCAAGATTCCAAAAATCTCTCTTTCTCCTCTTCTTGGCTCCTATTTATAGGAGAAGAAAAAGAATCAATTTGTTTAGCGAATCTTTCATTGAAAGATTTTGTTTGGTTTTGTAACCAACATGATCTTTTAGATCACTCGGTGAAAGTTATTCATCATTGGATTTTTAATCCAGAAGATATTTTGTTTTTTATTCTTGGTGAATTTTAAGGAAATCTTTCCTTGTATAAAATCTTTCCATAAATTGGTGATTTTTAATCACCATTGGATTTTTAATCCAACGGTGCTCCACTTTACAGAGCATAATCCTCCTTTGTTTGGAAAGATTTAAAGAAATACTTTCCTAGTTAGGGTCTTTGATTTTCCTTAATTAGAATTTAATTCTATTAATTCAGAAGGCTTTTAAATCCCATCACGTGTTGGCACGTGATCCCAATGTTTGATCATTGAAATAGAATTTAATTCTATCAGTTAAAGAGCTAAGGGACTTGTCACGTGTTGGCACGTGACCCTCTTTTATTCAGAATTTAATTATGCCTTTTAACAGAGCTAAGGGACCATCACGTGTCAGCACGTGACCCTTGGTCACGTGTGAGCACGTGATGCCCCATTGGGGTCTTTCCTTAACTATTTTGTTGCATTTTTATTTGATTAGAATTTAATTCTATAAAGTAGAGATCACAGGAAACTATCACGTATCAACACGTGACCCTTGGTCACGTGTGAACACGTGATACCCCATTGAGGTATTTCCTGATATTTTATCAGGGAACAGTATTCGTGCTGCGTTTGTTGGCCTGCGTCAAGGCGTAGTTTGCGGTACCTAACTAGTGCTTATCTACAACATAAGATGTGATTGGATTAGGGTAGTCGTACGACTTTGTTGGCCTGTGTCAAGGGTCGTGCGGGTGGGTTTAATTCAATTAGGAAATGACGGGTTGAACTTAACTAGCGGACTATGGTTTGTTGGCCTGCGTTAAGGTCATAGCACGCTAGGGGAAAAAGCATTATCTGGAATTTCAAGTGTTGAAATTTGCATTGAGATTGCATACCTACTATGAGATAGTTGGATCCCGATACCCACTGCGAGTAAGAGTTACTCCTGAGAGAGTTTTACACAGGCCAATTAGTCGATCAAGTAGGTGTCTAGAAAGGTATTGACGGGGTTATGCTTCTGGGAAAATGAGGTTTATTTTAATTAGGTCCGTACGAAAGCGCGGGGAACCTCCCTCAAAGTACCAACACTGGCCTGGCCGAAAGATTGGCGAACTTGTAAAGTGTAATTAATCCCAGCTAATCTTACCCTTTTGGGTTTGAAGGAAGATTTGATAAAACCAGTGGGAGCCATCCTAATTAGATAAGATAATAACCAATCTCATCTTGCAAAAGCACACGCTAAAGTGTTTTCTTCTCTCTCTCTCTAGGTAGCGACCATGTCAGGCCTTAATCAAGATAATAATATGGATGTATTGACCGAACCCGCTTGTTATACTGAGCAGGGGAACGTTGGTTCTGTTCTTTATTATAATTGTTATAAGACTGAACAGGAAATAGGGGAATACCAGAATTCACACGCCGCCCAAACGAAGAATAAACATGTTGATGCATCTTTTTCGGATGTGTTAGTTACCGAGAACTGTTTCTCAGTTCACTCTACGTCCTGGGCATTAGATACCGGATCAGGATCCCACATATGCAATATGTTGCATGGGCTAAAGAGAGGTAGAGAACTGGGAATGGGTGATCATTCCGTAAGAGTAGGGAATGGTGCAAATGTTGCAGCCAAAGCAGTTGGCGAATATCACCTTGTATTACCAAGTGGTAATACATTGATTCTGAACGAATGCTATTACATACCGAGCATGATATGCAACATTATATCAGTTTCTTTATTAAGTAAAGAAGGATATAATTTTGTAGTACAGGATAATGTTATGAACATCTTCCTGAATCAAAAGTTGATTGGATCAGGCTCGTTAAATAATGGCATATACGTTCTAAATCAAAACACAATTCTTAATATACAGAACACACACAAGAGGAAAAGTTCAGAAATGAACGAATCCTACTTGTAGTATTGTAGACTTGGTCATATCAATGCGACACGACTTGCTAAGTTACATAAAGATGGTTATTTAAATACGTTTGAATTATTATCTTATGAAACTTGCCATTCATGTCTCAAAGGAAAAATGACTAAAACTCTGTTTAGTGTACACGGAGAAAGAGTTACGGAACTCTTGGGATGGATACATAGTGATGTATGCGGTCCCATGTCTACACATGCCAGGAATGGTTCCTCATACTTCATTACATTCACTGACGATCTCTCAAGATACGGACATGTGTTCCTGTTGAAATACAAGTCTGAAGCTTTTGAGAAATTCAGAGAATATAAGAACGAAGTAGAGAACCAAACGAGTAAAAGTATTAAGATCCTTCGATCTGATCGAGGAGGAGAATACTTGAGCAATGAGTTCCTGGACTATCTAAAAGAGAATGGGATTCTCTCTCAGCTTACTCCTCTATATACACCACAGCACAACGGTGTATTGGAACGGAGGAATCGCACCCTATTAGATATGGTGCGCTCTATGATGAGCACTGATGAGTTACCTATTTTCTTTTAGGGATATGCACTGGAAATAACTGCAGACCTATTGAATATGGTTCCTACCAAATCTGTGCCAACCACTCCATATGAGATATGGAAAGGAAAGAGACCATATCTTAATTATGTTAAGATATGGGGTTGTCCGGCATATGTAAAAACACAGAATCCGGACAAGCTCGGGGCAAGGTCTTTTCTGTGTAAGTTTATTAGATATCCCAAACATTTCCGCGGGTATATCTTCTACCACACCAAGGAACAAAAGGTGTTTGTTTCTCGGCATGCCACCTTTTTGGAAAAGGAATATCTTGAAAAAGAAATTAATGGTAAGGAGGTAGGACTGGAAGAAGTTCCAGCTACACAAACTACAACATAAGAGTTGGTGGAACCAGAGGATTCAGTAGTTCCCGATGAACCCTCGCCTTTCCGCCGATCTAGTAGAGTTCCTCATCCACCTGAGAGATACTATGGTTTTCTCGTAGATGGTGGGAGCGAGAATTGCATCATGGAAGATGATGACCCAACTAGTTTCGAGCATGCCATTACGAGTGGTGACTCTGTGAAATGGCTGGATACAATGCGATCTGAGATGAAATCCATGTACACCAACAGAGTATAGACTTTGGAAATTGCTCCTGAAGGGGTAAAACCCATTAGGAGCAAATAGATTTTTAAAAAGAAACTTGGTGTAGATGGAAAAGTTGAGACTTTCAAAACTAGACTTGTTGCAAAGGGTTTTCATCAACGACCAGGTGTGGATTATGACGAAACCTTTTCTCCAGTGGCTATGCTTAAGTCCATCCGGATCCTACTTGCCATTGCTGCATACCAAGATTACGAAATCTGGCAGATGGATGTTAAGACCGCCTTTCTAAATGGTGATTTAGAGGAGTGCGTGTACATGACTCAGCCAGAGGGCTTCATAGACAGTGGGAGTAGCGGAAAGGTGTGCAAGCTGCTTAAATCCATCTACGGGTTAAAGCAGGCATCGCGGAGTTGGAACATCTGTTTTGATGTGGTATTCAAAGAGTTTGACTTCATCAAGAATGTATATGAATGAACCTTGTATATACAAGAAGGTTGCAGAGAGTAAGGTTGTCTTCCTCGTATTGTACGTAGATGACATACTCTTGATAGGAAATAATGTTCCTATGCTGCACTCGGTCAAGCTCTTCTTATCACAAAGAATCTCAATAAAAGATCTAGGTGATGCCTCCTGCATTTTGGGAATTAAGATCTATAGAGATAGATCTATACGGATATTGGGATTGTCCCAATCTAGGTACATTGACACCATACTAAAAAGGTTTAGTATGGAAGAATCCAAGCGTGGGAACTTACCCACGATCTTTGGACTCACTCTCTCCAAAGAGATGTCTCCTAAGACTGATTTGGAGAGAGCTCACATGCAAGAGATACCCTATGCTTCGACAGTAGGCTCTATCATGTACGCGATGCAATGTACCAGCCCGATATAGCATACTCACTAAGTGTAGTGTGTAGGTATCAAGTAGATCCTGGAGAGAATCACTGGACAGCTGTGAAGAACATTCTCAAGTACTTGAGAAGGACTAAAGAGATGTTCTTGGTGTATGGTAACGGAGAACTCCAGGTGGAGTCTTTTACCGATTCGAGCTTCCAAAGTGATAAGGACGACTCCAAGTTGCACTCGGGATTTGTCTTTACCCTAAATGAAGGGACGGTTTATTGGAAGAGTTCCAAACAGGAAACCATGGCAGACTCGACGATGGAGGCTGAATACATTGCTGCCAACGATGCTGCCAAAGAGGCTGTCAGGATAAAGAAGTTCATCACTGAACTTGGTGTGATTTCGTCCATTGAGCATCCAATACCTCTGTATTGTGATAACAATAGAGCTGTGACTTTAGCCAAGGAACCCAGGTCCCATCAGATGCCCAGACATATTCTGAGGCGGTATCACCTGATCCGGGAGATAGTTGATCGCCGCGAAATCGAGGTCAGGAGAGTTGACACGAAGGACAACACCGCGGATCCACTCACGAAGGCCATTCCCCAGATACAATTTGAGAGACTCTACGGGATGTTGAGTATGAGATACTACAACAGCTGGCCTTAGTGCAAGTGGGAGATTGTTAGTTGTATATATGCCTTAGAGGCCATTGTTGTACATATGATGTATATTATAGTGGATTCTTGGATATATATAGTGAGGACTTTCTTGCTCGATATGACAGTATGCTATCTGGTTTCACTTTGTCTTAACATGTTGACTTGTATTGGTTTACTGTCTTGCTCTCATATGTTGATAAAGCCCTTAGGATATGTACTTGACTACTGGGATTATGATGAGATCATACTAGTGGGGTCAGGGTAGTCAACGAGTACATCCTATAACTGTTCCTAATCGAGGGTGTATCGAGATAGGGCATCGATACACCAAAGTAGACTAGCGTTTACGCATCTTGACCCATATGATGGGCGATGGATGATCCCATATCCATCGGTGTTTGGCATCAATGATGGTGTACAGGTGCTCAGTGGAGACTGGGTACACTGAACGAATTCGCCGAGAACTCCTAGATGGTATTATACCTATCGTCAGATAGCAGTTCTCCGGTGACACTGGTACAGGTTAGTCTATAGACCCGAGATCGCCATAGAGTCTTGTGTGATTCCCACTGTGCTTTGATTTCCACCTTACCACGTCCAAGAGGGCGTGCAAAACGGTGGCTTTTGGGTACAGTCCCGAATCACATGGAGGCAATGAGCGATAGGAGGGGTTTCGTCTCTCCCGGTATTGGGAGTTGATGTTGCGCAGTGTTCGATTGGCTATAACTGGAAGTCCCTGGCCAGGAATGATATGGAGATATACTGGTAAGTGTTATCAGTAGTTTCTCGACTCGTTATGAGCCTTACATCGACACGACTTATCGGTTACTGGGGTCTGACGTTTACCACCCCTAGACTAGATATGCAACATATCAGAAAAAGAGATCGGACTGTACGGGAGTGTTACTGATTGGATTCACAGGAGAATGTACAGGCTTGCTTGTTGATCTTCAGATCGTTCAATACATGGGTGGATGTTATGTTTAGCTGATCGCTTGCAGCTTGTGGGTGTTTGATATGATCATTACCTACTGCCCGTGTATTGACGATTCTTTAGAATCCTACACAGAGGTTTCCTGGTTCAGGCAAAACGGAATAGGGGCACATATGCGATATGTGCGGGACCGAGACTAATACGATATGAGATACCGTATTCTATTCTTGTGATATGTGATATCGGCCGGGTATATGTGATATAGCCGGGTCATCGGATCAAGTGTTGATTCGATGAAATGGTACTTGTTATATTAGCCGGTTATATGTAATATAGCCGGGTTATCGGATCAAGTGTTGATTCGATAATTTAATGTATAATTATATATGAGATATATTATGTTACATTAACTAATATAATCTCGCTTTATTGATTCTTTTTCTCACTTGGATAATACATTGATGTATATGCGATATATGTTAATTGTATTATTTACTTTTGTTACATTATATATTATATATGTGATATATAATATTGTAACGTGCTAGCTTAAAATTGCAACTAGGGTTTATGAGACTTGAACCATGCTAGAGTTAGATTAGGGTTTATAATTATTATTAAGGAAATACAAATAATGGTGGAATTATCCATGGTTGATATTTTGATGGAAGCTTGTACGCTTCTTTGACTTTGTACACCATTTTGGTCTTCCTTAAGATATTTGTTGACCTAACTCTAACCATAGCAAATGGTTAAGTCTCTACAAGGTTAAGGATGCCATCTTTAACCCATGGTTGCAATTCTAACCTCACAACAATTCATTATTCATCACAAAAGCTTTCTTCTTCTTCTTCCTCCTTTGAAAAAGCTTTCTAGCTTTTTGTGTTGTGATGATTTAAAGTGAGAAATTGAAAACAAAAGAGAGAAAAATTCCTATTTCATCATTCTCATCTATTCTAGCCACTTAGATTAGGGTGTTCACTTCACTAATACTTAATAAGAGAAGTGAGAGCTTGGGTTTGAGATTCTTCAAGGTAGATCATCTTCGAAAAGAAAGACTTCAAGCAAGATGCCTCATTCACCTCATGGAGCCTCTCTAGAGTCCGGGTTCATGATGATCACAGTGAAGGGAGCTCAACACGGAGCTTATGAAGTGAAGGAACAGACTACAAAGGTTGTAATCCCAAACTCTTAGAAGTAATGTTGTTTACTTGCAAAGTTTACCCTAATTCTCTAGTTAAGATCTTGGTTACGGTTTCATAGTACCCCAAAATTTTATAAAATGGCATATGTGATACCTCCCTAAACCTTGTGGTAGTGCTACGCAACCCTACACAAACACAGTTCGAGCAACTATTTGAGATGTTAGGTATGCAAAACTCCAACAACTAGCCCTAGAGCAGACGTTGGGTACTTGATATGCCAATAACTGGCCTTAGTGCAAGTGAGAGATTGTTGGATATGTATGCCCCATAGGCCATTATTGTATATATATAGTGGATGCTTGAACATATGTATGTGCAAAACAATCTTGCTCGATATCATAGTATGCTATTTGGTTTGTCTTTATCTTAACATGTGTATATGTTTTATTTGTTATTACGTATCGCTAATACATGTTGATAAAACCCGTAGGATTATTGCTTGACTGCCAGCGTTATGATGGCGATCATAAATATGGGTGATGTATAGTCCATAAGCACATCCTTAAAATTCCCTGCTCATGGGAGTATTGAGACTAGGCATCGATATTCCGGAATAGACTGGTGTATACGTTTCTAGACCCCAACAAGGGGCAATGGTTGGTCCCACAACCATTGGTGTGTGGAACCTAAGATCGTATACAGGTGCTCACTGGGGATGAGTACACTGGACAAACTCGCCGAGAACTTCTAGATGGTACTATACCTATCGTCAGAAAGCAGAGTTCAGGTAACATGAGTATAGGTTAGTCTTTAAACCTGAGATCGTCATTTTTGTCTTGTGAGTTTCCACTACACTTAGATTACTACCCTACCACGGCTCTACTGAGTCGTGCAAACAGGTTTTAGTTGGGTACAGTCCCGAGCCATATGGAGGCAGTGAGCGATTGTAAGGAATTTGCCTCTCCCGGTATAGGGAGTCGATGTCGCACTGTATTCGGTCTGCCAGCACCATAAAACCTTAACCAAGGAAAATGAGATTTACTGATAGTTAGATTGGTAGATTCTCGGATCGGTCATGAACCACATCGGCACGAATTATCAGGTTATTGGGGTCTGACGTTTACCACCCCTAGACCTATCATGTGATTCTTTTATACGAAGAGACCGGACTGTATGAAGATTTTCACAGATAAGCTTAGTAGAGCTTCGGATGAGCTTTCTCGTTGGCCTTCCTTTTCAACATATACCTGGGTAGCTGTTACGTACAGCTAGTGCCGCTGACGTGCTTGTGGTTATAGATTTATCCAGTAACTCACTACTAACGTACTATCGAGTCTTTAAAGCCCCACAAAGAGCGTTTCTCTGCTTCAGGCAAAATGATGTGGTGGTCGTATTTTGATACGTGCAGGGTTCCGATTATATACGTATACTGGATACACGGACTTTAATCGGACAAATGGTAATAATAGCTGTCTTAGGATTAAGCCGGATTATTAAATCAAGTATTGATTTAATAATTTACATATATATAGTCCGATTTGTATATTCTAGTATTATGTTCAATGTATTATTCTATCTCTTTAGGTATTCGTATTTTGATATGAATACAGGTATGCATATACGGGAAATGTATTTTATATTTATAAGAAAAAGGACACCTCATGTTTAGTTTTTCCATTTAATGGAAAATCGGAAATGAGGTGGAGGGGTGAGGTGGAAAGAAGAGTGGTGAGAGGAATGGCTAGGTTCTAATTTTATTTGTTTTGGATATACTATTCAAGTATGGTTGATATTCTTTATCGTAAAAATCATTTGGTTAAAACCAAGGCTAGCTATTTTTCCTCTTAAGGATTTTTCATTATCTTCTTCTTCTTCTCCCTCCTCACATAGCTCTTCTTTCTTCTTCATCTCACTTACCCTCTCATGAGTTGAGAATCAAAGTGAGATAGAGATAGAAAAATACTAGAATGCGTCACTACATCTCTAAGCACCTTAACTTAGTAACCTAGGGTCTTTAGTTGCTTCACTTGTTTTTGTGTGAAGCTGGAGCCTTGAACTATATCTCTCGGGTGGATCATCTTCGACAAAGAAAAACCAGCCTACAAGCTCGATCCAGGACACCCAGGAGTTAAAGAAGAAGAGTTCTGAAGACCCGAAGGACACTTGTACAAAGGTTGTTATTTCAACCGGGTAGTTAAAACTCCTTGTAGTCAGCTAGTTTTAGTGTTTGGTTATGATTCTAGGATTTTAGTTTCTAGCGCCTCTTCGAAATTTTTCAATTTTCATTCTGCAAAGGTCGTGGGTTAGCGGTAAGGGTGCTAGGAACTTCATCAGTGTCCCTTTCTAGAAGTATATTATATAAATACAAATACAACTCCCGGTATATTTATCAAATGCATATACGCGTATCCGTATAAAAATACGAATAGCCAAAAGAAAGAAAATGAAAAGTGAACATAATACTAGAATATGTATATTAATATATATATATATATATATATACATGTAAATTATTACATCAATACTTGATTTAATAATCCTTCTTAATCCTAATCCGGCTAGTATTATCAAATATCCGATCAAAGTCCTTGTAGCTAGTATACGTATTTAATCGGACCCCTGCACGTATCAAAATACGGCTCTACATCATATTGCCTGAACCGGGAAAACCCTCTGTGTGGGACTCTAAAGACTCGAAAATACGTTGGCAGTGAATTACAGGATAAATACATAACTACAAGCACGTCAGCGGCACTAACTATACGTAACGGCTACCCAGAAATATGTCGAAAGGAAGGACGACAATCAAGTCCATCCGTATCCTACCGATCCTGTAAATGACAATCTGCATACATTCCGATCTCTTCGTCTATGAGTATCGTATACCGGGTTTAGGGTGTAGATAACGTCAGACCCTTAATAACCCGTTAGGTCATGCCGGTGTCAAACTCATCACCTACCGAGAAACTACTAATCTCCTATCAGTAAATCTTATCCATCCTGCCCAGAAATTTATGGTGATGGCCAACCGAACACAGCGCGACATCAACTCCCTATACCGGGAGAGACGAATCCCTTTTGATCTCTCACTGCCTCCATGTAGCTCAGGACTGTACCCAACTAAAATATTTTTGCATGACTTCTTTGAGTCATAGTAAGGTAGTAATCAAAGTACAGTAGGAACTCATACGAGACAAATGACAATCTTAGTTCTAAAGACTACTATGTACTTATATCACCAAAGAACTTCTATCTAACGATAGGTATAATACCATCTAGAAGTTCTCGGCGAATCCATTCAGTGTACTCACCTCCAGTGAGCACATGTATAAAATCTTAGGTGCCAAAACACCAATAGCTTGTGAGACCGGCCAACACCCTTCATCGGGGTCTAGACAGTATATACCAGTCTACTCTGAAATATCGATGCCCAGTCTCGATACTCCCATGGCCAGGAACATTTAAGGATGTGCTTATAGACTATCCAGCTCCTATATATATGATCACCATCATATGCTGGTAGTCAAGCAAGAATCCAATGGGTTTTATCATTATGTATTAGCGACACATAATAGCATGTAAAATGTAAACACATAATAATAAAGCCAAACCAGATAGTATACTATCATCTCGAACAAGACTGTTTTACCCGTATAGGTCCTCCCTCAATTACCATAATTGCCTATCTGCAATTACAATAATTGCCTTGAGGGTACTATATCTAACAATCTCCCACTTTCACTTAAGAAAAATTATTGAGGTATCGCATACTCGCAGCTCTGTATGCTATTGAATACCCAACTTCTCTATTAATCAGTTTCGCAAACCGTGTTTGAGAAACAACCGTGTTCAAGAAATAGCCTCAGTGAGTGGATCCACTACAATGCTCATTACTTTATCTCTCTATTTCTCAACGTCACAGAAATCAACTATCCCCGAACTGAGCGATACCTTCCTTAAATTTTGTTTAGATAGATGGTGGGACCAAGTTCATATATGAGCACCTTTATCTAAAAAACTTCTTAGGCTGTATCCTCCGCGGAATCTAATCAGCATCCTACGCCATGTTTACCTCAGTATCCGCTTGGAACACCTTCCAACATACTGTCCCTCAGAAAAGGTTAAACTTATAATTCTGATAGCCATTCTATCATCCAAGTCACCTTGGAACCTGGAACCGGTAATCGCCTTCTGTAGGAGGCTTCTATTACCATACTCCAATAGCATCCGATATGTTCTTCACTGCTTCCCTTTGTTTCTTTAGAATTGAATTAATATTCGCTTACTACAGGAAGTGCAAAAGCAATATCTTGTCTGGTACATGATATTGCATAATTGGCCCAATTGCCAAAATAAGTGGAATGTCATTCACGCAAATCTCTCTCTTCATCATTCTAGAAGATATCTCTTTAGAGAAGGTGACTCCATCACTTGCGAGTATACTACCACGCTAGAACTCATCCATTCTAAACCCCTTTAGAATGATGTTCAAGTACCCGGATTGGAACACTTCTTAAATCTAGATCTATCAATATAGATCTAGTTACCAAAATCCTTGATATATTATCCATATCATATGTGGAGAAACAGCCGTGACAACCATAGTTTGACCGATTGTAGTATAGGAACACCACTTCCTATCAGGAGTATTTCATCCAAATACCAAGAGAGTACTCCTTATATCCTTCTTATCAGATTCATCTGTTATTTTGATGAAGTCAAATACCTTGACTGTCACATCAAAATAGATGATCCGCCTCCTCTATATCTGCTTTAGTCTATAAATAAGCATATGCAACTTGCACACCTTCCGTTGCTCCCACTGACTACGATAACCCTCTGGCAGAGTCATATACACGTGAACTTCTAAATTCCCATTTAGAAAGGCGTTATAGTCATCCACTTACCAGATCTCATAGTCATGAATAGCAGCAGTGGCAAGTCATATCCATATGACTTCAGCATAGGCACTGAAGTAAAAGTTTCATCACAGGCCATACTGCGTATTTGATGAAAACCTCTTACTACAAGTTGATTGGTAGAGATTTCATGATATGATATGCTATCTACTTACTGCAATCAAGTCGGTTTTGCTTAGTAGCTAGCTGTTTGAGTACGAGTTTATCCACGGAGAGATGTTATGTATTTTCGTTCTTATTTTAGACGAGTCAAATAAAGAATGTTCAAGTTTGTTCAATTCTATCCTAAGTGTTTTGTATATTAATATTCAAGAGAACTTGTTAGGGTTAAGAATGGTTAGTAGAGTTAGGAATTAATCTTATGCTTGTCTTGTGCCATCATTGAAATGATGTTAGAATAATCTGAAGTAATAGGGATTAGGAGGACATAGAAATGATATTTACGAGTTTAAATGCTAAATCCAATCCTAGTGCCCTTGTCCGTCCATTCCATACTTTTATTTCCAACCCTAGGCGAAACATCCACAACAAGTCTCCAATTAGGTCACAACTACATATCACGTTGTAGACCGCCTAAAGAAATTCTCAATTTAAGTCGTGGCTATATGTCACTTATAGCGTGCCTAAGAGAGAGGGTTATGTTTGTTTGATCTAGATTCAATTCAAGATATTTGGCGAAGAGAAGCATAAGGCATTTTTCCATCTTTCATACTACCCTTCCTTAACCCTAACAAGTGAGTAAACTACTCACTCGTTATGAAAAATAAAACAAAATTGACGAAGAGAAATAATGAGTAATATGGCATAAACTAGCTTCTTGGGATCTCACCTAAGCAAGAATCACACTTGAGTATCATCTTTTTGCAAATGAAAAACAAAAGAGAAGATAAGAAGAAGAACAAATAAAAACCATCAACTAGTTAACAAACATGTAAATAAGTTTAGCTAAGAATCAAAATACAATGCAAGAAAATAACAAGAAAAAAAAACTAAGTTAACAATAAAAAAGATACAAGGTAGATAAAACTCTCTTCTTCATTATTCATCCACTCAAAAGCTGTCGCTACACTTTAATGGAGAAAAGATGAAGAACAAGCGCGTGTTTACACTAAACTAGAACTAATCCTAAAGAAAATAAAGCATGGTCTCTTTGCCTCTGAACTAGAGTATTTACAGGCAGTAAAATGAAACCCTAGGTCAATATTATGAGCCCTTACACAATGAACAAAGCACCCTTGAAAATTCATCGCATTTGGACACGCGTGCGCGGCGGATCCGCCGCAAAAACCCTAAATTAGCCGCGGTTCAGCCGCACTTTAGTTGAATTGGCGCTCCGAATTTCTTCTGGGTTTTCGTGTTGCTTTTTTCTTCTGTTTTGTAGGTTCATATTTTCAAAATCATTCCAAAATATCTTCAGATTTCCAACAGTCCAAAATGACAAATTTTTTGTTCTTTTTCTTATTTACTCATTTGAATTTTTATGCCTTGGATCTACCTCGAGCTCCACGATGCCTCCCTCGAGCTCCGTGATGCCTCCCTCTTGCTTTGCATTTGTCCGAGACACGAATGACTGCTATTCTCGTCTTGTCTCTTGAACTGGTAGACAACGCCTAATCGATTTGATGTGGCTGAAATCCGTATTTTATCTATTTCCGTCCGTCTATTCTGAAAGCGTCGTTTTTGTAGAGAATGTATAGGATTTGCACTGTTCTGAACTGAATGCTTCTGAAAACCTGTAATCTAAAATCATATAGCAGACATGGATCAAAAGTACATATCTAAATGCAAATTAGCATAAGAATGAGCAGTATTAAATGCAATATTCTAATGTGAACACAATTCTAGCCTTATTAGGTTACTACCCTTCCATCTGCACCAATCTCAAAATATCTACTTGCTCCTAATGGGTTTTACCCCTTCAAGAGTATCCAGCAAAGTCCAAACTTCATAAATTGATGGACTGCGTGGAGTCCAACTTGGATATAATGCATCCAGCCATCATCCGGAAGTCACCACTTCCCATGGCTTGCAGATAATTAGTAGGGCCATCATCACCATGATACTGACTTCCCTGTGACCATCTATGAGAAAACCGAAGTATCTTTCGGGTAGCTGAGGTCACCTACTGAATCTGCGAAGTGGCTATGGTTTGTCGAGTCCGATTGAATTTCTAGTTGTACTAAATTTTTAGTAACCGTTTATGGTTCTGGAATCACTTCCGATTCTACCATACTCCCGCTAGTTTTTTTGGAAAGAAATTCCTTTTATAAAAAGGTGGCGAGTCAAGAACAATACAACTATTGATCTTGAAAATGGTAGAAGTTAAACCCTTATGAAAGATTAGGATAACCCACAAACTGCTCACTACTAAAATGTGCCTTAAGTATGTCTAGTTTTTGCTTTCGAACAAAACCGGATAACTTAATATCTTAACATCCTTAAAATATGCTACCATTCTATGTCTATATTTAATCAAAAGCACTAATTTAGATGGAACCAGATTCAAATGTTATGCAACTGTTTCCGGTGCATATCCCTTAATGGAAAAAAAGCCATACAACATTACTTCATCATGGAGCGCTCCCGCGGATGAGTAATCTGAAAGAGAATCAAATTCTCAAATATATATCTATGAAATACCTAGCATAAGTATCCACATCTTCGATCACTTCAAATAATCTTGATACCACCAACGTATGGTTCTCTGCTTTATTATTATACCCTATGAACTTCTCATAATCTTTGGACTTTGCATTTCAACGAATGCGTGACTAAAACCAGAGAACTCACAGGTAAAACGAATGAAGTATGAGTACCAACCCTTTTTCCTAAAGGACACCGGACAACATACATTATCATGTATAAGTTCCAAGAGTTCAATAACTCAAATTCCATGTGTTGTAAGTTGAAAACTGTATTTTGGTTAAGAACGTATATACCGTTATTTAATACATCTTACCTTATCCTCAACTAAATGTCCAAAATATATTTTCAAAATTTATATCTCACTTTATTAAATAAAGATAGATAGATCATTTTTAAAAATTGATGTATAACAACGGTTATTCAAAACCAAAAGTTTGTCGTTAGGCAAAACCAGGTGATTTCCTAAATAGTACCAATTACTACGAATTCTGATATTGAGAATCAAATCACTAATTTCCCAATATTCTACTCCTTCTAAGCATCTGTAACGCCCTACAGAAATGAGATTCTAATCCGGTATATATATACGCAGGAGTCAGAATTAATTGAGAAACAGTTTTCAATTGCAGCAACAAAGAAAAACTGAAACATAAGAAATGTTTCAAAGGGGCGACTTGATATTCTTAGTAATGCCTCTTCCATTGCCTAAATTCATGACACTATTTGTAATTTTCTTTGCTCTCACTTCAACCCCTTTATATGTCTCTACATCTTACCTTCTGGACACCATACACAGGTTAGTTGGTTTACATCCTTCCCTATCTTTCAGCACCAGCTTAAGGTTTAGAAGAAGACTATCCAACAAGCATAACTTGTGTACAATCTTAATATAAGGAGCTCTCAACTTGAGAGAAGGCGAAGGAAGAGAGACAACAGAATTATACAATCTAAATTCTCCAGAACCTATGACCATTCTCGGACTGAAATAAATTTTTTCGAGTTCGTATGTAACTATACGAGATGGTATTTCCAAACAATATCGATCGTCGTAGTGATACGAAGTGTTCTGGACAAGGCAAAGGGAAAGTAGGAGTGGCAGGGACATATGCAATTTCGTCATGAATCATGACATTCCAAACCCAAAGTTTTTAAAAAAAGGTTCGGTTAACTTGGTTTATGAGTTTTAGTTTAAAGTCAGTTATGGTCGTGGCCAGAGAGAGAAAAGAAACACTCAGCGTGCACTCTATTAATATTAGATTAGTTTATTAATTTATCTAATCAGGATGGCTCCTACTGTTTCCTCGAATTCTCCTTCAAACTTTAAAAGGAGAACTAGTCGGGATCACGTACACCTTACAAGTTCACTAATCGTTTAGCCAAGCCAGTGTTAGTACTCCGAAGGAGGTCCCTCGTGTTTTTGCACCGACCCAATTTAATAACCTCGTTTCCTCATAGGCATAACCACGTTAACACTTTCTAGACACTTACTGAGTTAGCTAGTTGCGAAGTGAAAATCTCCCGGGAGTAATACTTACTCATCAGTAGGAATCGTGACCCAATTATCATTGTATGATAACCTTGATGGAAGCAAACAAAAATCACCACACTCCAGAAGGTATGAACATGCTTGTCAAGTTTTCCTTATATTTGAAACTCCCGATATGGTTTTTACCCCTGAGACCCTAGTAATCTTGACGGAGTCAACAAATTAAAGAGTCCTGTCAAGTTCAACCTGTCATTATCTTGATTGCATTAAACCCACCTGCATAACCCTTGACGGAGTCAACAAGGTTACACGACTGTCTTAACCAATCGTATCGTATGCTACAAACAAGTACCACTTAATTACACTACGCTTTGACGGAGTCAACAAATGCAGTACGAATACTAAGCACTACTCATAGGAAATGATAGAGGGCTACGGCTAATTTCTGGCGAAAAACCTTTAACGTAATGAACTTTATATCGTTGAAGGAACCAGCGGTTTTTAAAAGAAGTGGTTTAGGCTCTGCTTTTAAAACGAGTGATTTTGAAGAAAACTGATTAGTCTATAGTAACATAAACTTTTGCTTAAGAACTAACTCCCCGTAAAGGGATCAAAGCACTTTCCTCATCGAATAAGGTGCAAGATATTCCTAACCGAATACCTCTATACAAAGCAAAAGAATACAACTATAAAATCATTCGAAAAAGTTGGTTCCTACAACATCAGTTTGGGTTTATATCTTTACATTAAACATATAATGCAGTCCCATTATTTTAGTTTCTAGCTGTTGGATATGTATGCCCTAGAGGCCCTTATTGTATATGTTTACATGTGGATGCTTGGACATATGTATGTACAGGACAGTCTTGCTCGATATGATAGTATGCTATTTGGTTTGTATTTATCTTAACATGTGCGTATGTTTTACTTGTTATTACATATCATTTATATATGTTGATAAAGCCCATAGGATCATTGCTTGACTGCCTGCGTTATGATGGTGATCATACTTATGGAAGCTGAGTAGTCGATAAGCACATCCTTAAAAGGTCCCTAGTCGTGGGAGTATCGAGACTGGGCATCGATATTCCGGAGTAGACTAGTGTATACTTTTCTAGATCCCGACGAGGGGCGATCGTTGGTCCCGAAGCCATTGGTCTTTTGCACCTAAGATCGTATACAGGTGCTCACTAGGGGTGAGTACACTGGACATACTCACCGAGAACATCTAGATGGTACTATACCTATCGTCAGATAGCAGTTCTCAGGTGACATGAGTACAGGTTAGTCTTCTGACCCGAGATCATCATTTGTCTCGTATGAGTTCTGATTGGTGTGAAAAAGTGTTTGTAGTAAATAAAGTTAACCGCAATCAATAACGGTGTCACGTGTAGCTAGCCGAGATGAGTACGAGTCGTCCGCAGGGATGCGTAGAACTTTTAATCTTGCTTTAAACTAGTTGATTGAAAGAAGGGAGAGTGATTCTAGATCTACGTTGAACATGGATGTAGAATCTATAAAGAAGAGACTTGTAGGGTTCGTTAGAATTTAGTAGTAATGGATGATTAAATAAAGATGACTCAATTGATCTTTTAATAGATTTAAAACTAGATCGATAGTGATGAATGAAGATTAGGGTTTTTGGAGGGAATAGGGTTCCCACTCTTAACCCTTATCTTTTCATTGAGCTCTATTCATGTCTAGCCTCTACTAAAATAATTGTTAATCTGATCTCAAATCGCGGTCAAGACTATCAATAAATTGATAGCGCGCCCGATTAGGATGTTAACGATTCTTTCGATAAAGTTTATAAACTTTATAAGATGTAAAAGAAGTTAGGCGATTTTATCATCCATTGATCTACCATAATCCTGAAAACCCTATCAAGCGGAGAATTACCCACGCATGTTTGGAGAAGAAGAAGAAGGGATAGAGAAGGAAATCATAATGCAGAAATTTAAATGCGGAAAGTAAATGCGAAATAATTAAGCAAATGATCTACCTTTATTAATCAACATTACAAGTACAAATCCTTCGAATTTAGATTACAAGAAGAAGTTGCTCTCGATCTCTGCCTCGTAGGAAGTATTTGCTCCGTCGATATTTGCATCGCTCTATTACATCGAATCGTGGACCTGTCATGGATCTCTTGTTCTTTGACGGTGATTTGCTGCGTGTTAAAGGTGAAGCTCTCTAATTTTAGCCCTCGGTCCTTTATATAGCCCCTAAATCAGAAACCCTAGATCCCTAATATGTTGATTTCCTATTGCAATCACCCCGGAAAAATCTCAAATCCCAACTCCCCAACAATGCGCGGATCCACCGCAATTAGCAAGGTTTGGCCATGCAACCGCCGCGGTTTAGGGGAGTTAGGGTTCCAAACTTCTGGTGCCTTCTCATGATGAAACGTGGAGATTTTTTCCATGCCTAGATTCTTCAAATATTTACAGAGTCTCTGCCAGTATTGAGTCTACAATTTTAGCAGATTTTTTGTCCTGACATCTTGAATATCTTGATCTCTTGGCCTGAGCTAAATCTGCACAATATCTCCATGAATAATGTTAGTAATATTTGCTATATTAGAGATATAATCTTAATCATTTTATATGGTAATAAATCTTTACGAAATTTGATTAAGATTATTTGATATGTTATACGTATTTTAATTACTAAACTATTATATAAATATAATATGCATATATTTTCCTTCATAATGTTAATTATAATGTTAAACATATGATAAAGACTATTTTGCAGATAAACCCTCATATGTTCCATAATTACAATAAACACCTTTAAATATTTAAGAAAAATAAGGAAAATGTTATTCAAATGTGTAATATTTTTGACTGAACAAATACCCCCAAACTTAACTTTGATCGTCCTGAGAAAACTAGTTATTCAAGAGAGGGAGAAAAAAGGAAAAGAAAAACTTATTGCACTTTCGTAGGCAACACGATTGCACTGAGCACGTGCAACAAGCCTTTAAACCTATAGGTGTCCCAGTAGGAGGAGTGTAGTCTCCTGAGGGTTTCCAGCGGATTACACCCATAAAATCCCATAATAAAAGAAAAAAGATGAAAGTTACTTACAAAGATAAGAATTATAAAAGAAAGAATTTGAAAAGAAGAGTTTCCAACTATACTAGCTTTTCGGTTGCCCTGAGCCCTATCTTAATGGTCGTGAAAAGATATTAGAAATCACATCATCCCTCAATAAAACATCGCCTTTAGTCTTCCTCGCTACCTTTCTTCTAGACATTGATCATATACCCCTTTGTGTGTATAAAAGACATCACTACACTTAGAGAATTCAATTCAAGCTATCATATTCTTGTCCATCTTCCTTGGTACTTTTTAGTCGGTGAATATTTTAGATGGAATTGCTCACACATCCTTCATGCGACCGTTAATACTTCTTGAGGTACTACCAGTCCGATTACTAAATGTGCTCACTCATTTAGGCATAATTAGCAATTTTCTCATCTTGCAACACCTAAGACTTAGCAGTGGCTCCCAAACCGGTTGGTCTAAGGCACTAGGTGATAAAGCACCCTCGCTATATTTTTTTATGCTTCCTTAAGCAATTACAAAACCAGTGTTCATTTTTCTTCACGATTGTTTTTATTCATATTTTTATTTTTCTTCATACCAAGGCTTTTATACAAGAGCATTTCAAGGTATCCTCTACTATCCCAAATTTCAAGATGTGTACAAGTGCGTATAATAGGGTATCAAAGTTCAAATGTTTGGACTCAAGAATAGAGACTATTTTTTAGACTCAGATCTATTCTCAGATTAGTAATTTCCTTCATCTTACTAAAACATGGGACAACGGCTCATGACTACTTATTACTAGTTTCGTTTAAGAAAATATCTAATTTTCTTTCTTTTCTCAAACTATTCCTATCTTTCATATGTAATTTTTCACTTTCTAATCTTTTATTATCAAAAAATTCTGTGCTTATATTTATGATAATGCAAAATAATGCGTGAATAAGCACAAACCTCCCCCAAACCTATTTGCAGCAGTGTCTTCACTGATATCATCTGTTAAGCTTAAAACCTGTAGACCTGGGAGGAAAAGATATTAACGGGGACAAGAATTAATGAAAGTGAAATCCTCTGCTAAACTTATTTTTGGCTCACAAATTTGTAAAAATATTTCTTTTCGTTCAAGAGCCAAAATATATTTTCTCCCTCCAAACTTGAGTGAAACCATATTAAGCATTTAAAATTAAAAAGAGGGGGTTAAAGTTATTGGTCAATATAAAGCTTTACAAAGACCAAAAGTCAACACCAACCATTCAAATATTTTATCGATATAACGCACTGGTCGGTAGAAGATCATGTCACCTATAGACGTGAAAAAATAGGGATAAGATAAGAAGTTTAATAGAACGGGTTTACGTCTCGATTTGTAGAGAAGAAACAATGATGATGGATTACTCATATTCTCGTTCTTGATAAGTAGAAGAGCTGGCAGTTCAACTTCTTTGGGTTGGGGTTGATTCATCACAGCTTCCATGTCTTCTAAGAATGTGAGTTCTTCGGCGAAAATATTTTCAAAGCTTTCATCGATATCCCGAATAATAATCTCATCGGAAAGAACGGGATGATACTCGGACTCCATAAAAGGTTCATATTTAGGGTTAGATGATGACCCGGAAAGCTCAATAGAAGGGTCCCCATGTGTATAATAAATAGCAGAGTCAAACAACAACGTACTAGCGGAGTCAAGATCAGTATCGTGAAGCTGTTCAAATTCGCTACTGTCGAAATCCATCATTTCGACAGAATATACTTGAGCATAGGGTTCGGAGGGTTCACTTCCCAACTTGTAAATGTTAAGCTCAATTGACATCTTTCCGAAAAATAGGTTCATAGAACCGTTATGACAATTGATTACAGCGTTGGAAGCCGCTATAAAGGGTCGACCTAAAATCACCGGAATTTGGTTTCGTAGGTTTGCCACAGGCTGTGTATCTATAACGATAAAGTCCACAGGAATATGAATTCCTCGACTTTGATTAACACATCCTCTAGCGCACCCCTAGCTTGGGTGATAAATCGATCTGCCATCTAGAGAGTGCAGTGTGTAGGTTTTAAATCTCCGATCTCTAATTGATCATAGACAGAATATGGAAGTAATTTAACACTAGCACCTAAATCAAGTAGAGCACGATTGATATTTTTACCCCCAATAGAAATAGATATGGTAGGACTTCTGGAGTCCTTTCGTTTCTTAGGTATTTGTTGTATAAAAGCTGTGCTTACATTATTCGCAAGGAAAACTTTTTTAGCCGCTTGAATTTTTTTCTTCCTAGTGCACAAGTCCTTTAAGATTTTCGCATAAGACGGAACTTGTTGAATATTATCTAGGAGAGAAATATTTATGTTAACTTGCTTAAAAATTTCCACAATCTTCTTCATTTGTGGACTTAGTCTATTACCCCTTAACTTGTTTGGATAAGGAGTTTTATCAATAAGGGTTGGTTCCAATATTGGAGAAGATTGTGGGGATGGAATGGATCCCAGAATTATAGTTGGGATCATTTTAAGTTGACTCGAGAAAGTGGGCTGAGGGTTCAAGCCTAGGGGAAAACGGAGAATAGGCTCGGAAGAAGATAGTGGACTAGACAAAGTAGGAGTAGAAGAAGTAGAAGCCGGGGTATCATTAATATCATTGACATCAACGTCATCAATAAGTTCACCCACTTGGTTGTTCAGTACTCTTCCCGATCTCAACGTAATTACGGCACTCACATTATAACTTTGTGAGTGGCCAGGATTTGGTAGAGATTGAGATGGAAGTTTCCCTTTCTCTCTCGCATTCATCGCGGCATTTAACTGTGCAAGTTGTGCTTCTATCGATTTTATGCTTTCATCGTGGGAAGCGGTGTTCTGCACTAGAGTTTGGATAGCAGACGTTAAATTAGCCGTCGTTTGTGTAGATTGTTTAATGAACGTGTCGAGTGCAGAGAGTTTATCGGTACCGGCCGTTGAGAAAGAATTATTATAAGGATCAAAGTTGTTGGCCGGGTTTTGAAAAAGTTGAGGTTGAAAGGGGTGCTGACTTGGTTATGGTGGTTGTTGTTGCTGTGGGGGACATCTTTGATAGTTGCTTAGGAACTGGTTTTGATTTTGAGTTTGGTTTTGGTTCCAAGAAAAATTAGGTTGATTCCTCCATCCCTGATTGTATATGGAAGAATAAGGATCGTTTCTATGTCATTGCTGAAAAGCAGCATCAGTTTGTTCTTGGCCTTGAAATGAAAGATTCAAAGGACATTCTTCCATCAAATGTGATGGGTCGGAACAGCAACCACACACGGTTTTGGGGAGCGTAACTTGGTTTAGGGAGGCAAACGAGAATTTGTTTTCGATAGAGTCGAGTTTCTTTTGCATCACTGCCATTTAGGA
Organism: Agapanthus africanus; assembly: GCA_030015575.1. Lineage (NCBI taxonomy): Eukaryota > Viridiplantae > Streptophyta > Magnoliopsida > Asparagales > Amaryllidaceae > Agapanthus > Agapanthus africanus. The sequence goes on from JASDDO010000016.1 coordinate 518,103,579, forward strand.
TTTTACTGCGATAGAAATATCGAGCTGATGGATACCTGCCCTAGACGATATTGGTCTAATGCTTTCCCAATGTAAAGTTTATTCAGCAAAATCTTCAAGAAATTGCCAAGCTTCACCATCGTCTTTAGACATGAAGTGGCATTAACAAATGGTTTCGAGCATCTGCTTTGTCGCTGGATTAACACCATCATATATAATTCGACACAGATCCCATCTATTAATTCCGTGATGAGGACATTGGACTAGCAGATCTTTAAACCATTCAAAGCATTTCCAAAATGGTTCATTGGGAAGCTTGGTAAACTAGTTAATCTCGCTTCGAACACGGGCGGTCTTATGATTGGGATAAAATTTCTTAAGGTATGCTATAACGAATTTACCCCAATTAGCAATAGAGTGTGCGACAGTGTTATAAAGTCATTTTTCTACTAGATCGCACAAGGTAAAAGGTAGAAGACGTAACCTTATAGCATCCACAGAAAGTTGTGAAGTGCCTATCATTGCACATACGTTTTCGAATTTGGCTATGAAAACGTATGCGTCTTCGGATTCAAGCCCATGAAATTTGGGCAACAGTTTTATGAATTGGGATTTAATTTCGAAATTATCCCCATGGGCTGGTGGAATAGATAAACAGGTAGGAAGGGGACCGCGTATCGGGTAGCATCTCATTTGGAGAGAGATGCGCGATGGATTCTGAGCACCTACGGGTGGTGGCAGGGGTGTGTTGGTAAAATTTGATGGAGAACCATCCATCTCGGTCGATGTGGTGGGTGGAGGGGAAAAAGAAGATGAAGAAGTACCGACTTCGGAGTCGATAGCAGAAACGTGAACAAAACGGGCACTAGAATCCTGTGTCCAGCCGAGCATGCACTAACCGAGTTTAGCGCACGTGGCAGCGTGTGTGAGAGCTAAAAAAAGGTTTGTTTTGAAGAGTGTCGGACGTGAGACAAATCATACATCCGAGCATGCACAATCAACCCTAAAATTAAGGTCACCTAGGTCAAGTCACTAGACCGCTCCTAGACTTCCAAAGGACAAGTCGCAAGATCAATCCTCTACCACCTCTTTATTACTATTGTGGCCAGGTAAGTTCCAAGTAAGTGGGAGGTATCCGCTATACGAATCACCGAAAATAGCAGGCCTTTTAAGAAACCACTTGCCTGTTTGTTATATGTATGCCCTAGAGGCCATTATTGTATATATGATGTATATTATCGTGGATGCTTGGGCATATATAGAGAGGACTTTCTTGCTCGACATGATAGTATGCTATCTGGTTGCTCTTTGTCTTAACATGTAGACTTGTATTGTGATACTGTCTTACTCTCACACGTTGATAAAGCCCTTAGGATGTGTACTTGACTACCAGGACTATGATGTAGATCATACTAGTGGGGCCAGGGTAGTCCATAAGTTCATCCTTTAATTGTTCCTAGTCGTGGGTGTATCGAGACAGGGCATCGATATTCCAGAGTAGACTAGCGTATATGCTTCTTGAACCATATGATGGGCGATAGATAATCCCACATACATTGGTGTTTGACATCAAATATGGTATATGGGTGCTCAGTGGAGACTGGGTACACTGAAAAAGACTCGCCGAGAACTCCTAGATGGTATTATACCTAGCGTCAGATAGCAGTTCTCTGGTGACACTGGTACGGTTAATCTGTAGACCCAAGATCGTCATAGAGTCTTGTGTGATTCCCACTGTACTTTGATTTCCACCTTACCATGTTTAAGAAAACGTGCAAAACGGTGGTTTTTGGGTATAGTCCCGAGTCACATGGAGGCAATGAGCGATAGGAGGGGATTCGTCTCTCCCGGTATTGGGGGTTGATGTTGTGATGTACTCGATTGGCCATAACAGGAAGTCCCTAGCCAGGGCTGATATGGAGAATTACTGGTAAGTGTTATCAGTAGTTTCTCGACCCGTTATGAGCCTCAGATCAGCACGACTTATCAAGTTACCGGGGTCTGACGTTTACCACCCCTAGACTAGATATGCGACATATCAGACGAAGAGACCGGACTGTACTGTAGTGTTACTGATAGGCTTTGCGGGAGTTTAGACAAGCTTGCTTGTTGATTTTATGATCGCTCAATACCCGGGCAGCCGTTACGTCCAGCTAGTACCGCTGACGGTTTGTGGGTGACTGATATGATCATCACCTAATGCCAGCATATTGACGAGTCTTTAGAGTCCTACACAGAGGTTTCCTAGCTCATGCGAAACGAAGTAGGAGCACATATGTGATATGTGCGGGACCGAGATTAATACGTGTATGTGATACCGTATTCTATTCTCGCGATATGTGATATCGGTCGGTTATATGTGATATAGCCGGGTTATCGAATCAAGTGTTGATTCGATAAGTTGATACAAATAATATTAGTCGGTTGTATGTGATATAGCCGGATTATTAAATCAAGTGTTGATTTCATAATTTAATGTATAATTGTATATTTGATTTATTAAATTACATTAACTAATATTAGCTCACTTAAGCATTTCTTTATCTCACTTATGCATTTAATATATATGTGATATATTAATTGTGTTTCTTTTTGTGTCATGCTTGATGATACATGCTACATAGGTGTATAAGACTCATACCATAATTAAAATAATGAGGGTTTTTATTATTCAAGGTAAATACAAAATTAAGTGGAAATTAGTCACGGTTGGATGCTTAGTGGAAGCTTGTAGAACCATTGACTTAGTCAACTAATTTTGTCTTAACCTAGATATTTATTATCCCAACCATCATCTTAAACCATGGTTAGGTCTCTACATGAGTTATATATATTTCTCACCCATGGTTGCCATAACATTGTTGGCTTCATCTTCTTCTTCATCAAGAGTGAGCTCTCTAGGTTTTGAGGAGGTGAAGAAAATTAGTGAGAAAAATATTTCTAAAGTGAGCAAAATTCCTACTTCATCAACCTACACTAGATTAGCCATTTAGTTTAGGTTGTTTGCTTCACTAATTCTAAATTAGTGAAGAGATAGCTTGAGTTAGTGTCTCCTCGATAAAGATCATCTTCGGCCTCGAAGATTTCAAGCAAGCTTGTTCTTTTCATCTTGTGGAGCCTCTCTAGAGTCCGGAAGTTCACTACTTGGAGCGAAGGGACTACTACACGAAGCTATTGAAGTGAAGGACCGGTCTACAAAGGTTGTATTCCGTGTTCACTTTGTATGTTAAGTTGTTTGCATGCATGGTTCGTCTAGTTCTCTACTTAAGATTCTAGGTCTAGGGTTGTCTAGCACGGTAATTTTTGAAAACGACATGGAAGATGCCTCCTGAAACCTTGCTGTCGTTCTAGGTAACCCTACATTGCCTTAGTCACACTTGTCTAGACACCACAAAAGAAATGTGGATAAGCGATAGATTACCCATGACCCACTTCTATCCTAATTGAGCGCGACGGTCCTTAGAGTTTTGGTCTAGATATTTTTTAATTAATATAGGGTTATGCGGATACTCGTTTTGTGATTTGTGGGGCCTAGGAAGGGTGTTGAAATCCCCACCTAATCTGAATTTTGGTCTTGCCCCCTTAAATTCCGGTTAAAAATATACAAAAACAAACCAACTACAAAACACATAAAAGATTTTTGAACGGCGATATTTTGCAAAGAATCCTGCAATAAATCAGATTATTGGAATTCTTGAGGAGAGAGAAAGATATGTAGAAGATACCATAGGATTTTGGAGACCTAATTCCTCCAAACCGCCACCCTTCCGCCGCCAATTACAAGCTTAGGCCGCGGTTTCGCCGCAATAGGGAAGGATCTTTGTCCAATTTTTTTTCTGCAGTACCTTCTTTGCTCCTCTGGTCCTCTCTGAAAGTCTCTGAATCTCAATTTCCTCATTCCAGTGACTCCAGATTCCCTCGCAAGAAGCCGCACAATAATCGTTAAATATGCAAAATGCGGTTTTGTTTTTTATTTTATGGATCGGATAAGAATTCAACCCGAATAGAAAGAAAAAAAATTTACGCACGTATCCCCGGCAACGACGCCATTTGATTGGTGTGAAAAAGTGTTTATAGTAAATAAAGTTAACCGCAATCAATAACGGTGTCGCGTGTAGCTAGCCGAGATGAGTACGGGTCATCCGCAGAGATGCGTGGAACTTATAATTTTGCTATGGACGAGTTGATTGAAAGAAGGGAGAATGATTCTAGATCTACGTTGAACGCGGATGTAGAATCTATAAAGAAGAGGTTTGTAGGGTTCGTTGGAATTTAGTAGTAATGGATGATTAAATAAAGATGACTCCTTTTATCTTTTAATAGATTTAAAACTAGATCGATAGTGATGAATGAAGATTAGGGTTTTTGGAGGGAATAGGGTTCCCACTATTAACCCTTATCTTTTCATTGATCTCTATTCATGTCCAGTCTCTACCAAAACAATTGTTAATCTGATCTCAAATCGCAGTCGAGACTATCAATAAATTGATAGCGCGCCCGATTAGGATGTTAACGATTCTTTTGATAAAGTTTATAAACTTTATAAGATGTAAAAGAAGTTAAGAGATTTTAACATCCATTGATCTACCATAATCCTATGAACCCTATCAAGCGGTGAATTACTCACGCATGTTTGGAGAAGAAGAAGAAGGGATAGAGAAGGAAATCATAATGCAGAAATTTAAATGCGGAAATTAAATAAGAAATAATTAAGCAAATGATCTATCTTTATTAATCAACATTACAAGTACAAATCCTTCGAATTTAGATTACAAGAAGAAGTTGCTCTCAATCTCTGCCTCGTAGGAAGTATTTGCTCCATCGATATTCACGTCGCTCTATCACGTCGAATCGTGGACCTATCGTGGATCTCTTGTTCTTTTATGGTGATTTGCTTCATGTTAAAGGTGATGCTCTCTAACTTTAGCCCTCGGTTCTTTATATAGCCCCTAAATCAGAAACCTTAGATCCCTAATATGGTGATTTCCTATTGCAATCACTCTGGAAAAATATCAAATCCTAACTCCCCAACAATGCCGCGGATCCGCCGCAATTAGCAGGGTTTGGCCGTGCAACCGCCGTGGATTGGGAGAGTTAGGGTTCCAAACTTCTGGGGCTTTCTCATGTTGACACGTGGAGATTTTTTCCATTACTGGATTCTTAAAATATTTACCGAGTCTCTGCCAGTATTGATTCTATAATTTTAGCAGATTTTTTATCCTGACATCTTGAATATCTTGATCTCTTGACCTGAGCTAAATCTACACAATATCTCCATGAATAATGTTAGTAATATTTGTTATATTAGAGATATAATCTTAATCATTTTATATGGTAATAAATCTTTAAGAAATTTGATTAAGATTATTTAATATGATATGCATATTTTAAGTACTTAAATATTATATAAATATAATATGCATATATTTTCCTTCATAATGTTAAGTATAATGTATAAACATATGACAAAGACTATTTTACAGATAAACCATCATATGTTCCATAATTATAATAAACACCTCTAAATATTCATGAAAGTAAGGAAAATGTTATATCAAATGTGCAATATTTTCGAATGAACAAGTTCCCACTATATTTTGATCACTACCCGACTACGGCTCTACTGAGTCATGCAAACAGGTTTTGGTTGGGTACAGTCCCAAGCCACATAGAGGCAGTAAGTGATTGTTGGGGATTCGTCTCTCCCGGTATAGAGAGTCGATATCCCACTGTGTTCGATTGACCATGACCATAAGACCCTAACCAAGGAAGTTGGGATTCACTGATTAGTTGATCAGTAGTTTTCCGGATTGGTCCTAAACTGCATCAGCACTGTAACAATCTTAAACTTTCTGTACAATTTTTTTTCAAACTACAGAGAGGAATACCTAAGCCTGAGCACAAGTTATAAATTTAAATTGCTTTTGAACAATAAAAAAGCACTTGTAGCTCATTGGTAAAGCCATGCACTGCTGTGACGTAACCCCTGTGATCGAATCCCCTAGCCACACATATTTTTTATTGACTTTTTTTTTAAACTTTTAGAAGCTCAAAGGTTTACACGTGCACTACACGTAAAATGAAAAGCCACAAAATAAACAAATATGTTGGAAATGATATACTAATAGAAAGGAACACGTGGCAAAAATCCAAGCCCAACCCACCGGAATTGGACCGACGAGATGCTCTTGGGGGCCGGCGCCGCTGGTCCCACCCGTAGAAAATTCTACAAAATTCAAACCCTAACACCCCTTGGCCTACCCCACTCTCCCCATACTGTTTGATTTTTTTTCATATTAACAGAGAGTGATAATTCACCTCTTAAATCCATTTTTAATGCACATTTTTAATTCTTTCTTCATTACCCTAAACCCTAATTTTCCCTATAAATACAACCATACATTTTGGCCCTCCTCATTCAGAAATTCCATGCCAAAACTCTCTAAAAAATTCTAAGTCCAAAAAGTTGTGCAAGTGGAGTTAGCTCAAGGCCAAGTTCCGACGACGTTTCGGGATAAATTCGGCGACAAAACGACTCCCCGACGATCCCAAAATCTTCCCCTATATATTCTCTCTAATTCCAACTAGTAAATTCCCTCTTTCCCCTTCTTTTCTATTAAAATGAATTCATTTTTCAAAACTAGTCAGAAGCGGAGTTAATCCGACTTCCGATTCTATTTTAACTAAAATCACAATTCTCTTTAGAAAAAATTCACCATTTTTTTGTATATTATTTAGCAATTATAAACAAACACATTAGAACAAGTTTCATCTCAAAATAATATGTATTGCAACTTCTATTTTAGTCTTACGGTAAATACCATCATGTTTACATACGACATTGCTTATTCATTTTGATCATTTACCTTTAGAAAACTCACGAGGTAATGACCTACCTCATCACAACACACATTCTTGACATAGCACGATAACTTTTGGAACATTATGTTGGAGTTTCTTAGCACGACCACTAGGTTTTAGAAAGCATCAAGTATGCAATTTTAATAAATCTAGAGTGCTAAGTAACACGAACCTAGAATCGAACTAGAGAATTAGGGTTTATAAAGTATGTAAACAAATTTTACACTAAATGAACAAGAAATACAACTTTTGTAGACCGGTCCTTCACTTCTAAAGCTCCATGTAGTAGTCCCTTAGCTCCAAATAGTGGTCCTCCGAACTCTTCTTTGACTCCATTAGGTGAAAAGAAGAAGCTTGTTTAAGGATCTTTGAGGCCGAAAATGATCTATGTCGAAGAATCTCTAACTCAAGCTATCTCTTCACTAATTGAGAAATTAGTGAAGTAAACAACTTATACAAAATGGCTAATTTTGTATAGATTGATGAAGTATGAATTTTGCTCACTTTGGAATTAATTTTCTCTCTTTCTTTCTTCACCTCATCAAAAGGTAGAGAGCAAAGAAGGAGATGAAGAAAGTAAATAAGTCATGAACCCTTGGGTGAGAAAATATCTCAAATCATATTTGTAGAGACTTAACCATGGCTAAACATAATGGTTGGGTTAATAAATATCTAGAGTAAAACAAAATTAGTGCACTAAGTCAAGGCTTCTATATGCTTCCACAAGCATCTTAAGCCATGGCATTTTCCACCTAATTTTGATTTATCCCTTAATTATTAATCACCCAAATTATCTTTAGCTTGGTATGAGTCTCATACACCCATATCCAATGTATCACCTAGCATGACACAAAAATAAATACATTAATATATATCTCATATATATTTATATGTATTTGTAGAAAACAAATTCTTAAGTGAGCTAATATTAGTTAATATATATTAATATATCAAATATATAATTATATATTAAATTATTAAATCAACACTTGATTTAATAATCCGGCTATATCACATAAAACTGACTAATATCATTTATATGTATATCAAATATACATATAACAAATTATTGAATTAACACTTGATTCAATAATCCGGTTATATCACATATAACCTATATCGCGAGATTAGAATACTGTATCACATACACGTATCAATCTCGGTCCCGTACATATCACGTATGTGCCCTACTTCGTTTCGCTCAAGCTAGGAAAGCTCTGTGTAGGACTCTGACGATAGGTATAATACCATCTAGGAGTTCTCGGCGAGTCCTATTCGGTGTACCCATTCTCCAATGAGCACCTATGTACAATCTTTGATGTTAAACACCAATGGCTGTGGGATCAACCATCGCCCCATACAAGGTCAAGTAACATACACACTAGTCTACTCTGGAATATTGATGCCCTGTCTTGATATTCTCTCAACTAGGAACAATTAAAGGATGAAATTGTGGACTACCTTGACCCCACGAATATGATCTGCATCATAGTCCTGGTAGTCAAGTACATATCCTAAGGGCTTTATCAACATATAACAGAGAGACTGTATAATGATACAAGTGTACATGTTAAGATAAAGATCAACCAGATAGCATACTATCATGTCGAGCAAGAAATTCCTCTCTATATAAATCCAAGCATCCACTATAATATACAATCATGTACAATAATGGCCTCTAGGGCATACATATAACTAACAATCTCCCATTTGCACTAAGGCCGGTTGTTGTAGTATCTCATACCCAACATCCTAAAAAGTCTCTCAAATGGCCTTCGTGAGTGGATCCGCCGTGTTATACTTCGTGTCAACTCTTCTAGCCTCGATCTTCCGGAGATCAACTATCTCCCTGATCAGGTGATACCGCATAAGAATATGTCTGGATCACTGATGGGACCGAGGTTCCTAGGCCAAAGCCACAGCTCCATTGTTATCACAATATACATGTATTGGATGCTTAATGGTAGGAACCTCACTAAGTTCATCTCATGAACTTGTTCATCCAGACAGCCTCTTTAGCAGCATCGTTGGTAGCGATGTATTCAGCCTTCATCGTCGAGTCTGCTACGGTATCTAGCTTGTAACTCTTCCAACATACATTCCCTCCACTGAGGGTAAAGACAAAATCCGAGACTAACTTACAGTCGTCCTTATCACTCTGGAAGCTCGAATTGGTAAAGGACTCGACATGGAGTTTACCGTTACAATACACCAAGAACAATTCTTTAGTCCTTGTCAAGTACTTAAGAATGTTCTTCACAACTGTCCAGTGCTTCTCCCCAGGATCCGATTGATACCTGCTTACAACACTAAGTGCATAAGCTATATCAGGTCTGGTACATAATATCGCATACATGATAGACCCGACTGCCGAAATATAGGATATCCCTTGCATGCGAGCCATCTCCAAATCAGTCTTGGGGGACATCTCTTTGGAGAGAGTGATTCCTGAGATCGTGGGTAAATTTCCACACTTGGAATCTTCCATACTAAACCTCTTTAGTAAGGTGTCAATGATGTACCTAGATTGGGACAATCCCAACATCCGTTTAGATCAATCTCTATAGATCTTAATCCCCAGGATGTAGGAGGCATCACCCAGATCCTTCATGGAAAACCTTCGTGATAAGAAGAGCTTGACCGAGTGTAGCATAGGAACACCATTTCCTATCAAGAGTATGGCATCCATGTACAATACGAAGAAGACAACCTTACTCTCTACAACCTTCTTGTATATACAAGGTTCATCTATGTTTTTAATGAACTCAAACTCTTTGACTGCCACATCGAAACAGATGTTCCATCTCCGAGATGCCTGCTTTAATCCGTAAATTGATTTAAGCAGTTTGCACACTTTTTCGCTGCTCCCACTATCTACGAAGCCCTCTGGCTGTGTCATGTACACGCTCTCTTATAAATCACCATTTAGAAAAGCGGTCTTGACATCCATATGCCAGATTTCGTAGTCATGGTATGCAGCGATGGCAAGTAGAATCCAGATGGACTTAAGCATAGCCACTGGAGAAAAGGTTTCATCATACTCCACACCTGGTCGTTGACGAAAACCTTTTGCTACAAGTCTAGCTTTGAAAGTCTCAAATTTTCCATCTACACCAAGTTTCTTCTTAAAGATCCACTTTCTCCCAATGGGTTTTACCCCATCAGGAGCAACTTCCAAAGTCCATACTTTGTTGGTGTACATGGATTCCATCTCAAATCGCATTGCATCCAGCCATTTCATAGAATCCCCACTCATGATGGCCTGCTCGAAACTAGTTAGGTCATCATCTTCCATGATGAAATTCTCACTCCCACCGTCAATGAGAAAACCGTAGTATCTCTCAGGCGGATGAGGAACCCTACTAGATCTGCGATGTGGCTGAGGTTCGTCGGGGACTATTGAATCCTCCGGCTCCACCAAATCATCAGATGTAGTTTGTGTAGCTGGAACTTCTTCCAATTCTACCTCATTACCACTAATTTCTTTTACAAGAAATTCATTTTCTAAACAGGTGGCATGTTGAGCAACAAACACCTTTTGTTCCTCACAATGGTAGAAGATATATACATAGGAATCCTTCGGATATCCCACAAACTTTCACAGAACAGACCTTGCCTTGAGCTTGTCCAGATTTTGCTTTCTAACATAGGCCGGATAACCCCATATCTTAACTCGTTTAAGAGATGGTCTCTTCCCATTTCATATCTCATATGGAGTGTTAGGCACTGATTTAGTTGGAACTCTATTCAATAGGTATGCGGCTGTCTCAAGAGCATAATCCCAAAAGGAAATAGGCAACTCAGCAATACTCATCATAGAGCGCACCATATCTAATAGGGTGCGATTTCTCCGCTCCGATACACCGTTGTACTGCGGTGTATACGGAGGAGTAAGCTGAGAGATAATCCCATTATCTTTTAAATAATCCAGGAACTCGGTGCTCAAGTATTCTCCTCCCCGATCAGATCGAAGGATTTTAATACTTCTACCCGTTTGGTTCTCTACTTCGCACTTATATTTCTTGAATTTCTCAAAAACTTCATATTTGTGTTTCAACAAGAACACATATCCGAATCTTGAGAGATCATCGGTGAATGTAATAAAGTATGAGGAACCATTCCTGGCATGTGTAGACATGGGACCGCATACATTACTATGTATCAATCCCAAGAGTTCAGTAGCTCTTTCTCCGGGTCCAGTAAACGGAGTTTTGGTCATTTTGCCTTTGTGATATGACTAGAAAGTTTCATAAGATGTAAATTCAAACGGATTCAAATATCCATCCTTATATAACTTAGTTAGTCGTATCGCATTGATATGACCTAGTCTACAATGCCACAAGAAGGTTTCGTTCATTTCTAAACTTTTCCTGTTGTGTGTTTTCTATACGTTAAGAACTGTATTTTGATTCAGAACGTATAAACCGTTACATAACATACCAAACCCAATCAACACTTGATTTAGGAAAATGTTCATAACATTTTTCTCTACTACAAAATTATATCCTTCTTTATCTAATAAAGAAACTGATATTAAATTGCACAACATTTTGGGTACGTAATAACAGTTGTTCAGAATCAATGTATTACCTTCTGGTATTACTAGGTGATATTCGCCAACTACTTTGGCTGCAACCCTTGCACCATTCCCTACTTGGAGAGAATGATCACCTATTCCCAGTTGTCTACCTTTCTTTAGCCCATGTAATATATTATAAATGTGGGATCATGATCCAGTATCCAATACCCAGGACGTAGAACAAACTGAGAAACAATTCTCGGTAACGAATACACCCGAAGAAGATGCATCAACATGCTCATTCCTCGTTCGGGTCGCATGGGAATCTGGGTAGTCCCCTATTTCCTGCTCAGAATTATAACAGTTATAAGGTAGAGCGTAACCAACATTCTCCAGCTCAGTATAACAAGCGGGTTCGGTCAATATGTCAATATTATTATCTTGATTAAGGCGTGTCATGGTCGCTACCTGGAGAGAGAGAGAAGAAAAAATTTAGCGTTTGCTCTTGTAAAATTAGATTGGTTATTATTTTATCTAATCAGGATGGCTCCCACTGTTTTTATCAATTCTTCCTTTAAACCCTAAAAGGTAAGACTAGCCGGGATTAATTATACCCTACAAGTTCGCCAATCGTCAGCCAGGCAGGTATTGGTACTCCGAGGGAGTCTCCCCATGATTTCGCATGGAAATAATTAAATAACTTCGTTTCCGCAGGGGCATAACCCCGTTAACACCTTTCTTAGACACCTACTTGATTAGCTAATTATAAAGTGGAAAACTCTCCCAGGAGTAACTCTTACTCCCAGTGGGTATCGGGATCCAACTATCTCATAGAAGATATGCAATCTCATTGCAAATTTCAACACTTGAAATTCCCAATAATGTTTTTGCCCCTAGCAACTTATGACCTTGGCTATGGTCAACAAATCATAAGCGCTAGCTAAGTTCAACCCGTCATTTCCTGATTGAATTAAACCCACCCGTACGACCCTTGGCTAAGGTCAACAAAGCCGTTCGACTACCCTAATCCAATCGCATCATATAGTTGTAGATAAGCACTAATTAGCTACCGCACACTACGACTTGGTTATGGTCAACAAATGTAGCACGAATACTAAATAGCACTTATCTGAAATGATGAAGGGCTATGACAGGTTTTTAAGAAAACCTTTTGCGTAATGAACTTGATATCGTTGTAGAATCGAGTGATTTGAAAAGGAGTGGTTTAAGCTCCGGTTTTTTAAAATCGAATAGTTTTCAAAATAAACCGAATAGGTTGTAGCTTTTGCTAAAGAGGTCATTCCCAGTGAAGGGATCTCGGCTCTTTCCTCATCGAATGAGGTGTTGGATATTCCTAAAGAATACCGCTATGCAAAGCAAGAACTAGACCCACCCTTTTGAAAATTTGATTCTACAAAATCTTTAGGTTTCTTTCTTTTCATTAATCTCGTTAATGAAGTCCCATCATTTATGTTTTCTAAACATCACAGAAGAAACGAAAATAGAACATACATTTATGCCATCCGCATTCTCCACGGGGTCCCGTCATGCACCGTTAGGTTACTTAACTAATGACAGAGCGGAGGCAGGGCTAGCACGGATGCAAAATATAAACAACATTTATTATATATCATATATATAATAAAACATTCGTCTTACACAGTTTTATGATCTCATCACAGAACATTGCAGTAGAAGTCAACATATGAAATATAGGATGTACTAGGAAGTCCGTGTTTTAAATCAAGCCAGTAAAAAACACGGATTCCACGGTCGTGATGAATAGCCAAACCCACATCCTTAGACCCCTACAAGAGCGGCAAGAAACCCTACCGATTCTAGAGTTAGGAGACCCGGTCTCGACTCCTCGAAATGGTCTCCCACTGGACTCTAGAACCTGGTTACTTATGCTCCCCGCCTTGGGTCTATCCTAATGCGGAAAAGTAAATAATATATATCAATAGTGACATCATCCTCAATCTGGAAGTGTCCCAATAAAAGAATATTACAAACAAATTTTTTACATGAATGAAAAAGAAAAACTCTCATCTCACGCAAAAACCCCCGGCTATTCAATCACGATGATCCAATATAACATATCACAGCAACACATAACATCACATGTCATCAACGTAAGTAAATATGCATATCCTAATTGTCGTTGACTTATAGCAACGAAACCGGCGATACACCACACATTACACTTACGGTCGCAGAAAAGAAATGAAAACTACAATAGTTAGAATCCGTAACATCCTTAAACATCATAAACCCGAAATATCATATACTTCGGATTTCATGCCTAACCGCATAAAATCCTTAGACATCATAAACCCAGAATATCACATATTATGAATTTCATGCCTAGAGTTATAAACCCGGCATTTTAGTCTCAAATTGAAAACACTTTTCAATATCCAGTCGGAAAATTCAATAAGATTCCCAATAAATGATCGAATGCTCGTCAGAAACATTAGTGGACGGCCGCACCTCTGATATCGTCGACGAAGCGCACTTAGGCGGAACACCGCAGCCGTGAGCACCCGAACGGATGCTTTTGGCTACGGGGTTCTCCTACAGTCACTTGGTCAGGGATATGGGACGTGGCTATCTAGTTTTGTTACCTGGTGAGCATTCGCGTACTGTACGAGATTGCGACGGAGTTTTGATCCGAATCAAAACCCCGCGGCAACTGATCAAAAGAGACTAAATTGCTAGATTCACAAAATTCTAATTAGTTTTCACAAAACTAATTATTGTGGATTCCAAATATTGTATCACAAATCACAGATATCTAGACGATGTTAAACATTTCGATCGATTTATCAAATACCTATAATTCCCAGAGATCTCAACACTTTAGTCTCACTTCAAAATACCCAGAACGTGCCACAAGTACCTACGGATCAGCATAAGAAGGCACGGTTCCAGCCTCACCAACAGTGCCGCGGAACCGCGGCTAAACCCATGGTTTGGCCACGGTTGCGCGGCTGTTTGGTCGAGTTGGGCGCTCGTTCTTCTTGGGGATCCATATAAAACCCTACACAATTTTCTGCATATTTTTAAATTCAAAAATTCCAACTTTTGAAAAATTTCCAGAAACCCGGATTTTAGGGTTTCGAAAAGTCGATCGAACACTTTAACTTCGCCTAGACCACTCCTAATACTCTAGTTTGGCTCTGATATCATGTTGGAGTTTCTTAGTACGACCATTAGGTTTTAGCAAGTATCAAGTATGCAATTTTAAAAAATCTAGAGTGCTAAGTAACACGAACCTAGAATCGAATTAGAGAATTAGGGTTTATAAAGCATGTAAACAAACTTTACACTAAGTGAACAAGGAATACAATCTTTGTAGACCGGTCCTTCACTTCTAAAGCTCTGTGTAGTAGTCCTTTAGCTCCAAGTAGTGGTCCCCCGAACTCTTCTTAGGCTCCACTTGGTTAAAGGAACGAGCTTGCTTAAGGATCTTCGAGGCCGAAGATGATCTACGTCGAAAAATCTCTAACTCAAGCTACCTCTTCACTAATTGAGGAATAAGTGAAGTAAACAACCTATACTAAATGGCTGGTTTGGAATAGATTGATGAAGTAGGAATTTTTCTCACTTTGGAATTAATTTTCTCTCTTCCTTTCTTCACATCATCAAAAGCTAAAGAGCAAAAAAGGAGATGAAGAAAGTGAACAAGTCACGAACCCTTGGGTGAGAAAATATCTCAAATCATATTTGTAGAGACTTAACCATGGCTAATGATAATGGTTGGGTTAATAAATATCTAGAGTAAAATAAAATTAGTGGACTAAGTCAAGACTTCTACATGCTTCCACAAGTATCTTAAGCCATGGCATTTTCCACCTAATTTTGATTTATCACTTAATTATTAATCACCCAAATTATCTTTAGTTTGGTATGAGTCTTATACACCTATGTCCAATGTATCATCTAGCATGACACAAAAATAAATACATTAATATATATCTCATATATATTTATATGTATTTGTAGAAAACAAATTCTTAAATGAGCTAATATTAGCTAATATATATTAATATGTCAAATATATAATTATATATTAAATTATTAAATCAATACTTGATTTAATAATCTGGTTATATCACATACAACCGACTAATATCATTTATATTTATATCAAATATACATATAACAAATTATTGAATCAACACTTGATTCAATAATCCGATTATATCACATATAACCTATATCGTGAGATTAGAATATTGTATCACATACACGTATCAATCTCGGTCCCGCACATATCACGTATGTGGCATACTTCATTTCGATTGAGCTAGGAAACCTCTGTGTAGGACTCTAAGACTCGTCAATACGCCAGCAGTAGGTAATGATCATATCAGTCACCCACAAGCCGTCAGCGGTACTAACTGGACGTAACGGCTACCCAGGTATTGAGTGATCAGAAGATCAATAAGCAAGCTTGTACAAACTCCCGTGAATCCAGTAAGTAACACTACCGTACAGTCCGGTCTCTTTATCTGATATGTCGCATATCGAGTCTGGGGGTGGTAAACGTCAGATCCCTATAACTTGATAAGTCATACCGATGTAAGGCTCATAATGGGTCGAGAAAATACTGATAACACTTACAAGTAAATCTCATCATCAATCCTGGCCAGGGACTTCCTGTTATAGCCTATCGAGCATAGCGCAACATCAACTCCTAATACCGGGAGAGACGAAACCCCTCCTATCGCTTATTGCCTCCATGTGACTCGGGACTGTAACTAAACTCGACCTGTTTGCACACGTTGTTGAGCGTGGTAGGGAGGAAATCAAAGCACAGTGGGAATCACACAAGACTCTATGACGATTTCGAGTCTACAGACTAATCTGTACTAGTGTCACCAGAGAACTGCTATCTGACAATAGGTATAATACCATCTAGAAGTTCTCGGCGAGTCCTGTTCGGTGTACCCATTCTCTAATGAGCACCTATGTACAATCTTTTATTTTAAATACCAATGGCTGTGGGATCAACCATCGCCCCATACAGGGTCAAGAAACGTGCACACTAGTCTACTCTGGAATATCGATATCCTGTCTCGATACTTCTTCGACTAGAAACAATTAAAGGATGAACTTGTGGACTATCCTGGCCCCACTAGTATGATCTGCATCATAGTCCCGGTAGTCAAGTACACATCCTAAGGGCTTTATCAATATATAAAGGAGAGACTGTATAATGATACAAGTGTACATGTTAAGATAAAGATCAACTAGATAGCATACAATCATGTCGAGCAAGAAAGTCCTCTCTATATATGTCCAAGCATCCACTATAATATACAATCATGTACAATAATGGCATCTAGGGCATACATATAACTAAAACATTAGATTGTGGGAATTTACAAGTTTACAATAAAATACCATAAACATTCAAAAACCGTTTTCTTTAAAAGTGTATTATTTAATTCCTTGCAAATGCGCCTCTACAACCCATTTTAGGGAACCCTGATCGAGATGGTGCGGGTTATCGCACATCCTCGGACCTAGTAGAGCGAGATGCAAAGCTCCTCACGGAGCATTCGATCTGGTTGGAATTTTTAATGTAATTTTTAAGAAAAATATGATTTCTATTTAATAAATAAATTCTATTTTTATAAATATATATATATTATCAAAATATATACTTTAAATATACATTATATATATTCCATGTTTTCTAAATCAAAGGAATGACAAATTTCATGAAACTACCATTACAAATCAATACAAGTCCAATATTACATTAAAATACCATATACAATGTAATCTAGGTTCTATTCACTAGAAAAATTCATTTTATAAAAATTACAACTATGAAAACCCTAAAGACGATAATTAAATACTTGAGATGTATTTTGAAAATATATCAAAACTATTTTTTATAAAACCCCCTCAAGTTATATTTATTTACAATAACGACCCTAGTAAAATAGGTTTAAGCGGGACCAGTTCTCTTGAGCCTTAGGGAGCCGGAGAATATGGGTGCTTGCATATCTAAGGTAGACAATCTAAAAACGATGTTATCAATACGGTAATTGTCTTGGAAAAAGAAACAAATCCTGCCGTCCATGTAGAGCAGTTACCGATAACATCAAAACTAATTCAGGACTTCAATTCATTGTAAAGTGTCCGACTCAGGCAGAGTCTCAGTCTAATCTGAAATCAATCAATCAAATTATCCTTGAATATGATTCAAGTATAACTCCATTTCAAGATGAATCCATTTATACCAGAATTCAATCTATATCAACTTGACATGACTTGAACCGAACCATGGATATACCCTGTTTACATGCCTATCCATTTATATACATTCCGTTTACATGATATCATGGTTTCGACAAGTCTTCCATTTACAAAAAATACAATGCAAACAATACAAGAGACATTACGTGTTATTTAAGGGGTAGACTGGTACGGAACATGTTAAAGGCGGCACGAGGTGGTCACTAAAAGACGTAACTATACATCCATGCTGTTGTTCCGTGATTTTATCGATACGAGTTACCAAAATCCACGGTGTAAGTTAGACTCCTCTCGTATGCACTGGCATCTTTTGTACCAAGCTACAAACAACTGCGTTAACATAACAATCAAACATCATAACAGTTATATTCTCCCACCTGTCTATTCTATTTCTTTCTTTCTTTGGGACTTACCGAGCACTTGTTCGCTGACGACATTCCTATTTCTTTTCTTTCTTTGGAATGTTGTCAGGAGGACCCGACTCCAAGGAGTTCGAAACCAGCCAGGAGCAATTGGAGCAGACCACCGAGCAGCATGACCATTAGACTTTACTTTTACTTACTTTTCATTCAGTTCATGCCATTGTTTATGCATTGCTTTCCATTCTTGTATTTACATTTTCAGTTGTATTGTAAAGAAATGTTTAATAAATAAAAGTTGTTGTTCAATTATATCACTTGTCATTTTTCTTGTGTACATTCATTATATTGCTTAGTTACGCTTATCGTGTTTACTTCTGAGTAAATATGTAGCGGGTCTCGTCGTGTCTCCTTACCGTACACTTAGAAGCGAGGCGTAACAGGTTTTGTTGGCGGCCTATGCAGGTCAGTGCAGTTAGATATGTATGCCCTAGAGGCCTGTATTGTATAGGATGCTAGGCATGTATATATGCAGAAACAATCTTTGCTCGAAATGATAGTATGGTATCTAGTTTATCTTCATCTTATCTTGTATTATATTTCATATCTTTATATGCATATTGATGAAGCCCTTAGGATTATACTTGACTACCAGGATTATGATGAGATCATACTAATGGGGCCTGGATAGTCTATAAGCATATCCTTTAATAGTTCCTAGTCGAGGGTATATCGAGACTGGGCATCGGTATTACCAAGTTAGACTAGTGTGTACGTTTCCTGACCCTGGGGGGCGATGGTTGATTCCATAACCATTTGTGTTTGACATCAAAGATTGTACATAGGTGCTCATTGGAGAATGGGTACACCGAACAGGACTCGCCGAGAACTCCTAGATGGTATATATACCAATTGTCAGATAGCAGTTCTCTGGCGACACTTGTACAGGTTAGTCTGTAGACCCGAGATCGCCATAGTGTCTTGTGTGATTCCCACTATGCTTTGATTTCCTCCCTACCGCGACTCTGCCGAGTCATGCAAACAGGTGGATTTTAGGTACAGTCCCGAATCGCATGGAGACAGTGAGCTTTAAGAGGGGTTTCGTCACTCCCGGTATAGGGAGTTGGTGTCGCGCTATGCTTGATCGGCCATAACATCAAATCCCTGGCCAGGGTTCTCGAGATTTATCAGTAGTTTCTCGAACCGTTATGGGCCGTAAATCAGCATGACTTATAAAGTTACTGGGGTCTGACATTTACCACCCGTAGACTTCATATGCGACGTATCAGACGAAGAGACCGGACTGTACGGTAAGTGTTGCTCGCAGGCTCGTTGGGGTTGTGATGAGTTCGCTCGTCGGCCACTTTTTCGTCATGTACCTGGGTAGCCATTACGCACAGCAAGTGCTGCTGACACACTTGTGGTTAAACCCACTGCCAGCATACTGTCGAGTCTTTAGAGTCCCACACAGAGGGTTCCCTCGTTCAGGTGAAAGATGTAGAGGCCGTAAGTTGTTACGGTAGCCGTAAAGTGTTACGACAGGGTTTCGATTATGTTCGTGTAATTGTTACAGGAATAATAATCGGAACAATAATACTGGTAGGTTTTGGTTTAAGCCGGATACCGGTATTTTATTGTTGGATTAATGGTATTCGTATTTTTCGGAATTCGGATACGGGTATACGGTATACGAAGGAGGGGTATTCTTGTAATTGTTACAAGAATACCCTCTAGAAGGTGCCACCTCATGATGACATTATTTATTTTATGAAAATAAATAAATGAGGTGGAAATAAGAAAGTCCAAGCATGGTTGCAAGAATGGGTTATTTAATTTTATATTGTTTTGGAATTACTATTGAAGCATGGTGCTAATTTTATATTATATGCTTCAATTATTTCATTTGCAATATATCATTTTCTCATGCTTGAACTCTCTCATTATCACAAACACTTTCTCTCTCCTTCTTCTCTTCTCCTCCTTCATCCTAAAGCTTTACCCTTCACATGTGTTGTGAAACAAAAGTTTAGGATTAAAGATAATCCAATACCCTAATCTCTACATGATCCTAGTGACCTCTTCTACCAAACTTGGTCTCTAGGTTAAGCTCTTATGAAGAGTTTCTAGCTTGCACGATAACTCTCACGTGGATCATCTAGGTCTTGGGGTGGCCGGAGATCGAGAACATCGGCAACATCTAAAGGAGCTAAGGAGTGACAAGGAGCAAAGGAGTTGCACCAAAGAGAAGACCCGAAGGACCGTATCATTGAGGTATAATCCCTAACATAGTAGATAAGATCTCTAGTTAGGTTTTTCTAGTTATGGTTTAGACAAGATCTTTAGAAAAGTGCGTGTTGTATGCAAAGAAAATTTTCGTTTATCGCTTCCGCCGTCTTACAAGGGTTGTGGGAGCATGCAACATGCATTAACATGGTATCAGAGCCTAACTAAACCATAATTAGATTATTAGCTAAAAGTTAGAACTTCGATCGACGAATTTTTCCTAGAAAAACACATTTTCTGTCCCCGTTTTTTGTCGATTTTTAAAGTGTTCAAAAAATCATTTCAGTGGCCTTAAAAATACCTGCAGGGTTTTCTAAGCACACTGTAGAAAAACGAGACTCTAACTCGCCAGGAACGCCGCGGATCCGTGGCCAAACTCAGTGTTTGGCCGCCAATCCGCGGCCGAGTCATGGCCGAGTTGACTCGTTTTTCAGCAGTTTGTTTAGATTAAGAAAATAGTGTTTCTGGGATATCTGGAATTTACACAAAGTTGTTTGTGCTCTGGATTGTGAAAAGTGTTGGCATGGTCAAAAATTATCGATCGAAATTCTAAAGTGCTTGGCTAATTGGATCTTCTTGGTTAATCATATGTGTGTTTGAAACATCGACTAATTGCTATAAGTCGATTAGTCGGGGTTGCACACTTCTGTAATGATATCATGAGATGGTATGTGTATATGAATATGTTCGATCGTCGTGATGAATGGCCGGGGGATGTGAGAAGAGTGTTTTTCTTTTCTTTCATTCAATGTAATTAGTAAAAAGCAGTGTAATATTATTTTGCGGGGCACATCCAGGTTGAGGTTGTAGCCACCGTTGTATAATTTCTTTTACAGTTTTTGCTCTTAGGATAGACCCAAGGTGGGGTGCACAAACAACGGGGTTTTCGAAGTGCCGAGTAGCCTACTTACTTTGTTGAGGGAGGTTGCTCCACTTCGGGAATTTGGCGGGTAGTTTGCCGCACCCGTAGGGGTCTAGGATGGGGTTTTGGCTATGCATCACGA
Organism: Agapanthus africanus; assembly: GCA_030015575.1. Lineage (NCBI taxonomy): Eukaryota > Viridiplantae > Streptophyta > Magnoliopsida > Asparagales > Amaryllidaceae > Agapanthus > Agapanthus africanus. Next base: position 518,124,857 of record JASDDO010000016.1, read on the forward strand.
CCGTGGAACTTGTCTTTCATTAAGGCTTGAATGAAATGCGGAATTCCTAGTATATCCAATGTATTCATCTGTGATCTGTAATAGCTAAATTTATATATGAGATATATAATAAACGTTGCTTATATTTTGCACCCGTGCTAGTCCAGCCCCCGCTTTGCCGTTAGTTAAGTAACCTAACGGTGCTTGACGGGGCCCAGTGGCGAATGCGGATGGCATAAGCGTACGCTCTATTTTCGTTTCTTTTCTGTGATGTTTAAGAAACGTAAATGATGGGACAACATTAATGTGATTAATGTGAAGAAAAAGAAACCTAAAGATGTTGTAGAATCAAATTTTTTATAATGGGTATCTCTAGTTTTTGCCTTGCATAGTGGTATTCTTGAATATCCTGCACCTCATTCGATGAGGAAAGGGCCGAGATCCCTTCATCGGGAGTGACCCTTTTAGCGAAACTAGCAAACGTTACAAAGAACTCGATTGTTTTTATAGTTGATCTAACTTTTGTTTTGCATCGTAGTATTCATGAATATCCTGCACCTCATTCGATGAGGAAAGAGTCGAGATCCCTTCACCGGGAGTGATCTCTTTAGCAAAATTAGATAGATACTACAAAACCATTCAATTTTTAGAACTGGAGCTTAAACCACTCTTTTCACTCAATTCTACAACGATATCAAGTTCAAAAACGTCAAAGGTTTTCACAAAAACCATCCGTTGCCCTCTGCCATTTTAGAAAGCAGAGTACTTAGTATTCGTGCCACGTTTGTTGACTATAGTTAAGGCGTGGTGTACGGTAGGTAAGTGATGTCTTCCTATAAAGCATTTGATGCGATCGATTAGGACATTCGCATGACTTTGTTGACCATAGTTAAGGGTCTTGCGGGTGGGTCTAAATCAATCCCGAAATGGCGGGTAGAACTTGACTAGTGCTTATGATTTGTTGACCATAGTTAAGGTCATAAGACACTAGGGGTAAAAATCAAATCGGGAATTTCAAGAGTTGAAATTTGCAATGAGATTGCATACCTTCTATTTGATGGTTGGATCCCGATCCCACTGTGAGTAAAAGTTACTCTCGGAAGAGTTTTGCACTTTACAATTAGCTAATCCAGTAGGTGTCTTGAAAGGTGTCAATGGGGTTACGCCTCTAGGAAAACGAGGTTTACTTTAATTAGGTCCGTACGAAAGCACGGGGAACCTCCCTCGAAGTACCGACACTGGCCTGGCTGACCGGTTAGCAAACTTGCAGATTGCAATTAATCCTGGCTAATTTTCTTTTTGAAAGGTTTGAAGGAAAATTTGATAAAAAGCAGTGGGAGACATCAGTTAGATAAGATTAATAACCTATCTAATTATGCAAGAGCAATCGCTGAGTGTCTTATTTTCTCTCTCCTAATGGAAGATACCTATGACGGGACTTAAGCTTTTATTAGACAAAAATAAACTCACGAGACCGAATTAGAAAGATTGGCTAAGGAACGTGAATATTGCCCTGACCTATGATAAGGTCGGATACGTACTGACTACTCCAGCCCCTCCTATCCCAGGCCCTGATTCTTCAGTTGCGGATAAAGAAATCCGCAAGACATGAGATATAGACTGCGCCACAGCCAAGTTCCTCGCGCTTGCTTCTATGAACAATGAACATCAGAAGCAGCACGAGAAGATGGATGTTCAATCCATCTTTCTCCATACAAAGGAGATGTATGGAGAGCAATCTCGTACTCTCCGATACGAGGCATCTCGAAAGTTGTTTCAGATGCGAATGGCTGCTGGCACGTCTGTAAGTGACCATGTATTGAAGATGATTAGACTTATCAAAGAACTTGAGGACTTGGGTTGGACCCTGGATAACGAGCAGTATGTTGATATTGTTCTACAGTCCCTTTCCCCTGCCTTTGCTCAATTCATTGTAAACTTCAACATGCACTACATGGAGAAGTCTTTGCCTGAACTCTTGAGGAGTGCAGAGAGCACACTAAAGGTAGCGAAAACTACCGCTCTTATTACTGGGCTATCTTCTTCCTCCGTCCCAAAAGCCAAATCCAAGAGAAAGGGAAAGAAGAAGAAGAATCCCATCAAGCAGAGAGGCGGAGTGAAAAAGGCACCGGGAAGGGACAAGAAAGGGCTGCTGCGACAGGAAGAGGGGAATGTTTCCACTGCCACCAGACTGGGCACTGGAAGAGAAACTGCGTTGGATACTTGGCCGACCTCAAGAAGAAGAAGCAAGGTGAAGCTTCCACTTCAGGTGTGTTTGTAATAGAAAACTGTTTTTCATGTAACTCTGCTTCCTGGGTATTAGATACTGGGTCAGGATCTCACATTTGCAATTGTCTGCAGGGGCTGAGAAATAGCATATTTTTGAAGAAAGGTGATCACACTCTCCGGGTTGGGAATGGTTCCTCAGTACATGCTACAGCAGTGGGAGAGTATCACCTTGGTTTGCCGTCGGGTTGTATATTGGTTTTGAACCCGTATTATTTTGTACCCTTTATGTTATGTAATATTATATCTGTATCGGTGTTGGACAATGCAGGATATAATTTTGTATTGCAATCTAATGTTATGAACATTAATCTTAATCAAGAGTTGATTGGGTCTGGTACATTAAATAACGGGATATACGTCTTAAACCAACATACAGTTTTTAACGTACAACACACAAACAAAAGGAAGGTTTCAGACATAAATGAAGCTTTCATTTGGCATTGTAGACTTGGTCATATTAACGAAACAAGACTAACCAAGCTATATAAAGATGGATATTTAAACTCGTTTGAATATAAATCTATGCGACTTGCCAGTCTTGCATCAAAGGTAAAATGACCAAAACTCCGTTTACTGGACACGGAGAGAGAGCTACTGAACTCTTAGGCCTCATACATAGTGATGTATGTGGATCAATGTCTACACATGCAAGAGGTGGTTTTTCATACTTCATAACCTTTACTGATGACTTCTCAAGATTTGGACATGTGTTCTTGATGAAACATAAGTCTGAAGCCTTCGAAAAATTCAAGGAGTATAAATCTGAAGTAGAAAAACAAACAGGCCTAAGTATCAAGAAACTTCGATCAGATCGAGGAGGTGAGTATCTAAGCTCAGAGTTTCTAGATTTCCTAAAAGAGAATGGGATTCTCTCTCAGCTCACTCCTCCGTACACACCACAGCATAATGGAGTATCGGAAAGGAGGAATCACACCTTATTAGATATGGTACGATCTATGATGAGTGATGCTGAGTTACCAATATCATTCTGGGGGCACGCATTAGAGACTGCGATTCATCTTTTGAACAGGGTGCCGACCAAAACTGTGTCTACCACTCCATATGAGATATGGTATGGGAAGAGACCATCTCTTAAAAAATTTAGGATATGGGGTTGTCCGGCTTATATGAAAAAGCAGAATCCAGAGAAACTCGAGACACGATCGGTTTTGTGTAGATTTGTGGGATATCCAAAACACTCGTATGGATATCTCTTCTACCATAAGGAGGAACAAAGGGTGTTTGTTTCTCAGTATGCCACATTTTTAGAAAATGGATTTTTTGCAAATGATACTATTGGCAATGCGGTAGAACTGGAAGAAATTCTAGATACACAAACAATTACCGATGATTTGGTTGAACCTGAGATTTCAATAGAACCTGACGAACCTCAGCCACTCCGTAGATCTAGTAGGACTTCTCTCCCACCTGATAGATACTACGGTTTTCTAATTGACGGTGATAGAGAAGATTGCATCATGGATGATGATGACCCTACTAGTTTTCAGCAAGCTATCACGAGTGGTGACTCAGTGAAGTGGCTGGATACCATGAGATCCGAAATGGAATCCATGCACACCAACAAAGTATGGACTTTGAAGGTTGCACCTTCTGGAGTAAAACCCATAGGGTGCAAATGGATCTTTAAAAGAAAGATCGGTGTGGATGGTCAGGTGGAGACCTATAAAGCTAAGCTGGTAGCAAAAGGATTTCGTCAAAGACCGGGACTGGACTATGATGAAACCTTTTCACCAGTCGCGATGGTCAAATTCATTCGGATCCTGCTTGCTATAGCTGCTCACTATGATTATGAGATCTGGCAGATGGATGTTAAAACGCCATTCCTAAATGGTGATTTAGAAGAATGCGTTTTTATGGATCAGCCAGAAGGCTTCATTGATAGTGGGAGCAGCGGAAAAGCATGCAGGCTGCTTAAATCCATCTATGGATTAAAGCAGGCATCACGGAGTTGGAACATCTGCTTTGATGATACAATCAAAGAGTTTGGTTTTATCAAAAATGTGGATGAACCATGCATTTATAAAAGGATTGTAGAGAGTACAGTTACATTCCTCGTATTGTACGTGGACAACATTCTCTTAATAGGAAATGATATTCCTATGCTACAATCGGTCAAACTATTCTTATCGCAAAGGTTCTCCAAGAAAGACCTGGGTGATGCCTCGTACATTCTGGGGATTAAGATCTATAGAGATAGATTTAAGAAATTATTGGGATTGTCTCAATCGAGATACATTGACACCATACTAAAGAAGTTTAGTATGGAAGATTCCAAGAGGGGTAATTTACCCGCTTGTCATGGGATCACCCTCTTCAAAGAGATGTCTCCAAAGACTGATGAAGAGAGGGCTCGCATGAGCATTATTCCCTACGCTTCAGCAGTAGGATCTATAATGTATGTGATGTTGTGTACTCGCCCAGATGTAGCTTATGCACTAGGTGCAGTAAGCAGGTATCAATCCAACCCAGGAGAGAAACACTGGACTGCTATGAAGAACATTCTGAAGTACTTGAGAAGAACTAAAGAAATGTTCTTGGTGTATGGTAACGGAGATCTCCAAATGGAGGGATTTACCGACTCCAGCTTCCAGAGCGATGAGGATGATAGTAAGTTCATCTCAGGGTTTGTGTTTACCTTAAACGGAGGGGCGGTATGTTGGAAGAGTTCCAAACAAGATACCGTCGCTGACTCCACGATGGAAGCTGAGTATATTGTTGCTAATGATGCCGCAAAAGAGGCAGTCTGGATAAGGAAGTTCATTTCTGAACTTCAAGTGGTTCTATCCATTGCTAATCCATTACCTCTGTATTGCGATAACAATGGAGCCATGGCTTTGGCAAAGGAACCGAGGTCCCATCAGAAATCCAGACATATCTTGAGGCGGTATCACCTCATCAGGGAGATAGTAGATCGCCAGGACATCGAGGTACGGAGAGTAGACACGAAGGACAACACAGCAGATCCATTCACCAAGGCCATCCCTCAAGTCCAGTTTGAGAAACTGTTCGAGCTGTTGGGCATGCGGTACGCAGGCAACTGGTTCTAGTACAGACAGTTGGTACTTATTGCATCAACTACAGGCCTTAGTGCAAATGGGAGATTGTTAGATATGTATGCCCTAAAGGCCTGTATTGTATAGGATGCTAGGCATGTATATATGCAGAAACAATCTTTGCTCGAAATGATAGTATGCTATCTGGTTTATCTTCATCTTAACTTGTGTTATATTTCATACCTTTATATGCATGTTGATGAAGCCCTTAAGATTATGCTTGACTACCAGGATTATGATGAGATCATACTAGTGGGGCCTGGATAGTCTATAAGCATATCCTTTAATAGTTCCTAGTCGAGGGTATATCGAGATAGGGCATCGGTATTACCAAGTTAGACTAGTGTGTACGTTTCCTGACCCTATGGGGTGATGGTTGATTCCACAACCATTGGTGTTTGACATCAAAGATTGTACACAGGTACTCATTAGAGAATGGGTACACCAAACAGGACTCGCCGAGAACTCCTAGATGGTATATATACCAATTGTCAGATAGCAGTTCTCTAGCGACACTTGTACAGGTTAGTCTGTAGACCCGAGATCGTCATAGTGTCTTGTGTGATTCCCACTGTGCTTTGATTTCCTCCCTACCGCGACTCTGCCAAGTCGTGGAAACAGGTGGATTTTGGGTACAGTCCCGAATCGCATGGAGACAGTGAGCGATAGGAGGGGTTTCTGTTAGTTATGTATATGCCCTAGAGGCCATTGTTGTACATATGATGTATATTATAATGGATGCTTGGATATATATAGAGAGGACTTTCTTGCTTGTCATGATAGTATGCTATTTGGTTTCACTTTATCTTAACATGTTGATTGGTATTGGTTTACTGTCTTTCTCTCACATGTTGATAAAGCCCTTAGGATCTGTACTCGACTACAGGGACTATGATGAGATCATACTAGTGGGGCCATAGTAGTCGATGAGTACATCCTATAACTGTTCCTAGTCGAGGGTATATCGAGACAGGGCATTGATACACCAGAGTAGACTAGCGTATACGCATCCTGACCCATATGATAGGCGATGGATGATCCCATATCCATCGATGTTTGACATCAAGGATGGTGTACGGGTGCTCAGTGGAGACTGGGTACACTGGACGGACTCGCCGAGAACTCCCAGATGGTGATATACCACACGTCAGATGGCAGTTCTCCGGTGACACTGGTACAGGGTAGTCTATAGACCCGAGATCGTCATAGAGTCTTGTGTGATTCCCACTGTGCTTTGATTTCCACCTTACCACGTCCAAGAGGGCGTGCAAAACGGTGGCTTTTGGGTGCAGTCCCGAATCACATGGAGGCAATGAGCGATAGGAGGGGATTCGTCTCTCCCGGTATAGGGAGTTGATGTTGTGCTGTGTTCGATTGGCTATAACTGGAAGTCCCTGGCCAGGGATGATATAGAGATTTACTGGTAAGTGTTACCAGTAGTTTCTTGACCCGTTATGAGCCACACATCGACACGACTTATCGGTTACTGGGGTCTGACGTATACCAACCCTAGACTTGATATGCGACATATCAGACGAAGAGACCGGACTGTACGGGAGTGTTACTGATTGGATCCACAGGAGAACGTACAGGCTAGCTTGTTGATCTTCTGATCGCTCAATACCTGGGTGGCTGTTACATTTAGCTGACCGCTTGCATCTTGTGGGTGTTTGATATGATCATCACCTGCTACCGGCGTATTGACGATTCTTTAGAGTCCTACACAGAGGTTTCTTAACTCAGGCAAAATGGAGTAGAGGCACATATGTGATATGTGCAGGACCGAGGATAATGCGATATGAGATACCGTATTATATTCTCGCGATATTTAGATATGAACCGGTTCATCGGATCAAGTATTGATGCGATGAATCGGTACATGATATATTAGTCGATTATATTCGATATAGTCGGATTGTCATGTCAAGTGTTGATTCGATGATTTAATATATAATAATATATATGATATATTGTATTACATTATCTAATATTAGCTCGCTTTATAAAAAAGATAGCATAAATACTACTCCATCATCCTCATCTAATCTAGCCCATTATATTAGGGTGTTCACCTCTTGAGAGTGAGAGAGCTTGAGTTATTGCAACTTCGACGTAGATCATCGTAGAAACGGAACACTACAAGCTAGCATGGATCGTTCGAGTCGTGGAGCCTCTCTTGAGTCCAGGAGATCGTGGATCGCGGCAAAGGGACTTCTACTCGGAGCTTATAAAGTGAAGGAGCGGACTACAAAGGTTGTAATCCCTCACACTTAGTAGTAAAGATGTTTACTTGCATGTTAAAATCCTAATAATCTAGCAAAGATCCCAGATTTGGGTTGTTCTGCACGTCTAAATTTTTATTCGGGCATGGTTGATACCTTATGAACCGTCACAAGAGTGCCTGGGAACCCTACAGTGGTATCAGAGCCTAGTTAGAGCATTAGGCGACGTGTATACGAAATTAAAACTCCGAACGAACCCCGAAACGACATTTTAAACCCCTCTCTGGATATTTTTTAAAAACTGTGATTTTTCAGAATTAAAAATACTTAAAAATACCAGCAGGAAATTATAAGCACCACTATGAAACACGTGTCAATGATCCGTACAATCCGCCGCGGAACCGCGGCAATACCTTGCTCCTGCCGCGGATCCGCGGCCGTACGGACATGTTGTTGAATCGTTTTTCCAGGGTTATATCCGTAGGTGATTATGTATTTTTCTGGGTATTTTTAATCTGACTCAAGTGTTGAGTATTCTGGGGTTTATTTTGTAATCGTAGATTCAATCGGAATATTTAATTTTGTTATGTTTTCCGGATATTTAGAAACTGTTAAAATGTTCGAACGGATATCATTAACTCACTTTTTCCCGGCACGTAAAATTTTCAAGTGTTGAATTTTTATCGGGTTTAAATCTTTCGGATAAACGTACAAGTAACGCGGCGGTCCCTCTAGAATAACACAAATCTTAACTCGATTATGTGACCGTCTGAACCGCCTCTAAACCTTAGGGTTTGGGGCAGTACGGCGTGCCACATGTGAGGCGTTGGCTTGACCTTTCTACGGCTGGATCATCGGTACTGTGACAGATTCTGGGATTATTTGAACTCCGCTCAAGTGTTGAGATATTTAGGAAATTTTGGGTATTTGATTATCTGTTCGGAAAGTTTAATACTGTCTATTTATCTGGAATGTGATACAATATGTGGAATTCATATAGTTAGGCATGAAATGCGAAGTATGTGATATTTCGCATTTACAATGTCTAAAGTGATTGTGGATTCCAAATGTTGTAGTTTTACAATTTTTTTCTGTGACCGTAAGTGTAGTATGTAGTTGTATTGCCGGTCTTCGTTGCTATATATCGACGACGATCGGTATATGCATACTTACTTACGTTGATGATATGAGATATTATGTGTTGCTGTGATATGTTATATTGGATCGTCGTGTTTTGAATAGCCGGGGGTTTTATGTGAGATGAGGGTTTTTATTTTCATTCATGTAAAATTCATTTGTATGTAATATTCTTTTATTGGGGCACTTCCGGGATGAGGTTGATGTCACCAGTGTATATTATTTACTTTTCCACATTAGGTAGACCCAAGGAGGGGAGCACAAGTAACCGGGTTCTAGGGTCCAGTGGGAGGCCATCTCGAGGTGTCGAGACCGGGTCTCCTAACCCTAGAATTGGCAGTGTTACTTGCTGCTCTCGTAGGGGTCTAGGGATGTGGGTTTGGCTATTCATCGCGACCGTGGAATCCGTGTTTTATACCGGCTCGTATTAAAAACACGGACATCCTAGTATATCCAATATTTCATATATGATTCTTCTGCTGCAATGTTCTGTGAAGAGATCATATTACTGCCTGAGACGAATGCTTATACTATATATATATGCTGATATATAAATATTACTGCTTTCGTTTCTTCTGTGATGCTTAGGAAGCATAAGCTGATGGGATTTATTAATGAGATTAATAAAAAGAAAAGAAACCTAAAAGATGTTGTAGAATCAAAACTTTATAAAAAGGGTAGCTACAGTTTTGCTTTGCACAGCGGTATATATGATATACCCTGCACCTTATTCGATGAGGAAAGAGCCGAGATCCCTTCACCGGGAGTGACCTCTTTAGCGAAACTGGCAGATGCTACAAACTCGCGATTTAGTTTTTGACAGCTTCTATAGTCTTGCTTTGCACAGCGGTATATATGATATACCCTGCACCTTATTCGATGAGGAAAGAGCCGAGATCCCTTCACCGGGAGTGACCTCTTTAGCGAAACTAGAAAAGCCTCAAAAACACTCCTTTTCAAAAACACTCGATTCTACGACGATATCAAGTTCATTACGCTCAAGGTTTTCTGAAAAAACTGCGTAGCCCTCCGTCATTTCAGATAGATATTAATTAGTATTCGTGCTACGTTTGTTGGCCTGCGTCAAGGCGTAGTGTGCGGTAGCTAACTAATACTTATCTGCAATATGAGATGAGATTGGATTAGGGTATTCGTACGACTTTGTTGGCCTGCGTCAAGGGTCGTGCGGGTAGGTTTGATTCAATCAAGAAATGTACGGGTTGAACTTGACTAGCGGACTATGGTTTCTTGGCCTGCGTCAAGGTCATAGAACGCTAGGGGTAAAGATATTATCGGGAATTTCAAGTGTTGAAATTTGCAATGAGATTGCATACCTCCTATGAGATAGTTGGATCCTGATACCCACTGCGAGTAAGAGTTACTCCTGAGAGAGTTTTACACAGGACAATTATCCGATCAAGTAGGTGTCTAGAAAAGTGTTAACGAGGTTACGCCTCTGGGAAAACGAGGTTTACTTTAATTAGGTCCGTGCGAAAGCACGAGGAACCTCCCTCAAGTACCGACACTGATCTGGCTGAAAGATTGACGAAATTGTAGGGTGTAATTAATCCCGGCTAATCTTACCTTTTAGGGTTTGAAGGTAGATTTGATAAAAACAGTAGGAGACATCCTGATTAGATAAGATAATAACCAATCTAATCTTGCAAGAGCATACGCTAAAGTGTTTTCTTCTCTCTCTCTCCAGGTAGCGACCATGTCAGGCCATAATCATGATAATAATATGGATGTATTGACTGAACCGGCTTATTATACTGAGCAGGGGAACGTTTCTTATAAGAGTTATAAGAATGAACAGGAAACAGGAGAATATCTGGATTCTCAAGACGCCCAAAAGAACATGCATGCTGATGCATCTTCTTCAGGTGTGTTAGTTATTGAGAACTGTTTCTCAGTTCACCCTACGTCCTAGGTATTAGATACCGGATCAGGATCCCACATATGTAAATTGTTACATGGGCTACGGAAAGGTAGAGAACTGGGAAAAGGTGATCATTCCGTTCAAGTAGGGAATGGTGCAAGTATTGCAGCTAAAGCAGTTGGCGAATATCACCTAGTATTACCAAGTCGTAATACACTGATTCTAAATGAGTGCTATAATATACCGAACGTAATGTGCAACATTATATCAGTTTCTTTATTAAGTAAAGAAGGATATAATTTTGTAGTACAGGATAATGTTATGAACATATTCCTAAATCAAAAGTTGATTGCATCAGGCTCGTTACATAATGGCATATTCATTCTCAATCAAAATACAGTCCTCAATATACAAAACACACACAAGAGGAAGAGTTCAGAAATGAACGAATCCTTCTTGTGGCATTGTAGACTTGGTCATATCAATGCGACACGACTGGCTAAGTTACATAAGGATGGATATTTGAATCCGTTCGAATTATCATCTTATGATACTTGCCATTCATGTCTCAAAGGCAAAATGACCAAAGCTCCGTTTAGTGGACACGGAGAAAGAGTTACGGAACTCTTAGGACTGGTACACAGTGATGTATGCGGTCCTATGTCTACGCATGCCAGGAACGGTTCTTCCTACTTCATTACATTCACTGACGATCTCTCAAGATTCGGACATGTGTTCCTGATGAAACACAAGTCTGAAGCTTTTGAGAAATTCAGAGAATATAAGCACGAAGTAGAGAACCAAACGGGCAAAAGTATTAAGATTCTTCGATCTGATCGAGGAGGTGAATACTTAAGCAATGAGTTCCTAGATTATCTAAAAGAGAATGGGATTCTCTCTCAGCTTACTCCTCCTTATACACCACAGCACAACGGTGTATCGGAGCGGAGGAATCACACTCTATTAGATATGGTGCGCTCTATGATGAGCGAGGCTGAGTTGCCTATTTCCTTCTGGGGATATGCACCGGAAACAGCTGCAGACCTATTGAATATGGTTCCCACCAAATCTGTGCCAACCACTCCATATGAGATAAGGAAAGGAAAGAGAGCATATCTTAATTATGTTAGGATATGGGGTTGTCCGGCATATGTGAAAACACAAAATCCGGACAAACTCGGCGCAAGGTCTATTCTGTGCAAGTTTATTGGATATCCCAAACATTCACGCGGGTATATCTTCTACCACACCGAAGAACAAAAGGTGTTTGTTTCTCGGCACGCCACCTTTTTAGAAAAGGAATTTCTTATAAAAGAAATTAGTGGCAATGAGGTAGAACTGGAAGAAGTTCCAGCAGAACAAACTACAACAGATGATTTAGTGGAACCAGAGAATTCAGTAGTACCCGACGAACCCCAGCCTCTCCGCCGATCTAGTAGGGTTTCTCGTCCACCTGAGAGATACTACGGTTTTCTCATTGATGGTGGAAGAGAGGATTGCATCATGGAAGATGATGACCCGACTAGTTTCGAGCAGGCCATCACGAGTGGTGACTCTGTGAAATGGCTGGATGCAATGCGATCTGATATGGAATCCATGTACACCAACAAAATATGGACTTTGGAATATTCTCCTGAAGGGGTAAAACCCATTGGGAGCAAGTGGATCTTTAAAAAGAAATTTGGTGTAGATGGAAAAGTTGAGACTTTCAAAGCTAGACTTGTTGCAAAGGGTTTTCGTCAACGACCAGGTGTGGATTATGACGAAACCTTTTCTCCAGTAGCTATGCTTAAGTCCATCCGGATCTTACATGCCATTGCTACATACCATGACTACGAAATCTGGCAAATGGATGTTAAGACCGCCTTTCTAAACGGTGATTTAGAAGAGTGCGTGTACATGACTCAGCCAGAGGGCTTCGTAGATAGTGGGAGCAGCGGAAAGGTGTGCAAGCTGCTTAAATCCATTTATGGTTTAAAGCAAGCATCGCGGAGTTGGAACATCTGTTTTGATGTTGTAGTCAAAGAGTTTGACTTCATCAAAAATATAGATGAACCTTTTATCTATAAGAAGGTAGCAGAGAGTAAGGTTGTCTTCCTCGTATTGTACGTGGATGACATACTCTTGATAGGAAATGATATTCCTATGCTGCAATCAGTCAAGCTCTTCTTATCACAAAGATTCTCAATGAAAGATCTTGGTGATGCCTCCTGCATATTGGGAATCATGATCTATAGAGATAGATCTAAACGGATACTGGGATTTTCCCAATCCAGGTACATTGACACCATACTAAAGAGGTTTAGTATGGAAGAATCCAAGCGTGCGAACCAACCCACGATCTCTGGACTCACTCTGTCCAAAGAGATGCCTCCCAAGACTGATTTGGAGAGAGCTCGCATGCAAGGGATACCCTATGCTTCGGCAGTAGGCTCTATCATGTATGCGATGCTATGTACCAGACCCGATGTAGCATACACACTAAGTGTAGTGAGTCGGTATCAAGCAGATCCTGGAGAGAGTCACTAGACAGCTGTGAAGAACATTCTCAAATACTTGCGAAGGACTAGAGACATGTTCTTAGTGTATGGTAACGGAGAACTCCGGGTAGAGTCCTTTACCGATTCCAGCTTCCAAAGTGATAAGGACGACTCTAAGTTGCACTCGGGATTTGTATTTACCCTCAATGGAGGGACGGTATGTTGGAAGAGTTCCAAACAGGATACCGTTGCAGACTCGACGATGGAGGCTGAATACATCGCTTCCAACGATGCTGCCAAGGAGGCTGTCTGGATAAAGAAGTTCATTAGTGAACTTGGTGTGGTTCCATCCATTGAAAATCCAATACCTCTGTATTGCGATAACAATGGAGCTGTGGCGTTGGCCAAGGAACCCAGGTCCCATCAAAAGTCCAGACATATTCTGAGGCGGTATCACCTGATCGGGGAGATAGTTGATCGCCGGGAGATCGAGGTCAGGAGAGTAGATACGAAGGACAACACTGCGGATCCACTCATGAAGGCCATTCCCCAGATACAGTTTGAGAGATTATTCGGGATGCTAGGTATGAAATACTACAGCAGCTGGCCTTAGTGCAAGTGGGAGATTGTTAGTTATGTATATGCCCTAGAGGCCATTGTTGTACATATGATGTTTATTATAATGGATGCTTAGATATATAGAGAGAGGACTTTCTTGCTCGTCATGATAGTATGCTATTTGGTTTCAGTTTATCTTAACATGTTGACTTGTATTGGTTTACTGTCTTTCTCTCACATGTTGATAAAGCCCTTAGGATCTGTACTCGACTACTGGGACTATGATGAGATCATACTAGTGGTGCCATGGTAGTCGATGAGTACATCCTATAACTGTTCCTAGTCGAGGGTATATCGAGACAGGGCATCGATACACCAGAGTAGACTAGCGTATACGCATCTTGACCCATATGATGGGCGATGGATAATCCCATATCCATCGGTGTTTGACATCAAGGATGGTGTATGGGTGCTCAGTGGAGACTGGGTACACTGGACGGACTCGCCGAGAACTCCCAGATGGTGATATACCACACGTCAGATGGCAGTTCTCCGGTGACACTGGTACAGGGTAGTCTGTAGACCCGAGATCGTCATAGAGTCTTGTGTGATTCCCACTGTGCTTTGATTTCTACCTTACCACGTCCAAGAGGGCGTGCAAAATGGTGGCTTTTGGGTGCAGTCCTGAATCACATGGGGGCAATGATCGATAGGAGGGGATTCGTCTATCCTGGTATAGGGAATTGATGTTGTGATGTGTTCGATTGGCTATAACTGGAAGTCCCTGGCCGGGGATGATATAGAGATTTACTGGTAAGTGTTACCAGTAGTTTCTCGACCCGTTATGAGCCACACATCGACACGACTTATCGGTTACTGGGGTCTGACGTATACCAACCCTAGACTTGATATGCGACATATCAGACGAAGAGACCGGACTGTATGGGAGTGTTACTGATTGGATTCACAGGAGAACGTACAGGCTAGCTTGTTGATCTTCTGATCGCTCAATACCTGGCTGGCTGTTACATTTAGCTGACTGCTTGCAGCTTGTGGGTGTTTGATATGATCATCACCTGCTACTGGCGTATTGACGATTCTTTAGAGTCCTACACAGAGGTTTCTTGACTCAGGCAAAATGGAGTAGAGGCACATATGTGATATGTGCAGGACCGAGGATAATGCGATATGAGATACCCTATTATATTCTCGCGATATTTAGATATGAACCGGGTCATCGGATCAAGTGTTGATTCGATGAATCGGTATATTGTATATTAGTCGGTTATATTCGATAAAGCCGGATTGTCAGATCAAGTGTTGATTCGATGATTTAATGTATAATAATATATATGATATATTGTATTACATTATCTAATATTAGCTCACTTTATTATTTCATTTTCTCACCGGATAATGCATTGATATATATGCGATATATATTAATTGTATTATTTTCTTTTGTTACAAATATATAATATATATGTGATATATATTATAGTAACATGATATGATTAATAATGGAACATATTTAGTAGAGATTAAGCAAGGTTAGGGTTTGATTAGGGTTAGTTCTTTCTTGCACCTTCTAGAACGTTTTCTTTTGTCATGAAGAAGATATTATGATAGATATTTATCTATGACTCATTCTTTAACCCAACCAAACCCTAACCCTAGTTTATTCTCTACAAAGGTTATCCTAGTCATCCTTGACCATGGTTCCATGATTAATCATATATTCATTTCTATTATTCATCACAAAAGGATCAACTCATTATTCATCTTCTTCTTCTCTCTTGAGCTTTGAAAAAGCTTGCTATTTTTTCATTTTGTGATGAATTCATGTGAGAAATTGATATAAAAAGAAAGCATAAATACTACTCCATCATCCTCATCTAATCTAGCCTATTAGATTAGGGTGTTCACCTCTTGAGAGTGAGAGAGCTTGAGTTATTGCAACTTCGACGTAGATCATCGGAGAAACGGAACACTACAAGCTAGCATGGATCGTTCGAGTTGTGGAGCCTCTCTTGAGTCCGGGAGATCGTGGATCGCGGCAAAGGGACTTCTACTCGGAGCTTATGAAGTGAAGGAGCGGACTACAAAGGTTGTAATCTCTCACACTTAGTAGTAAAGATGTTTACTTGCATGTTAAAACCCTAATAATCTAGCAAATATCCCGGTTTTGGGTTGTTCGGCACGTCTAAATTTTTATTCGGGCATGGTTGATGCCTTATGAACCCTCACAAGAGTGCCTAGGAACCCTACAGTTTCGTTTCTCCGGGTATAGGGAGTTGGTGTCGCGCTATACTTGATCGGCCATAACATCAAATCCCTGGCCAGGGTTCTCGAGATTTACTGATAAGTGTTATCAGTAGTTTCTCGAACCGTTATGGGCCGTAAATCAGCATGACTTATAAAGTTACTGGGGTCTGACATTTACCACTCCTAGACTTCATATGCGACGTATCAGACGAAGAGACCGGACTGTACGGTAAGTGTTGCTTGCATGCTCATTGGGGTTGTGATGAGTTCGCTCGTCGGCTACTTTTTTGTCATGTACCTGGGTAGATGTTACGCACAGCTAGTGCCGCTGACGCGCTGGTGGTTAAACCCACTGCCAGCGTACTGTCGAGTCTTTAGAGTCCCAGACGGAGGGTTCTCTCGTTCAGGCGAAAGATGTAGAGGCCGTAAGTTGTTACGGCAGCCGTAAGGTGTTACGACAGGGTTTCGATTATGTTCGTGTAATTGTTATAGGAATAATAATCGGAACAATAATACCGGTAGGCCTTGGTTTAAGCCGGATACCGGTATTATATTGTTGGATTAATGGTATTCATATTTTTTGGAATTCGGATACGGGTATACGGTATACGGAGGAGGGGTATTCTTGTAATTGTTACAAGAATACCTTCTAGAAGGTGCCACCTCATAATGACATTATTTATTTTATGAAAATAAATAAATGAGGTGGAAATAAGTAAGTCCAAGTATGGTTGCAAGAATGGGTTATTTAATTTTATATTGGTTTGGAATTACTATTGAAGCATGGTGCTAATTTTATATTATATGCTTCAATTATTTCATTTGCAATATATCATTTTCTCATGCTTGAACTCTCTCGTTATCACAAACACTTTCTCTCTCCTTCTTCTCTTCTCCTCCTTCATCCTAAGCTTTACCCTTCATATGTGTTGTGAAACAAAAGTTTAGAATTAAAGATAATCCAATACCCTAATCTCTACATGATCCTAGTGACCTCTTCTAGCAAACTTAGTCTCTAGGTTAAGCTCTTATGAAGAGTTTCTAGCTTGCACGACAACTCTCGCATGGATCATCTAGGTCTTGGGGTGGCCGGAGATCGAGAACATCGGCAACATCCAAAGGAGGTAAGGAGTGACAAGGAGCAAAGGAGTTGCACCAAAGAGAAGACCCGAAGGACCGTATCATTGAGGTATAATCCCTAACATAGTAGATAAGATCTCTAGTTAGGTTTTTCTAGTTATGGTTTAGACAAGATCTTTGGAAAAGTGCGTGTTGTATGCAAAGAAAATTTTCGTTTATCGCTTCCGCTGCCTCATAAGAGTTGTGGGGGCATGCAACATACACTAACATGCTGCATGGAATCCTACCATGCAGGTTAATTTTGCATGGACATGCAGGTCAATTCTGCATGAAGTCTTAAGCAATATAACATAAGAATCAACATCTAAAAATATTCTTTACATTTCATATTTCTTGAATCTTACAATTTCATATTCTTTGAATCTATCCTAACCCTATTTTTTCTTTTGAGGTTATGGATTCTCCAAACAATACCAGCACAAACTTCAACAACACACCACCACCTCTACCGCTTACGCCTACCGTTGCTGCTCCGATCAATGAGAAGACAGTACTGCTTGAGGCAATCCGAAGCCTCCTAGAAGGACAGCAGCAGCAGACTGCAATATTACTGAACCGCCCAGATGCGAAAGCGCCCGGAGTAAAGCAATTCCGGGCATTGCACCCAAAGAAATTTTCAGGAAAAGAGAGCCCTCTGGAAGCGAAAGAATGGACTTAGTGCATTAAGGATGATCTGGCAGCAGCACATGTGCCAGAGATCGCTTGGGTACGAGTTGTGAAGCTACAACTTACTGATAATGCCCAAGTTTGGTGGAAGGCGGGAAAAAGCCGTCTTGACCAGCCGATCGAATGGAAAAAATTTCGCGACATGTTCGACGTGAAGTACTTTCTAGAAACTGCCCGATTTGACATGGAGCAGCAATTCATCCAACTACAACAGGGTTCGATGAGGACCAAATCTGTAGATGAATATGATACTGATTTTATCATGCTCAGTAGGTAAGATATATCTCAATATTCGATTTTCAAATATCACATACTACACAGCTAACACAAGACCGTAACAGGTTCGCGGCACATGTTCATATCAGATTTTTGCATTTTTATATCGTCCATTCTTGATCACAATGCATATAGGTAGGTACTTTTGATCCATGTTTACTGAATAATTGCAGGTTACAGGTTCTCAGCTCTTTACAGTGAAATTCATGAAAATTCGCAACAAATGCGGGAGTACGACCAACAATAGATGAATACTGATCTCCGTGTGATGCCGCCTACCGGTTCAAGGGACAAAATGGCAGATCATTGGTCACTTCACTGCACAAAGCATAAGGGCAGCACAAGATTCAAGACTTCAACGCGAAGCTCAATAAACAAAAGTCCACTGCTAAAAATCTGGAAGAAAACTGAAGAGATTCTGATGAACCAAGTATACAAAACATAAGAGAACAACAACATGGAGAAGCCCTGAAAAGATGGTCCCCCAATTCCACCAAATGGCCGCGGAACCGCGGCCAAATAGGCACTTCTGCCGCAGTTCCGCGGCCGCGTCTGAACAGTGTCGGTGGCAGTTGAAGCAGCGTTGACTCGGCTCTCTTGGGGTAGTTTTGTAATCTCGTGTTTAGCTCAGAATGTATACCTAGGGTTTCAGAATGTATGCCTATAAATAGCTGAGCTTAAAGCCAAAATAAAGTGTGCCTTTCTTTATTTAGGTTTTAGAATTAAATTCTGTTCTTAGTTATCTTTTTTATGAAAAATTGTAGTGAGTTTTATGAGCGTTATTAATAAAAAAAATAGTTCTTTATTTATCTTGCATGTCTATTCATTTTTTGCAATTTTTTATTTGTTAATCTAGTCGTTTTATTTTATAGTTGTTTTCTTTTGTTATTATTCTTCTTCTATTTTCTTTATCTTTAAACAACGATGATGCTTGAGTAAGATCTTTGCCAAGGTAAGGTCTCAAATAGCTAGTTGTAATTTCTTCTTAACCTTATTTCTTTCTACCTTCCTTTTTGTTTTATTCTTTTTAATGGGTGAGTAATCTCTCACTTGTTAGGGCAGGAGAAGGAAAGTTTGAGAGATAGAAATCTCTCTCACTCTTTTCTTTACCCAACACCTTAATTCGAACTCTCTTTAATTGAACCACAATCCGCTCACAACGGCACCCTATCCTACATGATAGCGATGATTCCATAGTTAGACCGGTTGTAGTTGAATTAACTGGAGGTTAGGGCTAAGAGCCAAGAACGGACGGACAAGGACCAAAACGAAGAAACTAAGCATGGAAAGCCTAGCTTATACTTGCAAGTTCCTTCCTAGTCGTGCTAATCCCTATTGTTGTCGATTTCCTTAACACCGATATTAAGAAGGGTATTGAGAGAAGTGAGAAATTTCTAACTCGAACTAACCTAATCCTAACCCTCGCAAGTTCTTTATCATCTTTTATCTCATTAGTAGACCTTAAAACAAAACTCAAAATATTTGGTTTTAACTCGTTAAAACATAAAGAAAAAGATTCCATCTACCTGTGGATCGACCCGTACTCAACCGGCTAGCTACCAAGCGAAACCGTCGTGATTGCGATAATTAAAAATTTAAGCACGCGGAAAAAACGCGACAATCAAATGGCGCTATTGCCGGTGAGACGGTAGTTTATTTCTTTGTGTAATTTCGGGTTAATTTTAAAAAAAATTAAAAATTATAAAAATTGAAAAATATAAAAACAAAACAAAAAAATCATCTTGTTATTTTTTATTAGTTTTTGTGCAAGTGTGCAGGATAGGAAGAAGGTCTAGTTCAGTTCTGGAGCAAACTCAGTGAACAAATTAAGATTCAGGGGTTCTAGACTGGAAGAGGAGAACCAACTTAACACAGAGAAGAGTTTAGAAGATCAAAACGCTCTGTTCTGCTGTGGAACCGCGGCACAAGTGCCGTTTTAACCGTAGAACCGCGGTCAACTGCTGACATCAGCAGACAAAATTCTCTGTGAGTATCTCATTTCTCTTCTCCCCTCCTCTGAACTCCACTGAAATATTTTTCTGCAGCATTCTTTACACAAATTCTCTTCCCCTCTCCAAAAAACTGTTTTTGTGCAGGATTCTTTGCGCCGCCGCCAAATAAATTTTTTTTGCAAGTGATTTAGATTTTTGGTTGTTACTGTTTTGCATAAATAATACGGAATTTAAGGGGCTATAACACCAATTCAGATTGGGTGGGGATTTCATCACCCTTCCTAAGACCCCAAAAATCACTAAAAGCATACGCATCACCCTTAAGCTTAATTAAAAAATATCTAGACTCGGCCAACTAAGGACTGTCGTGCTCAATAGGACAGAGGAAGGTTGTGGGGATTCAATCGTTTATCTAAACTTGACTTTATGGTGCATAGGCTAGACAAGTGAGAAAGGTAATTTTAAAAGGCCCGTCTCACGGTGATTCGTGAGCGAAACCCTCCTTTCTTCATTTGTGCTTACCTGGCCACAATTGGCAGTGAAGAGACGATTTGAGGGTTATCTCACAAATTGTCACTTTAGAACAGTTAGGAGCGGTCTAGTTGGACTTTAAAGACCCTAGCTCTAGGTGTGTTTGTGCATATTGTGATTGTGATTGTGCCTATAAAAAGTTAGTCCCATAATTCCGTATTCTTTCAAACAAACAATTTTTAAAAAAAACTCCAAAAACAAACATTTTTTTAAAAAAAACTAAAAAAAATACCACTTCCTTCCCTCCCTACCTTTTCACTCTTCTAACATGGGTACCCTACCTTGCGAAACTCTTGTCGAACTTTGATACCCGCAACCAGACATAACTTCCTACGGTTCTTGCTTTAGCCAAACGTCGAACGATCCATCCATGCCAAAAATATCTTTGAAAGATCAGATAGACGCGTCTAGGACGAACAACTGGACTCCGCAATCCACTTTATATCAACCGTTTCAACCTACCCCACCTTCTTACTTTAATACCCCTTTTGAGAGTTCTGTTGTAACTCCAATACCTATGTCTATTGCTGAACGAATTGAACAATCCCGTAGCCGATCTTTCACTCCTTTCCCTATTTCAAATTCTTGGGATCAACAAATCCATTCACTTTCTTATCCAAATGTTGATCCTACCCCAGTCCAACCATTCAATTTCTACCAGTCTTACCCGACTTTTGCAACTTCCTGGACATTTCTTCTGAACAGCCATTTGGGAGTTTTCAGTATCCAAACAATTTTGAATCTTTTACTGAAACTCCTTCACAACCCATGTCTAATCTGGAACAATCGTTGGAAGACTTTAGGGTAGCATCATGCCAACAGATTATGAATTTGAATGCGTCCATGGCCGTGCTCATACAACCTAGTGACCCGGCAGCTAGTTTCCAACTAGCTCTAAATTTTCCAATGTATGATGAGGCGGTTGGACAGATTGAGAATTTGAGTGGAGAGAGTGAGCTGTGCACCCTTCCAAATCAAACCTACCCATCCCCAATTAAATCCCACAACTCCGGTTTTGAATGTCTATCAAGTGTCCCAAATGATTCACCAGTTGAAGATAGAACGTTTAATGAGTTGTGCGACTTTGTAGTGTTTGATTTACCTGATTGTGAAGGGTCCCTTTCGAGTGAAACCATTACCAATCCTTTTGACCTCTACACCCCCATCTTAGAACCTAAATTGATTGATATCCATGCTTTTGATGAGGTGTCTGAGAAATTTAATTTTCACTCGATCGAGAATATTGACGCTGGGAATATTTTGGATGATGAACCTACAGATTTGGATGAGTTTCTCTCTTCAATTCATCATCCTGAGTCATTATCTCTTTTTCCCGAACTTCATATGCGTCTGGATTTTGATGATAATTGCATGGATGAGATAACTTTTGAGGATAGTATTGAGGATGAACCAGTTTTGTTTGATGTGTTAGATTTTCCAATTCATCCTGTCCCTTCCACTGACTGTGTACACCCTCCTGAACCTTTAACGGTTACCCTTCCTCAATCACTCCCCTTCATCCTTTCCATCGTTCCGACTGAGCAAGAAACCATATCACTTTCATTTCTTGTGTCTGGTTTACCAAGTTCGGCGTATCCAAATTTTCTCACGAACCTTGAGGAATTTGACTCCATTTCTCGACGGGTTGATAGATTAGCACAATCACTTTTTACACATCAGTCATCACAATTTGTGCTAATTTATTCACTCAATTTACACCCTCAAGTTCATACTACACTTCTTTCTCCCTTCCGCCATTCTTCTCCTAATATACCGAGACCGTATTCCACCTCTCTTCCCATACGATCCCGCGTATTCTCCATTTCTTTTCTCTTCGCATTCTTTCACCAACCAACACACTATAGAGATAGAATATTTGAATGGTTGGTGCTCACTTTTGGACTTTGTAAGGCCTTGTATAGATTGATACTGTTCTCTTTTCCCCCCTAATCCTGAAATTCACCACTTAAACAGTGGAAACATTGTTTTACTTAAGTTTGGAGGGGACCTTTTTTATGTATATATTTATTGGTTTGCTTTTTATTTTGTTTAAAATTTTCTTTTAGGGAGCGCCGACAATTTTGACCCTCTTGGTGTAGTCTGACAGTGAGGGCACTGTCAAGTTTAAGTTTGGGGGTATGCTCGGTAAGCTTTCTTCCTTCGCATTCATGTGTATATTTTTTGCATTTGCATACTTATTTTAAAACCCATAAAAATCAAAAATTTTACAAAAATATAATGGCTTATTGCATACTTATGACACTAGCTTGACGGGATTTTGTGGGTGTAATCCGCTGAAAAGCCTCAGGAGACAACACTTCTCCTACTAGGGACACCTAGAAGTTTAATGGCTTATTGCACGAGCTCAGTGCAATCGCGTTCCCTGCGAAAGTGAGCTTAGGACTTTCTGATTAAATTGGTTTTGCTCGAGACGAGCAAAAGATAAGTTTGGGGGGTATTTGTTCATATCAGATTTTTGTATTTTTATTTTTATATTGCCCATTCTTGATCACAATGCATATAGGTAGGTACGTTTGATCTATGTTTGCTGAATAATTGCAGGTTACAGGTTCTCAGCTCTTTACAGTGAAATTCATGAAAAGTCGCAACAAATGCGGGACTGCGACCAACAACAGATGAATACTGATCTCCGTATGATGCCGCCTACCAGTTCAAGGGACAAAATGGCAGATCATTGGTCACTTCACTGCACAAAGCACAAGGGCAGCACAAGATCCAGGACTTCAACGCGGAGCTCAATAAACAAAAGTCCACTTCTGAAAATCTGGAAGAAAACTGAAGAGATTCTGAGAAACCAAGTGTACAAAACATAATAGAACAGCAACATGGAGAAGCCCTGAAAAGATGGTCCCCCAATTCCACCAAATGGCCGCAGAACCGCGGCCAAATAGGCACTTCTGCCGCGGTTCCGCGGCCGCGTCTGAACAGTGTTGGTGGCAGTTGAAGTAGCGTTGACTCGGCTCTCTTGGGGTAGTTTTGTAATCTCGTGTTTAGCTCAGAATGTATACCTAGGGTTTCAGAATGTATGCCTATAAATAGCAGAGCTTAAAGCCAAAATAAAGTGTGCCTTTCTTTATTTAGGTTTTAGAATTAAATTCTGTTCTTAGGTTTTTTTTTTTATGAAAAATTGTAGTGAGTTTTATGAGCGTTGATTAATAAAAAAAAAGAGAGAGTTCTTTATTTATCTTGCATGTCTATTCATTTTTTGCAATTTTTTATTTGTTAATCTAGTCACTTTATTTTATAGTTGTTTTCTTTTGTTATTCTTCTTCTTCTATTTTCTTTATCTTTAAACAACGATGATACTTGAGTAAAATCCTTGTCAAGGTGAGGTCTCAAATAGCTAGTTGTAATTTCTTCTTAACCTCATTTCTTTCTACGTTCCTTTTTGTTTTATTCTTTTTAATGGGTGAGTAATCTCTCACTTGTTAGGGCAGGAGAAGGAAAATTTGAAAGAAGGAAATCTCTCTCACTCTTTTCTTTGCCCAACACCTTAATTCGGACTCCTTTTAATTGAACCACAATCCGCTCACTACGGCATCCTATCCTACATGATAGCGGTGATTCCATAGTTAGACCGGTTATGGTTGAATTAACCAGAGGTTAGGGTTATAAGCCAAGAACAGACGGACAAGGACCAAAAGGAAGAAACTAAGCATGTAAATCCTAGCTTATACTTGCAAGTTCCTTCCTAGTCGTGCTAATCCCCCTTGTTGCCGATTACCTTAACACCGATATTAAGAAGGCCATTGAGAGAAGTGAGAAATTCCTAACTCGAACTAACATAATCCTAACCCTAGCAAGTTCTTTATCATCTTTTATCTCATTAGTAGACCTTAAAACAAAACTCAAAATATTTGATTTTAACTCGTTAAAACATAAAGAAAAAGATTCCATCTTCCTATGGATCGACCCGTACTCAACCGGCTAGCTACCAAGGGAAACCGTCTTGATTGCGGTAGTTAAAAATTTAAGCACGCAGAAAAAACACGACAATCAGCACACCTCATTCCGACTGCTGAGATCAGGTCTAGACGATTTCAGTAAGGGTTAGATCCAGAGATCCAAGCTGCCATAGCTACAGGGGATTTCCCAACCCACGACCTAGTTCTGAAAGCTGCCCGCCGATATGAGGCAGTAGTGAAGGAGAAGGGCAGACCCAATCTGCCGGAGTGAAGCGCCCTGCCACTCAGATGGCAGGAGGAGCCTCTTCAATATCAACTTTTGAACCTAGGAGACCGGAAGAAACAAATAACCGGCCAAGTCCAGATTTTTGCTACTACTACAAGAGGGATGGACACCTGTGGAAGGACCGTAGGCGCGCAAAAGGACTGTGCTTAGTTTGTGGCGCATCCAATCATGGAATTGGAACATGTCCTTATATATGCAACCCAGCTCCAACAAACACCAACTATCCGCAGCGGCCAGTTATCCAGGCATCTGCACCTCGACTTACACTCACAGCTCCACCCCCACATGGACCTCCTGCACAGCCTCCACGCCAATTCCATCAGGCACTGAGGAACATGCCTCGAGGGCAGAGGAACATGCCCCAAGGACAGAGGAATGTGCTTCCAGCTAGGAGGAATGTACCCAGGCGACAGGCTTTCACTTTAGCGGCCGTAGAAGCCGAGACTGTAGACCAAGGTAACCCTGGTAATTCCCGCACATCTTTTTCAATATATACAAAACTTTTGCATTCTTTCGTTCTTCCAAATATTTTTATGCACTATCACTAGTTCTATCACCATTACTAACATTAAACTTTTCTTGAATCTATTACACTTTCCTTGTACAAATTTCGAGAGCGAAATTTTTATAAGGAGGATGGAATGTAACAACCGTAAACTTTCTGTACAAATTTTTTTCAAAGTACCGAGAGGAATACTTAAGCCTGAGCACAAGTTATAAATTTAAATTGCTTTTGAACAGTAAGAAAGCACTTGTATCTCATTGGTAAATCCTTGCACTGCTGTGACGTAGCCCTTGTGATCGAATCCCCTCAGCCACATATATTTTTTATTGACTTTTCTTGTAAACTTTTAGAAGCTCAAAGGTTTGCACGTGCACTGCACGTAAAATGAAAAGTCACAAAGTAAACAAATATGTGGGAAATGATATACCAACAGACAGGGACACGTGGCAAAGATCCAAGCCCAACCCACCGAAATTGGACCTACGATATGTTCTTGGGGGCCGGCACCGCTTGTCCCACCCGTAGCAAATGCTACAAAATTCTAACCCTAACACCCCTTGGCCTACCCCACTCTTCCCATACTGTTTGATTTTTCTGCATATTAACAGAGAGTGATAATTCACCTCTTAAATCCATTTTTAATGCACATTTTAATTCTTTCTTCATTATCCTAAATCCTAATTTTCCCTATAAATGCAACCCTACATTTTGGCCCTCCTCATTCAGAAATTCCATGCCAAAACTCTCAAAAAAAATTCTAAGTCTAAAAAGTTGTACAAGTGAAGTTAGCTCAAGGCCAAGTTCCGGCAACGTTTCAGGAAAAATTCGGCGACGAAACGACTCCCCGACGATCCCAAAATCATCCCTTACCTCTTCTCTCTAATTCCAACCATTAAGTTCCCTCTTTCTCCCTTCTCTTCTATTAAAATGAATTCATTTTTAAAAACTAGTCGGAAGCGGAGTTAATCCGACTTCCGATTCTATTTTAACTAAAAACACAATTTTTCTTTAGAACAAATTCACCATCTTTTTGTATATTCTTTAGCAATCATAAACAAACACATTAGAATAAGTTTCATCTCAAAATAATCTGTATTATAACTTCTATTTCAGTTTTACAGTAAAATACCATCATATTTACATACGACATTGCTTATTCATTTTGATCATATTACCTTTAAAAAACTCACAAGGTAATGATCTACCTCATCAAAACACGCATTCTTGATATAGCACGATGACTTTTGGAACATTAGATTATGGGAATTTACAAATTTACAATAAAATACCATAAACATTCAAAAACCGTTTTCTTTAAAAGTGTATTATTTAATTTCTTGCAAATGCGCCTCTACAACCAATTTTGGGGAACACCGATCGTGATGGTGCGGGTTATCGCACATCCTCGGGCCTAGTAGAGTGAGATGCAGACCTCCTCACGGAGCATTCGATCTCGATAGAATTTTTAATGCAATTTTTAAGAAAAATGTGATTTCTATTTAATAAATAAATTCTATTTTTATAAATATATACATATAAATATTATCAAAATATCTACTTTAAATATACATTATATATATTCCATGTTTTCTAAATCAAAGGAATCACAAATTTCACGAAACTACCATTACAAATCAATACAAGTCCAATATTACATTAAAACGCCATATACAATGTAATCTAGGTTCTATTCACTAGAAAACTTTATTTTATAAAAATTACAACTATGAAAACCCTAAAGACGATAATTAAATACTTGAGGTGTATTTTGAAAATATATCAAAACTATTTTTCTTAAAACCCCCTCAAGTTATATTAATTTACAATAAGACCCTAGTAAATATAGGTGTAAGCGGGACCAGTTCTCTTAAGCCTCAGGAAGCCGGAGAATATGGGTGCTTGCATATCTAAGGTAGACAATCTAAAAATGGTGTTATCAATACGGTAATTATCTTGGAAAAAGACACAAATCCTGTCGTCCATGTGCAACAGTTACCGATAATATCAAAACTAATTCAGGACTTCAATTCATTGTAAAGTGTCTGACTCAGGCTGAGTCTCAGTCTAATCTGAAATCAATCAATCAATCTATCCTTGAATATGATTCAAGTATAACTCCAATTCAACATGAATCCATTTATACCAGAATTCAATCTATATCAACTTGACAAGACTTGAACCGGACCATGGATATACTCTGTTTACATGCCTATCCATTTATATCCATTCCGTTTATATGATATCATGGTTTCGGAAAGTCTTCCATTTACAAACAAGACAATGCAAACAATACAAGAGATATTACGGGGTATTTAAGGAGTAGACCAGTACGGAACATGTTAAAGGTGGCACGAGATGGTCACTAAAAGACGTAACTATACATCCATGCCTTTGTTCCGTGGTTTTATCGACGAAGCCTTGTAATACGGGTTACCAAAGTCCACGGTGTAAGTTCGACTCCTCTCGTATACACTGGCATCTTCTGTACTAAACTATAAACAACTTCGTTAACATAACAATCAAACATCATAACAGTTATATTCTCCCACCTGTCTATTCTATTTATTTCTTTCTTTGGGATTTACCAAGCGATTGTTCGCTGACGACATTCCTATTTCTCTTCTTTCTATGGAATGTTGTCAGGAGGACCCGACTCCGAAGAGTTTAAGACCAGCCCGAAGCACTTGGAGCAAACCACTGAGCAAAATGACCATTAGACTTTACTTTTGTTGGCTATAGTGCCCTCAAGTCAATTATTGGATCACAAGCACGTGATTGCAATGATTGAGGAAGGACCTATACCGGTAGAACAGTCTTACTAAAGATGATAGTATGCTATCTGGTTTCTATTTATCATCATGTACATGCTTCAGGTGACATTACAGATCACTATTACATGTTGATAGAGCCCTAGGATTCTTGCTTGACTACCAGCAGTATGATGGCGATCATATACGTGAGAATTGGGTAGTCTATAAGAACATCCTTAAAGTGTCTCTAGTCGTGGGAGTTTCGTGACTGGGCATCGATACTCCGAGAGTAGACAAGTGTATACAAATCGAGACCCCGACGAGGGGCGATGGCCGGTCTCACAAGCCATTGGTGTCAGTTGGTTCACCTAAGATGTATACAGGTGCTCATTAGGTTATAAGTACACCGGACGGACTTGCCGGGAACATGCTAGTTGGTATTATATCTATCGTCGGATAGCAGTTCCCTGGTGACATGTGTACAGGTTAGTCTATCGACCTGAGATCGTTATTTGTCTCGTGTGAGTTCCCACTGTGCTTTGATTACTACCTTACCACGGCTCAAAAGAGTCGAGCAATCAGGTTTTACAGTCCCGAGCCACATGGTGGCAGTGAGCGGATCGGCAGGGGTTTCGTCTCTCCCGGTATTGAGGGTGATATCGCGCTGTGTCTGGAGGGCCATTACAAAAAGTCCCTGGCCAGGGCAAGTGAGATTTACTGGTAGGTATTCCAGTAGTTTCTCAGGGTATTCTGGGCTACACTCCGACATGACTTATACCGCTATTGGGGGTCTGATGTTTACCATCCCCCTAGGCCCCATATGCGATACTCATAGACGAACAGACCGGAATGTACGGATATTGTCACTGACAGGCTCAGTAGAGTTTCAGGATGAGTTCGCTCGTCGGCCTCCCTTTTGCTCAATACCTGGGTAGCCGTTACGTACAGCTAGTGCCACTGACGTGCTTGTGGTTAAACCCACTGCCAGCGTATTGATAAGTCTTTAGAGTCCTACATAGGGGGTTTCCCTAATTCGGGCGAAACGTTGTAGAGGCCGTATGGTATTATGGCATGGTTCGATCATATACGTGCACTCGTGCACGGATCATGATCGGACGGATCATACTAGCGGGCTTTGGTTTAAGTCGGATCCTAGTATTAGATTGTTGGATTACTTTCGTCTCGTAGTATTCGTATTCAATCGGAATACGGATGCAGGTATGTATATACAGATGAGGGGTATTCTTGTAATTCGTTACGAGTTTACTTTTGAAGCTACCATTTCTTTTCTTGATTTAAACTTTTGGTTTAAAGTTTAATTTGGTGGAAATTGTGAGCATAAGTTTTGGCATGAGGCATTGATGGTAGCATGTGCTCACTTGTGACTCATGGTGTTGGGTCTAGTGTGCATTGATGGTGGCACATGTTCTCTTGGTGACTCATGGTGTTGGGTTGGGTGAAATAATTGTGTTGGGATTATTCTTTTCTTCACTTGCCCACACAATTACTACACACAACACACACAAAAATGAAGCAGACATTTTTCTTTAGCTCTTTTTCTTTAGCTCATTTTCTTGTGCTCACAAGTTCTTCACCACTTGGCTTCTTCTTCACCTCCACCCTAACATGCCTCATGTGTTGAGCAACCTAGGGTTTATTGAGACAAAGTATTCACACACACTCTCTACTTTATCTTGGGCATCTAGGCTAGCAAACTAGTTGCTCGAGTTGCTTCAGTTTTTGAAGCGGGATCCCGCATTACTAATCCTCGACGTGGATCGTCTTCGACAAAGCGAGACTGGAGAGCGAAATTCATCGGGGCAACCGCGATGAGCAAGGACAGAGGTTGAAGACCGAAGGACACAGATCGATCGGTATAACCTCTCTAAACTCTTTACAGTAGAACTAGTATAGGGTTAATGGCACGATCCGGGTTTTAGGGTTACGTTAGCGCCAGTTTCTAAAATTTTTATTCCGCGTTTGGCCACGGATTGATGGCCGGGGCACTGGCGTAGCCTTACATGGTATCAGAGCCAAACCATTAACCTAATACTAGTTGGTTTAGACAATGTTAAAGTATCGAAACCGAAACAAACCCGAAACATCACCCACTGCATTCCAGTTTCTGTCGATTTACAAAGTGTCTTCAAAAATTATTTTAACAACTGCAGAAGACTACTGACCTCACCACTAGACTACACACCAAACACGAGCCCCTAACTCTTCAATTGGACCGGCCACATGGTGTTAAAATCCGGCCAGGCCGGTTTGTTTGGGGAATTGGGACTCCGTATTTGTACTGTGGTCTAGTCTCTGGAATATTAGTTCAATGGTGTTGTTAGTTTATCCCATTTTGGATATAGTTTTATCTAGTTGTTTCGGGCTATTCGGGGTTATTTTGAACTCGATAATTTCTAACATTGTTTAAAGTTTGCAGTACTTACATTACTATCTACGACCGTGAATTTCATTCGAGCGGTACAACTTGTCTAATTACTATAGCTCTTTTAGACGGTTTTGTGAACGTGACATTCACGTTGATGTTCTGTGTTGTGATGTGATGTTGCGGATTGTCGTGGTGGATAGCTTGGTTGCAATGATAGTACAGTTTAGTTTTATTTATACATTTGATATCACAGGACGAGTGTCCGACATGTGGACTGCCGTCACTACCTGTTTGTATATTATTCTTTTGGGGCACGACCGGGTTGAGGTCGATGTACCCATTGTACATATTTTCTTTTTTATACTAGGATTACCCCATGATAGAGTGCACGGATTATAGGGTTCTGGAGGGCAACGGATCCGCATCTCATGGCGTTGAGACAGAAGGGGCCTCACTCTAGAATTAGCAGGCTATTCACTGCACTCGCAGGGGGTACAGGTTGACCCAAGGAGGGGTGCTCAAGTTACCGGATTTTGTGAAGTGCTGGGTGGCCCATTCACTTTCCTGAAGGGGGCTGCCTCGCTTCTAGTTTTGGCGGGTAACTTGCCGCGCTCGTAAGGGTCTAGGTTTTCATTGCACAGGCTATCCACACGACCAGGGGAATGTCGGGTTTCATGTGGGGCTCAAAGGAAACCCGGGGCTCCCAGATTATCTGTATTGTTCTGTGATGCTTATTACTTATCTGTGATGTTGCATTTATCACGCATGGAGCGATTATTATATATTGATATATATACCAATAGAAGTTGTATATGTTTTACACCCGCGCTAGTCCAGTCCCCGCTCTGTCGTTAATTAAGTAACCTAACGGGTGATGACAGGACCCAGTGGCGAATGCGGATGGCATATACGTACATCATATTTTCGTTCTTTTCTGGTATGATTAATTGACAGGACTACGTTGATTCAGATCAATGCAAGTAAAACAGACCTATATGATGTTGTTGGAACATTTTAAAAAAAAGTTGTTATTACAAGGACGTTCTCCTTTGTTTTGCACAGCGGTATTCGGTTATGAATATCCATCACCTCATTCGACAAGGCAAGGGCCGAGAACCCTTCATCGGGAGTGACCCCTTGGGCAGAGGTTTGCGTCAGGGTAATAACTTCACTATAGTCGATTACTTTTTGCTTTGCATAGCGGTATTCGGTTATGAATATCCAGCACCTCATTCTACGAGGAAAGAGCCGAGATCCCTTCACCGGGAGTGACCTATTTAGCAAAGGTTTTTGCCACTATATATTTGTAAAAAGCTATCCAGTTCCTTCAACGATATCAAGTTCATTACGTTAAAGGTTTTTCACCAAAAACCATTCGTAGCCCTCTGTCATTTCATACGGGTAGCACTTAGTATTCAGGCTATGTATGTTGGTCTTCGTCAAGGCATAGTGTATGGTAGCTATTTGTTACTTTTCTGTTGCATATATAAATCCGTTGGTTTGGGACAGTCATACTACTATTTTGGCCTTCGTCAAGGGTATGTACGGGTGGGTTCAATTAATCTAGATAATGACGGGTAGAACTTGACATGTGACTTATGATATGTTGGCCTTCGTCAAGGTCATAAGAGCATGGGGTAGAAATCACATCGGGAGTTTCAAACATACAGGAAACTTACCAGGCATGCGCATACCTTCTGGAGTATGATAACGTGAGTGGATTCCATCAGGTTATCATACGATGATAGTTGGATCCCGATACCCACTGATGAGTTGGTTTACTCCTCGGGTGATTTTAGATGATCCCGACTAATTCTTCTTTCAGGTTTGGAGGAGAATTTGAGGATACAGTGGGAGACATCCTGATTAGATAAAGTGATTAACCATTCTGATCTAGGTTAGAGTGCACGCACAGTATTTCATTTCTCTCTCTCTTTAGCAGCGACCATGTCCCGACCTTAGACTATGACTCAGTGACCAAGTTAACCGAACTTTCTTAAAACACTGGCTTTTGGATTTTCTGAGTTGCATACTTCATTGTCACTCCTACTTTTTACCCTTTGCTTTTCTCCAAAACAGTCCGTATCACTACGAAGATCCCATTTTCATTGGATATGACCATCGTATAGTTACATACGAACTCGAAGAAACTTGTTCCAGATTCGGGGATGGTTTCCGGTTCTGAAGAAAATGAATAGGACTATTCAGTTGTCTTTTCCTTTTACTTTCTCTCAGGTTATGAGGGCTCCTAGGATTAGGAGAGGGTACACCTATTACGCTTATTGGATAGTCTTCTTCCAAACCATAGGCAGGTGCCGAAAGGTAGGGAATGAAGAAAACCGATTAGCCTAAGTGCAGTGTACAGGAGGTAATAAGTAAAGATAAATAAAGGGATTAGAAAGAGGGCAAAGTAAATTGCTACTGCTATCATTCATGACTAAACCGTGTAGTTCATCGCCACTCCTATTTCACCTTTGCATTTCTCAGGTTCAGGAGAAATTGAATAGGATTTTTCAAGTTGTCTTTTATCAATACCTTCTCTCAGATTGCGAGGGCTTCTTAGATTAGAAGGGTACACCTATTACGCTTATTGGATAGTCTTCTTTCAAACCATAGGCTGGTGCCGAATGGTAGGGAAAGAAGAAAACCATTTAGGCTAAAGATGGTGTACAGGAGGTAATGAGTAAAGACAAATAAAGGGATTTGGAGAGATGGAAAGGAAATATACGGTTACAGTCATGAATCTGATAGTGGAAGAGGCATTACTAGGAATACCCGGATACCCCTTCGAAACATTTTCATGTTTCAGTTTCACTATGGATTGTTAATTGAAAACCGATTTCCCAATTAGATCCTTACTCCAGGGTATGTATTTACCAGGTTTGATTCTCATATCTGTATGGTTTTATAGATGATGAGTGGGAGTAAGTTATTAGGAATTAGGTGATTATATTCTCATTATATCGGAATTCGTTGTAATTGGTGATATTTGAGGAAATCGCCTTGGTTGTTTGCCTGATGGCAAATATTTGGTTTTGAATATCCGTTGCTTTGCGCCAATTTCAAACTGATATATCTGTACGTTTATTTTATAAAGTGAGATATAACTTTTTGAAATTATGTCCATGACATTTACCTATATCAGTTGATGGTTAGGTAAAGAGCATTAAACAGCGGTGTAATTCTTCTTAACCATAAGTACAGTTTTCAACCTACGACACATAGGGTATAAATTATTAAACTCAGGGGACTTATATAAAGTATTGTATGTTTTCCAGTGTCCATTAGGACAGAGGGGTTGGTCCTCGTAGTATATTCTATTTACTTATGACTTCTCCAGTTTTAGACATGTGTTTCGTAGAAATACAAGGTCCAAGTTTTGAGAAGTAATAGGTACAAGAATAAAGTAGAGAACCATGTGTTGCAAGTATCAGGATTCTTCAAGGTGATCGAAAATGTAGATACTTGTGTTTGGTATTCAGTTGATAGTAATGGTTTTGAGAAACTTGTTTCTCTTTCAGGTTACTCATATTTGGATGCACTCCTAAGTTGAGTAATGTTGATCGGCCTCTCTCCATTTAGTTGACATGCACTGGAGACAGCTGCATGATTTGAATCTGGTTCCAATTAAATCAGTGCCTCTGTTTCTATATTGTATATAGAATAGTTCATATCTTAACGATGTTAAGGTACATGGAGTTGTCCGGCTTATGCTTAAAACCAGATTCTGGATAACTCAAGGCACGTTTCAGTAATGGCAGTTTGTGGGTTTTCCTAGGCTATGACGAGGGTTAACTTTCTACCATCTGGAAGATCCATAGAAATATTGTTCTTGACTCGCCACAGTTTTAGTAAAATGGACTTTTTCAGAAAACAGTAGTGGGAGTATGGTAGAACTAGAAGTGATTCCAGAACCACAGACGATTACTGAAAATTTAATAAGAACCTAAAGATTCAATCAGGTTTGACATTCCATTAGCCACTCCGCAGATATGGTGGGTAACCTCAGGCATCCGAGAGGTACTTCGGTATTCTCAAAGACGGTGACAGGGAGGTTCTTGTTTACCCAGACTTGCCATTACTACTGTTCTAGTCTAAGAGACCCGACAACAGGATGAGTATAGCGTCGTTCTAAACTAGCTTTAGAAGTGCACGTGTATATGACTCTACCAGAGGGTTGTTATAGTCGGTGGGAGCAACGGAAGCATAGTGGACAAGTAGTTTATGTCTATTTATAAACTAAAGCAGATATAGCGGAGATAGATCATCTGTTTTTGATATGAAAGTCATAGGCTTTGACTTCATCAGAATAGGAGATGGATCTGTTAAGAAAGTAGTAGGGTGTGATGTCCTGATATTTGGATGACATACACATAGTAGGAAGTGAAATTCCTATACTAAGATCGGTTATACTATGATTGTCACACAGTGGTTTCTCCATACAGGATAGGAATATTATATTAGGCATTCTGGTTACTAGATCTATGGTTTTAGATCTAGGTTTGGGTAGTGTCCCAATCTGGATACTTAGACAGCATTCTAAAAGTGTTTTGGAATGGACGACTCCTGGTATGGTGGTGTACCTGCAGGTGATGGAGTCACCCTCTCTAAAGGTGTCTTACAGACTGAAGTGGAGAGGGATGTGCATGATTGGCATATCACTTGCTTAGGCAATTGAGTCAATCATGAGATGTCAAGTACCACACCAAATGTTGTTTTTGCACTAACTGCAATAAGTTTATATTAATCCAATCCTGGAGAAACATTCGGGAGCAGTTTATGAGCATAAGTGGATGTTCTAGGGATATAATAACGGCAGACTCTTTCGGAAGACGGTTATCATTCCAGGCTTCCAAGGTGACCTGGATGACAGAGTGACTGTCAAAGTTATTGTTTTCCCTCTGACGAGGGGCAGTAGTTTGGACAGGTGGTCCAAGCGGATACTAAGGGGGGCATGACGCAGGATACCGATTAAATTCAGTTGACGATACAGTCTAAGAAGTTTGCTGGATTTGGAGTTCATTTATGAAGTGGGTCCCATCAGATATCCAGACATATTCTAAGACAGGTATTGCTCATTTCGGGAGATGGTTTTCTCCGCGAACTTGAGATAAAGAGAGAGATAGAAAGAAACATTAGAGCGGATCCACTCACTGAGGCTATTTCTCGAACGCAAGAGTTTCACAGACAGGCTTTGTGAGACTGATCAGTAAAGAAGTTGGGTGTTCGGTATCACACGGGCTGTGAGTATGCGGCATCGCAATAATTAGCCTTAAGTGCAAATGGGAGATTGTTGGCTATAGTGCCATCAAGTCAATTATTAGATCACAGGCATATTATTGCAATGATTGAGGGAGGACCTATACCGGTAGAACAATCTTACTCAAGATGATAGTATGCTATCTAGTTTCTCTTTATCATCATGTACATGCTTCAGGTGACATTACAGATCACTATTACATGTTGATAGATCCCTTAGGATTCTTGCTTGACTACCAGCAGTATGATGGCGATCATATACGTGAGAGTTGGGTAGTCTATAAGCACATCGTTAAAGTGTCCCTAGTCGTGGGAGTTTCGAGACTGGGCATCGATACTCCGAGAGTAGACTAGTGTATACAAATCGAGACCCCGACGAGGGGCGATGGCCGGTCTCACAAGAAATTGGTGTCAGTTGGTTCACCTAAGATGTATACAGGTGCTTATTGGAATATGAGTACACCGGACGAACTCGCTGAGAACATGCTAGTTGGTATTATACCTATCATCGGATAGCAGTTCCCTGGTGACATGTGTACAGGTTAGTCTATCGACCTGAGATCGTCATTTGTCTCGTGTGAGTTCCCACTGTGCTTTGATTACTACCCTACCACGTCTCAAAGGAGTCGTGCAAACAGGTTTTAGTTGGGTATAGTCCCGAGCCACATGGAGGCAGTGAGCGGATCGGCAGGGGTTTCGTCGCTCCCTGTATTGAGGGTGATATCGCGCTGTGTCTGGAGGGCCATTACACAAAGTCCCTGGCAAGGGCAAGTGAGATTTACTGGTAGGTATTCCAGTAGTTTCTCAGGGTGTTCTGGGCTACACTTCGACACGACTTATACCGCTATTGGGGGTCTGACGTTTACCATCCCCCTAGGCCCCATATGCGATACTCATAGACGAACGGACCGGACTGTACGGATATTGTCACTGACAGGCTCAGTAGAGTTTCAGGATGAGTTCGCTCGTCGGCCTCCCTTTCGCTCAATACCCGGGTAGCCGTTACGTACAGCTAGTGCTACTGACGTGCTTGTGGTTAAACCTACTGCCAGCGTATTGATGAGTCTTTAGAGTCCTATATAGGGGGTTTCCTTAATTCGGGCGAAACGTTGTAGAGGCCGTATGGTATTATGGCAGGGTTCGATCATATACGTGCACTCATGCACGGATCATGATCGGACGGATCATACTAGTACGCTTTGGTTTAAGTCGGATCCTAGTATTAGATTGTTGGATTACTTTCATCTCGTAATATTCGTATTCAATCGGAATACGGATGCAGGTATGTATATACAGATGAGGGGTATTCTTGTAATTCGTTACGAGTTTACTTTTAAAGTTGCCATTTCTTTTCTTGATTTAATCTTTTGGTTTAAAGTTTAATTTGGTGGAAATTGTGACCATAAGTTTTGGCATGAGGCATTGATGGTAGCATGTGCTCACTTGTGACTCATGGTGTTGGGTCTAGTGTCCATTGATGGTCGCACATGTGCTCTTGGTGACTCATGGTGTTGGGTTGGGTGAAATAATTGTGTTGGGATTATTCTTTTCTTCACTTTCCCACACAACACACACACAAAAATGAAGCAGACATTTTTCTTTAGCTCTTTTTCCTTAGCTCATTTTCTTGTGCTCACAAGTTCATCACCACTTGGCTTCTTCTTCACCTCCACCCTAACATGCCTCATGTGTTGAGCAACCTAGGGTGTATTGAGACAAAGTATTCACACACATTCTCTACTTCATCTTGGGCACCTAGGCTAGCAAACTAGTTGCTAGAGTTGCTTCGGTTTTTGAAGCGAGAGCCCGTATTACTAATCCTCGACGTGGATCGTCTTCGACAAAGCGAGACTGGAGAGCGAACTTCATCGGGTAGCCGCGATGAGCAAGGACAGAGGTTGAAGACCGAAGGACATGGATCGATCGGTATAACCTCTCTAAACTCTTTACAGTAGAACTAGTATAGGGTTAATGGCAAGATCCGGGTTTTAGGGTTACGTTAGAGCCAGTTTCTAAAGTTTTTATTCCGCGTTTGGCCACGGATTGGTGGTCGGGGCACTGGCGTAGCCTTACAACTTTTACTTACTTTTCATTCAGTTCATGCCATTGTTTAGGCATTGCTTTCCATTCTTGTATTTATATTTTCAGTTGTATTATAAAGAAATGTTTAATAAATAAAAGTTGATGTTCAATTATATCTCTTGTCATTTTTCTTATGTGCATTCATTATATTGCTTAGTTACGCTTAGCGTGTTTACTTCTGAGTAAATACGTAACGGACCTCGTCGCGTCTCCTTACCATACACTGGGAAGCGGGGCGTGACAAGCACGAATTATCAGGTTATTAGGGTCTGACGTTTACCACCCTTAGAACTGGTACGCGATACTCTCAAACGAAGAGACTGGACTGTACAGAGATTGTCACAAATAGGCTCAGTAGGGATTCGGATGAGTTTGCTCGTCAGCCTTCTTTTTTGACAGGTACCCGGGTAGCCGTTACGTATAGCTAGTGCCGCTGACGTGCTTGTAGTTATGGATTTATCCAGTAACTCACTGCCGGCGTACTGTCGAGTCTTTAGAGTCCCACACAGAGGGTTTCCCTGGTTCTGGAGAAATGATGTGGTATCCATGTTGGATACGTGCAGGGTTCCGATCGATTGATTGTACTGTGTACCCGGACTTTCGATCGGACAGTTGATAATACTAACCGGCTCGGGATTTGGGCTGGATTATTAAATCGGGTATTGATTTAATAATTTACATATATGTATTTCGATATGTATATTCTAGTATTATGTTGTTTGTGTTATTCTATCTCTTTGGGTATTCGTATTTCGATACAAATACAGGTATGTATATACAGTAGAGTGTAATCCGTATTTATACGGAAAACATTCTAGGAGGTGGACACCTCATTATTAGACTTTTCCATTTATCTTTAATGGAAAAATGAGGTGTAAATAAAGTGAGGGGGTATGGTGTGAACCATGCCTCGATAGTATTGAAAAATGAATTTTCAATTCATTTGTGCTACTATTGAAGCAGGGTTGGATTTTTATATTGTAAAAATCATTTTACAAAACCATGGTGAGGATTTTCTCTCACATGCTTGCTTCATTATTTTCACTCTCACTATTTTCTTCACTCTCCTCTCTAGTTCTTAAGCTCCTCCACCTTCATCTACAACCTCCTCTCTACACTCTCATGTGTTGAGAATCAAGAGAGGAGGGGAGATAGAAACCCATAAAGAACCTCACACTACATCCAAGATACCTTAAACTAGCAATCTAAGGCCTTTAGTTGCTCCACTAGACTCTTAGTGTGGAGCTAGAGCCATGGACAACATCTCTCGGGTGGATCATCTTCGACGGAGGAAGACCGGCCATCAAGTTCCATCCAGGAGAACCGAAGGAGCAAGCAAAGAAGAACAAGCTCGTTCAAGGAGATTCATAGAAGCAAACGAAGAAGAAAGAAAACTGAAGGACATGGGTCTTTTGGTGAGGAATTCATATCATAGTAGTTAGCTCCTCTCATGTTTGCTAGATTGGGTTTATGGAAGATCCTAGATCGGGTTATACTAGCGCTAGTTGTACAAACCCTAAAAAATTTTGTCCCGCAAATGGTCACGGTTGATGGTCAGGGCATCTGTATAACCCAACATGGTATCAGAGCCACCCCATAAACCCTTACTAACTAGTTTAGACAAGTTTAGAATATCGATCGACGGAATTTTTCGAAATCGCAATTCAAAAATCATACCTGCTGCCGTTTTTAAAAAGTGTTCAAAAATTCTACAGAGTATCTTAAAAATCTATGCAGGCTATTTTAGAAGTACCGAAGAAATTTGGGAGCACAATCTTTATATACGGCCGCGGAACCACCGCAGAACATGCTTGTTCGCGGCGGTTCCGTGGTCGAATGGGAGCATTTGTGTACCAATATTATTCTGGAACTCCACTGTTTAGAAATGTGATTTTTGAGAAGTATTTATCTGTCCAAGATTTGTTTGAGTATTGGTTAGCACTTGGGAAAAATACGAAAAAGTTTAGTCGATCGAAATTTTAAATAAGTGTCTATCGTTACATATGTTAGTATCTGCGACCGTGAATATCATTGAGCGGTATAACCCGACTAATTGCTATATATTCTATTAGACGGGTTTGCGAACATGATATTCACATTGATGTTCTGTAATGTGCTGATATTGTGGTTGGATTGTCGTGGTGGACCAATGTTGAAATGGTAGTAGTACAGTTCAAATTCATTTGTATATTCATATTGCGGGGCTAGCGTCCGACATGTGGACAGCCGTCTCTGTCGAATTGTATATTATTTGACTGGGGCAAGACCGGGTTGAAGTCGATGTCACCATTGTAAAAATATTTTTTTTCTTTTCTGTACTAGGATTACCCCACAGTGGAGTGCTCGAATAGCCGGGTTCTAGAGGGAAACAGGCCCGCATCTCATGGCGTTGAGACGAAGGGGGCCTTAGACTAGAATTGGCGGGCTATTTGCCACACTCGTAGGGGGTATAAGATGACCCACGGAGGGGTGCTCAAGTTACCGGATCCCGTGAAGTGCTAGGTGGTCCATTCACTTTGTTGATTGGGGTTACCTCACTTCTGGGATTGGCGGGTAACTTGCCGCGCTCGTAGGGGTCCAGGTTTTCATTGCACGGGCTATCCGCACAACCGGGAACATCGGGTTTTATTTGCGGCTCAAGTGAAACCCGAAGCTCCAAGATTATCTACCATTCTGTGTTGCTTGTTGTTGATCTGTGATGTTGCTTATATCATGGCTGGGAGAAATGTTATATATATATATTTATATATACTAGTAGATGTTGTATATGTTTTGCATCCGCGCTAGTCCAGCCCCCGCTCTGCCGTTAGTTAAGTAACCTAACGGTGCATGACGGGGACCCGTGGCGAATGCGGATGGCATATACGTACATTGTATTTTCGTTCTTTTCTGGTGTGATAGGTTAATTGATGGGACCGCATTAATTTTGATTAATGCAAGAAAAGAAACCTAAAATATACTGTTGGAACAAATTTCGAAAAACTATAGTCATGCTATTTCGCTTTGCATGGTGGTATTCGGTCATGAATATCGAGCACCTCATTCTAGGAGGCAAGAGTCTAGATCCTATCATAGGGAGTGACCTCTTGAGCAAAAGTTTATACTATAAATTACTCGGTTTTCTTCAAAACCACTAGTTTTCAAAAGCGGAGCCTAAACCACTCCTTTTCAAAGCTATCCGGTTCCTTCAACTATATCAAGTTCAATACGTTCACGGTTTTTTCGCCGAGAAAACATCTGTAGCCCTCCATCATTTCGGATAAATAGCATATGGTATTCATGCGGTGTTTGTTGGCCAAAGTCAAAGCATCGTGAATGGTAGCTATATGTTGCTTATCCGTAGCATAGATAGATGCATTGGTTTAGGACAGTCGTACCACCTTGTTGGCCAAAGTCAAGGGTGTGTATGGGTGGGTCTAAATCAATCTGGAAAATGACAGGTAGAACTTGACTTGTGCGTTATGATTTGTTGGCCAAAGTCAAGGTCATAAGCGCTTGGGGCAAAAACCACATCGGGAGTTTCAAACATACAAGAAACTTGGTAGTGTTGCATACCTTCTGGAGTGTGGTGACTAGAGTGGGTTCCATCTACTTTATCATGCAATGATAGTTGGATCTCAATCCCACTGATGAGTAGGATTACTCTTGGGAGATATTTTTCACTTCATAATTAGCTAACTTATTAGGTGTATAGAAAAGTATTAATGGGGTTACGCCTCTGAGGAAATGAGGTTTATTTTAATTAGGTTTGTGCGAGAGCACGGGGAACCTCCCTCGGAGTACCAACACTCACCTGGCTGAACGGTTGGCGTACTTGTAAGGTGCTAATAATCCCAGCTAGTTCTCCTTTTAATGTTTGAAGGAGAATTCGAGGAAACATTGGGAGCCATCCTGATTAGATAAACTAATAACCAATCTAATCTTGCAAGAGCGCACGCTGAGTATTTTTCTCTCTCTCTTCAGGTAGCAACCATTTCACGCCCTAATCAAGATAATAAAATGTATCGCTTGACCGACACGAATTCTTATTTGGGGCTGGGGAACGTGATTTGGCTCTAACTTATGATAACAGTTATGAGTATGAGCAGAGGAAAGAGGATTGCATAAATTCCTTGATGACCCCAACGAAGAAGAATCGTACTATTCGTCTTTTTCAGGTGTTCTTATTATAGAGAACTGCTTTTTGGTTAGTCCTACCTTCTGGGTACTAGATACCGGATCAGGATCTCATATCTGTAATTTATTGCAAGGACTGTGAAAAAGTAGGATGGTTGGACCTGGTGATATGTCACTCAGAATAGGGAACGGAGCACAAGTTGATACTTCTGCCGTCGGTGAATATCACCTAGCATTGCCAAATGGCAATACTATAATTTTGAACAATTGCTACTATGTAATTTCCATGGTTTACAACATCATATCAGATTCTTTACTTGATAAAGATGGATATAACTTTGTACTTGATAGAAATATCATGAACATTTACCTCGATAAGGTATTGGTTGCAGAAGGTACACTATGTAATAGTATTTATGTTCTTAATCAAAACGCGGTTTTCAATATACAAAACACACGCAAAAGGAAGAGTTCAGAAGAGAACGAATCCTACTTTTGGTTTTGTAGACTTGGTCATATCGGAGAGAAAAGACTGAATAAATTGCATAAGGATGGATATTTGAATATGTTCGAATTTTCGTCTTATGAAACTTGTCAGTCCCGACTCAAAGGAAAAATGACCAAATCTCCGTTCACCGGATACGGAGAAAGAGCAACAGATCTTTTAGGACTCATACACAGTGATGTATGTGGTCCGATGTCTATACATGCAAGGGTGGGTTCTCGTACTTCATCACATTCACTGCCGATCTCTCTAGATTCGGATATATGTATCTTTTGAAACACAAATCTGAAGCTTTTGAGAAATTTAAAGAATTCAGAAACGAAGTAGAGAACCAGACTATCAAAAGTATCAAGATCCTCCGATCTGATAGAGGAGGGGAGTACTTAAGCACGGAATTCTTAGTATACCTAAAAGAGAATGGAATTCTCTCTCAGCTTACTCCTCCATATACACCACAGCACAACGGTGTATCGGAGCAGAGGAATTGTACCCTTATGGATATGGTTCGCTCTATGATGAGTAATGCTGAGTTGCCTCTTTCATTCTGGGGGTTTGCTCTTGAATCAGCTGCATTCATATTGAATAGAGCACCGAACAAATCAGTGCCTACCACCCCATATGAAATATGGAGTGGGAA
Organism: Agapanthus africanus; assembly: GCA_030015575.1. Taxonomy (NCBI): domain Eukaryota; kingdom Viridiplantae; phylum Streptophyta; class Magnoliopsida; order Asparagales; family Amaryllidaceae; genus Agapanthus; species Agapanthus africanus. The sequence continues at coordinate 518,167,757 of JASDDO010000016.1, forward strand.
GAGACCATGTCTTAATTACATTAAGATATGGGGATGTCCTGCTTTGTTAAAAAGCAGCACCCTGGTAAACTCGAGGCAAGATCTGTATTGTGCAAGTTTGTGGGATACCCTAAGCATTCAAAAGGATATCTGTTCTACCACACTAAGGAACAGAAGGTGTTTGTTTTGGAAAGGGGATTTCTTGCAAAAGAAATTAGTGAGAGTACGGTAGAACTGGAAGAAATTTCTGAACCACAAACTGTAACAAAAGATTTGGTAGAACCTCTAGATTCAGTAATACCTGACGAACCTCAAACACTACGCAGATCTAGTAGGATTTCTCATCTGCCTGAGAGATACTACGGCTTTCTCATAAACGGGGATCGAGAGGATTGCATCTTGGAAGAAGATGATCCTACTAGTTTCAGGCTGGCCATTATCAGTAGGGACTCTGAAAAATGGTTGGATGCTATTCAATCCGAAATGGTGTCCATGTACACAATAAAGTGTGGACCTTAGATATTGCCCCACCCAGGGTAAAACCCATTGGATGCAAATGGATCTACAAAAGGAAATTTGGTGTAGATGGGCAGGTGGAAACCTATAAGTCTAGACTTTTTGCAAAAGGTTTTTGTCAAAGACCAGGTGTGGACTATGACGAAACCTTTTCTCTAGTGGCTATGCTCAAATCCATTCAAATCCTACTTGCCATTGCTGCCTTCCATGACTATGAAATCTGGCAGATGGACGTAAAAATGGCTTTTCTAAATGGAAGTTTGGAAGAGTGTGTTTATATGGATCAGCCGGAATTGTAGACAGTGGGAGCAGCTGGAAGGTATGCAAGTTGCTTAAATCCATTCTTTTGATAGGAAATGATATTCCTATACTACAATCAGTCAAGTTGTTCTTGTCACAAACGTTCTCCATGAAAGACCTGGGTGATGCCTCGTACATTCTGGAGATTAAGATCTACAGAGATAAATCCAAGAGATTATTGGGAATTTCGCAGTCCAGGTATATAAAGACCGTACTAAAGAGATTTAGTAAGGAAGATTCCAAATGCGGTAACATACCCGCATTGCACGGAATCACCCTCTCCAAAGAGATGTCTCCCAAGACTGATGTGGAGAGGGTTCGCATGAGCACTATACCCTACGCTTCGGCGGTAGGATCTATAATGTGTGTGATGCTGTGTACCAGACCAGATGTAGCATCCGCGCTTAGCGTGGTGTGATGGTATCAGTCAAACCCGGGTGAGAATCATTGGACAGATGTGAAGAACATTCTCAAGTATCTAAGAAGGACTAAGGAGATGTTCTTGGTATACGGTAATGGATACCTTAAGGTCGAGTCCTTTACCGATTCAAGCTTCCAGAGTGACAAGGATGAAAGCAAGTCTATCTTGGGTTTTGTGTTTACCCTCAATGGAGGGGCGATGTGTTGGAAGAGCTCCAAACAGGACACCCTCGTAGACTCGACGATGGAGGCTGAATACATTGCTGCGAATGATGCCGCAAAAGAAGCGGTCTGGAAGAAGAAGTTCATTACTAAAATTCATGTAGTTCTGTCCATTGTTGATCTGATACCTTTGTATTGCGATAACAATAGGGCTATAGCTCTAGCGAAGGAACCACGGTCCCATCAGAAATCCAGACACATCTTGAGGCGGTATAACCTGATCTGGGAGATTGTTGATCGTCGGGAGATCAAGGTGCGGAGAGTGGACAAAAAAGAAAACACGGTGGATCCATTCACGAAGGCCCTTCTTCAAGAGAAATTTGAGCGAATTTTGAGATGTTAGGTATTCGATACGCCAACAACTGGCCCTAGTGCAGACGTTAAGTACTCGATACGCCTATATATGGCCTTAGTGCAACTGGGAGATTGTTGGATATGTATGCCCTAGAAGCTATTATTGTATATGTATACATGTGGATGCTTGGACATTTGTATGTATAGGACAGTCTTGCTCGATATGATAGTATACTATTTGGTTTGTCTTTATCTTAACATTTGTGTATATTTTACTTGTTATTAAATATCATTTATACTTGTTGATAAAGCAAATAGGATCATTGCTTGACTGCCTACGTTATGATGGCGATCATACTTGTAGGAGCTGGGCAGTCGATAAGCACATCCTTAAAAAGTCCCTAGTCGTGTGAGTATCGAGACTGAGCATCGATATTCCGGAGTAGACTAGTGTATACGTTTCTAGACCCCGACGAGGGACGATGGTTGGTCCCGCAGTCATTGGTCTTTTGCACCTAAGATCGTATGCAGGTGCTCACTGGGGGTGAGTACACTGGACGGACTCGCCGAGAACTTCTAGATGGTACTATACCTATCTTCAGATAGCAGTTCTCAGGTGACATGAGTACATGTTAGTCTTCTGACCCGAGATCGTCATTTGTCTCGTGTGAGTTCCCACTGTACTTTGATCACTACCCCACCACGACTCTACTGAGTCGTGTAAACAGGTTTTGGTTGGGTACAGTCAAGAGCCACATGGAAGCAGTAAGTGATTGTTGGGGATTCGTCTCTCCCGGTATAGAGAGTCGATATCGCACTATGTTTAATTGACCAGGACCATAAGACCTTGGTCAAAGCAGTTGGGATTTACTTATAGGTTAATCAATAGTTTCCCGGATTGGTCCTGAGCCACATCAGCACGAATTATCGGGTTATTAGGGTCTGACGTTTACCATCCCTAGACTCGGTATGCGATACTCTCAAACGAGGAGACCGGACTGTACAGAGATTGTCACAGATAGGCTCAGTAGGGATCCGGATGAGTTTGCTCGTCGGCCTTCCTTTTCTACAGGTACCCGGGTAACTGTTACGTACAGCTAGTGCCGCTGACGTTCTTGTGGTTATGGATTTATCCAGTAACTCACTGCCGGCATACTGTCGAGTCTTTAGAGTCCCACACAGAGGGTTTCCCTAGTTCAGGAGAAATGATATAGTAGCCGTATTGGATACGTGCAAGGTTCCGATCGATTGATTGTACTGTATACTCGGACTTTCAATCGGACAGTTGATAATACTAGCCGGCTCGGGATTTGGGCCGAATTATTAAATCAGGTATTGATTTAATAATTTACATATATGTATTTCGATATGTATATTCTAGTATTATGTTCTTTGTGCTATTCTATCTCTTTGGGTATTCGTATTTCGATATGAATACAGGTATGTATATACAGTAGAGTGTAATCCGTGTTTATACGGAAAACATTCTAGAAGGTGGACACCTCATTATTAGACTTTTCCATTTATCTTTAATGGAATAATGAGGTGTATATGAGGTGTAAATAAGGTGAGGGGAGTATGGTGAGAACCATGGCTCAATGGTATTGACAAATGAATTTTCAATTCATTTGTGCTAACTATTGAAGCATGGTTGGATTTTTATATTGTAAAAATCATTTTACAAAACCATGGTAAGGATTTTCTCTCACATACTTGTTCATTATTTTCACTCTCACCATTTGCTTCACTCTCCTCTCTAGTTCTTGAGCTTCTCCACCTTCATCTACAACCTCCTCTCTACACTCTCATGTGTTGAGAATCAAGAGAGGAGATGAGATAGAAATCCATAAAGAACCCCACACTACATCCTAGATACCTTAGGCTAGCAATCTAAGGCATCTAGTTGCTCCACTAGACTCTTAATGTGGAGCTAGAGCCATGGACTACATCTCTCGGATGGATCATCTTCGACGGAGGAAGACCGGCCATCAAGCTCCATCCAGGAGAACCGAAGGAGCAAGCAAAGAAGAACAAGCTCGATCAAAGAGATTCGTAGGAGCAAATGAAGAGGAAAGAAGACTGAAGGATATGGATCTTTTGGTGAGGAATTCCTATCATAGTAGTTAGCTCCTCTCATGTTTTCCAGATTAGGTTTATGGAAGATCCTAGATCGGGTTATACTAGCGCCAGTTTACAAACCCTAAAAAATTTTGTTCCACAAACGGCAATGGTAGATGGTCAGGGCACCTGTATAACCCAACACTAGCCACGTAAGAAACAACCAAAATAGCATGCTTTTATATGCCATCCGCATTCGCTACGGGTCCTCGGGTCTTCACCGTAAAATTACTTAACTTACAGTAGGGCAAAGGTAGGGCTAGCGTAGATACAAAACATATAGAAGTATCTAATATGTATATATATATAATCATCATCGCATGCAGGTAATAACATCACAGGTATGTGGAAAATAATATAGAATAGCGGATAAATTAGGAGCCCCACGTTTCCTTTGAGGCGCAAATGAAACGCGAATGTCCCCGGTCATGTGGATAGCCCGTACAAGATCGAACCAAGACCCCTACGAGTGCGGCAAGCCACCCGCCAATCCTAGAAACATGACAACTCGGCCTCAATTTCATGAGTAGGACACCCGGCATTTTCTAGAATCCGGTAACTTGAGCACCCCTTTGTGGGTTTATCCTAGAACCCTTACAAGTGCGGTGAGCAACCCGCCAATCCAATAGCAAGGTGTCCCGGTCCAAACTCTATGAAATGGAAACCTTCCGCACTTTAGAATCCAGTTGCCCGAGCACTTCTCCGCAGGTTCATCCAAATACATGTAATGAAAAATATACAATGGCAACAATGTCTGCATCCTGGACGTGTCCTAATGAAAGAATATACATCAAGCGGCAACGACGACCACAATCAGGCCGCTCGTCCCAAATAAAAGAATACAACCAATACTGTATATACATCATCACACGAGGGGCTATCCATCACGACAATCCGGCTAAACCATCATAAAGATATATATCATAAGAACAACAAAGTAACAAGTGTGCAACCTCGTCTCATCGAACATATAGCAATTAGATGACATTACATATACAAAGATACGGATCATAAACGATTCTAAAGTTTCGACCGAAAAGTTCTCCATGTTGCGTGAAAGCAAAGATATCACAAACAACGATCTGGGGAACAAAGACATATACCAAAAATCAAGTTTCTGTGATACCAAACAACTACCAAAAACCAGGGACCTTTTGACAATTTCTAGCCGACCAGGTCGGCCAAAAGGCGGTTTGGTTGGCCAGAATTTTGAATTAGGTCATCAGATTTTGTACCGTGTATTGTTATCTTAAAACTTGCTCAAAATTATGCATCAAAAAATTTCAGGCGTGTTTTCAAAAAAGGACAGAAACTTGGAATTAGAAACTTGATAAAGTTAAAATTTCGGTCTCGAAACTGGAACATCGTCTAACTCTAGTTCTAGTGTTTGGTTGGCTCTGATACCATGAAGGGTTTCCAGGTGCTCGCAAGTAAGTGCAATGGAAGTAAAAAACAAAAAATTTATTGCAAGCACAAGGAAACACAACCTAGGGATCGATCGAAGCACTAAACTAGAAAACTAAACAAGATGTCTAGCTACAAGTTTATGAACATACAACCTCTGTAGCGTATCCACCCAGTCATGGAAGACCCTTCCAAGCTCCGTAGGCCGTCGAGAACGAGCTTGAGAGTTGATCGCCCTTGTCGAAGATGATCCACCGGAAGAAAACCGATCCAAGCTCTAGCTTCGTTCCAAAGCAAACTTTGAGGAAGCAACTCGCCATCTAAACTTGCAAGAGATAGAGTGTGAAGGATGTAGGAATTTATCACTATCTTTATCTCTCAAAACCATAACTCAAGAGAGCATTCTAGCTCAAGAGGAAGAGGGAGAGGATGAAAAGAGAGAGTGTGTGTCATAACCAAAAAATGAGAGAGTGCCATTTTTTTTTCAACCATGAAAAATATCACAACTATTTTCCAATAAACAAATGAGCACATCCCTCTCGTCTATACTCTCGTCCATGCCTCCTCCTCCACCTCATTTCTTTCCTTTTTAATAAAAAGAAAATCCTAATGAGGTGTCACCTTCTATAATTATTTTGTATAAATATAAAATACAACTCCCGTTATATATATCGAATACATATACGTGTATCCATATAAAAATATGAATATTCAAGAGAGAGAAAATAAATAGAGAACATAATACTAGAATATATATATACATACATGTAAATCATTAAATCAATACTTGATCTAATAATCCGGCTTAATCCTAAGCCGGCTAGTATTATCAAATGTTTGATCAAAGTCCGTGTGCTAGTACACGTATTTAATCGCACCTACGCATGTATCAACATACGGACTCTACATCATATTGCATAAACCGGGAAAACCCTCTGTGTGGGACTCTAAAGACTCGACAATATACTAGCAGTGAGTTGCTGGATAAATCCATAACCACAAGCACTTCAGTGGCACTTGCTGCACGTAACGGCTACCGAGATATATGTTGAAAGGGGGGTCGAAAATCAAGTCCGTCGGTACCCTACCGAGCCTGTAAGTGACGATCTCCATACAGTCCGGTCTCTTCGTCTAAGAGTGTCACATATCGGGTCTAGGGGGTGGAAAACGTTAGACCCCTAATAACCCGATAAGTCATACCGGTGTCAAGCTCATCACCTATCGATAAACTATTTATGTCATATCAGTAAATCTTATCCACCTTGGCTAGGAATTTATGATGATAGACAACCGAACACAGCGCGACATCAACTCCTTATACCGGGAGAGATGAATCCTTCTGATCGCTCACTGCCTCTATGTTGCTCAAAACTGTACCCAACTAAAACCTGTTTGCACGGCTCCTTTGAGCCGTGGTAGGATAGTAATCAAAGGACAATGGGAACTTACACAAGACAAATGACGATGTCAGGTCTAAAGACTATCCTTTAATTATGTCATCAAAGAACTGCTATCTAACGATAGGTATAATACCATTTAGAAGTTCTCAGAGAGTCCGTTCGGTGTACTCACCTCAAGTGTGCACCTGTATACAATCTCAGGTGCCAAAACTCCAATGGCTTGTGAGACTGGCTGCCACCCCTTGTCGGGGTCTAGAAAGCATACACTAGTCTACTCTGGAATATCGATGCCCAGTTTCGATACTCCCACGACTGGGAACATTTAAGGATGTGCTTATAGACTACCCAGCTCTAAGGTAGTCAAGCAAGAATCCCATAGGCTTTATCATTATGTATTAGCGACACGTGATAGCAAGTAAAATATATACACATAATGATAAAGATAAATCAGATAGCATACTATCATTTTGAGCAAGACTGTTCTACCCGTATAGGTTCTCCCTCAATTACCATAATCGCCTACCTGCAATTACAATAATTTCCTTAAGAGCATTATATCCAATAAAAGGTCCATCTCTCGGCTTCAATCCCAGTAAAGTCCGTCCACATTTCGGCAGCGAAATAGATGAATCAGACGTTGAGGATTCTTCCTACAATAAATATGCAAACAAGACTCCTACCCAGAAAACGAAGCTAAAGGAAATTCCTGAAATCACAGAAGTATCCTTGACTATCACAAGAGCCCCGAAGCAAGTGTAAAAAGAACTCGACGCTCTGTTGATCTCAACTGCAGACCAACTGAAAACCTTCTATCTCCCCAGAAGAAAGAACGGGTAAAAAAAGTATCTTGTTTTATGTGTCAGATTATGTAGTGCATCCTAATGACTTGACTCTGATATGCCTTCCATATGAAAGAGGCATAAGAGTTGTCCTAAATCCTCGGTACTATGCGCCAGAGTTGCAGGCATATTTCAAGAAGTTTGGATACCCACTATATCAAACAAATTCTGACGCAAAGTTCTACAAAAGGCTATGGCATCCGCCTCAACCACTCATTGATGGTCAAATCCTAGACAGACATAGGTTTCATCCAATCTAATGTTAAGTCCTGTTATATGATTCATGTTAGTAAACCAGAGAAAATCCTTAGGATAATGACGAGCTAACCGAGGAAGAAGAAGCCCCTCAAGAGCTCGAAGATGGTGGATGACCTAGCTTTGGAGAGCTAACTGAAGTCGGCTTAGGAACGCCCGATAACCCACGGCCGACCTACATCAGCTCGCTCTTGTCAGAAGGAATAAAAGAGCAATTAATTTCTCTACTAAATGAGTTCGTCGACTGCTTTGCATGGACATAAAAAGAGATGCTCGGTCTCTCTCTGGAGGTGGCTATGCATAAGCTAATGCCAAGCCGATAAAGCAGGCTCCTCAAATAATGAGAGGGGAGTTGGAAGAAAAGATCATCGAGGCAACCAAGAAACTAATCAATGATGGCTTTATCATAGAAGAAAAATATGCAGACTGGATCACATGCATTATCCCAGTAAAGAAGAAGAATGGACAGATCCGAGTTTGTATCGATTTCAGGGAGCTCAACAAGGTATGCCCTGAAGAAGATTTTCCACTCTCGATCATGGAAATGATGGTCGACGATACTTCAAACTACAAGTTGTTCACCTTCATGGATGGCTCGTCCAGAAACAACCAAATCAGAATGTCGCCCGATGATGAGAAACATACCGTGTTTCAAACTCCGATCGGGGTATACTGCTACAAAGTCATGTCGTTCCGGTTAAAGAACGCAGGCACAACATATCAAAGAGCGATGACGAATATCTTTGATGACTTAATCCATAAAGTCATCAAATGCTACGTCGATGATTTAGTCGTCAAGACTAAATCCACGACCAATCACATACAAGATCTCCGAACTATCTTCATAAGGTTGACGGAGTATTTAAAGATGAATCCTTTGAAATGCGCCTTCTGCGTGTCATCGGGATAATTTCTGGGCTTTATAATCCGACATCGAGGATCGAAATTGACCTTTCAAGGATAAAAGTGATTATGGAGATGCCTCCTCTAAGAAATTGACACAGCTAAGATCCTTCCAAAGCAAGCTCGCCTATATACGGCGGTTCATTTAAAACATATTCGGGAGATGCCGGCATTTCTCAAAACATATGAAGAAAGATACTCCTTTTGTCTGAGATGCCGAATGCCAAGATACATTTGAAAGCATCAAGAAGTACATGTTGCACCCTCCAGTGCTCGCTACTCCCATTCCAAACAACCCACTGATCCTCTACACTGCTGCACTAGACGGATCGCTCGGCGCGCTCCTCGCTCAAAATAATGAGGGAAAAGAAAACGCTCTCTACTATCTCAGCCGAACATTGATCGGGGAGCAACATAACTACTCTACGATGGAAAAGCACTATTTGGCTCTAATATTTGTCATAAAGAAGATGAGACACTATCTGCTAGCTCACCGCATTATGTTGATCTCCAGGATCGACCCACTGAAATATCTTATGACAAAGGAAAATTTAACGAGTAGAATATCCAGATGGGTTGTCATGCCGCTCGAGTTTGATAATATCTATACTCCTTAAAAAGTAGTAAAAGACCAAGCCATGTTCGACTTCCTCGCTCCTCATCCTATACTCAAAAGGTCACCACTAAATTGCGAGCTACCCGACGAACATATGCTCCATCTCGAAGAAGACGAACCATTCTGGGATCTCTATTTCGACAGAGCCTCATCAATGAGGTCTTCCATCAAAACAAGTATCCCGCAAAAAAAATATGGGGTAGAATTGTTGTTCATCACACCATCAGGGGGAGCCCTGCGATATTCTTTCACTCTTACGGAGCCTCACACAAACAACGAGGCTGAATATGAAGCACTGATAGTCGGTCTCGAACTCACCACAGAACTGAGAATCACAGGACTACATGTTTACGAAGATTCTCAGCTGGTCATCAACCAAGTAAATAACGACTACCAAGTATACAAGCCTAAGTTGGCTTGATACAGAAGCCGAGTCATGGAATACATGAAACAGTTTGTCAACATCGAATTGATGAAAATCCCCAAAGCGTTGAACGGAAAAGCTGACATGCTTGCTCGCTTAGCAAAAGAACTGGCTGATCCTGACATGGACAAAGTCCTAATTACAGTTCGAAGCCGCTAAATTCTACTTCCGACTCACCAGCGTGAACAAAAAATGCTGGAACAAGAGAATTGTTCTGCTAATGAAGCTCTGGCCACTCAAGAAGAGCATCATTGGAGAGAACCTTTCATAGAATATCTCCGATATGATAAGCTGCCAGAAGAGAAATCTGTAAAGGTTTAACTAAAGAAGAGAGATCTATGATATGTGTTCATAAACAACACGCTATACCAAAGATCATATGACCAACTATGGCTCAAGTGTCTGTACTCGGCTGAAACCCAAAAAGTCATGAAAAAAGTCCACTCCGACGTCTATGGTGCATACCAGTCTGGTCCTAAAATGCGCCTTCAAATCAAATGGCTGGGATATTACTGGCCTATAATGATATGTGATTGTAAAGAACATGCGAAGAAATGTCATCTGTGTCAAATACTCGGCAACTTCATACACAAGTATCCCAATCCGCTACATCCTATTGTAGCGTCGTGGCCTTTCGAAATGGGGACACCGATATAGTTGATCCAATTGACCCTCCGTCATCTAAGAGTCACAAATTCATACTAGTGGCCGCTGATTATTTCTCCAGATGGGCTGAAACTATCCCTCTAAAGAAATTCAAAATGGAGGATATCCCGATGTTCTTCCAACACAATATTCTATATCATTTCGGCGTACACAGGAGGATCATTTTCCGACAACGGATCTTCTTTCAACAGCTTCAAAATCTCAAGATTCATCTCTCAACACAAGATAGATTGGAGATATTCCTTCATCTATAATCCAAGGGCCAATAGGTTGACCGTAACATTCAACGAAACCCTATGCAAGCTCTTAAAGAAGAATTGTCACGCCCCGCTTCCCAAAATACATAAATACGACACGTGACAGAGCCAACCATTTTACCTATGGTTAAGAATAATCCCTCCATAGTCACATTACGGTTGTCAAGGTGATATCAAGAACACTAAAATAAAATCTAGCTAACACATGTCCATCTGCCATAATAAATAAAATCAAGAAATGCATATAGCGAAAACGAATCAAGATCTCTGAATCACATCCCTTATGAGATCACATCGATAAAAAAATAAAACTGTGGAAATAAATGAAACTAAGCATCTCTAAACTAGACATATAGCTCATCATTGCTCGGCTTGCTTGCTAAAATACTACTAATCTGCCTGCGATAATGTCAAAGGAACTGGGCCATGCAAAACCCAGACGTCAGTGCATCATAAATATCAAACTAATAGTTATAACCAGGACAGGATGTTATAATTAAACATGCGTATAAATAAATAACACAGGGGTAAAACAGTGAGTTGTATGCATGTGATGTGTATCCTAAAGTCTGTGCTTCTAGGTTATCTATTCTATTAGTTTTTGAAATAAATTAATAGAATCGTCGATGGAACTCAATAGTGTCCCGTGCGTGCCCGGGACCATGGTCAAGTCTCTCAGGGATGAATCTGAAACGTGCCGCTAAGCAGTAAAATAGGTATCATGTACATACGAATGATGTCAGCAGCATCATTCCCAGGCCGACCAAAGCCCGTATCGACTGACAAGTATCTGGAAATATCGAACTGTTGAGTTACAAGTCAGATTTCATTATTGATTTCGCCTTTTCCCCCAGGTTTTGTGTTCAATTCAGGTATTGATGATATAAATCTAATACCAACACAGGATCAAGCGGGTACAAGTTTTGTCTATGTAAACAACAAGTCACGTCCGTCAGGACGATAAATCAAGATTGTTGGCATTAGCGGATGATCAAAGTAACAGGTCTGGTAATGGGTCGTGAACATGTCATGCAATATATCTTAAGCAAAATAGATACCGAATGTAAAACTATAACCAATATCGAAACACGGTAAGCATAACAAATGCCAGGATGCATATGTATCTATCTGTAATAATCGTTTCACGTCCATTACCATGTATATTGCAATCTAGATAATATACTGAACTGATATAGTAGTATGATAATATTGTGATGATCCGTCATCCAACTAGATAACCCATTATCGGTACGGATACAGACTGGTAATATAAAACTGCAAATCGGTACTAATTGCTGAATATTAAAACGTATATACTATAGTCAAGCATATAAATATCGATTTAACCAAAATAGCATGTTGCAAGTTTAGAACTTGCCTGATCAAATCTCACGTTGACATACGGATATCACGTTCCGACACCGAATATCGTCACGACGCAAAACTTACGCATACAGGACTTGACCTGGCTGAGCAGCTGCGTGGCGTGGTAACTGGGTTAGACGACGATGGTGACTGGGTCGTCTAGATCATCGGCAACATGCGCAACTCCGGCGAGACGATCGGGAAAAGAGAAGAAAAGAAATAAGAAGAAAAGAAGAAGAAGGTGATTGCGAGGCAGGGGAGGAGACGGGAAGTGGAGATGAAGATGACGACGAGAGGACGTCGACGGCGTGGGTTTGGTGCGGTTAGGGTTTGGGTGAGGGCGAAGGAAGAAGACGGGGAGAAGAAGGAGAGAGAGGGGGTTTTATTATAAATTTTATATTATAATATTATATACATATATATGGAGAGAGAGAGAGTGTGTGGGAACGGGGAGAGAGAGAGACAAAGAGAAAGAGAGATTTTTATTGATATAATATTATATATATATATATAACCGTAATATATATATATATATATAGTTATAAGGAAATATAATATATATGGTAGGATTTTACAGATAATACCATATTGCTCCGAATATTACCCGTATCCCTCTAAAATCTAGTTTTTAAATATGAATAATTTATGTAAGGATTTAAACTATGATGCAAATGTCTATGATTAAAAACATATACCCCCAAATAAATATCTACGTAAATATACGTAGCGATCCAAATACTAGTCTGTCAAACCCTAAGGATACGAACATGATATATGTTGGATATAGTGCCCTCAGAGTTAATTATTGGATTAAAGACACGTGATTGCAATGATTGAGGGAGGACCTATATCGGTAAGACAGTCTTACTCAAGATGATAGTATGCTATCTGGTTTATCTTTATCATCGTGTACTGCTTTAGGTGACCTTATAGGTCGCTATTACACATTGATAGAGCCCTTAGGATTCTTGCTTGACTATCAGCAGTATGATGGAGAGCATATACGTGGGAGCTGGGGTCTATAAGCACATCCTTAAAAGGTCCCTAGTCATGCGAGTTTCGAGTATGGGCATCGATACTCCATTAGTAGACTAGTGTATACAGTCGAGACCCCGACGAGGGGCGGTGGCCAGTCTCACAAGCCATTGGTGTCGGTTGGATCACCTAAGATGTATACAGGTGCTCATTGGGTTATGAGTACACCAGACAGGACTCGCTGGGAACATGCTAGTTGGTATTATACCTGACGACAGATAGCAGTTCCCTGGTGACATGTGTACAGGTTAGTTCATCGACCTGAGATCGTCATTTGTCTCGTGTGAGTTCCCACTGTGCTTTGATTACTACCCTACCATGGCTCAAAGGAGTCATGTAAACAGGTTTTAGTTGGGTACAGTCCCGAACCACATGGAGGCAGTGAGAGGATCGGCAGGGGTTTCGTCTCTCCCGGTATTGGGGTGAGATCGCGCTGTGTCTAGGAGAGCCATTACACGAAGTCCTTGGTTAAGGTAGGAGATTTACTGGTAGGTATTTCAGTAGTATCTCAGGGTGTTCTGGGCTACACTCCGACACGACTTGTACCGTTTTTGCGGGTCTGACTTTTACCAACCCCCTAGGCCCGCCATGCGATGCTCATAGACGAACGGACCGGACTGTATGGATATTGTCACTGACAGGCTCAGTAAGGTGTCAGGATGAGTTCGCTCATCGACCTCCCTTTTGGGCAATACCTGGTAGCCCGTTACGTACAGCTAGTACCACTGACGAGCTAGTGGTTAAATCCACAGCCAAAATATTGACGAGTCTTTAGACTCCCCCACATACAGTTTTCATGTTTCGGGCGAAACGTTGTAGAGGACGTATGATATATGACAGGGTTCGATCATGCAGTAGTGCACGGATCATGATCGGGCGGATCATACTAGTGGGCTTTGGTTTAAGCCGGATTCTAGTATTAGATTTGTAGGATTACTTTAGTCTCATCGCATTTGCATTCAGCCGGAATGCTGATGCAGGTTTGTATATACAGGTGAGGGGTATCCTTGTGATCTGTCACGAATTTACTTTAAATGTTTCCGTATTTTTTTTGTAAACATTTGGATTAATGTTTACAAATGGAAATTGTGAGCTTAAATCATCATTTTGTGCATTTAATGTGACATAGACTTTATTAGTGATTCATGGTCTCTTTTCTTGTGCTAATGTCACATTATTTTATTGATTTTGTGTTGATATGATGAGAAGAGAGAGAGGGAAGTCAAGAGGGAAGTTTGGTCTTGTATTTTTTCACTTCTCACTCTCTCATTTCATCATAAGAAACACATAAGAAAAAAGGGCTCTTCTTCTTCATCTTGCTCTAGCTCACAACCTCCATTAATGGCATCATCTCGAACCTCCATCCATACACTCTCATGTGATGAGAATCAAAGGATGCTTGAAACAAAGTTATCACACACATTCTCTACATCGCCTTGGACACATCGGCTAGCGAACTTCGTGCCCGAGTTGCTTCGGATGAAGCGGGAGCCCGTAAAAAGACTCGAAGATGCGGTGCCCTTTCCGACGAGAAGACCGGAGATCGGAGATGCCGCGAGGAGCTTGGGATGGTGGCCAAGACCGAAGGACACGGATCGATCGGTATAGCTTTTCCAACCTTTCTCTTGTTAGCTAGTTGTAGGTTAATGGTTCGATCCGGATTTAAAGTATACGATAGCGTCGGTTTCTAGTTTAAGAAAAGTTTTTGTTTCCGCATTTTGGCCTCGGACAGACGACCGGGGCACTACCACAGACTTACATGGTATCAGAGCCACGTCATTAACCTTTACTAGCTTGCTCTAACGTGTTTAGAACTTCGATCGAACGAAATTTCCAAAACCGCGATTCCAATTTGTGCAGTTTCTGTCGAAATTTTTTTTGTCGTCAAAAAATTATTTTGAGTATTGCAGAAAATCAGACAGGCTTTTCTTAGAACACTGCAGAAATTTCGTAGCCTGAGCCCACTGTAGCACCGCGGAACCGCGGCGTGACCCTTGTTTTGGTCGCGGTTCTGCCGCACTACTGTAGCATTAGGGCACCAAAATTTCTACAGTGGTCTCTGAGTTGGAATTGGGGTTTCTGGTATTTTTAGTTTTGGCCCAGATTATTTTGAGTGCTGGATTTGTGCTTGGAGCCCACTTCGGGAAATTTTGTCGATCGAAAATTTAAATATGTTAGTTTACAGTACTTACATTATATCTGCGACTGTGAATGTCATTTGATCGGTAAATCTTTTCTAATTGCTATTGCTCTTTTAGACGGATTTGCGAACGTGACATTCACGTTGATGTTCTGTGTTGTGCTGTGATATTGCGGATTTGTCATGGTGGATAGCCTGGATGCAATGGTAGTACAGTTTGGTTGTATTTGTACATTTGATATTGCGGGGCGAGCGTCCGACATGTGGACTGCCGTCACTGCCTGTTTGTATATTATTCTTTTGGGGCACGACCGGGCTGAGGTCGATGTACCCGTTGTATATATATTTTACTTTCTGTACTAGGATTAGCCCGCGGTGGGGTGCACGGATAGCCGGGTTCTAGAGGGCAACGGGCCTGCATCTCATGGCTTTGAGACAGAGGGGACTTCACTCTAGAATTGGCGGGCTATTCGCCACACTCGTAGGGCGTACAGGTTGACCCAAGGAGGGGTGCTCAAGTTACCGGATTCCGTGAAGTGCTGGGTGGTCCATTCATGTTGTTGAAGAGGGCTGCCTCGCTTCATGTTTTGGCGGGTAACTTGCCGCGCCTATAGGGGTCTAGGATTTCATTGCACAGGCTATCCACACGACCAGGGGAACGTCGGGTTTCAGTAGCGGCTCTATGAAACCCGGGGATCCCAGATTATCTGTATTGTTCTGTGATGCTTATTACATTTCTATGATGTTGCATTTTATCACGTCTTGAGCGATTATTATATATTGATATATATATACTAGTAGATGTTGTATATGTTTTACACCCGCGCTAGTCCAGTCCCCGCTCTGTCGTTAGTTAAGTAACCTAACGGGTGATGACGGGACCCAGTGGCGAATGCGGATGGCATATACGTACATCATATTTTCGTTCTTTTGTGGTGTGATTAATTGATGGGACTGCATTGATTCGGATCAATGCAAGCTAAACAAACCTATTCTAATGTTGTTGGAACATTTTTCAAAAAAAGCTGTTATTGTAAGGACGTTCTCTTTTGTTTTGCACAGTGGTATTCGGTTATGAATATCCAGCACCTCAGTTGACGAGGCAAGGGCCGAGATCCCTTCACTGGGAGTGACCCCTTGGACAGAAGTTTGCGTCTGGGTAATAACTTCACTATAGTCGATTACTTTTTGCTTTGCATCGTGGTATTCAGTTGGAATATCCTGCACCTTATTCTACGGGGAAAAAGCCGAGATCCCTTCACCGGGAATGACCTCTTTAGCAAAGGTTTTCGCCACTATATTTTTATAAAATGGCTATCCGGTTCCTTCAATGATATCAAGTTCATTACGTTAAAGGTTTTTCGCCAAGAACCATTCGTAGCCCTCCATCATTTCAGATGGGTAGCACTTAGTATTCATGCTATGTTTGTTGGCAAAAGTCAAGGCATAGTGTATGGTAGCTATTTGTTACTTTTCTGTTGCATAGATAGATGCGTTGGTTTGGGACAGTCGTACTGCTTTGTTGGCCAAAGTCAAGGGTAGGTACGGGTGGGTTCAAATTAACCTGGGTAATGACGGGTAGAACTTGACATGTGACTGTTTACCCCAATCAGAGCAAAGCTCTGTTCAAATTCCAAGGCGGGAAATGAAGCAAACGCTTCTGATTTCCCCAATCAGAGCAAAGCTCTACTCTAAAAATTTAAATTTTAATAAATGAAGCAACGCTTCAGATCCCCTACGCTGCGCACAGAGCGCCACGTGTCAAAATCAGACACGCCAGCGCAGGGAGCGCAGCGCCCAAGGCAGCGCGTCCAATCAGAGCAAGGCTCTATTTAAAACAAAAATTAAAAGAAGCAACGCTTCAGATGATCTGCGCTCTGCGCTGCGCGACACGTGGCAGCGCAGGTGCGCTAGCGCAGCTGCGCTGCGCGACACGTGGCAGCGCAGTTGCGCTCGCGCTGTTGCGCTGCGCTCTGCGCTGCGCGACACGTGTCAAGCGCTGGTGCATCTGCACCAAACAGAATTAAAATTCTAGTAAGATCTTTCTGTTCTTGTTAAAACAAGAAAATTGTCTTCTGTAAAACAGAAGCCCTTGGATCAAAGATCCAACGGTGGGGAAAATTCCCCAAATCACTCAGAGAATGATCTCTTTAACAAATTTAACAAATTAATGGGCACTATATAAAGGCCCCTAGACCCCAATTCAAATGGGAGGAACATTCAGAACATCAAGAACTTCAAAAACAAAACAGAGAGAACTCTGAAAGATTGTGAGAAGAACTCAAGAACAAAAAAGGTAAAAACCTTTGTTCAAGAAGAACTTCTTCTGTATAGATCATTGATCTAAGAACAAGATCAATGATCTTCAATAAAAACTAAATAATAACAGTACCTTGCACTTTTTTTTGTGAACCAATGGTTCTGAAATCTTAAAGATTCTTTTCTTGAATCCAAAGTTGGATCAAGAAATTAAAACAGTGCCTTGCACTTGCAAAAAACTGCACTGTTGCGCTCTTGGGTTGGCGCAACCCACCAGAGAGCGCAACGTGTCAGCTCCAAGACCACTTGCGCTGTGCGCTATTAAGATAGAGCATTGCTCTCCGAAGTTGGCGCAACTCACCAGAGCACGCCATGTATCAGCAGCGCAACAGCGAAGCGCACTGCGCTGTTGCGCTTGCGCTCACCAGAGTGTGACACGTGTCACCACGACAAGCGCATGCGCTCAGTAATTGGCGCAAAGCGCCAGACAAGCCACCGTCAAGAAATTAATGCACTGCATTATTTACAGATGGGCCAAGCCCAATTAAAAAAGGCCTAACAAGCCTAACAAAATGCAATGCATTATTTTAATAAAAGGCAGAGTCCAAACAGATGCTGTGCATCATTTAAAAGGGACAGAGACCAAATCAAAAAGGCCTAGCAGGCCAACAGAAAATGCAGTGCATTATCAAACAGGAGCAAAGCCCTAGCACAGGCCTAATAAGCCAAAGATAAACAAAAACGTTGAATATTCTCAACTGGACTTAGCCCAATCATGGCCGTAAGTCTTCAAATTAAATTGACTGAGCAAGACTGCTCTCCTAAATAAATTTACGTCCGGTTCAAGGGTACATCTCTGAACTCCTCTGACCCCTATCGTTGTAATCCTTCAACGACGTCAGAGAGGTGACGGGTCCCAACAACCACACATCTATATGGACTGCGGGGTCCTTAAACTCGTGGACTGAAATGTCCTTAAACTAATGCTCGTCCCCAAATGGGAATGATGGACCACCATGTCCCTAAACTGGAACATGGACCACTATGTCCCTAAACTAGAACATGGACCACTATGTCTCTAAACTGGAACAATAGAGCCAATTGCTCTCTTATCGGATCCAAACGATCGTGTTAAGTTGATCTTAGTCTCAAATTAGACTAACGAATTCTCAGCTAACATTTAAGTTGATCTTAGCCTCAAATATGGCTAATGTATCCTTAAACCAAAACCCCAAACCCAAATCTAAGAAAATACGGATTTGGACTAATCCACGTCCTACGGGCGACAACATAAATTAGTTTCCGTATACAATCCACGGGCAACCACAAACAAAACAAACACCCACGACATGAAGTGAAATTCTGGAGAAGGAGAAAGTTGTTACCGCAATGCGGTAGCGTAATTAACTGCAGGGGCTTGCGCCTGCAGGGAAGAGCGTCCCCACAATCAAAAACCCCTCGAAAGAGGGGGAATCTGACGAAGTCTGCTATATCGGCCGCATCCGTCTAAACCTCCGATACATGGTGCCATAAATCAACTTGACATCTTCGGAGAGGTGGACGGATAAAACGAAATAGCATCTGCCCCGAATCCCAGGCAAGACGCCCATGTCTTGGCCGCCGTTCGGAGGGGAACAGATTCTGGCATGCCCGGTAGGACCTTTTCCTCTTTCCACTCTACACTTCGTGTGACGTGTTCGCGAACAAATCGCGGTTTGCTGTGGTTGCCTGTGGATTCGAGGTACTTAGATTTGGTGTCTTGCTCCATGCAGAAAACAGAAGATCAATGGCTTCAAACTGCATTGCCTGCAACTGCAACTCTCGCTCCGTCCCTACTTGAGGAGTGACTTACGGGACCCAAGCGGCCTCCCTTTTCAAAATGCCAGTGGAGCAGGTGACTCAAGTCACCGCTGGACTATTCTTCGAAACCCTGCTCCCACCGATGAGCTTCAATGCCCCAATGGCGTTGCAAGAAGCCCAAAAGAAGTCGGTATTCGATCGGCTTACTACTACTGCGGCCCCTCTCAACGGGTCGCCTAACTCCACTGCCTCGGTTTTTAACAGGCTAGGTCAGAGCTCCAACGGGCCCATGAAAAAGCCCACGGTACCCGAAGCTGCCATCCCAAAGCGGATAGCCATCCCGGCTCAAGCGAACGAAATCATTAGAAAGGCTTCTCCTTCCAAGAAGTCAGTGTTTACAAGGCTGGCCATTCCAGTTGCTGCTCCAGGCGAGGTCCTCAAAGCTGCTTCCCCTGCCCAGAGGTCTGTCTTTGATAGATTAGACATTGCTTCTCAACGGATGTCAGTCTTCGATAGGCTAGCACCAATAACAGTCTCTCCTCAAAGCAGGGGGCATGATGAAGTCACCCTTATAGCTGAAACAACTCTATCCGCACGACACGCTCGACGTCGCCACTGGCGCCGAGTAAGGAAGGCTAGGGGCAACTCCCCCTCTGGGACAATTCCACCAGCTCCGACGGTGGGGATTGATGCTGCTGTTCCAACCGGGAAAAGCTTTGAATTGCTGAACAAGGTGCGCAGGAATTCACCCTCGAGGAGAGACTAGGACGGCCTTACTCATTTCCTCAGAATAAAATGAGAAGACTGTTCGAGCTAGCAATGCACAACAGACTCATCAATCTGCCGAGCCCAAAACGTCTGTCGCAGCCAGGCGATCTCAATAATCCCAATTATTGCCCTTACCACCAAACGGTAAGTCACCCGATCCAGGAATGTTTCTTCTTTAAGGGATGGATCGAGGATCAGTACCTACAAGGCAAGTTCGCGCTGTCTGAAAACTGGAATGTAAACCCACCACAGCCGCACCCTCCAAAGAAGACGGACACGCCGGGGGCAACTTGTTCTTTTGTCGAGGACGAAAACGAGGGAGAAGGCTCATCAGGTGAATCCGAAGACTGCATAATGACTTGTCATGTGATCTCTCACTCATCGGCGGATGATGAAGAGGCTCCTTGCGCTGAGAAACCGAGGGCGAACCCTGAACCCAAAATTCCGCAACCGTCAGACGAGTTGATCGATGCCTTCCTGAATGAGATTCGTCTGAAATTTAAAGCCAATCAAGGGCGTAAGGAAGCCATACCGGAAGAAGCCAAACACCGACTACTAGACCAAAGAGTCGAGGCACTTCCGTCAAATCAAAATACATCCACTACGGATAAAAACAAATTCAAGACGAGGAAAAGGTTCGCTAAAGCCCTATCAGTGGGAATGAAGCTACCACCCTTTAAAGAAAATACTCTCGGTGGAGTAGAGACGCATCCTAACTTCTTCTTATATCATCAGAAGATCATACATCCTACCGAAGACTGCGACTCCTTTAAGTGTTGGTGGCAAGGGTATGTCGCTCAAAAGCAACACTTCAACAGGACAAAGTTTGAAGCTCGTAGACGTCGAAAGAATGCGATAGATGAGCGCAAAAGAGCCGCCGACAACTGTCATATGGCCGACTCCAAGGGGTCGCAAATTATCACCTTCGGAAGCGACTCTGACGAAGAAGCTGCCCTCAACCCTCTCCTCAAGGAATCTATTTCAAAAATGAAGGAATTGAGGAGTTGTGAGAACGTTCAGCCGTGCAATCGCACGCTACTCGGAAAAAATCTCGGCCCCGTAAACAAAGGATCGAGCAAAAAGGATAAAGGAAAGGGGAAAATGACCTTCGTCGCCAACACTCAACAACAGTCGAGTGGCCCTAGACCGGTTTTTCGTCAAAACAATATGCGTCCACGCATATCCCTCGAGGAGAGGCTAAGACGTCCTTACTCATTTCCCCAGGATGAAATAAGGAGGCTGTTCGAAGTGGCAGCGCATAGCAGGCTTATCACTTTACCGGAGCCGAAACACTAACTACAAATGGATGATGTCAACAGTCCTAATTATTGTCCTTACCACCAAGTATTGGGTCATCTGATCGAAAACTGTTACGTCTTCAAAAACTGGGTTGAAGACCAATACCAACAGGGCAAGTTCATCATCTCCGAAAACTGGAAGGTGAGCCAGCCACAACCGCACGCTCCGAGAAAGATGGATACGCCGGGGGCATCATGCTCAGTCATAGAAAAAGCCCCATAGACCGAAAAGTCAGTAAACTAGAAATTCGCCTCAAATACGGCGACGATAGACCACTACGTCCTAAAACTGGATAACGGACCGAAACGTCCTTAAACTAATGATGGACAGCAATGTCCTAAAACTTGTAAATGACCGAAATGTCTTTAAACTACTACCGCGGCATCCTCAGGCTAACGTGATAAAAAATATATATATATATAAAAAAAAAATTATAAAATATAAAAAAAAAAAAAAATGGTATGTCCATAAGCAAAATGGGCACAGATGAAAACCCGAAAGAGCTCCGTGAGTAAAAACAGCAGGGCTACCGGCGAGTGTTCGTGAAAACCCGAAAGGGCGCGACCTCGTTAAAAAAAAGAGAAGAAAAAGAAGAAGAAAAAAAGACGGTATGTCCATAAGCGAAATGGGCACGGATGAAAACCTGAAAGGGCTCCGTGAGTAAAAACAGCAGGGCTACCGGCGAGTATTTGTGAAAACCCGAAAGGGCGCAACCTCGTTAAAAGATACTTACAAGGTCCTCTTGACCTTGTAAGGTGAAACCACCCGCGTGAAATCCTTACGACTCACAAGGGAGCAACACACTTAGGGATCCCCACGATTCCTAAGGAGAAAATACACTTGCGAGATCCTCACGACTCGTAAGGAGAACTCTCTTATGGGACCCTCACGGCTTATAAGATTTGAAAGTCTTAAGTTACAGATACCTAAACCTGTGCTTAAGCAACCCCCACAACCTTTGATCCTGCCCTATAAGTGGCTCAATACTAACCCTTGTATACAATCCACGGGCGAATAAGCATTTCCCTAACCAAGTCCCACCCGTGACTAGGGATATGTCCATATGGTGAACAACCCTTGTAAGTCCTCTCGACTTATAAGGAGAAAACCCTTTTGTAAGATCCTTACGACTTACAGGGGAACATACACTTAGGAATCCTCACGATTCCTAAGGAGAAAACACACCTACAAGATCCTCACGACTTGTAGGGAGAAATACCTTTGTGAGACCCTTACGGCTCATGAAGTCAAAAGCCTTAGTCGACGGGATCCTAACCCTGTTCGCTAAGCCACCTTTGTTCAACATCAACAAGAGGCAAATGATGATTCGCTCATGGCAACATTCCAGTTGTAGCGATGCTGATGCCTAAAACGGTATCAAATTTTGAGTCCTTCCATAGCAAATGATGATTCGCTCCTGACAATATTTCAGTTGTAGCGATGCTGATACTGAGATTGGCACCAGATTCCAAGTTCCATGCTCGTGATAAAAAAAATCAGCGAGCTAAAAATGCATATGAAATAGCCGAAATGATGGGGCAACTTGCAGCAAAATCAGCAAGTAAAAATATATGCATGCAAAATAGCAGAAATGATGGGGCAACTCGCAATAAAAAAAAAGAGCAGCGAGTAAATATAAAATAAACAGCCGAAATGATTGGGCACTGCGAAAAATAGCCGAAATGATTGGGCAATCGCGACCTTCGCGATATAAAACTGAAATGATAGAGCATCGCGGAAAGAAATAAAATGAAAAATATATATAACGAAATTCATGCCCTACGGGCGATATCATAGCAATCCCTGTATACAATCCAGGGGCGCGAACAAAGAAGGAAACATATCTTCCCTCCCAATGCTCCATCAGAAAACGGAGCCAAGTCTTGACGGTAACACATATAAAACCTGAAAGACGATCGGAGATCATCTCGCACCAGCGCGGAACGGTCACCGCCTCGACGTTCGTCTCGATACAACAAACGAGATATCACCCCAGCGTTCTTCCTCCAACAGGACTCGAACATGACAAAACAAACGAAGCGAAGGCCAAATTCCTGGATTCGAGGTCTTAACGGCAAATCATATAAAGCCTGAAAGACAACTGGAGATCATCTCACACCAGCGCGAAATGGTCACCACTTCGATGTTCGTCTCAACACAGCAAACGCAACACAATCAAACAAATGGAGCCACGGCAAAATCCCTGGTTCCAAATCTCGACGGTTCACCAGCAACCTAGAGACAACCGCGACGTTCGTCTCGATACAGCAGACGAGTTGTCACCCCAGCGTTCTTCCTCCAGCAGGGTTCAGACGCAACACAATCAAACAAATGGAGCCACGGCAAAATCCCTAGTTCCAAATCTCGACGGTTCACCAGCAACCTAGAGACAACCGCAACGTTCATCTCGATACAGCAGATGAGTTGTCACCCCAGCGTTCTTCCTCCAGCAGGGTTCAGACGCGATCATCAAACAAACGGAGCCATGGAAAAATCCCTAGTTCCAAATCTCGACGGTTCACCAGCAACCTAGAGACAACCGCGACGTTCGTCTCGATACAGCAGACGAGTTTTCACCCCAGCGTTCTTCCTCCAGCAGGGTTCAGACGCAACAATCAAACTAACGGAGCCACGGCAAAATCCCTAGTTCAAAACCTCGACGGTTCACCAGCAACCTAGAGACAATCGCGATATTCGTCTCGATACAGCAGACGCGATGCCAGCAAACGAAGCAAAGGCCAAATTCCTAACTTCAGGGTCTTGACGGCAACTCACATAAAACTTGAAAGACTATCGGAGATCATCCCACACCAGCGCGGAGTGGTTACGACTCATCGGGGCCCTCCAAAATGAGCCTAATCTCAAGTAAAACGCGGCATGGAAAATTCCTAACGCTTGCTCTTCCGACGGTCAAACTGCCTAGGAAGATTGCTTGAAGACGTCTTGTCCAGCCACCGAAGGGATCAGAGACACGGCAGTCGCAGGGCTACTCGAACAGCACGATTGCCTATCGAGGAATATATCAGCTTATGCGACGGTACGACGGCCAAAACCCTAAGTACCACAGACCCTAACGGACTTCTGTCGTAAAGAGCAGAGGTTCACTGTGACGTTAGGATGTTCTTGCGAGAAATGCTCGATTCGTCTCGACTTGTGAAGAAATTGATGTCTTTGCGAGAACTTCTCGTTGCGGCTCAACTCGTGAGATAAAACCTTAGGCAGTGGGCACAAAAGAAACCTGTTTCCTAAGCACTGGGACCCTGCAAGTTGGCCCAAAACAGTCTCTTGTATACTATCCACGGGTCTCACTCTCCAACGTCGAATCTCGACAAGGAGGGAAACAACCGCTTACGGGTCCTCTCGACTCGTAAGAAGGGATAATTCTTTTATAAGATCCTTACGACTTGTAAGAGGAAAACACACTTAGGGATCCTTACGATCCCTAGTGAGAAAATCCACCTACGAGATCCTCTCGATCCGTAGGGAGAAAAATCTCTATGAGACCCTCATGGCTCATAGAATTGAAAAATCTTAGACAGCAGATCTGAACCTGCGGCCTAAGCCATCACTACCTCTTGAAGAAGCCAAGACAGACTGGTCGCTTTATCATCTGTCAACCATGTTCACTAAGGTAACATGCGGATAATAAAAGAAAGAAGAAAACGACAGAAAGAACACTGGACTGGCGTTGGATCAAGCATTCAAGACACATTCATTCATGCATGTGCAAAAGACTCAGAACGAGAAATAAGAAAAGCTGAAATAAATTCTTTCATTAATATTTCAAAAGGGTTCTTACAATCATAAAGAAATAAATAACAACATTATTGAAATGTTTACAATGGTATAACTTCGGACCCAGGACATGGATTGAGGAACTCGAAAGTAACCCTATCTAAGACTTTCCAAGCCTGGCGAACCATCCTAGTATGCTTTCTTTCACGAGCACAAGCGTCGGGGTCCCCACGGATGTCCTCCTCCCTCCAGTAAGCAGCGAGTATGGCGGACTGTTGGAAAGCTTGGTGCAGGAGATCGACAAGATTGTCTCGCCGTCTCTTCGAGATTAGGTGCATCAGATACACCGAGTGCACTTTATCCTCAGCAGCATCCAACGCCCCAAGCGGCACGCCGGAACAGAATAAGGGAAGTGCTTCCCAAATGGCTCCCACGATAAGCTTCAGGAGAGAGGAGCGTCGAGGAAGCAGTTGACCATTGTACGCGTCGAAGCGACTCATGATCTCGGCACACTCGGCGTTGGTAAATTCCCGGTTCTGAGAACGACCGAGTTGGCGGATGTCTCCGTAAGAGATGATTTCATCGAGGTCGTACATGTGGGCGTCCATTGCTCCTGTAAAAGAAAATTAACCAAATTAGCAGACAGACTAAGCGAATTCTTATTAAAAGACGGGCACAGGGAGTTAAACTCCTCGAGAGCAATACTCTGCAAACAGGAGTGACACCTATCAAATTCTGTAATAAGGAGAATCTGAAGGAAATCCCCTAAGAACATTGAAAGTTTTGCTCTGAGAAGACAATAATAATAATGATAATATAAAATGCCATCTTTAACTTCCAAGATCCACGAAGAACTCCCAAGTGACTGTACGATTTGGAAGGAGCAAAGCCCCATTAACGCATTAAGAAAATACAAGGAAAATCTTTTAGAGAGCAGAGCTCCATTAATGGAACCTTAATAGGATTCCCTTTAGTTCTCTTTAGATCCTTTTAAACCTATAGAGCAAAGCTCTGCTAAGTGAAACCCTAAATGGGACTTCTTTAGATCGGGGATCTATTGAGAGCAAGGCTCTTAAAATTAATTTAACTTAATCCAAATTAATTTTTACCTAAAAATTTTCTAGAGTTTAACTCTTAAAAACGCTTGAACAAAAAGAGCAGGGCTCTGGACGAAATTCTTATGAAGAGATGAAAATCATCTAAGGGACCAAAGGTCCTATTTATAGGCAATAAGTGTCGTTTCAATTTCCCAACGGTTGGGATTCTAACCACCGCTGCGCTCACGTTTGGGGCCACGTAAGCGCAACGGTGGGGGGGCATTTGTTTACCCCAATCAGGGCAAAGCTCTGTTCAAATTCCAAGGCGGGAAATGAAGCAAACGCTTCTGATTTCCCCAATCAGAGCAAAGCTCTACTCTAAAAATTTAAATTTTAATAGATGAAGCAACGCTTCAGATCCCCTGCGCTGCGCGCAGAGCGCCACATGTCAAAATCAGGCACGCCAGCGCAGTGAGCGCAGCGCCCAAGGCAGCGCGCCCAATCAGAGCAAGGCTCTATTTAAAACAAAAATTAAAAGAAGCAACGCTTCAGATGATCTGCGCTCTGCGCTGCGCGACACGTGGCAGCGCAGTTGCGCTAGCGCAGTTGCACTGCGCTCTGCGCTGGGCGACACGTGGCAGCGCAGATGCGCTCGCGCAGTTGCGCTGCCCTCTGCGTTGTGCGACACGTGTCAAACGCTGGTGTATCTGCGCCAAACAGAATTAAAATTCTAGTAAGATCTTTCTGTTCTTGTTAAAACAAGAAAATTGTCTTCTGTAAAACAGAAGCCCTTGGATCAAAGATCCAACGGTGGGGAAAATTCCCCAAATCACTCAGAGAATGATCTCTTTAACAAATTTAACAGATTAATGGGCACTATATAAAGGCCCCTAGACCCCAATTCAAATGGGAGGAACATTCAGAACATCAAGAACTTCAAAAACAAAACAGAGAGAACTTTGAAAGATTGTGAGAAGAACTCAAGAACAAAAAAGGTAAAAACCTTTGTTCAAGAAGAACTTCTTCTGAATAAATCATTAATCTAAGAACAAGATCAATGATCTTCAATAAAAACTAAATAATAACAGTGCCTTGCACTTTTTTTTGTGAACCAATGGTTCTGAAATCTTAAAGATTCTTTTCTTGAATCCAAAGTTGGATCAAGAAATTAAAACAGTGCCTTGCACTTGCAAAAACTGCACTGTTGCGCTCCTGGGTTGGCGCAACCCACCAGAGAGCGCCACGTGTCAGCTCCAAGACCACTTGCGCTGTGCGCTTTTAAGATAGAGTATTGCTCTCCGAAGTTGGCGCAACTCACCAGAGCGCGCCACGTGTCAGCAGCGCACTGGCGCAGCGCACTACGCTGTTGCGCTTGCGCTCACCAGAGTGTGACACGTGTCATCACGATAAGCGCTTGCGCTCAGTAATTGGCGCAAAGCGTCTGACAAGCCACTGTCAAGAAATTAATGCACTGCATTATTTACAGAAGAGCCAAGCCTAATTAAAAAAGGCCTAACAAGCCTAACAAAATGCAATGCATTATTTTAATAAAGGGCAGAGTCCAAACAGATGCTGTGCATCATTTAAAAGGGACAGAGCCCAAATCAAAAGGGCCTAGCAGGCCAACAGAAAATGTAGCGCATTATCAAACAGGAGCAAAGCCCTAGCACAGGCCTAATAAGCCAAAGATAAACAAAAACGTTGACTATTCTCAACTGGACTTAGCCCAATCATGGCCGTAAGTCCTCAAATTAAATTGACTGAGCAAGACTGCTCTCCTAAATCAATTTACGTCCGGTTCAAGGGTACATCTCTGTACTCCTCTGACCCCTATCGTTGTAATCCTTCACCGACGTCAGAGAGGTGACGGGTCCCAACAACCACACATCTATATGGACTGCGAGGTCCTTAAACTCGTATACCGAAATGTCCTTAAACTAATGCTCGTCCCCAAATGGGAATGATGGACCACCATGTCCCTAAACAGGAACATGGACCACTATGTCCCTAAACTGGAACATGGACCACTATGTCCCTAAACTGGAGCAATAGAGCCAATTGCTCTCCTATCGGATCCAAACGATCCCGTTAAGTTGATCTTAGTCTCAAATTAGACTAACGAATACTCAAGTAACGTTTAAGTTGATCTTAGCCTCAAATATGGCTAACGTATCCTTAAACCAAAACCCCAAACCCAAATCTAAGAAAATATAGATTTGGACTAATCCACGTCCTACGGGTGATGACATAAATTAGTCTCCGTATACAATCCACGGGCAACCACAAACAAAACAAACACCCACGACACGAAGTGAAATTCTGGAGAAGGAGAAAGTTGTTACCGCAATGCGGTAGCGTAATTAACTGCAGGGGCTTGCGCCTGCAGGGAAGAGCGTCCCCACAATCAAAAACCCCTCGAACGAGGGGGAATCTGACGAAATCTGCTACATCGGCCGCATCCGTCTAAACCTCCGATACATGTTGCCATAAATCAACTTGACATCTTCGGAGAGGTGGACGGATAAAACCAAATAGCATCTGCCCCAAATCCTAGGCAAGACGCCCATGTCTTGGCCGCCGTTCGGAGGGGAATAGAGACTTATGATTTGTTGGCCAAAGTCAAGGTCATAAGAGCATGGGATAAAAATCACATCGGCAGTTTCTAAAGAAACTGAAACTTGCCAGATATGCGCATACCTTCTGGAGTGTGATAACGTGAGTGGATTCCATCAGGTTATCATGCGATGATAGTTGGATCCCGATTCCTACTGATGAGTTGGTTTACTCCTCGGGTGATCCCGACTAATTCTTCTTTCTGGTTTGGAGGAGAATTTGACGATACAGTGGGAGGTTTCCTGATTAGATAAATTGATAACCATTCTAATCTAGGTTAGAGTGCACGCTGAGTGTTTCTTTTCTCTTTCTCTCTGGCAGCGACCATGACCCGACCCTAGACTATAACTCAGTGACCAAGTTAATCAAATCTTCTTAAAACATTGGCTTTTGGATTGTCTGAGTTGCATACCTCATTTCCACTCCTTCTTTTACCCTTTTCTCCAGAATACCCCGTATTACTATGAACATCCACTTCTATTGGATAAAACCATCGTATGGTTATATACGAACTCGAAGGAACTTGTTCCAGATTCGAGGATGGTTTCCGGTTCTGGAAAAAATGAATAGGACTATTCAGTTGTCTTTTTCTTTTACCTTCTCTCAGGTTGCGAGTGCTCCTTGCATTAGG
The DNA here is from genome assembly GCA_030015575.1 of Agapanthus africanus. NCBI lineage: Eukaryota > Viridiplantae > Streptophyta > Magnoliopsida > Asparagales > Amaryllidaceae > Agapanthus > Agapanthus africanus. The sequence goes on from JASDDO010000016.1 coordinate 518,197,052, forward strand.
ACGGTACACCTATTACGCTAATTGGATAGTCTTCTTCCAAACCATAGGCAGGTGCCGAACGGTAAGGAATGAAGAAAACTAATTAGCCTAACGATGGTGTACAGAAGGTAATAAGTTAAGACAAATAAAAGGATTAGAATGAGGGCAAAGTAAACTGCGACTACTATTCACGACCAAACCAAGTATTTCATCGCCACTCCTACTTCACCTTTGTATTTCTCCAGGACACTCCGTATCACTATGAAGATCCACAGTTATTTGGATACTCCATCATATGGTTATATAGGAACTCGAAGGAACTTGTTCCAGTTCGGGGATGGATTCTGGTTCAGGAGAAATAGGAATAAGATTTATTCAGTTGTCTTTTATCTTTACCTTTTCTCGCATTGCGAGTGCTCCTAGGATTAGGACAGTACACCTATTACGCTTATTGGATAGTCTTCTTCCAAACCATAGGCTGGTGCCGAACGGTAGGGAAGGAAGAAAACCATTTAGCCTAAAGGGGTGTACAGAAGGTAATGACTAAAGACATATAAAGGGATTTGGAGAGATGGCAAAGAAATATACGGTTATAGTTGTGAATCTGATAATGGAAGAGGCATTACTAAGAATACCCGGATACCCCTTCGAAACATTTACATGTTTCAGTTTCACTGTGTATTGTTAAAAGAAAACTGATTTCTCAATTAGTCCTTGCTCCAGGGTATGTATTTACCAGATTTGATTCTCACATCTGTATAGTTTTACAGATGATGAGTGGGAGTAAGTTATTGGGAATTGGGTAATCATTCTCATTATATCGGGATTCGTTGTAATTAGTGATATTTGAGGAAATCTCCTGGGTTGTTTGCCGGACGGCAAATATTTGGTTTTGAATATCCGTTGTTATGCACCAATTTCAAATTGATATAGCTGTACGTTTATTTTTATAAAGTGAGATATAACTTTTTGAAATTATTTCCATGACATTTACCTATATCAGTGGATGGTTAGGTAATGAGCATTAAACAGCGGTGTAATTCTTGTTAACCATAAGTACAGTTTTCAACCTACGACATATAGGGAATGAGTTATTAGATTCAAAGGACTTATACAGAGTATTGTATGTTGTCCAGTGTCCATTAGAACAGAGGGGTTGGTACTCGTACTATATTTTGTTTACTTATGACTTCTCTAGTTCTTAGACATGTGTTTCATAGAAATACAAGATCCAAGTTTTGAGAAGTTATAGGTATATGAATAAAGTAGAGAACCGGGTGTTGCAAGTATCAGGATTCTTCAAGGTGATCGAAGATGTAGATACTTGTGTATGGTATTCTGATGATTGTAATGATTATGAGAACTTGCTTCGCTTTCAGGTTACTCATATCTGGATGTATTCCTAAGTTGAGTAATGCCGATAGGCCTCTCTCCATTTAGTTGACATGCACTGGAGACAGCTGCATGATTTGAATCTGGTTCCAATTAAAGTGCCTCTGTTTCTATATTGGATATAGAATAGTTCATATCTTAACAATGTTAAGGTACGGAGAGTTGTCCGGCTTATGCTTAAAACCAGACTCTGGATAACTCAAGGCACGTTTCTGTAATGGCTGTTTGTAGGTTGACCCAGGCTATGACGAGGGTTGATTTTCTACCATCTGGAAGATCAATAGTGATATTGTTCTTGACTCGCCACAGTTTTAGTAAAAATGGATTTTTTCATAAAACAGTAGTGGGAGTATGATAGAACTGGAAGTGATTCCAGAACCGCAAACGATTACTGAAAATTTGATAAGAACCTAAAGATTCAATCTGATTTGACATTCCATTGGCCACTTCGCAGATATGGTGGGTAACCTCAGGCGCCAGAGAGGTACTCCGGTAGCCTCAAGGACGGTGACAAGGAGGTTCTTGTTTACCCAAACTTGACACTACTGTTGTTCCAGACCGTGAGACCCGATAGGAGGATGAGTATAGCGTCGTTCTAAACTAGCTTTAGAAGTGTACGTGTATATGACTCTGCCAGAGGGTTGTCGTAGTCAGTGGGAGCTGCGGAAGCATAGTGGAAAAGTAGCTTATGTCTATTTATGGACTAAAGCGGATATAGCGGAGAAAGATCATCTATTTCTGATGTCACAGTCATAGGTTTGACTTCATCAGAATAGGGGATGGATCTGTTAAGAAAGTAGTAGGGTGTGATGTCCTGGTATTTGGATGACATACATAGAGTAGGAAGTGAAATTCATATACTACGATCGGTTATACTTTGGTTGTCACACAGTGGTTTCTCCACAAAGGACATGGATTTTATATCAGACATTCTGGTTACTAGATCTATGGTTTTAGATCTAGATTTGGGTAGTTTCCCAATCTGGGTACTTAGACAGCATTCTAAAGGTGTTTTAGAATGGATGACTCCTGGCACGGTAGTGTACCTGCAGGTGATGGAGTCACCCTCTCTAAAGGTGTCTTACAGACTAAAGGGGAGAGGGATGTGCATGATTGACATATCACTTGCTTAGGCAATTGAGTCAATCATGAGATGTCAAGTACCACACCCGATGTCGTTTTTGCACTAGCTTCCATAAGTTATGATATTAATCCTATCCTAGAGAAACGTTCGGAAGCAGTTTTAGAACATAAGTGGATTTTCTAGAGATATGATAACAACAACCTCTTTTAACGGTTATCATTCCAGGCTTCCAAGGTGACTTGGATGACAGAGTGACTATCAGAGTTATAGTTTTTCCTCTGATGAGGGGCAGTATTTTGGACAGGTGGTCCAAGCGGATATTGAGATAGGCATGGCGCGGGATGCTGATTAAGTTCAGTTGACGATACAGTGTAAGAAGTTTGGATTTGGAGTTCATTTATGAACTAGGTCCCATCAGATATCCAGACATATTCTAAGATAGGCATCGCTCATTTCGGGAGATGGCTTTCACCGCGAACTTGAGATAAAGAGAGACATAGAAAGAAACATTAGGGCGGGTCCACTCACTGAGGCTATTCCTCGAATACAATAGTTTCGTAAACGGGCTTTGTGAGACTGAATAGTAGAGGAGTTGGATGTTCGGTATCACACGGGCTGTGAGTATGTGACATCGCAATAATTAGCCTTAAGTGCAAGTGGGAGATTGTTGGATATAGTGCCCTCAGAGTCAATTATTGGATCATAGGCACGTGATTGCAGTGATTGAGAGAGGACCTATACCGGTAGGACAGTCTTACTCAAGATGATAGTATGCTATCTGGTTTATCTTTATCATCGTGTACTGCTTTAGGTGACCTTATAGGTCGCTATTACACATTGATAGAGCCCTTAGGATTCATACTTGACTACCAGCAGTATGATGGTGATCATATACGTGGGAGCTGGGGTCTATAAGCACATCCTTAAAAGGTCCCTAGTCGTGGGAGTTTCGAGACTGGGCATCGATACTCCATTAGTAGACTAGTGTATAATGTCGAGACCCCGACGAGGGGCGGTGGCCGGTCTCACAAGCCATTGGTGTCAATTGGATCACCTAAGATGTATACAGGTGCTCATTGGGTTATGAGTACACAGGACAGGACTCGCCGGGAACATGCTAGTTGGTATTATACCTGAAGACAGATAGCAGTTCCCTGGTGACATGTGTACAGGTTAGTTCATCGACCTGAGATCGTCATTTGTCTCGTGTGAGTTCCCACTGTGCTTTGATTACTACCCTACCACGGCTCAAAGGAGTCATGCAAACAGGTTTTAGTTGGGTACAGTCCCGAACCACATGGAGGCAGTGAGAGAATCGGCAGGGGTTTCGTCTCTCCCGGTATTGGGGTGAGATCGCGCTGTGTCTAGGAGAGCAATTACACGAAGTCCTTGGCTAAGGCAGGAGATTTACTGGTAGGTATTTCAGTAGTATCTCAGGGTGTTCTGGGCTACACTCCGACACGACTTGTACCGTTTTTGCGGGTCTGAATTTTACCAACCCCCTAGGCCCGCCATGCGATGCTCATAGACGAACGGACCGGACTGTATAGATATTGTCACTGACAGGCTCAGTAGAGTGTCAGGACGAGTTCGCTCATCGACCTCCCTTTTGGTCAATACCTGCTAGCCCGTTACGTACAGTTAGTACCACTGACGAGCTAGTGGTTAAATCCACAGCCAAAGTATTGACGAGTCTTTAGAGTCCCCCACAGACAGTTTTCCAGTTTCGGGCGTAACGTTGTAGAGGCCGTATGATATATGGCAGGGTTCGATCATATACGTGCAGTAGTGCACGGATCATGATCGGGCGGATCATACTAGTGGGCTTTGGTTTAAACCGGATCCTAGTATTAGATTTGTTGGATTACTTTAGTCTCATCGCATTCGCATTCAGTCGGAATGCGGATGCAGGTATGTATATACAGGTGAGGAGTATCCTTGTGATCCGTCACGAGTTTACTTTAGATGTTGCCGTATTTTTTATTTTGTTGTAAACATTTGGATTAATGTTTACAAATGGAAATTGTGAACTTAAATCATCATTTTGTGCATTTAATGTGACATAGACTTCATTAGTGACTCATGGTCTCTTTTCTTGTGCTAATGTCACATTATTTTATTGATTTTGTGTTGATATGATGAGAAGAGAGAGAGAGGGCAGCCAAGAGGGAAGTTTGGTCTTGTATTTTTTCACTTCTCACTCTCTCATTTCATCATAAGAAACACATAAGAAAAAAGGGCTCTTCTTCTTCTTGCTCTAGCTCACAACCTCCATTAATGGCATCATCTCTAACCTCCATCCATACACTCTCATGTGATGAGAATCAATGGATGCTTAAGACAAAATTATCACACACATTCTTTACATCGTCTTGGACACGTCAGCTAGCGAACTTCGTGCCCGAGTTGCTTCGGATGAAGCGGGAGCCCGTAAAAAGACTCGAAGATGTGGTGCCCTTTCCGACGAGAAGACCGGAGATCGGAGATGCCGTAAGGAGCTTGGGATGGTGGCCAGGACCAAAGGACACGGATCGATCGGTATAGATTTTCCAACCCTTCTATTGTTAGCTAGTTGTAGGTTAATGGTTCGATCTGGATTTAAAGTATACGATAGCGCCGGTTTCTAGTTGAAGAAAAGTTTTCGTTTCTGCATTTTGGCCTCAGACAGACGGCCGGGGCGCTACCGTAAACTTACAATATATGGGCGCAACCACCTGATATGGGATACTATGACATGCAAGGCTAGATGGGAAATATAATATTTGGTTTTATATTGTAATATAAAAAGATATATAAATTCTAAAAATATTATATATGTGTATATATTCTAGATTTTCATGGATACACTGTACTAGTAAATATTTGATATAATCTCGAACCATATTGGGTTTCAACCATGTGGGTCGGGTCGGATAATAACCACAACTACTAATTGTATTATTCGCAACCCAATAGCCACAATAGAAAAGAATTTTGCCGCAAGATTTGAAATACTCCAAATATATAGTATAAAAGTATTAGGGTGTTACATTATACCTAACTACAAAAGAATTTCGTCATCGAAATTCCCGGAACAAGAAAAAGACAAGAAGACATGGATTGAAGAAAAGAGGTGTGGAAACTTCTGTCGAATCTCTTCTTCATGTTCCCAAGTAGATTCTCCGAGAACGATTCCCCCATGAAACGAGTACTAGTGGAATAACTTTATTCTTGAGGACCTTTTCTCGTCGATCCATAATAGCCATCGGTCGCTCTTCAAACGTTAAATGTTCTCTTACTGCCAGTTCCAAGTGATCTAGGACATGCGTCTCATCTCGAACATACTTGCGGAGTTGAGATACATGAAACACGTTATGAACACCCGCCAAGGATTGTGGTAAAGCCAATCGATAAGCTATCTCTCTTACAAGCTCAATGATATCGAAAGGCCCCACGAATCGAGAATTAAGCTTGCCTCGACTACCAAATCGGATTACTCCTCTAGTCGGTGATATCTTCAAGAATACAAGATCACCAGCTGCGAACTCCAAAAGTCTTCTTCCAGTATCAGCCCAACTTTTCTGTCGATCCTGTGCCACCTTCATATAATTTCATATCACGTTAATTTTCTCCACCGTTTGAACAATAATATCCAGTCCCAGTAATCTTCGTTCAACATCGTCCAAACAGACAGGCGAACGACACTTATGACCGTATAATGCCTCGAATGGAGCCATCTGTATAGTCGCCTGAAAACTGTTATTGTATGAAAACTCCACTAAGTGCATATGATCCTCCTATGAACCCTTGAAGTCTAACATGCATGCTCTCAACAAATCTTCAAGAGTTTGGATTGATCTTTCAGACTGACCATCTTTCTGGGGATAATAGGTCGTGCTAAACTCCTGTTAGTGATATATGCCCTAGAGGCTATTATTGTATCATACTGGATTGTATATTACTTAATAGGAGCTTGGGATATACACGGATATAGTAACAATCTTGTTCGAAATGGTAGTATGCTACCTGGTATGTTTCTACCTCAATATGTTCATGTGCTTTTTAAGCATATCGCTTATACATATTGGTAGAGCCCTTAAGATCTTTGCTTGATTACCAGCGTTGTGATGGCAGTCACACTAGTGGGGGCTGGGTAATCTATAAGCACATCCTATACAAGTCCCTAGTCGTAGGATTATCGAGACGGGGTATCGATACTCCACAGTAGATTAGTGTATACGCTTCTCATCCCAACAGGGGAGATGGTCTGTCCCACAGCCATCAATACGTCGTACTGGAGATAGTATGTAGATGCTCATTAGGTTATGAGTACACTGGACAAGACTCGTCGGGAACTGTTGATGGGTATTATACCTATCGTCGGATAGCAGTTCCCAGGTGACATGAGTACATCTTAGTCCTTCGACTTGACACTGTTACTTCGCCTCGAGTGTGTTCCCACTGTACTTTGATTACTACCCTACCACGGCTCAAAGGAGTCGTGCAAATGGTTAGTAATTGAGTGCAGTCCCGAAACACTTGGAGGCAGTGGCGGTTAGATAGGATTCGTCTCTCCTGGTATTAGGGGTTGATATCGCGCTGTGTTTGGAAGGCCATTACACAAAGTCCTTAGCCAAGGCAAGCGAGATTTACTGGTAGGTACTCTAGTAGTTTCTCAGGGTGTTTTAGGCTATACTCCGACAAGACTTATTGCGCTATTAGGGGTCTGATGATTACCGCCCACCTAGGACCGATATACAATATTCTTAGACGAACAGACCGGACTGTACAGAGATTGTCACATACAGGCTCAATAGGAGTTCGGATGAGTTAGTTCATCGGCCTTCTTATCGACAGTTACCTGGGTAGCCGTTACGTGCAGCTAGTACCGCTTGCGGCTTGTTGTTAAACCTACTGCCAGCGTAGTGTCGAGCCTTCAGAGTCCCACATAGAGAGTTTCCCTGTACCGGGCAAAAGGTGTAGAGGTCGTATGGTTTTACGGCAGGGCTTCGATCACGTGCGTGCACTTCTGCACATATGATGATCGGGTGGATAATACTAGTGGGCTTTGGTTTAAGCCGGATCCTAGTATTATATTGCTGGATTATTTTCGTCTCTTTGTATTCGTGTTCTTCGGAATAAGGATGCGGGTATGTATATATGGATGAGGGGCATTCTCATAATTTGTCGAGAAAGCTTCTAGAAGGTCAAACCTCATTAGGGTTTCTTTTCTTTATGATTAAAGATTAAACCCAAATGAGGTAGATGAAATGAGGTGGACTTGACAAAAGATCAAGCATGACTCACTTGTTAGATATTTTTCTAGCATGCTTGATATTTTGAGGAGATATTTTTATCTCCTCAATAATTATCTAGCATGCTTGATTATTCTATTCTTGAGCCAAGGATTTTCTTTGGTTGCTTTCACACCTTCATCTTCCTCAAGTGACCTTCTTCTTTCTCTAAACCCTAACCATCTCATGTGTTGAGAATACTAGGGTTCCAAGAGACAAAGCACTCTATCTTCACACTCTACACCTTCTAGGACTTCTATTTTAGCGAACTAGAAGCCGTAGTTACCTCGGATTTGAGGTAGGAGTTCGGACTATAGACTCTTGGGTAGATCGTGTTTGACTCGAGGCAGCCATCGAGATTGCTACGATCAGTTACAATCCTTGGAGCCGACGACGAGTGGAGGACAGCGATGAAGTCCCGAAGGACTTGTATCGTGAGGTATAAGTTCTATCTTTGTTGTTTACATCTTACCCCAGTTAGCTAGTTAGGGTTTAAACACGATCCGTGAGCTCGAGTCCGTGTTGTGATGCTTCAAAAGATTGTTTTTCACATATTTTGCCTCCCCGCGAGTCTGTGGGGTGCGTGACACAGACTTACAGTGGTATCAGAGCCTGCTAAACCTTTACTATCTCGTTAGCAACTAGTTAGAAGTTCGATCGTCGAAAAACCCAAAAACCGTACACCCATTCCCTCAAGTTTCTGTCGAATTTCATACCTGTTCTAAAAATTATTTTAGATACCTTAAAATTCACTACAGGGAAATCTAAGACAACAGAAGAAAAATAAGTCACTGACTCGTCACAACCACCGCAGAACCGCGGCGAATCGGTCGATTCGCCACTGTTCCGTGGACGAGTTGTAGCCGAGTCAGCTCGTTTTTGCTCTGTAGTTCTTATTTTGAGCGTATAGTTTTCTGGGATATTTGGTTTCTACCCATAAGGATCCGAGTGCTAGTTTGCATTTGGGGTAGACACGGAAAATAGTTTTCGATCGAAATTCTAAGTTATTTTCTAATCGGGTTTTATCTGTGATATGATATATGTGTTTGGAAACGTCGGCTAATTTCTATACGTCGATTAGTCAGGGTTGCACATATCTGTGATGCTTTATTGGTTTGTGTATATAAACTTGTTGGATCGTCGTGGATGAATAGCCGGGGATGTGAGATAAGAGTTTTCTTTATCTTTCATTCGATGTAAATTGTAAAGTGATGTAATATTCTTTTGCGGGGCACATCCGGGTTGAGCTGTAGCCACCGTTGTATTATTTTATTTTATTGTTTTCTGCTCCTAGGATAGACCCAAGGTGGGGTGTATAAACTACCGGATTCTTTGAAGTGTCGAGTGGCCTACTCACTTCGTTGAGGGAGGTGCTTCACTTCGGGAATTTGGCGGGTAGTTTGTCGCACCCGTAGGGGTCTGGGGTAGGGTTTGGCTATTCGTCACGTCCGTGGAATTCGCCTTTCGTTACAGGCTTAAACGAAACGTAGAATTCCTAGTATATCTAATATGTTCATCTGTGATCTGGAATGCCTATTATTGCATTAGACGAATGTTTATTATATATATGCTATATAGTAGACGTTGCTTATGTTTTGCATCCGCGCTAGTCCAGCCCCCGCTCTGTCGTTAGTTAAGTAACCTAACGGGTGATGACGGGGCCCAGTGGCGAATGCGGATGGCTTAAGTGGACGTGATATTTTTGTCTTTTTCTGTGATGATAGGTGTAAATGATAGGACTGCATTATTAATGCAAAGCAAACAAACCAAAGCTGAATCGTTGGAACAAATTTTAAAACCACTCGGTTATTTTAAAACATGAGACTTTTAAATGAGGAGCTTAAACCACTCCTTTTAAAAGCTATCAGGTTCTTTCGATTATATTAAGTTCACTACGTTCACAGTTTCGCCAAAACCATTCGTAGCCCTCCATCATTTCAGTTGAATATTCATTAGTATTCAAGCTGTGTATTTTGACCTTCGCCAAGGCATAGTGTTTGGTAGCTGCTGGATATTCATCTGTAGCATAGATAGATGCGTTGGTTTGGGACAGTCGTACTACTATTTTTTCCTTCGTCAAGGGTATGTACGGGTGGGTTCAAATTAACGTGGACAATGACGGGTAGAACTTGACATATGACTTATGATGTGTTGGCCTTCGTCAAGGTCATAAGAGCATATGGCAAAAATCCACATCGGGAGTTTCTAAAGAAACTGAAACTTGCTAGTGATGCATACCATTTGCAGTGTGATAATGTTAGTAGGATTCCTTCAGGATTATCACACAATAATATTTGGATCCCGATCCTACTGTGAGTATCCGCTACTTCTAGGGAGATTCTTCACTTAACGATCAATACTATAAACCAAGTAGGTGTCTAGAACAGTGTTAGCGGGGCTACGCCTCCAGGGAAAAGATGTTATTTAATTAAGGAACTTCGCGAAAGTGTCGTAAAACCTCCCTCGAAGTACCGAAACTAGCCTGGCTGAACGGTTAAGCAAGTATTGTATAGTAAGATTAATCCTGACTAATTCTTCTTTCATAGTTTGAGAAAGGATTCAAGAAACAGTGGGAGCCATCCTGTTTAGATAAATTAAAAACCAATCTAAACTTGCAAGAGCATCATGCTGAGTGTTTTCTTCTCTCTCTCCTAATTGCAGCGACCAGGTGATCAGATTAGGTTACAGATAGATAATAAAATGACTGGGTTATACTATACTGACAGGTAAAGGTTTGTCAAAATGTCCATTACCTATGACAAGCTGGACCACCTCATTACTACTCAAGCCCCCGCCGTCCCAGGTCCAGCTTCCACGGTCGCAGATAAGGATATCCGTAAGACAAGGGAAAAGGACAGTGCGAATGCCAAGTGCCTCGTATTAGCCTAAGTAGATGGTGTATACCAGAGGCAGCACGAGAAGATGGACTTAGTTTCCATCTTCCTCTATAACAATGTTTTATATGGAGAGAAATCTCTTATCGCAACATATGAGATCTCGAAAGAATTACTTCAAGCGAGGTTGGCTGTCGGATCATCTGTAGGGGACCACGTCCCTACAATGATTAGTTATATTAAAGGGCTCACAGACCTGGAGACCACGTTGGAGAACGAGTCATGTACTGACTTGATTATACAGTCCCTACCTTTTACTTACGTCTAGGGGAAGCAAGTTATACTTCCAGTTGAGGGCATCCTGAAAGAAACCAGGGAGACACCCGCTCTTCTTATTAGGGAATCTTCCTCTTCTGGATCTAAGGCGGATGCCAAGGATGAGAAGAAAAAGACCTCCACTAAGCCGATAGGCGGTATCGGTAAAGTAGAAGAAAAGGGAAGGGCAAAAGTTTCGGGGTTAAACAGTAGGGAAGGAGGTGTTAGTGTATATGCCCTAGAGGCCATTACTGTATCATACTAGTCTGTATATTACTTAATAGAAGCTTGGGATATTCACCTTGTATATACAATCTTGCTCAAAATAGTAGTATGCTACTTGGTTTGTTTCTACTTCAATGTGTACATGTGTTTATTTCAGTATATCGCCTATACATATTAGTGGAGCCCTTAGGATCTTTGCTTGATTACCAGCGTTGTGATGGCAGTCACACTAGTGGGGCTGGGTAATCTATAAGCACATCCTTATGCAGGTCCCTGGTCCCAGGACTATCGAGACAGGGCATCGATACTCCGGAGTAGACTAGCGCATGCGCTTCTCATCCCAGTGTGGGAGACGGTCTGTCCCACAGCCGTCGGTACGTCGTACTTGAGAGAGTATGCGGGTGCTCGTTGGGTTACGAGTACACTGGACAAGACTCGTCGGGAACTGACTAGTTGGTATTATGCCTATCGTCAGTTATCAGTTCCCAGGTGACATGAGTACAGCTTAGTCCGCTGACTTGACACTGTCACTTCGCCTCGAGTGTGTTCCCACTGTACTTTGATTACTACCCTACCACGGCTCAAAGGAGTCGTGCAAACAGGTGGTAGTTGGGTACAGTCCCGAAGCACTTGGAGGCAGTGACGGTTAGACAGGATTCGTCTCTCCCGGTATTCGGGGTTGACATCGCGCTGTGTCTAGGAGAGCCATTACACGAGTAGTCCCTGGCCAGGGCAAACGAGATATACTGGTAGGCTTCCAGTGTTATCTCAGGGTGTTTTAGGCTTCACTCCGACACGACTTGTACCGCTATTGGGGGACTGACGTTTACCGCCCCCTAGTCCCGCCATGCGATGTATCAGACGAACAGACCGGACTGTACGGAGAATGTCACATTCAGGCTCAGTAGGAGTACAGATGGGTTTCGCCTCGTCAGTCTTCTTGTCGGCATCTACCTGGGGACCGTTACGCACAGCTAGTGCCGCTTGCGGTCTGTGGTTAAACCCACTGCCAGCGTAGTGTCGAGTCTTTAGAGTCCCACACAGAAAGCTATTCGCCTTTAGGCAAAAGAGTAGAGGTCGCATGGTTTTGCGACAGGTCGCATGGTTTTGCGACAGGTTTCGGTCGCATCCGTGCACTTGTGCACGTACAGTGTCCGGACAGTTTACACTAGCGGGCTTTGGTTTAAGCCAGATCCTAGTGTACCTTTTGGGATTGGATTTATCCAGTATGCATTCGTGTTCCTCGGAACGCGGATGCGGGTGTGTATGCACAGTTGACGGAGAGACAGAGGCAGAGGATTCTCATTAGGGTTGTTGACCGTTGACAGTTGACTATTGACTTTTTGCTCAACCCTAATGAGAATATGATATGTGATTAACAATTATATTAATTAAGTATTGTGGTGACATGGTTGTTGAGGGGTTGACTTTGTTGACTTGTTGACTTTTTTGACCGGTTGACTAGGTTGGACTAGTTGAGCATCATGATGACTATGGCTATCATTTCATGGCAAAGACTTTTTACTTGCTTGTTTCTTTTGTGAGAAATGAGTGCATGAAATGATTTAGCCATTTTGACTTGAACCATTTTACACAATACTTGATTATTATTTTTGTGATGATGGTTTTGGATTATGAGAGCCAAATGAGAAAAGTCTTCTCTCATTCTTTCATGCTCACTCTCTCTCTTGTTCTTGAGCTCTCATCTTCCTCCTCTTGCTCTCCCTCTCTTGATTCTATGGTTCACTTGTCTCATGAGTTGAGAACCAAGAACCATAGATAAAATACCATACAAACTCTTCTCTACTCACTCTAGTTCACAAGGTTTAGTAAACCGAGTGAACTAGTTTCTTCAAAGTTTGAAGAAGGAGCCAAAGGTTGAAGCTTTCAGGTGGATCTATCTTCGGCGCAAGGAGACGACGGGGAGAAGCCGATTCGGACGACCATCGAAGATTGAAGACGAAGGAGTTCGAGAAAAAGAAAGGTATAACCCCCTAACCAAGTAATTAGCAACTCGTAGTTAGGTTGTTAGTTAGATGTTTAACAAAGATCCGGGTTTTAAGTCCATGTTACCACCTCTAAGTTAAAATCGTTTTTCATCAAATTCCGCATGCCCGAAAGTACCGGGAGAGGTAGTATGGACTTACAGAGGTATCAGAGCCTAGTTAAACTCTATCTAACATGTTAGCAAAGTAGCTAGAAGATCGATCAAAGAAAAAGTCGCAAAACGAACCCGATATGATAAGTTTCTGCCGATTTTTTTTCTGTTCAAAAATTGATAAATTTTATCTTAAAAATCGGCTCAGGCTTTTTTGTGATCACCCACCAAATTTGGTCCAACGATCGAGTCAAAGCGCCGCGGAAACGCGGCGGGAGCACGCTCCCGCCGCGGATCCGCGGCCGAGTTGACTCGGCCGAGGTCCAATTTTGGTGCAGTGTTTTTCTGGGGTTGTTTTGGGATTTTTGGAATATATATTTTCTGCCCAGATTTTCCAGAACGAAAATTTTATTTTTGGGGTCCTGAAAATCCGTATTTTTGATCGAACTTCTAAAAGACTTAAGCTGACGGGTTTTTCTGTGATGTGATATTTGTATTGAACGTCTGCTAATCGCTATATGTCGATTAGTGGGGGTTATACAAATCTGTGATCTGTAATGTTGCTGGAATGTGTATATGAATTCATTGGATTGTCGCGGGTGAATAGCCGGGGGTTGTGAGACGAGAGTTTTCTTTTCTTTCAATTCATGTATATTTGTAAATTGTTGTAATAATTATTTGTATGGCCGCACAACCGGGTCGGGGTTGTAGCCGTCATTGTATAATTTCTTTTTACTGTTTTTGCTCCTAGGATAGACCCATGGAGGGGGTGCACAAACTACCGGGTATGACGAAGTGCCGAGTGGCCTACTCACGGAGTTGAGGGAGGTTGCTTCGCTTCGGGTACTTGGCGGGTAGTTTGCCGCACCCGTAGGGGTCTTGGGTGGGGTATTGGCTATTCACCGCGACCGTGTAATCTGCTTTTCGTTACAGGCTCGTACGAATTGCGGATTCCTAGTATATCCAATGTGTTCATCTGTGATCTGAAATGGCTATCATTGCAGTATATCTATATATGATATTATTTAGGCGTTGCTTATGTTTTGCAGCCGCGCTAGCCCAGCCCCCGCTCTGTCGTTAGTTAAGTAACCTAACGGGTAATGACGGGGCCCCGTGGCGAATGCGAATGTCATAAGCGTACGTCATATTTTGGTTGTTTTCTGCAATGGTAGGATTAAATGATGGGACGCATTAAAAGAACTAATGCAAGAATATCACGCATTAAAAGAACTAATGCAAGAAAATAAACCAAGTTAAATCGTTGGAACACTTTCGAAAAACCACTCGGTTCTTTTCAAAACAAACTTTTAAAATGCGGAGTTTGAGCCACTCCTTTTAAAAGCTATCTCGTTCCATCGATTATATCAAGTTCTCTACGTTCACGGTTTCGCCAAAACCATTCGTAGCCCTCCGTCGTTTCACATGAATAGTCAATAGTATTCAAGCTGTGTTTGTTGGCCAAAGTCAAGGCATGGTGATTGGTAGCTATTGGGTATTCATGTGCAGCATAGATAGATGCGTTGGTTTGGAAAAGTCGTACTGCCTTGTTGGCCAAAGTCAAGGGTAGGTACGGGTGGATTCAAATTAACCTGGAGAACGACGGGTAGAACTTGACATGTGACTTATGATTTGTTGGCCAAAGTCAAGGTCATAAGAGCATGGGGCAAAAATCCACATCGGGAGTTTCAAAAGAACTGAAACTTGCTAGTGTTGCATACCATTTGGAGTGTGATGATTCTGGTAGGATTCCTTCAGTTTCATCACGCAATGATATTTGGATCCCGATCCTACTGTGAGTATATGCTACTCCTCGGGAAATTTCTCACTTAACGATCAATGCTATAAACCTAGTAGGTGTCTAGAAAGGTGTTAGCGGGGCTACGCCCACAGGGAAAAGAGGTTATTTAATTAAGGAACTTCGCAAAAGCGTTGGAAAACCTCCCTCGAAGTACCGACACTGGCCTGGCTGAACGGTTAAGCAAGTATTGTGCGGTGGGATTGATCCCGACTAATTCTTCCTTTTTGGTTTGAGGAGGGATTCGAGAAACAGTGGGAGCCATCCTGTTTAGACAAACTAAAAACCATTCTAAACTTACAAGAGCATCAAGCTGAGTGTTTCTTCTCTCTCCTAATTGCAACGACCAATCGACATGACTGGACTTAAGTTACTCCTAGATAAAAACATACTGACAGGGCCAAACTACAATGATTGGCTCAGGAATGTCAAGATGGCAATCACTTACGACAAGCTGGGGTATCTTCTTACCACCAAAGCTCCCCCTGTCCCAGGTCCCAAAACCAGCGTCGCGGATAAGGAAATCCGTAAGACCCGGGAACTAGACTGCGCGAAGGCCAAGTGCCTCGTGCTTGCCTCTATGGACAATGAACATCAGAGGAGGCACGAGAATATGGACCTGGAATCCATATTTCTTCATACAAAAGAACTGTATGGAGAGCAATCTCGTATCGCAAGATACGAAGTGTCGAAGAAGTTATTTTCGGCAAGATTGGCCGTCGGATCATTGGTAGCGGAACACGTGCTTAAGATGATTGGCAACATTGAGGAGCTCGCGGACCGTGGGACCACGTTGGAGAATGAGCTCTATACGGACTTGATTCTCCAGTCCCTTCCTTCCACTTACGCCCAGTTCATACTGAACTTCAACTTACAAGAAAAAGAAGTTGAACTTTCAGAGCTCCTCAACATGCTGAGAAGCGCAGAGGGCACCCTACAGAAAGGTAGGGAAACATCCACTTTGTTTGTAGGAGGATCATCTTCTTCTAGGTCCAAGGCGAAAGCCAAGGGAAAGAAGAAGAAAGCCCCCGCCAAACCAAGGGGCGGTGTTAGTAAAGTGGATACGAAGGGAAAAGCTAAAGCAACAAAGAAAGCGGGGAAGCTTGTGGATAAGGAAGAATGCTTCTATTGTCATAAGAAAGGACACTGGAAGAATGATTGCAGGGCCTGGAAGGCCAGAACACAGGAATTGAAGCAGGTTGCAGCTTCAGCTTCAGGTGTGTATGTTATTGAAAACTGTCTTTCAATAAACTCTACTTCCTGGGTATTGGATACCGGATCAGGGTCTCACATCTATAATTCTTTGCAGGCGTTGAGAAACCGTAGTGTTTTGAAAGCAGGTGACATGACCCTCAGAGTTGCGAACGGAGCTAGCATGGATGCTAAAGCCGTGGGGGACTATCACCTGGGAATGTCAGATGGACATGTTTTGGTTTTGCGTAATTGCTTTTTTGTACCCAACGCAACTTGTAATATCATTTCTGTATCTTTAGTTTCTAAAGAAGGTTATGAATTTGCGTTTGTAAGTAATGTTGTAAACATTCACCTTAATCAAGTTCTGATTGGGTCGGGTACATTGAGCAATGGTATATACGTATTAAACCAACCACAGATTTTCAATGTCCAGAATACACACAAAAGAAAGTCTCCGGAAGTAAATCAGACTTTCTTATGGCATTGTAGACTGGGTCACATCAATGAGAGAAGGTTGACGAAGTTACATACAGAAGGATATTTGAATGCGTTCGAATATCAATCGTATGCCACTTGTCAATCCTGTCTCAAAGGAAAGATGACAAAGACTCCGTTCACTGGACACGGAGTAAGAGCGAGCGAGCTCTTGGGACTCGTACACAGCGACGTGTGCGGTCCAATGTCTACATATGCGCGAAGTGGTTATTCTTACTTCATTACTTTTACGGATGACTTTTCAAGGTATGGTTATGTCTTCTTAATGAAACATAAGTCCGAAGCCTTTGGAAAATTCCAGGAATATAAGAATGAAGTAGAAAAACAAACCGGCAAAAGTATCAAGATCCTAAGATCGGATCGAGGTGGTGAATACTTGAGTGCCGAGTTCTTGGACTATTTAAAAGAGAACGGAATTCTCTCTCAGCTTACTCCTCCATACACTCCGCAACATAACGGTGTATCGGAGAGACGGAACCGAACCCTATTGGATATGGTACGGTCCATGATGAGTAACGCTGAGTTACCGCGATCATTCTGGGGGTATGCGCTAGAATCAGCTGCGTACCTTTTGAACCGAGTTCCCACTAAGACTGTGCCTACCACACCATATGAGATGTGGTGTGGGAAGAGGCCCCGTCTTAATCACATTAAGACATGGGGATGTCCAGCTTTTGTTAAAAAGCAGCATGCGGACAAGCTCGAGGCACGCTCAGTACAGTGTAAGTTCGTGGGATATCCAAAGAACTCCAAGGGATATTTCTTCTACTGCGAAGAGGAACAAAAAGTTCTTGTTTCTCGTCATGCCTACTTCTTGGAAACTGAGTTTTTAGAAACCCAGATAAGTGGGAGCACAGTAGAACTGGAAGAAATTCCAGAACAACAGACTATTACTGAAAGTTTAGTGGAACCAAAGGGTTCAAAAGAACAGGACATTCCTACGCCGCTCCGCAGGAGTAGTAGGCAGTCTCATCCGCCCGAGAGATACTACGGTTTTCTCATAGACGGGGATAGAGAGGATTGCATCATAGATTATGATGAGCCTACTAGCTTCCAGCAAGCTGTTCAGAGCGTTGACTCAGTAAAATGGCTGGATGCAATGCGGACCGAAATGGAGTCCATGTACACTAACAAAGTATGGACGTTGGACATTGCTCCAGACGGGGTAAAACCCGTAGGATGCAAGTGGATCTTCAAAAGGAAGATTGGTGTAGATGGACAGGTTGAGACCTATAAAGCTAGACTTGTTGCAAAGGGTTTCCGTCAAAGACCTGGTTTGGACTATGACGAAACATTTTCTCCAGTGGCTATGCTGAAATCCATTCGGATCCTTCTTGCCATTGCTGCCTTCCACGATTATGAGATCTGGCAGATGGACGTAAAGACCGCTTTTCTAAATGGAAATTTAGAGGAGTGTGTCTATATGGACCAACCAGAAGGTTTCATTCAGAGTGGGAGCAGCGGAAAGGTGTGCAAGTTGCTTAAGTCCATCTATGGACTAAAGCAGGCATCGCGGAGTTGGAACATCAGTTTTGATGAGACGGTCAAGGAATTTGGCTTTATCAAAAATCCAGATGAACCATGCATCTATTGTAGATTTGTAGCGAGAACTGTAGTATTCCTCGTTTTGTACGTGGATGACATTCTCTTAATAGGAAATGACATTCCTATGCTACAATCTGTCAAGGGGTTCTTGTCACACAGGTTCTCCATGAAAGACCTGGGTGATGCCTCATACATCCTGGGGATCCGGATCCATCGTGATAGATCCAAGAGGATATTAGGACTTTCACAGTCCAGGTACATCGACACCATACTGAAGAGATTCAGTATGGAAGATTCCAAGTGCGGTAACCTACCGGCTTGTCACGGGATCACCCTCTCTAAAGAGATGTCTCCCAAGACTGATTTGGAGAGGGATCGCATGTCTATTATACCCTACGCTTCTGCGGTAGGCTCTATAATGTATGCGATGTTGTGTACCAGACCGGATGTAGCTTATACACTAAGTGTGGTAAGCCGGTATCAGTCAAACCCTGGGGAGAAACACTGGATAGCAGTAAAGAACATTCTCAAGTACCTGAGAAGGACTAAGGAGATGTTCTTGGTGTATGGCGGAAAAGACCTCCAGATCGAGGCCTTTGCTGACTCCAGCTTCCAGAGTGACAAGGATGATTCCAAGTCCATGTCGGGTTTTGTCTTTACCCTCAATGGAGGGGCGGTGTGTTGGAAGAGTTCCAAACAGGAAACCGTTGCAGACTCGACGATGGAAGCGGAATACATCGCTGCATCTGATGCCGCAAAAGAAGCTGTCTGGATGAGGAAGTTCTTTAAAGAGCTTCAAGTGGTTCCGTCCATTGTTGATCCAATACCTCTGTATTGCGACAAAAACGGAGCTATAGCTTTAGCGAAGGAACCCAGGTCCTATCAGAGATCCAGACACATCTTAAGGCGGTATCACCTGATCAGGGAGATCGTGGATCGCCAGGAGATCGAGGTTCGGAGAGTCGCTTCAGAAGATAACACTGCAGATCCATTCACCAAGGCCTTGCCCCAGACTCAGTTCGAGCGGCTGATCGAGATGATAGGTCTTCGATACGCCAGTACATGGCCTTAGTGCAAGTGGGAGATTGTTAGTGTATATGCCCTAGAGGCCATTACTGTATCATACTAGTTTGTATATTACTTAATGGAAGCTTGGGATATTCACCTTGTATATACAATCTTGCTCAAAATAGTAGTATGCTACTTGGTTTGTTTCTACTTCAATGTGTACATGTGTTTATTTCAGTATATCGCCTATACACATTAGTGGAGCCCTTAGAATCTTTGCTTGATTACCAGCGTTGTGATGGCAGTCATACTAGTGGGGCTGGGTAATCTATAAGCACATCCTTATGCAGGTCCCTGGTCGCAGGACTATCGAGACAGGGCATCGATACTCCGGAGTAGACTAGCGCATGCGCTTCTCATCCCAGTGTGGGAGACGGTCTGTCCCACAGCCGTCGGTACGTCGTACTTGAGAGAGTATGCGGGTGCTCGTTGGGTTACGAGTACACTGGACAGGACTCGTCGGGAACTGACTAGTTGGTATTATGCCTATCGTCAGTTATCAGTTACCAGGTGACATGAGTACAGCTTAGTCCGCTGACTTGACACTGTCACTTCGCCTCGAGTGTGTTCCCACTGTACTTTGATTACTACCCTACCACGGCTCAAAGGAGTCGTGCAAACAGGTGGTAGTTGGGTACAGTCCCGAAGCACTTGGAGGCAGTGACGGTTAGACAGGATTCGTCTCTCCCGGTATTGGGGGTTGACATCGCGCTGTGTCTAGGAGAGCCATTACACGAGTAGTCCCTGGCCAGGGCAAACGAGATATACTGGTAGGCTTCCAATGTTATCTCAGGGTGTTTTGGGCTTCACTCCGACACGACTTGTACCGCTATTGGGGGACTGACGTTTACCGCCCCTAGGCCCGCCATGCGATGTATCAGAAGAACAGACCAGACTGTACGGAGAATGTCACATTCAGGCTCAGTAGGAGTTCAGATGGGTTTCGCCTCGTCAGTCTTCTTGTCGGCATCTACCTGGGGACCGTTACGCACAGCTAGTGCCGCTTGCGGTCTGTGGTTAAACCCACTGCCAGCGTAGTGTCGAGTCTTTAGAGTCCCACACAGAAAGCTATTCGCCTTTAGGTAAAAGAGTAGAGGTCGCATGGTTTTGCGACAGGTTTCGGTCACATCCGTGCACTTGTGTACGTACAGTGTCCGGACAGTTTACACTAGCGGGCTTTGGTTTAAGCCAGATCCTAGTGTACCTTTTGGGATTGGATTTATCCAGTATGCATTCGTGTTCCTCGGAACGCGGATGCGGGTGTGTATGCACAGTTGACGGAGAGACAGAGGCAGAGGATTCTCATTAGGGTTGTTGACCGTTGACAGTTGACTATTGACTTTTTGCTCAACCCTAATGAGAATATGATATGTGATTAACAATTATATTAATTAAGTATTGTGGTGACATGGTTGTTGAGGGGTTGACTTTGTTGACTTGTTGACTTTGTTGACCGGTTGACTAGGTTGGACTAGTTGAGCATCATGATGACTATGGCTATCATTTCATGGCAAAGACTTTTTACTTGCTTGTTTCTTTTGTGAGAAATGAGTGCATGAAATGATTTAGCCATTTTGACTTGAACCATTTTACACAATACTTGATTATTATTTTTGTGATGATGGTTTTGGATTATGAGAGCCAAATGAGAGAAGTCTTCTCTCATTCTTTCATGCTCACTCTCTCTCTTGTTCTTGAGCTCTCATCTTCCTCCTCTTGCTCTCCCTCTCTTGATTCTATGGTTCACTTGTCTCATGAGTTGAGAACCAAGAACCATAGATAAAATCCCATACAAACTCTTCTCTACTCACTCTAGTTCACAAGGTTTAGCAAACCGAGTGAACTAGTTTCTTCAAAGTTCGAAGAAGGAGCCAAAGGTTGAAGCTTTCAGGTGGATCTATCTTCGGCGTAAAGAGACGACGGGGAGAAGCCGATTCGGACGACCATCGAAGCTTGAAGACGAAGGAGTTCGAGAAAAAGAAAGGTATAACCCCCTAACCGAGTAGTTAGCAACTCGTAGTTAAGTTGTTAGTTAGATGTTTAACAAAGATCCGGGTTTTAAGTCCATGTTACCACCTCTAAGTTAAAATAGTTTTTCATCAAATTCCGCATGCCCGAAAGTACCGGGAGAGGTAGTATGGACTTACAGGAGGGATGTTCCTATTGTTACAGGAAAAGACATTGGCAGAAGGGATGCAGGGCTTGGAAAGCCAGAATCCAGATTCCGAAGCACGTTGTGGCTTCGACTTTGGGTATGTTTGTGATTGAAAACAGTCTGTCAATTAACTCTACTTCCTGGGTACAAAATACCGGATCAGGATCTCATATATGTAATTCATTACAGGCTTTGAGAAACCGTAGAATTATCAGAGAATGTGATATGACTCTCAGGGTTGCTAACGAAATGAGCGTGGACACTGTATCCGTAGGGTATATCACATAAAATTGATAAGTGGACAGATATTGATTCTACGTAACTGTTTGTGTGTACTAAGTCTAGTATGTAAGCATGTGGTTCACATCAACCAACATCAAAGTTTGATTGGGTCGGGTACACTGGAGGACAGTATATATTGAATCAAGCTCAGGTTTTCAAACGTCCAGAACACACTTAAAAGAAAGTCTCCAGAATTAAATAAAAATTTCTTATGGCATTATAGACAAGGTCATATCAATGAAACACGGTTGATGAAGTTACATAGAGAGGGATATTTGGATTCGTTCGAATATCAGACTTATGCAACTTGTCAATCTTGTCTCATAGGAAAGATGACAAAGACTCTATTCATTGGACATGGAGTAAGAGCGAGCGAGCTCGTAGGACTCATACACAGCGATGTGTATAGTCCAATATCTACATATGCACAAAGTGGTTATTACTATTTCATTACTTTTACGGATAATTTCTCTAGGTTAGGACATGTCTTCTTGATGAAACATAAATCTGAGGCCTTTGAAAAATTCCGAGAATATAAGAATGATATTGAAAACAAATAGGAAAAAGTATCAAGACACTGAGATCTGATCGATGTGGAGAATACTTAATTGCTGAGTTCCTGGATTACTTAAAAGAGAATAAAATTCTCTCTCAGCTTACTTCTCCATACACACCACAACACAACGATGTATAGGAAAGGCGGAACAGAACCCTATTGAATATTGTTCATTCCATGATGAGTAACGCTGAGTTGCCGAGATCCTTCTGAAGTTATGCACTAGAATAGGCTGCATATCTTTTGAATAAGGTTCCTGCCAAGACTGTGCCTACCACACCATATCAGATGTGGAGTGGGAAGAAACCATATCTTCAGTATCTGAAGATATAGGGATGTCCAACTTTCGTTGAAAAGAAGTATGCGGACAAGTTCGAGGCACGCTCAGTACTGTGTAGGTTTGTGGGATACACAAAGAACTCCAAAGGGTATCTTTCCTATTACGCGGAGGAAAAAAAGGATTTTGTTTCTCGTCATGCCCACTTTTTAGAAAATCATTTTTTAAAAGGAAATAGTGGGAGCGCAATAGAACTGGAAGAAATTCCAGAACCACAAACCATTTCTAAAAGTATGGTAGAACTAGAGGTTTCAAAAGAACCGGACATCCCTACGCCAATCCGCATGACTAGTAGGTAGTCGTATCCGCCCGAAAGATACTACAGTTTTCTCATAGATGGGAAACGAGAGGATTGCATCATTGATAATGATAAGCCAACTAGCTTCCAGTAAGCCATTTAGAGCGGTGACTCGGTAAAATGGTTGAATGCAATGCGGACCGAAATGGAGTCCATGTACACCAATAAAGTATGCACTTTGAACATTGCTCTAGAAGGGATAAAACCCGTAGGCTGCAAATGGATCTTCAGAAAGAATATTGGTGTAGATGGATAGGTTGAAACCTATAAGGCTAGACTTGTTGCAAAAGGTTTTCGTCAAAGACCTGGTTTGGACCATGATGAAACCTTTTCTCAGTGTCTATGCTCAAATCCATTCGGATCTCTCTTGCCATTGCTGCCTTCTAAGATTTTGAGATCCGGCAGATGGACGTAGAGACGGCTTTTCTAAAATGGTAATTTGGAAGAGTGTGTCTATATGGATCAGCCAGAGGGTTTCAATCAGAGTGGGAGCAGCGGGAGAGTGTGCAAGTTGCTAAAGTCTATTTATGGACTAAAGCAGGCATCGCGGAATTGGAACATCTGTTTTGATGAGACGATCAAAGAATTCAACTTTATCAAAAATCCAGATGAACCATACATTTATAGTAAGATTGTAGCGAGAACTGTAGGATTCTTCGTTTAGTATATGGATGTCATTCTCTTGGTAGGAAATGACATTCCTATGTTATAATCGGTCAAAGGATTCTTGTCACTAAGGTTCTCCATGAAAGACTTGGGTGATGCCAACTACATTCTGGAGATCCAGATCTATCGTGATAGATCAAAGAGGATGGTGGGACTTTTCACAGTCAAGGTACAACAACACCAGACAGAAAATATTTAGTATGGATGATTCTAAGCACGGTAGTCTGCCGGCTTGTCACGGAATCACCCTCTCCAAAGAGAAGTCTCCAAAGACTGATTTGGAAAGGGCTCGCATCACATCTATACCCTACGCTTCTGCGGTAGGCTCTATAATGTATGTGATGTTGTGTACCAGACCAGATGTAGCTTACACATTGAGCGTGGTAAGCCGGTATCAGTCAAACCCAAGGGAGAAGCACGGGGAAGCAGTAAAGAACATTCTCAAGTACCTGAGAAGGACTAAGGAGTTGTTCTTGGTGTATGGCAGAAAAGGACCTCCAGATCGAGGCCTTTGCTAACTCCAGCTTCCAGAGTGATAAGGATGACTCCAAGTCCATGTCAGATTATGTCTTTACTCTCAGTGGAGGGGCGGTCTGTTGGAAGAGCACTAAGCAGGACACCGTTGCAGACTCGACGATAGAAACGGAGTAGTTCGCTGCATGAGACGCCGCAAAAGAGGCAGTCTGGATATGGAAGTTCTTAATTGAACTTCAGGTGGTTCATTCCATTTTTTGGTCTAATACTTTAGTATTGTGACAACATACGGTGCTATAGCTTTAGGGAAGGAATCCAGGTCCCATCAGAGATCCAGACATATCTTGAGGTAGTACCACCTGATCAGGGAGATCGTAGCTTCCCAGAAGATTGAGCTGAGGAGAGTAGATACAGAGAACAACACTGCAGATCTACTCACAAAGGCCATCCCTCAGACAGTGTTCGAGAGGCTATTCGAGATCTTCAGTCTGCGATATGCCAGTATATGGCCTCAGTGCAAGTGGGAGATTGTTAGTGATATATGCCCTAGAGGCCATTATTGTATCATACTGGATTGTATATTACTTAATGGGAGCTTGGGATATACACGGATATAGTAACAGTCTTGCTCGAAATGGCAGTATGCTACCTAGTTTGTTTCTACCTCAATATGTTCATGTGCTTTTTAAGCATATCGCTTATACATATTGGTAGAGCCCTTACGATCTTTGCTTGGATTACCAGCGTTGTGATGGCAGTCACACTAGTGGGGGATAGGTAATCTATAAGCACATCCTATACAGGTCTCTAGTCGTAGGATTATCGAGATGGGGCATCGATACTCCACAGTAGACTAGTGTATACGCTTCTCATCCCAGCAGGGGAGATGGTCTGTCCCATAGCCATCAGTACGTCGTACTGGAGATAATATGCAGGTGCTCATTAGGTTATGAGTACACTGGACAGGACTCGTCGGGAACTGTTGGTGGATATTATACCTATCGTCGGATAGCAGTTCCTAGGTGACATGAGTACAGCTTAGTCCGTCGACTTGACACTGCTATTTCGCCTCGAGTGTGTTCCCACTGTACTTTGATTACTACCCTACCATGGCTCAAAGGAGTCATGCAAACAGGTAGTAGTTAGGTGCAGTCCCGAAACACTTGGAGGTAGTGGCGGTTAGATAGGATTCGTCTCTCCCGGTATTGGGGGTTGATATCGCGCTGTGTTCGGAAGGCCATTACACAAAGTCCTTGGCCAAGGCAAGCGAGATTTACTGGTAAGTACTCCAGTAGTTTCTCAGGGTGTTTTAGGCTATACTAAGACACGACTTATTGCGCTATTAGGTGTCTAACGATTACCGCCCCATAGAACCGATATGCGATACTCTTAGACGAACATACCGGACTGTACAGAGATTGTCACATACAGGCTCAGTAGAAGTTCGGATGAGTTAGGTCATCGGCCTTCTTATCGACAGTTACCTGGGTAGCCTTTACGTGCAGCTAGTACCGCTTGCGGCTTGTGGTTAAACCCACTGCCAGCGTAGTGTCGAGTCTTTAGAGTCCTAGAGAGTTTTCCTACACCAGGCAAAAGGTGTAAAGGTCGTATGGTTTTACGGCAGGGCTTCGATCACGTGCATGCACTTATGCACATATGATGATCGGGCGGATAATACTAGTGGGCTTTAGTTTAAGCCGGATCCTAGTATTATATTGATGGATTATTTTCGTCTCTTTGTATTCATGTTCTTCGGAATAAGGATGCGGGTATGTATATACGGATGAGGGGCATTCTCGTAATTTGTCGAGAAAGCTTCTAGAAGGTCAAACCTCATTAAGGTTTCTTTTCTTTATGATTAAAGATTAACCCCAAATGAGGTGGAGGAAATGAGATGGACTTGACAAAAGACCAAGCATGACTCACTTTTTAGATATTTTTCTAGCATGCTTGATATTTTGAGGAGATATTTTTATCTCCTCAATAATTATCTAGCATGCTTGATTATTCTATTCTTGAGCCAAAGGTTTTCTTTGGTTGCTTTCACACCTTCATCTTCCTCAAGTGACCTTCTTCTTCCTCTAAACCCTAACACTCTCATGTGTTGAGAATCCTAAGGTTCCAAGAGACAAAGCACTCTATCTTCACACTCTACACCCTCTAGGACTTCAAGTTTAGTGAACTAGAAGCCGTAGTTATCTCGGATTTGAGGTAGGAGTTCGGACTATAGACTCTCGGGTTGATCTTCTTTAACTCGAGAAGGCCATCGAGATTGCTACGATCCGTTACGATCCTTGGAGCCGACGACGAGTTGAGGACAGCGATGAAGACCCGAAGGACTTGTATCGTTAGGTATAAGTTCTATCTTTGTTGTTTACATCTTACCCAAGTTAGCTACTTAGGGTTTAAACACGATCTGTTAGCTCGAGTCCGTGTTGCGATGCTTCGAAAGATCGTTTTTCACATATTCTGCCTCCCCGCGAGCCCGTGGGGTGCGTGACATGGACTTACAACTTCAAGCGAGTTCCCAAACTTTCCTGTAGACTCCTCCAAAAGTATGATAGAAATCGAGTATCACGATCAGAAATGATGCTCACAGGTACTCCATGCAATCTCACAATCTCCTGCATGTACCACTCTGCCAAAGCCTCCGTCGACTGTCCAACTCAAAATGGTATAAAATGAGCTGCCTTGGTCAATTGATCGAAAATGACCCAAACTGCATTAATTCCTATTTGACTCCGTGGTAAAGCTGTTATGAAATCCATGGTTATATCTTCCTACTTCTATTAAGGAATCGGAAGTGGTTGTAACAAACCAGCTACCCTTTGATGTTCAGCCTTGACTTGCTGAAACACTGAGCACTTCGATACGTAGCGAGCAATCTCCCTTTTCATGCCTTCCCACCAGAAATGTTTTCGCAGATCTCTGTACATCTTTATGCCTCCTGGATGCACTGAATATGCGGAGCTATGAGCCTCCTTCATGAACATCTCCTTTAGGCACACATAAATGACTCTCATGTCGTAACGAACCATCTTCATGAATTAACAAATTTGTTCAAAGTCCCGCTTCTACTTGTTCTCGAAACTTTTGCAACCTTAGATCGTGCGACTGCACTGCTTTAATGTTATCGATCAAGGATGACTGTACATGCAACTGCATCAACTGTCCCAAAGAATTTGGTGGTACAATCTTCAATTCGAATCTTGAAGATCAACTATAATCTTCTTCTGTGCAGTCAACATCTGTATCGCTGGCAACCGACTTAGAGCATCCGGTACTACATTAACTTTTCCCGTATGGTATTTTAGATCAAGATGATAGTCAGCCATCAGCTATAACCATCTATGCTGCCTTATGTTGAGCTCTTTCTATGTGAACACATAGTTTAGGTTTTTGTGATCGACAAATACTTCTACCCTTTCACCCAATAAGTAGTGTCTCCAAATCTTCCGAGCGAAAATCACTGCTGTTAACTCCAGAACATGAGTTGGGCAGTTCTTCTCTTGAGTTTTCAATTGTCTTGACGCATAAGTTATGACCTTCCCATGCTGCATTAGAACACATCCCAAGCCTTTCCCAGATATGTCGCTGTGAATAACCAGCCCTCCGGAACCGTTTGGTACTGTCAGAATAGGAGCGGTGGTCAATTTTTTTCTTCAATGCTTCAAAAGCTGACACACATTTCTCGGTCTATACGAATGGTAGCTCCTTTCGTGTTATCTTGGTCAAAGGTTATGCTATTCGAGCGAAGTTCTCCATAAACCTTCTATAGTAACCGGCAAGCCCAAGAAAACTTCTGATCTCCCCTACGTTCTTTAGAATTGGCCAATCATAAACAGCTGCAATTTTTTCAGGGTCAACGGCAATTCCATCTCTGGATACAACATGACGCAAGAACTTCACTTCTTCGAGCCAAAACTCACACTTGCTCATTTTAGCATATAACTTTTCTTGTCTCAACATTTGCAGTGCGATCGTGAAGTGTTCTACATGCTCTTCTTTGCTCCCCGAATAGACCAGAATATCATCATAAACACCACTGTGAACTGGTCCAAATATGGTGAAAAGATTCGGTTCATCAAGTCTATAAATATTGTCGGTGCTTTAGTAACTCCAAATGGCATCACTAAGCATTCATAATACCCATATCGAGTTTAGAACATCGTCTTGCAAATGTCTTCTGATTTCACCCGAACTTGATGATAACCAGATCGCAAATCCATCTTCGAGAATACCCTCGCACCACTGAGTTGATCAAATAATTCTCCTATGCGAGAGATTGGGTACTTTTTCTTAATAGTTTCCCGATTTAATTCCCGATAGTTGATTCATATCCTTCGCGTTCCATCTTTCTTCCTGACTAGAAGAACTGGAGCTTCCCATGGTGAACTACTGCTGTGAATCCAACCCTTTTCTAGTAATTCGGTAACTTGTTTCTTTACCTCTTCCAGTTCCATCGGCGCCATTGGATAATAAGCCTTTGAAATCGGCGCTGCTCCAAGAATAAGATCAATCGCGAACTCTACGTCTCGTTGAGACGATACACCCAAGATTTTCTTGAATACCTCCATGAATTCCCGAACAACTATTGGTGCTTCATCTGCAACCTGTTCACGAACCTCAACTTTCGGCACACATACAAATAGTTTCCTTCATCATGAATTTACAAGTCTGTTCTAAGACTTGTGGGTTATCAGCCAACCACACTTCCGTTGCGCCACTCTAATAAACTAAGGCAAATTCGTCAGAACTTCTTCAATTAAACATCTTATATCTGATCGACCTTGAAGCAGTCTGTACCAGCTTTCGCTGGGGTTAATCTCGAACTACTGCAATCATCATATATTCTCATGTGTTTCTCCTTGTTCTTCGAAACGCAGACGGACTGGGCACTACGGGAAAAGGGGAAAGATGTAACGCAGTTGTTGGATTCAAGTTCGCGATAAAGCATAAATTCATCGGCAATGAAACCGAGAGAAACAAAGTAGTACAATGAATATAAGTCAAGAAAATAAATCGAAATAGGATTCTAGGTTACCAATATAGAATACCGCATTGTAACCATTCCGCGGTACATAGTTACAATCACATAACTCCATTCAAGTCGCCCAAATCTTCCTATCAAAATCGAAAGAATAAGAAGGGAGAAACAATAAGGAATCAGGAGGATTCCACGTTGAGATGCAAAGTCATTTTCATATCGTCAAGATAAAAGAGTTAAGGGAAATATCAGATTTAAGAATTCGAATGACAAGACAATAATGTGGTAGGACATGTTCCTAAAATTCTGGGACTTAAGGACAATGTATTGGGTACCATACCTTGCCGGTCTTGAATCTCTACCTAGCAATATCTTGTTTATTGAATCATGTTTACCGTACTAATCCCCTTCAGTGTCTTGGCTTCAGAATCATGACGGATAGAGATTTGCGGTCATACCAGAGGCGTGTAGATAACGCCGTATTTCTTGGAGTTGTACGTGGTATGCTAGAAAACCAGAAGTGCTTCGACCAACAAAAGAGACTGGCACAACAAGCTCCATAAAGCATTGTGGGTGTATCGTATCACGCATCGCACTCCAATGCAATATACCCCATACTCACTACTCTTATGGGTGGAAGTGATCCTTCCCCTTGAAGTTGAAATCCTAAGTTTAAGAATGGATGTCCAGCATAGTCTGACGGGAGGAAAATGCCCTATTTCGACTCGAAGTGTCTGACACGCTTGAAGAAAAAAGACTCGGCATACAACAAAATCTGGAGTTGTACCGAACCCAAATGTCATGGGCGTATGACAAAATAGCAAGCCTCCATTTTTTTAAAATGGGTGAATTGGTGTTAGCCCTTACTAGACTGATCATCATTAGTCGACATGCGAAAGGAAAATTTAAAACAAACTGGGAAGGGTCTTATATCATCGAGAAAGTGTTCGATGGAGGATCCTATCAACTGATAAGAGCCGAGGGAAACAGGCCCATGCCGCCTATCAATGACCGATATCTAAAGAAATACTATGCATAAACACTCCAAATCGTGGATAAGCTCATCTCGAACAGCTCAGCAAAAACGCGCTAAGAAGTGCGAAACAAGAAAATCAAGCCACATAGACCCCTAAGTTGTTAAACTGGGAAATATGACCTCTATATTTTTAAACTAGAAATAGATGACTCCTAAGTCATTAAACTAGAAACGAAAAAAATCTTTCAACGGCGAATGATAAGTCACTCTTGGTACCCCATTCCAATGTCAGCGATGAATTAACAAATCTGTTCGAAGTCCCGCTTCTACTTGTTCTCGAAACTTTTGCAACCTTATATCGTGCGACTGCACTTCTTTAATGTTATCGATCAAGGATGACTGTACTTGCAACTACATCAACTGTCTCGAAGAATTTGATAGTACAATCTCCAATTCGAATCTTGAAGATCGGCTATAATCTTCTTCTGTGCAGTCAACATCTGTATCGCTGGCAACCGACTTAGAGCATCCGGCACTACATTAACTTTCCATGTATAGTATGTAGATCAAGATGATAGTCATCCATCAGCTATAACCATCCACGCTGCCTCATGTTGAGCTCTTTCTATGTGAACACATACTTTAGGCTTTTGTGATCGACAAATACTTCTACCTTTTCGCCCAATAAATAGTGTCTCTAAATATTCAGAGCGAAAATCACTACTGCTAACTCCAGATGATGAGTTGGGTAGTTCTTCTCATGAGTTTTCAATTGTCTTGACGCATAAGTTATAACATTCCCATGCTGCATTAGAACACATCTCAATCCTTTCCCAGATGTTTCGCTGTGAATAACCAGCTCTCCGGAACCGTCTGGCACTGTCAGAATAGGAGCGGTGGTCAATTTTTGTTTCAACGCTTCAAAAGCTGACGCATATTTCTCGATCTATACGAACGGTAGCTCCTTTCATGTTAGCTTGGTCAATGGTTCTGCTATTCAAGCGAAGTTCTCCATAAACCTTCTATAGTATCCGGCAAGCCCAAGAAAACTTCTGATCTCCCCTACGTTCTATAGAATTGGCCAATCATGAACAGCTGCAATCATTTCAGGGTCAACGACAATTCCATTTCTGGATACAACATAACCCAAGATCTTCACATCTTCATGCCAAAACTCACACTTGCTCATCTTAGGATATAACTTTTCTTGTCTCAACATTTGCAGTGTGATCCTCAAGTATTCTGCATGCTCTTCTTGTTGGGTTACGGCAGTGCCCTGGCCATCAATCCGAGGCCAAACACGGATCAAAAACTTTTTAAACTTGGCGCTACCACAACCAATCACCCGGATCGTAACCATTAACCGTTAGCTAGCATTCTATAAAGTGAGTTTAGAGATTATACTGATCGATCCGTGTCCTTCGGTCTTCAATCCCTACGCCAAGCTCCTTGCGGCTACCCTAATGAAGTTCGCTCTCTGATCTCGCTCGTCGAAGTGGCTCCACGTCGAGGATTCTTTATACGGGCTCCCGCCTCAAACCGAACCAACTCGGACATGAAGTTTGCTAGCCGACATGTCCAAGGTGAAGTAGAGATAGTGTGTGATAACATTGTCTCAATACACTGTAGGAATCTCAACACATGAGAAGGATAGAGTGGAGGTTGAAGATGATGCCCAAGGTGAGAGGAAAGTGTGAGCTCTAACAAAGCAAGTGAGCAAATGAGCAAGCCCACAAAATGAAATGGCTGCCTTCTAAATATACAGTGAGTGTTGTGAGTTATTTTTTAGAGTAATAAAGAAAATAAACCCAAGAAAATATCTAGCAATCCACTCACAAAAATATCTCACAACATACACAAAATATCTAAGCCATGACAAAATCTATGTCATACCAAAAATGAGTCACAATTTCCACAATTAACATAAACTAAAATGTTAAATCCACAAAAAAAAATGGCATCAACTAAAGTAATCTTGTAACGAATTACAAGAATACCCCTCATCCGTATATACATACCCGCATCCGTATTCTGACCGAATACAAATACTACGAGACGAAAGTAATCCAACAATCTAATACTAGGATCCGGCTTAAACCAAAACCCACTAGTATGATCCGTCCGATCATGATCCGTGCACGAGTGCACGTATATGATCGAACCCTGCCATAAAACCATACGGCCTCTACAACGTTTCGCCCGAACTTAGGAAACTTTCTGTAGGGGAATCTAAAGACTCGTCAATACGCTGGCAGTGGGTTTAACCACAAGCACGTCAGTAGCACTAGCTGTACGTAACGGCTGCCCATGTATTGAGCGAAAGGGAGGACAACGAGCGAACTCATCCTGAAACAGCCTATCTGTGACAATCTCCGTACAGTCCGGTCTGTTCGTCTAAGAGTATCGCATATCGGGCCTAGGGGGAGAGTAAACGTCAGACCCCCAATAGCGGTATAAGTCGTGTCGGAGTGTAGCTCAGAACACCTTGAGAAACTACCGGAATACCTACCAGTAAATCTCACTTGCCTTGGCCAAGGACTTTGTGTAATGGCTCTCCAGACACAGCGCGATATTAACTCCCAATACCGGGAGAGACGAATCTTTTCTAACCGCCACTGCCTCCAAGTGCTTCGGGACTGCACCCAACTACTACCTGTTTACATGACTCCTTTTAGCCGTGGTAGGATATCAATCAAAGAACGGTGGGAACACACTTGAGGCAAAGTAGCAGTGTTAAGTCAACGGACTAAGCTGTACTCATGTTACCTGGGAACTGCTCCTGACGATAGGTATAGTACCAATCAACAGTGCCCCTGCGAGTCCGTCCAGTGTACTCATAACCCAATGAGCACCTGTATACGATCTTAGGTGACCAACTGACACCAATGGCTTGTGAGACTAGCCACCGCCCCTCGTCGGAGTCTCAATCCGTATACACTAGTCTACTCATGAAGTATCGATGCCCAGACTCGAAACTCCCACGACTAGGGACACTTTAAGGATGTGCTTATAGACTACCCAAATCTCACGTATATGATCACCATCATACTGCTGGTAGTCAAGCAAGAATCCTATGGGCTCTATCAACATGTAATAGTGATCTGTAATGTCACCTGAAGCATGTGCACGATGATAAAAACAAACCGGATAGCATACTATCATCTCGAGTAAGACTGTTCTACCGGTATAGGTCCTTCCTCAATCATTGCAATCACGTGCCTGTGATCCAATAATTGACTTGAGGGCACTATAGCCAACAATCTCCCACTTGCATTTAAGGCTAATTATTGCAGTGTCGCATACTTACAGCCCGTGTGATACCGAACACCTAACTCCTCTACTAATCAGTTTCACAAAGCTTGTTTGTGAAAACTATTGCTTTCGAGAAATAGCCTCGGTGAGTGGATCCGCTCTAATGTTTCTTTCTATAACTCTCTTAATCTCAAGTTCGCGAAGAAAATCATCTCCCGAATTGAGCAATACCTGTCTTAGAATATGTCTGGATATCTGATAGGACCCAGTTCACAAATGAACTCCAAATCCAGCAAACTTCTTAGACTGTATCGTCAACTGAATTTAATCAGTATCCTGCGCCATACCTCCCTCGGTATCCGTTTGGACCACCTGTCAAAAATACTACCCCTCATCAGAGGGAAAACTATAACTCTGACAGTCGCTCTATCATCCAGGTCATCTTGGAAGCCTGGAATGATAATCGTCTCCCGAAGGAGGCTGCCATTATCAAATCCCTAGAACATCTACTTGTGTTCAAAGACAGCTTCCGAATGTTTCTCCAGGATTTGATTAATATATATAAACTTATTGCATCTCATGTAAAAACAACATCTGGTGTGGTACTTGACATCTAATGATTGACTCAATTGCCTAAGCAAGTGATATGCCAATCATCTACATCCCTCTCCTTTTTAGTCTGTAAGACACCTTTAGGGAGGGTGACTCCATCACCTGCAGGTACACTACCATGCTAGGAGTCATCTATTCTAAAACACCTTTAGAATACTGTCTAAGTATCCAGATTAGGAAACTACCCAAATCTAGATCTAAAACCATAGATCTAGTAACCAGAATGCATGATATAATATCCATATCCTATGTGGAGAAACCACTGTGTGAAAACCACAGTATAACCGATCGTAGTATAGGAATTTTACTTCCTACATCGTGTATGTCATCCAAATTCCAGAACATCACACCCTACTATCTTCTTAACAGATCCATCTCCTATTTTGATGAAGTCGAATCCTATGACTGTCACATCAAAAATAGATGATCTATCTCCGCTATATCTGCTTTAGTCTATAAATAGACATAAGCTACTTGTCCACTATGCTTCCGCTGCTCCCACTGACTGCAACAACCCTCTGGCAGAGTCATATACACGTGTACTCCTAATACCAGTTTAGAATGACGCTATACTCATCCTCCTGCCGGGTCTCATAGTCTAGAACAGCAGTAATGGCAAGTCTGGGTAAACAAGAATCTCTCTGCCACCGTCTTTGAGGATACCGAAGTACCTCTCGGGTACCTGAGATTACCCACCATATCTGCGGAGTGGCTAATGGAATGTCAAAACCAATTTAATCTTTTGGTCCTATTAAATTTTCAGTAATCGTCTGCGGTTCTGGAATCATTTCCAGTTCTACCATACTCCCACTATTGTTTTCTGAAAAAGTCCATTTTACTAAAACTGTGACGAGTCAAGAACAATATCACTATTGATCTCCCATATGGTAGAAAGTTAACCCTCGTCATAGCCTGGGTTAACCCATAAACTGCCATTACTGAAACGTGCCTTGAGTTATCCAGAGTCTGGTTTTAAGCATAAGCCGGACAACTCCATATACCTTAACATCGTTAAGATATGAACCATTCTATATACAATATAAAAATAGAGGCACTGATTTAATTGGAACCAGATTCAAATCATGCAGCTGTCTTCAGTGCATGTCAACTAAATGGAGAGAGGCCGATCAGCATTACTCAACTTAGGAGTGCATCTAATTATGAGTAACCTGAAAGAGAAACAAGTTTTTCTTAACCATTACTATCTACTGAATACCTAATACAAGTATCTACATCTTCGATCACCTTGAAGAATCCCGATACTTGCATCACATGGTTCTCTACTTTATTCTTCTACCTATAACTTCTTAAAACTTGGACCTTGTATTTCTACGAAACACATGTTTAAAACTGGAGAAGTCACAAGTAAACAGAATATAGTACGAGGACCAACCCCTCTTTCCTAATGGACACTGGACAATATACAATACCTTGTATAAGTCCCCTGAGTTGAATAACTCAAACCCTGTGCGTCGTAGGTTGAAAACTGTACTATGGTTATGAAGAATTACACCGCTGTTGAATGGTCCTTATCTATCCATCAACTGATATAAGTAAATGTCATAGACATAATTTTAAAAAGTCATATCTCACTTTATGAAATAAACGTACAGATATATCAGTTTGAAATTGGTGCATATCAACGGATATTCAAAACCAAATATTTAATTTATTGAAAAAATTTCCGAAATTAATTATTTTAATATTATTTTAAGCCGTAACTAATACATTTAATCAGGGATAATTACAAATTGGAATGGGTTAATACAAATTTTGTGTATCATGACACACTAAACTAACATGTAAAATATTGTTTTTGAAATGAAATGAAATTGTCAAACGGTGTTAGAAAATATCGAAGAAAAAGGCTTAAATAGTGAAATGAGTGTAAATAGAAATTGGGGTATAATATTTATCATTTTCTTTCCTCACCCACACTCACCCACACCCTCTCACCCCTCCCCCCATGTGCTGGACAAAATATGGGCTGTCCCATTCCCAAGTTGCCCACTCATTTCCCCACTTCAAAAGGAAAAGAAAAGAAAACAAAGAAATGAGAAGAAAGAGGTATGGACCTTGTTGACTTTGGAATTTTGTCATTGCCGTCCGGCAAAAACCAAGGCGATTTTCTCAAATATCACCAATTACAACGAATTCCGATATAATGAGGATGATCACCTAATTCCCAATAACTTACTCCCACTCATCATCTGTAAAACCATACAGATGTGAGAATCATACCTGGTAAATACATACCCTGGAGCAAGGGTCTAATTGGGAAATCAGTTTTCAATTAACAACGCATAGTGAAACTGAAACATTAACATGTTTCATAGGGGTATCCAGGTATTCCTAGTAATGCCTCTTCCATTATCATATTCATGACTGTAACCGTATGTTTCCTTGCCATCTCTCCAAATCCCTTTATTTGTCTTTACTCATTACCTTCTGTACACCACACTTAGGCTAATTGGTTTTCTTCCTTCCCTACCGTTCGGCACCAGCCTATGGTTTGGAAGAAGACTATCCAATAAGCATAATAGGTGTACTCTCCTAATCCTAGAAGTACTCGCAACCTGAGAGAAGGTGATGATAAAAGACAACTGAATAAAGCTTATTCTATTTCTCCTGAACCGGGGAAAAGCAAAGGTGAAGTAGGAGTGGCGATGAAATACACGGTCTGGTCGTGAATGATAACAGTCGCAATTTACTTTGCCCTCTTTCTAATCCCTTTATTTTGTCTTTACTTATTACCTTCTGTACACCCGACTTAGGTTAATTGGTTTTCTCCTTTCCCTGCCTTTCGGCACCTGCCAATGGTTTGGAAGAAGACTATCCAATAAGCGTAATAGGTATATCCTCTCCTAATCCTAGGAGTCCTCATAACCTGAGAGAAGGTAAAGGGAAAAGACAACCGAATAATCCTATTCAATCTCTCCAGAAGCATAATCCATCCTTGAATCTGGAACAAGTTTCTTCGAGTTCGTATGTAACTATAGGATGGATTTATCCCATGGAAGTGGATGTTCATAGTGATACGGGGTGTTCTGGAGAAATGCAAAGGGTAAAAGAAGGAGTGGCAATGATGGATGCAACTCAGACAATCCAAAAGCCAGTGTTTTAAGAAAGTTCGGTTAACTTGGTTACTGAGTTATAGTCTAGGGTCGGGCCATGGTCGCTGTCAAAGAGAGAGAGAAAAGAAACACTCAGCATACACTCTAACCTAGATCAGAATGGTTAATCACTTTATCTAATCAGGATGTCTCCCACTGTATCCTCAAATTCTCCTCCAAACCTGAAAGAAGAATTAGTCGGGATCACCCAAGGAGTAAACCTACTCATCAGTGGGTATCGGAATCCAACTATCATCGCATGATAACATGATGGAATTCACTCAAGTCACCACACTCCAGAAGGTATGCGCATGCCTGGCAAGTTTTAGTTTCTTTAGAAACTCCCGATGTGATTTTTACCCCAAGCGACTTATGACCTTGACAGAGGTCAACATATCATAAGTCGCAAGTCAAGTTCAACCCGTCATTGTCCTTGATTAACTTAGACCCACCCGCACGTGCCCTTGATAGAGATCAAAATGACCGTGTGACTGTCCTAAATAATCCTATTTATGCAACAAACAAGCATTACCTAGCTACCAAGCACTGTGCCTTGACAGAGGTTAACATACACTGCATGAATACTAAGTAATACCTGTAAGAAATGACGGAGGGCTACGACTGGTTTTTGGCGAAAAACCTTTAACGTAATGAACTTGATATCGTTGAAGGAACCGCATAGCCTTTTATAAATATATAGTAGCGAACTCTTGGTGAAGGGATCTCGGCTCTTTCCCCGTAGAATGAGGTGCGGGATATTCCAACTGAATACCGCACTGCAAAGCAAAAAGTAATCGACTATAGTGAAGTTATTACCCTGACACAAACCTTTTTCTAAGGGGTCACTCCCGATGAAGGGATCTCGGCCCTTGCCTCGTCGAATGAGGTGCTGGATATTCTTAACCAAATACCACTATGCAAAACAAAAGAAAACATCTTTGCAATAACAGCTTTTTGAAAATTGTTCCAACAACATCGAGTAGGTTTGTTTTCCTTGCATTGATCTGAATCAACGCAATCCCATCAATTGATCACACAACAAAAGAACGAAAATATAATGTACGTATATGCCATCCGCATTCGCCACTGGGTCCCGTCATCACCCGTTAGGTTACTTAACTAACAACAGAGCGGGGACTGGACTAGCGCGGGTGTAAAACATATACAACATCTACTAGTATATATATCAATATATAATAATCGCTCCAGGCATGATAAATGCAACATCACGGAAAAGTAATAAGCATCATAGAATAATACAGATAATCTGGGAGCCCCGGGTTTCCTTTGAGCCGCAAATGAAACCCGATATTCCCCTGTTCGAGTGGATAACCTGTGCAATGAAAACCTAGACCCCTACGAGTGCGGCAAGTTACCCGCCAAAACCAGAAGCAAGGCAGCCCCCTTCAGCAAAGTGAATGGACCACCCAGCACTTCAGGGAATCCGGTAACTTAAGCCTCCCTCCTTGGGTCAACCTGTACCCCCTATGAGTGCGGCGAATAGCCCGCCAATTCTAGAGTGAGGCCCCCTCCGTCTCAAAACCATGAGATGCGGACCCGTTGCCCTCTAGAACCCGGCTATCCGTGCATTCCACCGCTGGGTAATCCTAGTACAGAAAAGAAAATATGTATCACAGGTATATCGACCTCAACCCGATCGTGCCCCAA
The DNA here is from genome assembly GCA_030015575.1 of Agapanthus africanus. Lineage (NCBI taxonomy): Eukaryota > Viridiplantae > Streptophyta > Magnoliopsida > Asparagales > Amaryllidaceae > Agapanthus > Agapanthus africanus. The sequence goes on from JASDDO010000016.1 coordinate 518,235,725, forward strand.
AAGAATAATATGCAAACAGGCAGTGACGGCTGTCGACATGTCGGACGCTCGCCCCGCAATATGAAATGTACAAATGAAACTAAACTGTACTAACATTGCATCCAAGCTATCCACCACGACAATCCGCAACATCACAGCACAACACAGAACATCAACATGAATATCACGTTCGCAAACCGGTTTAAAGGAACTATAGCGATTAGACAAGTTGTACCGATCAAATGACATTCACAGTCGCAGATAGTAATGTAAGTACTGCAAACTTTAAACAATGTTAGAAATTATCGAGTTTGAAATAACCACGAATAGCCCCCAAACAAGTAGATAAAACCATATCCAAACTGGGCTAAACAAACAATACCACTGAACCAACATTCCAGAGATAAGACCACACCCCAAAAACGAAACCCTGAAGCCCTGAAATGGCTGGCCTCCTCGGATTTTTGGTGCATGTGCTCGGCCAAAATCTGATGGATTGGTCTCGTATTTGGGGTATGGTCAAGTGGTCATGTCAGTAGTCTTCTGCAGTTGTTTAAATAATTTTTGAAAACACTTAGAAAATCAACAGAAACTATAATGGTGCAGGGCAGTGTATCAGGTCTATTTCGATTTCGATACTTTAACATTGTCTAAACAAGCTAGCTAAGGGTTAACGGGTTGGCACTGATACCATGTTGGGTTACAGCAGCGTTCCGGCTGTCAATCCGAGGCCAAACGCGGAACAAAAACTTTTTAAACTTGGCGCTACCACAACCAATCACCCGGATCGTAACCATTAACCGTTAACTAGCATTCTATAAAGTGAGTTTAGAGATTATACCGATCGATCCGTGTCATTCGGTCTTCAATCTCTACGGTAAGCTCCTCGCGGCTGCCTCAACGAAGTTCGCTCTCCGATCTCGCTCGTCGAAGTGGCTCCACGTCAAGGATTCTTTATATGGGCTCCCGCTTCAAACCGAAGCAACTCGGACATGAAATTTACTAGCCGACATGTCCAAGGTGAAGTAAAGATAGTGTGTGATTATATTGTCTCAATACACTTTAGGATTCTCAACACATGAGAAGGATAGAGTGGAGGTTGAAGATGATGCCCAAGGTGAGAGGAAAGTGTGAGCTCTAACAAAGCAAGTGAGCAAATGAGCAAGCCCTCAAAATGAAGTGGCTGCCCTCTAAATATATAGTGAGTGTTATGAGTTAATTTTTAGAGTAATAAAGAAAATAAACCTAAGAAAATATCTAGCAATCCTCTCACAAAAATATCTCACAACATACACAAAATATCTAAGCCATGACAAAATCTATGTCATGCCAAAATTGAGTCACAATTTCCATATTTAACATTTAAACTAAAATGTTAAATCCACAAAAAGAAAATGGCATCAACTAAAGTAATCTTGTAATGAATTACAAGATTACCCCTCATCCGTACATACATACCCGCATCCATATTTCGACTGAATACGAATACTACGAGACGAAAGTAATCCAACAATCTAATACTAGGATCCGGCTTAAACCAAAGCTCACTAGTATGATCCGTCCGATCATGATCCGTGCACGAGTGCACGTATATGATCGAACCCTGCCATAAAACCATACGGCCTCTACAACGTTTCGCCCGAACTTGGGAAACTTTCTGTGGGGGACTCTAAAGACTCGTCAATATGCTGGCAGTGGGTTTAACCACAAGCACGTCAGTGGCACTAGCTGTATGTAACGGCTGCCCATGTATTGAGCGAAAGGGAGGCCGACGAGCGAACTCATCCTGAAACCCTACTGAGCATATCTGTGACAATCTCCGTACAGTCCGGTCTATTAGTCTAAGAGTATCGCATATCGGGCCTAGGAGGATGGTAAACGTCAGACCCCCAATAGCGGTATAAGTCGTGTCGGAGTGTAGCCCAGAACACCTTGAGAAACTACTGGAATACCTACTAGTAAATCTCACTTACCTTGGCCAAGAACTTTGTGTAATGGCTCTCCATACATAGCGTGATATCAACCCCCAATACCGGAAGAGACGAATCCTGTCTAACCGCCACTGCCTCCAAGTGCCTCGGGACTGCACCCAACTACTACCTGTTTGCATGGCTCCTTTGAGCCGTGGTAGGGTAGCAATCAAAGAACAGTGGGAACACACTTGAGGCAAAGTAGCAGTGTCAAGTCAACAGACTAAGCTGTACTCATGTCACCTGGGAACTGCTCTTGACAATAGGTATAGTACCAATCAGCAGTGCCCCTGCGAGTCCGTCCGGTGTACTCATAACCCAATGAGCACCTATATACTATCTTAGGTGAACCAACTGACACCAATGGCTTGTGAGACCCGCCACCTCCCCTCGTCGGGGTCTCGATTTGTATACACTAGTCTACTCATGGATTATCGATGCCCAGTCTCGAAACTCCCACGACTAGGGACACTTTAAGGATGTGCTTATAGACTACCCAACTCTCATATATATGATTGCCATCATACTACTGGTAATCAAGCAAGAATCCTATGAGCTCTATCAACATGTAATAGTGATCTTTAATGTCACTTGAAGCATATAAACGATGAAAAAGACAAACCAGATAGCATACTATCATCTCGAGTAAGACTGATCTACCGGTATAGGTCCTCCTTCAATCATTACAATCACGTGCATGTGATCCAATAATTGAGTTGAGGACACTATAGCCAACACTTCTTTGCTCCCCGAATAGACCAGAATATCATCAATAAACACCACTACGAACTGGTCCAGATATGGTGAAAAGATTCGGTTCATCAAGTCTATAAATATTGTCGGTGCTTTAGTAACTCCAAATGGCATCAATAAGTACTCATAATTCCCATATCGAGTTTAGAATGTCGTCTTGCAAATGTCTTCTGATTTCACCCGAACTTAATGTTAACCAGATCGCAAATCCAACTTCGAGAATACCCTCGCGCTACTGAGTTAATCGAATAATTCGCCTATGCGAAGGATTGGATACTTGTTCTTAATAGTTACCCAATTTAATTCCTGATAGTTGATGCATATCCTTCGCATGCCATCTTTCTTCCTGACTAGAAGAACTGGAGCTCCTCATGGTGAACCGCTGCTGCGAATCCAACCATTTTCAAGTAATTGGGTAACTTGTTTCTTTATCTCTTCCAGTTCCACCGGCGCCATTGGATAATAAGCATTTGAAATCAGCGCTACTCCGGGAATAAGATCAATCGCGAACTCTACATCTCGTTTAGACGATACACCCGAGATTTTCTTGAATACCTCCATGAGTTCCCGAACAACTATTGGTGCTTCATCTGCAACCTGTTCACGAACCTCACCTTTCGACACATACACAAACTTTTTCCTTCATCATGAATTTACAAGTTTGTTCTAAGACTTATGGGTTATCAGCCAACCACACTTCCGCTGCGCCACTCTGATAAACTGAGATGGATTCGTCAGAACTTCTTTAATCAAACATCTTACATCTGATCGGCTTTGAAGCAGTCTGTACCAGCTCCCGCTGGGGTTAATCTTGAACTAATGCAATCATCATATTTTCTCCGGTGTTTCTCCTTGTTCTTCAAAACGCAGACGGACTGGTCACTACGGGATAAGGGGAAAGATGTAACGCGGTTGTTGGATTCAAGTTCGCAATAAAGCATAAATTTGTAAGCAATGAAACCGAGAGAAACAAAGTAGTACAATGAACATAAGTCAAGAAAATAAATCGAAATAGGATTCCAGGTTACCAAAATAGAGTACCGCATTGTAACCATGCCGCGGTACATAGTTACAATCACATAACTCCATTCAAGTCGCCCAAATTCTACTATCAGAATCGAAAGAATAAGAAGGGAGAAACAATAAGGAATCAGGAGGATTCCATATTGAGATGCAAAGTCATTTTCATATCGTCAAGATAAAAGAGTTAAGGAAAAGATCAGATTTAAGAATTCGAATAAAAAGACAATAATGTGGCAGGACATGTTCCTAAAATTCTGCGACTTAAGGACAATGTATTGGGTACCATACCTTGCCGGTCTTGAATCTCTATGTTAGTTATGTATATTCCCTAGAGGACATTATTGTACATATGATATATATTATAGTGGATGCTTGGATATATATAGAGAGGAATTTCTTGCTCGATATGATAGTATACTATCTGGTTGCTCATTGTCTTAACATGTTAACTTGTATTGTGTTACAGTCTTGCTCTCACATGTTGATAAAGCCCTTAGGATGTGCACTTGACTACTAGGAATATGATGGAGATCATACTAGTAGGGCCAGGGTAGTCCACAAGTACATCTTATAATTGTTCCTAGTCGAGGGTGTATCGAGACAGGGCATCGATACTCCAGAATAGACTAGCGTATAAGCATCTTGACCCATATGATGAGCGATGGATGATCCCACATCCATTAGTGTTTGACATCAAAGGTAGTATACGGGTTCTCAGTGGAGACTGGGTACACTGAATGGAATCGCCAAGAACTCCTAAATGGTATTATACCTATCGTCAGATAGCAGTTCTCTGGTAACACTAGTACAGGTTAGTCTGTACACCCGAGATCGTCATAGAGTCTTGTGTGATTCCCACTGTATTTTATTTCCACCTTACCACGTTCATGAGAACGTGCAAAACGGTGGCTTTTGGGTACAGTCCCGAATCACATGGAGGCAATGAGCAATAGGAGGGGTTTCGTCTCTCCTGGTATTGGGGGTTGATGTTGCGCTGTGTTCGATTGGCTGTAACTGGAAGTCCCTGGCCAGGGCTGATATGGAGATCTACTGGTAAGTGTTATCAGTAGTTTCTCGACCCGTTATGAGCCTCACATCGACACGACTTATCGGTTACTGGGGTCTGACGTTTACCACCGCTAGACTGGATATGCGACATATCAGACGAAGAGACCGGACTGTACGGTAGTGTTGCTGATTGGATTCGCAGGAGTATGTAAAGACTTGCTTGTTGATCTTCAGTTCGCTCAATACCCGGGTGGCCGTTACGTTTAGCTGACCGCTTGCGGTTTGTGGGTGTCTGATATGATCATCACCTACTGCCGGCGTATTGACGAATCTTTAGAGTCCTACACAGAGGTTTCCTGGCTCAGGCGAAACGGAGTAGGAGCACATATGTGATATGTGCGGGACCGAGATTAATACGATATGTGATACTGTATTCTATTCTCTCGATATGTGATATCGGCCGGTTATATGTGATATGGCCGGGTCATCGTATCAAGTGTTGATTCGATGAAATGATACATATTATATTAGCCGGTTATATGTGATATAGACGAATTATTAAATCAAGTTTTGATTTAAAAATTTAATGTATAATTATATATTTGATATATTAAATTGCATTAACTAATATATGCTCACTTAAGAATTTCTTTTTCTCACTTTGGATACATTGATATATATGTGATATATGTTAAATGTATTGTTTTCTTTTTGCACACATAAATGTATATGTGATATATATTCATGTGTCATGCTAGGTTATATATGCAACTTGTGTGTGAGAGACTTATACCATGCTAGGGTTAGATTAGGGTTTATATTTACTATTAAGGAAATTCAAAATTGTGGAATTAGTCAGGCTTGATCTTTTGGACAAAGCTTGTAGAAGCTTGTAGGTTCATTGACTTGGTCCACTCTTTTGTCAAGCTTAAAATATTTATCAACCTAACCTTTAACCCTAGCTCATAGTTAAGTCTCTACAAAGGTTAAGCATGGCATTCTTAACCAATGGTTGCATTTCTAACCTCAATAATAATTCATTCATCACTTCATCTTCTTCTTCCTCAAAAAAAAAAGCTTGCTAGCTTTTTCCTTTGTGATGAAAGATTGTGAGAAAAAGAAAACTAAAGAGAGAAAAATTCCTACTTCATCATCCTCTTCTATAGTAGCCATATAGATTAGTGTGTTAGCTTCACTAATTCCATATTAGTGAAGTCATAGCTTGAGTTCGTGTTTCCTCGAATTAGATCATCTTGGATTTCGAAGTTTTCAAGCAAGCATGGATCATTCACCTTGCGGAGCCTCTTAAGAGTCCGGGAGTTCTTGGATCACAGTGAAGAGACCACTACTTGGAGCTTATGAAGCGAAGGAACAGACTACAAAGGTTGTAATCCCTAATCACTTAGATGTAAAGTAGTTTGCATTTCGATTCCGTATGATTCTTTAGTTAAAACCCTAGGTTAGGGTTATTTAGAACGGCAAAATTTTAATTTGGCATGGACGACGGCACCCGAAACCTTGCTGCCGTGGTAGACAACCTTACAATGGTATCAAAGCCTAGCTAGAGAATTAGGCGGATTGTGTAGGATTACGAAACCGAAACGAATTCGAAACTTGAAACCTAACAACCTAGTTTCTGTCGAATTTAAAAGGTGCTTTAAAAATTTTTTAAACAACTGCAGTGTGTTATATGTGATATAACATGAACACCACCAAAAATTGAAGTAATTTAGCCTAATTCTGGCCGGCCACAACCATGAAATTTCCGAGCTCCTCGAGTGAATTTTGGATTCCAGGCTTCAAATTTTGGTAGTGTTCCAGTCTCTGGCTTTTAGGCTTTCAGGTGTTGTTTGTTTTTTCTAAATTTGCATGTGATGCTAATTTTCTACATAGGCAATTCGGACTGTTTCGTATTCGTAATTCTAGTTTTTTTTCGGGTTACTTTAGACGGTGTTAAAAAGTTCGATCAGATATCAAATACCCACTTTAACCCTTGCCGGAAAATTTTCAAGAGCTAGATTTTTCACAGTTAAAAAACATTCAAATATCATGCAAGTAATGCGGTGGACCCTCTAGAAGAACGAAACCCTAAATCGATTCTACGACCGTCAGAACCGCCACTAAGTCCTAGGGTTTGTGGTAGTTCAGCGGTGCCACAGGTGAGGCATTGGTTAACCCTTCTACGGCTGGTTCATTGGTACTGTGGCATGTACTGAGTATTTTTAAACTAAGCTCAAGTGTTGAGCTTTTGGGAAATTTTGGGTGTTTGTTGATTCGATCGGAATGTTTAACGTCGTCTAGGTTTTTCTGTAATGTGATACAATATGTGGAATTCATATAGTTAGGCATGAAATGCGAAGTATGTGATATTTCGGGTTTATGATGTCTAAAGTGATTGTGGATTCCAAATGTTGTAGTTTGACATTTTCTTTTCTGCGACCGTAAGTGTAATATGTGGTGTATCGCCGGTTTCGTTGTTATACATCAACGACGATTGGGATACGCATATTTACTTACGTTGATGACAAGTGATGTTATGTGTTGCTATGATATGTTATATTGGATCGTCATGATTTGAATAGCCGGGGGTTTTATGTGAGATGAGGGTTTTTATTTTCATTCATGTAAAATTCATTGTATATAATATTCTTTTATTGGGGCACTTTCGGGTTGAGGTTGATGTCACCATTGTATATTATTTTCTTTTCCGCATTAGGATAGACCCAAGGTGGGGAGCATAAGTAACCGGGTTCTAGGGTCCAGTAGGAGGCCATCTTGAAGAGTCGAGACCGGGTCTCCTAACCCTAGAATTGGGAGGGTTGCTTGCCGCTCTCGTAGGGGTCTGGGGATGTGTGTTTGGCTATTCATCGCGACCATGGAATCCGTGTTCTATACAGGCTCAAAATAAAACACGGACCTCCTAGAATATCTAATATTTCATATGTTATCTTCTGCTGCTGATATTCTGTGATGTGATCATTTTATATGCGTGAGACGAATGCTTTATTATTGTATATATGATATATAATAAACGTTGCTTATGTTTTTCACCCGCGCTAGTCCCTCTCCGTTATGCCGTTAGTTAAGTAACCTAACGGTGCATAACGGGACACTATGGCGAATGCGGATGGTATAAGCGTACGTTGTATTTTCGTTTCTTCTGTGATGCTTAGGAAGCATAAATGATGGGACTTCGTTAATGTGATTAATGAAAGAAAAAGAAACCTAAAAGATGTTGTAGAATCAAATTTTCAAAAAGGGTAGCTCTAGTTCTTGCTTTGCATAGTGGTATTCCTTATAGAATATCGCGCACCTTATTCGATAAAGAAAGAGCCGAGATCCCTTCACCGGGAGTGACCACTTTAGCAAAACTAGCAGATGCTACAACTCATTCGGTTTTGTTTTTGATTGCTTCTATAGTTCTTGTTTTGTATAGTGGTATTTGTGAAATATCCTGCACCTTATTCAATAAGGAAAGAGCTGAGATCCCTTCACCGGGAGTGACCTCTTTAGCGAAACTAGTAAAAGCCTAAAAAACACTCCTTTTCAAAATCACTTGTTTCTACAATGATATCAAGTTCATTACGCAAAAGGTTTTCATAAAACCTTGTCATAGCCCTCCATCATTTCAGATAAGTCCTACTTAGTATTCGTGCTGTGTTTGTTGACCTTGTCAAGGCGTAGTGTACGGTAGCTGATTAGCGTTTATCTGCTAAAGCATGAGATATGATTGGATTAGGGTAGTCGTACGGCCTTGTTGATCTTGTCAAGGGTCATGCGGGTGGGTTTAATTCAATCATGAAATGTACGGGTTGAACTTGACTTTCGATTTATGGTTTGTTGACCTTGTCAAGGTCATGGATCGCTAGGGGCAAAAAGTATTATCGGGAATTTCAAGTATTGAAATTTGCAATGAGATTGCATACCTTCTATGAGATAGTTGGATCCTGATACCCACTACGAGTAAGAGTTACTCCTGGGAGAATTTTACGCATCACAATTAGCCGATCAAGTAGGTGTCTAGAAAGGTGTTAACGGGGTTATGCCTCTGGAAAAATGTGGTTTATTTTAATTAGGTCCGTGCGAAAGCACGGGGAACCCCCCTCAAAGTACCAACACTGGCCTGGCTGAAAGATTGGCGAACTTGTAAGGTGTAATTAATCCCGGCTAGTCTTACCTTTTAGGATTTGAAGGAAGATTTGATAAAAACAGTGGGAGCCATCCTGATTAGATAAGATAATAACCAATCTAATCTTGCAAGAGTATACGCTAAAGTGTTTTCTTCTCTCTCTCTCCAGCTAGCGACCATGTCAGGCCTTAATCAAGATAATAATATGGATGTATTGACGAACCTGCTTATTATACTGAGCAGGGGAACGTTGGTTCCATTATTTCTTATAATTATTATAAGACTGAGTAGGGAATAGGGATATATCCAGATTCCCACGCCGCCTAAACGAAGAATAAGCATGTTGATGCATTTTCTTCAGGTGTGTTTGTTATCGATAACTGTTTTTCAGTTCACTCTACGTCCTGGGTATTAGATACCGGATCAGGATCCCACATATGTAATATGTTGCATGGGCTTAGGAAAGGTAGAGAACTGGGAATGGGTGATCATTCCATAAGAGTAGCGAATGGTGCAAATGTTGCAGCCAAAGCAGTTGGCGAATATCACCTTTTATTGCCAAATGATAATACATTGATTCTGAGCGAATGCTATTACATTCTAACCCTGATATGCAATCTTATATCAGTTTCTTTACTGAGTAAAGAAGGATATAATTTTGTAGTACAGGATAATGTTATGAACATCTTCCTGAATCAAAAGTTGATTGGATCAGGCTCGTTAAATAATGGCATATATGTTCTAAATCAAACTACAGTTCTTAATATACAAAACACACACAAGAGGAAGAGTTCATAAATGAATAAATCCTTCTTGTGGCATTGTAGACTAGGTCATATCAATGCGACACAACTTGTTAAATTACATAAGGATGGATATTTGAATTCATTCGAATTTTCATCTTATGATACTTGCCAGTCATGTCTCAAAAGCAAGATGACCAAAACTCTATTTAGTGGACACGGAGAAAGAGTTACAAAACTCTTGGGACTGATACATAGTGATGTATGTGGTCCCATGTCTACACATATCAAGGATGGTTCCTCGTACTTCATTACATTCACTGACGATCTCTCAAGATACGGACATGTGTTCCTGTTGAAACACAAGTCTGAAACTTTTAAGAAATTCAAAGAATATAAACATGAAGTCGAGAACCAAAAGGGTAAAAGTATTAAAATCTTTTGATCTGATCAAGGAGGAGAATACTTGAGGAATGAGTTCCGGGACTATCTAAAAGAGAATGGGATTCTCTCTCAGCTTACTCCTCCGTATACACCACAGCACAATAGTATATCGGAACGGAGGAATCGCACCCTATTAGATATAGTGCGCTCTATGATGAGCACCGCTGAGTTACCTATTTCCTTTTGGGGTTATGCGCTTGAAGCGGCAGCATACCTATTGAATCAGGTTCCATCAAAATCTGTACCTACCACACCATATGAGATATGGAGTGGGAAGAGACCATGTCTTAAACGAGTTAAGATATAGGGTTGTCCGGCCTATGTCAAAAGACAAAATCCGGACAAACTCGAGGCACGATCAGTTCTTTGTAAGTTTGTTGGATATCCTAAATATTCAAATGGATATCGATTCTACCACGGTGGACAACAAAAGGTGTTTATTGCTCAACATGCCACCTTTTTAGAAAAGGAATTTCTTGCAAAAGAAATTAGTGGCGAAGAGGTAGAGCTAGAAGAAGTTCCAGCAGAACAAACTACAACTGAAAATTTAGTGGAACCAGAGGATTCGATAGTTGCCAACGAAACTCAGCCCCTCTGCCGATCTAGTAGGGTTCCTCATCCACCTGAGAGATACTACAGTTTTCTCATCGATTGTGGGAGCGAGGATTGCATCATGAAAGATGATGACTCGACTAGCTTCGAGCGGGCCATCACGAGTGGGGACTCTGTGAAATGGCTGGATGCAATGCGATCTGAGATGGAATCCATGTACACCAACAAAGTATGAACTTTGGAAGTTTCTCCTGAAGGGGTAAAACCACTTAGGAGCAAATGGATCTTTAAGAAGAAACTTGGTGTAGATGGAAAAGTTGAGACTTTCAAACCTAGATTTATTGCAAAAGGTTTTCATCAAAGACCAGGTGTGGATTATGATGAAACCTTTTCTCCAGTGGCTATGCTTAAGTCCATCCGGATCCTACATTCTATTGCTGCATACCATGACTACGAAATCTGGCAAATGGATGTTAAGACCGCCTTTCTAAATGGTGATTTAGAAAAATGCGTGTACATGACTCAGCCAGAGGGCTTTGTAGACAATGGGAGCAGCGGAAAGGTGTGCAAGCTGCTTAAATCCATCTACGGGTTAAAGCAGGAATCGCGGAGTTGGAACATCTGTTTTGATGTGGTAGTCAAAGAGTTTGACTTCATCACGAATGTAGATGAACCTTGTATATACAAGGTGGCAGAGAGTAAGGTTGTCTTCCTCGTATTGTACGTGGATGATATACTCTTGATAGGAAATGATATTCCTATGCTGCAATCGGTCAAGCTTTTCTTATCACAAAGATTCTCAATGAAAGATCTAGGTGATGCCTCCTGCATTTTGGGGATTAAGATCTTTAGAGATAGATCTAAACGGATACTGGGATTGTCCCAATCCAGGTACATTGACACCATACTGAAGAGGTTTAGTATGGAAGAATCCAAGCATGGGAATTTACCCATGATCTTTGGACTCACTCTCTCCAAAGAGATGTCTCCCAAGACTAATTAGGAGAGAGCTCGTATGCAAGAGATACCCTATGCTTCGGCAGTAGGCTATAACATGTGCGCGATGCTATGTACCAGACCCGATGTAGCATACTCACTAAGTGTAGTGAGTAGGTATCAAGCAGATCTAGGAGAGAGTCACTGGACAGCTGTGGAGAACATTCTCAGGTACTTGAGAAGGACTAAAGAGATGTTCTTGGTGTATGATAATGGAGAACTCCAGGTCGAGTCCTTTACCGATTCGAGCTTCCAAAGTGATAAGGATGACTCTAAGTCACACTCGGGATTTGTCTTTACCCTCAATGGAGGGACGGTGTGTTGGAAGAGTTCCAAATAGGAATCCATGCAAGACTCGACGATGGAGGCTGAATATATGCTGCCAAAGAGGCTTTCTGGATGAAGAAGTTCATAACTGAACTTGGAGTGGTTCCGTCCATAAGCATCCAATACCTTTGTATTGTGATAAAAATGGAGCTGTGGCTTTGGCCAAGGAACCCAGATCCCATCAGAGAGCCAGGCATATTCTGAGGCAGTATCACCTGATCCGGAAGATAGTTGATGTAAGTCGACGTTAGACACCCCACATAATGCGGGGAGGCGGAATAGGTAAAACAATCATTTTGTTTAAACTAACATCGACTAACTTTACGGATCTTTGCTAAACCCTAACTAACAACAACATAGAAGTGATTAGCTACTATGAAAGAAGATTATACCTAATGAATCAAGTCCTTCTTGTTCTCTTTGTTCACATCCTCGACGGCTTCCTCGTTGTGATAGAAGATCCACCCGAGAGCTACTTCTCCAAGCTTAAACCTCTCGCTTGAGGTAACTAGGTGACTATGAGTGCTAATCAAAACAACCTAGAGGATATAGAAGAGGATTAGGGATCTATTAGTCTTGCTAACCCTTGGATCTCAACACATGAGAGGTTAGGGTTAGGGTTGAAGAGAGAGAGCTTGAGGAGTGAGAATGTGAAAGTGAAAATGAAATGAAAATTAACTCATTTGTGTATATATTATGAAGCAAAAAATATCTTGCACAAAATATCTTTGCACAAATATCTTCATGCTTCATTTAATACAAATGAATCATCTAATGAGTCATTAAAACCATTAATGCTTCATTAACTCATTTGATGAATCATCTCCATGAGTCACAAATCCATTTAATGCAAATAACACCTAAGCTCTCCACCTCATCAAACTTCTAGAAGCTTGTCGAGTAATTACGAGAACGCCCCTCCTATCCGTGAAAACACGGAAATACTGAGACTGTATAAATCCAATAATCCAATACTAGAATCTGGCTTAAACCAAAGCCTGCTAGTATAAACTGTCCGAATATCGTACGTGCATAAATGCACGTGCGTGTCCGAACCCTGTCATAAAACCATACGACCTCTATATCGTTTCGCCCGAAGTAGGGAAACTCTCTGTGTGGGACTCTAAAGACTCGACACTACGCTGGCAGTGGGTTTAACCACATACCGCAAGCGGCACTAGCTGTACGTAACGGTCCCCAGGTAGATGTCGATAAGAAAGCCGATGAGGAAACCCATCCGAACTCCTACTGAGCCTGATGTGACAATCTCCGTACAGTCCGATCTGTTCGTCTAAGACTATCGCATATCGGGCCTAGGGGGCGGCAAGCGTCAGTCCCCTATAAGCGGTATAAGTCGTGTTCGGAGTGAAGCCCATTACACTTTGAGAAGCTACTGGAAATCCTACCGGTAAATCTCGCTTGACCTGGCCAGGGACTTTGCGTAATGGCTTTCCAAACACAGCGCGATATCAACTCCCAATACTGGGAGAGACGAATCCTATCTAACCGCCACTGCCTCCAAGTGCTTCGGGACTGCACCCAACTGCTACCTGTTTGCATGACTCTTTTGAGCCGTAGTAGGGTAGCAATCTAAGAACAGTAGGAACACACTCGAGACGAAGCGGCAGTGTCAAGTCTGCGGACTATGCTATACTCATGTCACCTGGGAACTGTTAACTGACGACGGGTATAATACCAACCAACAGTTCCCTGGGAGTCCTGTCCGGTGTACCCGTAACCCAACGAGCACCTGTATACTATCTCCAGTACAACGTACTGATGGCTGTGGGACAGACCATCTCCCCAACTGGGATGAGAAGCGCACACACTAGTCTACTCCGGAGTATCGATGCCCTATCTCGATAATCCTATGACTAGGGACCTGAAAAAGGATGTGCTTGTAGACTACCCAGCCCCCACTAGTGTGACTGCCAACACAACGCTGTTAGTCAAGCAAGATCCTAAGGGCTCTATCAATATGTATTCTTGATGTGCTAATATATACACATATTAAGATAGAAATAAACCAAGTAGCATACTACCATGTTTAGCAAAGTCTGTTAATATAACTGTGAATATCTCAAGTTTCCATTAAGTAATATACAAGCTAGTATGATATAATAATGGCCCCTAGGGCATATACACTAACAATCTCCCACTTGCACTAGGGCCATGTACTGGCGTATCGAAGACCTATCATCTCGAGTAGCCTCTCGAACTGAATCTGAGGTAAGGCCTTAGTGAATGGATCTGCAGTGTTCTCCTCTGTAGGAACTCTCTGGACCTCGATCTCCTGTCGATCTATGATCTCCCTGATCAGGTGATACCGCCTCAAGATGTGTCTGGACTTCTGATGGGACCTGGGTTCCTTCGCTAAAGCTATAGCTCCGTTGTTGTCACAATACAAAGGTATTGGATCGGCAATGGTAGGAACCACCTGAAGTTCTGTTAGGAACTTCTTTATCCAGACTGCTTCTTTTGCGGCATCGCAAGCAGCGATATACTCCGCTTATATCGTTGAGTCAGCAACGGTGTCATGCTTGGAACTCTTCCAGCACATCGCCCCTCCATTGAGGGTAAAGACATAACCTGACATGGACTTGAAGTCATCCTTGTCACTCTGGAAGCTGGAGTCGGCAAAACCCTCGATCAGAAGGTCTTTTCCGCCGTAAACTAAGAACATATCCTTAGTCCTTCTCAGGTACTTGAGAATGTTCTTTACTGCTATCCAGTGCTTCTCCCCTGGGTCTGACTGATACCTGCTTACCACGCTCAGTGCGTAAGCTACATCTGGTCTGGTGCACAACATCGCATACATTATAGAGCCTACCGCAGAAGCGTAGGGTATAACTGATAAGCGATCCCTTTCCAAATCAGTCTTGGGAGACATCTCTTTGGATAGGGTGATTCCGTGACAAGCCGGTAAATTACCGCGCTTAGAATCTTCCATACTGAATCTTTTTAGTACAGTGTTGATATACCTGGACTGCGAAAGTCCCAACATCCTCTTAGATCTATCACGATAGATCTGGATCCCCAGAATGTAAGAGGTATCACCCAGGTCTTTCATGGAGAACCTGTGTGACAAGAATCCTTTAACAGATTGTAGCATAGGAATATCATTTCCTATCAATAGAATGTCATCCACGTACAAGACGAGGAATACGACAGTTCGTGCTACAATTTTACTATATATACATGGTTCATCTGGATTTTTGATAAAGTCATATTCTTTGACCGTTTCATCAAAACAGATGTTCCAACTCCGCGATACCTGCTTTAGTCCATAAATGGACTTAAGCAACTTGCACACTTTCCCGCTGCTCCCACTCTGATTGAAACCTTCTGGCTGATCCATATAGACGCACTCTTCTAAATAACCATTTAGAAAAGCCGTCTTTACGTCCATCTGCCTGATCTCATAATCATGGAAGGCGGCAATGGCAAGAAGGATCCGAATGTATTTGAGCATAGCCACTGGAGAAAAAGTTTCGTTATAGTCCAAACCAGGTCTTTGACGAAAACCCTTTGCAACAAGTCTAGCCTTATAGGTTTCCACCTGTCCATCTACACAATCTTTTTCTTGAAGATCCATTTGCATCCTATGGGTTTTACCCCATCTGGAGCAAAGTCCAAAGTCTATACTTTGTTGGTGTACATGGACTCCATCTCGGTCCGCATTGCATCCAGCCATCTTACCGAGTCACCGCTCTGGATGGCCTGCTGGAAGCTAGTAGGTTCATCATTGTCAATGACGCAATCATCTCTATCCCCATCTATGAGAAAACTGTAGTATCTCTCAGGCAGATAAGACGGCCTACTACTCCTGCGGAGGGGTGCGGGAATGTCCTGTTCTTCTTGAACTACTGGTTCTACCAAACTTTCAGTAGTAGTTTGTGGTTCTGGAATTTCTTCCAGTTCTACTGCGCTCCCACTTTTTTTCTTTTCTAAAAATCGATGTTCTAGAAAATGGGCATTACGAGAAACAAAAACCTTTTGTTCCTCTGCGTAATAGAAGAAATACCCCTTGGAGTTCTTTGGATATCCCACAAACTTACACTGTACTGATCGTGCATCGAGTTTGTCCGCATGCTGCTTTTTAACAAAAGCTGGACATCCCCATATCTTCAGATACTGAAGATAGGGTTTCTTCCCACTCTACATCTGATATGGCGTGGTAGGCACAGTCTTGGTAGGAGCCATGTTCAAAAGATATGCTGTTGATTCTAGCGCATAACCCCAGAAAGATCGTGGTAACTCAGCATTACTCATCGTGGAACGTACCATATCTAATAGGGTTCGGTTCCGTCTCTCCGATACACCGTTATGCTGTGAAGTGTATGGAGGAGTAAGCTGAGAGAGAATTCCTTTCTCTTTTAGGTAACCAAGGAACTCGGCACTTAAGTATTCACCACCTCGATCAGATCTCAGTGTCTTGATACTTTTGCCGGTTTGGTTTTCTACTTCATTCTTATATTCTTGGAATTTCTCAAAGACCTCGGATTTATGTTTCATTAAGAAAATGAATCCATACCTAGAGTAATCGTCCGTAAAAGTAATGAAATATGAAAAACCACCTCTTGCATGTGTAGACATTGGACCACATACATCACTGTGTATGAGTCCTAAGAGCTCACTCACTCTTACTCCATGTCCAGTGAATGGAGTCTTTGTCATCTTTCCTTTGAGACATGATTGACAAGTTGCATAAGATTGATATTCGAACGGATCCAAATATCCTTCTCTATGTAACTTAGTTAACCTTGTCTCATTGATGTGACTCAGTCTACAATGCCATAAGAAAGCCTGATTTATATCTGGAGACTTTCTTTTTAGTGTGTTCTGGACATTGAAAATCTGTAATTGGTTTAGCACGTATATACCGTTATCTAGTGTACCGGACCCAATCAAACCATGATTAAGGTGGATATTAACAACATCGCTTACAAACATGAAATCATAACCTTCTTTTGATAACAACGATACTGATATGATATTACACGTTAAACTAGGTACACAAAAACAGTTGCGCAAAACTAAAATATGTCCACTCGTCAATCTTAGGTGATAATCCACTACGAACACAACACCCACGCTAGCTCCGTTAGCAACCTGGAGGGTCATATCACCAACCTTCAGCACTCTAAGGTCTCTCAGTACATGCAATAAATTGCATATATGAGATCCTGATCCGGTATCCAATATTCAGGAAGTAGAGTTGATTGACAGACAATTTTCAATTACAAACACACCTGAAGTCGAAACCACAGCTTGCTTCGGGTCCTGGTTCTTGGCAATCCGAGCTTTGCAATCTTTCTTCCAATGGCCTTTCCTACGACAGTGGAAGCACTCGTCCTTTACCACTACTGGTACCGCAACATTTGCCTTTCCCTTAACTCCCACCTTACCAACACCACCTCTTGGTTTGGTAGCGACCTTCATCTTCCTTCCTTTGGCCCTTGCCTTGGACCTGGAAAAGGAAGCACCGCGAACAAACATAGTGGGTGTTTCCCTTGCTTTCTGCAAGGTGCCCTCTGCACTCCTCAACATGTTAAGAAGTTCTGGAAGTTCAACTTCTTTTCCTTGAATGTTGAAATTCAGAATAAACTGGGCGTAGGTGGAAGGAAGGGACTGAAGAACCAAGTCTGTAAAGAGCTCGTTCTCTAAAGTCGTCCCGAGGTCCGCAAGCTCTTCTATATAGCCAATCATCTTTAGGACATGTTCTCCTACAGATGATCCGACGGCCAGCCTCGACTGAAACAAGTTCTTCGAGGTCTCGTATCTTGCTATACGAGATTGCTCTCCATACAGATCTTTTGTGTGGAGAATTATGGATTCAAGATCCATATTCTCGTGCCTCCTCTGATGTTCATTATTCATAGAGGCAAACATGATGCATTTGGCCTTCGCGCAATCTAACTCCCAGGTCTTGTGGATTTCCTTATCCGCAATACTGGAATCTGGACCAGGGACAGCAGGTGCCTTAGCAGTAAGGACATACCCCAATTTGTCATAAGTCAAAGCCATCTTAACATTCCGGAAACAATCTTTATAGTTTGGCCCTGTCAATATATTTTTTTCTAATAGTAACTTAAGGCATGTCATGTTCTGGGTCGCTGCAATGAGAGAGAGAGGGAACACTTTAGCATGATGCTCTTGCAAGTTTAAAGTGGTTTTTAGTTTATCTAAACTGGATGGCTCCCACTGTTTTTCGAATCCCTCCTCAAACCAAAAAAGAAGAACTAGTCAGGACTATTCTCACCGTACAATACTTGCTTAACCGTTCAACCAGGCCGGTGTCGGTACTTCGAGGGAGGTTTTACGACGCTTTCGCGAAGTTCCTTAATTAAATAACCTCTTTTCTCTGGGGGCGTAGCCCCGCTGACACCTTTCTCGACACCTACTTGGTTTATAATATTGATCGTTAAGTGACGAATCTCCTGATGAGTAGCGGATACTCACAGTAGAATCGAGATCCAAATATCATCGTGTGATAAAGCTGAAGGAATCCTACCAAAATTATCACACTCCAAATGGTATGCAACTCTTTGCAAATTTCAGTTTCTTTAAATTCCTGATATAAATTTCTGCCATATGCTCTTATGACCTTGGCGTTGGTCAAAATTTTATAAGTCACATGTCAAGTTCTACCCATCATTATCTTATTAATTTGAACCCATCCGTACATACCCCTGACGTTGGCTAAATGATAATACGACTGTCCCAAACTAACTCATCTATCTATGTAACAAATGAATACCCAGCAACTACCAAACACTATGCCTTGGCGTTGGTCAAAATACATAGCTTGAATACTACTGAATACCCAAATGAAATGATGGAGGGCTACGAATGGTTTTGGCGAAACCGTGAACGTAGTGAACTTGATATGATCGAAGGAACCTGATAGCTTTTAAAAGGAGTGGCTTAAGCTCCGCAATTTAAAAATATCTTCTGTTTTAAAATAACCAAGTGGTTTCTTTTAAACTGTTCCAACAATTCAACTTTGGTTTATTTTCTTTGCATTAATATAATGCGTCCCATCAATTAACCTATCATTGCAAAAAACAACGAAAATACAACGTCCTCTTATGCCATCAGCATTCGCCACTGGGTCCCGTCATTCACCCGTTAGGTTACTTAACTAACGACAGAGCGAGGGCTGGGCTAGCGCGGGTGTAAAACATAAGTGACGCCTAATAGCTATCATATATAGATATTGTACATTCGTCAGACGCAATAATAGGCATTCCAGATCACAGATGAACATATTGGATTTTCTACGAATCCGCATTCCTTTTGAGCCTGCAAAGAAAGATGGATTACACAGTCGCGATGAATAGCCAAAACCCCACCCTAGACCCCTACGGGTACGGCAAACTACCCGCCAAGTACCCGAAGTGAAGCGGTCTCCCTCAACAACGTGAGTAGGCCACTAAACACTTCAAAGTACCCGGTAGTTTGTGCACCCCATCTTGGGTCTATCCTAGGAGCAGAAAACAGTAAATGAAATAATATGTGCCCCGCAAAAGAATATTACAACAATTTACAAATTATATTTGAATGAAAGAAACACTCGTCTCACATCCCCGGCTATCCATTCACGACAATCCAACAAGTCCACAAACATAAACCAGTAAAAATCATTACAGAAATTTGCTACCCCCTGCTAACCGACATACTAGAAGTTAGGGGAGGTTTACAAACACATTAAACACATCACAGATATAATCAAATTATCCAAACATCTTAGAATTTCGATCAAGCAAACACAAATGATTCAACTCCAAATAATTCTCAGTGCACCTGAAACCTGAGCAGAAACAAAACATCCCAGAAAATACAAAATTAACACAGAAGAGTTACTGGGCAAATTTGGGCTAACTCGGCTTCAACTCGGCCACGGATCCGCGGCGGATCGCTTTGAATCGGCTGCGATTCTGCGGCGGTTTGGTCGAGTTAGGATCCCAAATTTCTCCAGTAATCTTATAATTCCTTGCTTGTATTTTTAAAGGTCCCTGAAAAATTTTTAGGCCCTGTTTTAAAAATGGCAGAAACATGGTGAAAAAGTCGTATTTTTGGGTTCGTTTTGCGATCGAATTTCTAACGACTTTGCTAACAAGTTAGTTATGGTTTAGCGAGGCTCTGATACCACTGTAAGTCGTCGTTAGACACCCCAGATGATGCGGGGAGGCGGAATAGGTAAAACAATCATTTTGTTTAAACTAATATCGACTAACTTTACGGATCTTTGCTAAACCCTAACTAACAACACAGAAGTGATTAGATATTAAGAAAGAAGATTATACCTAATGAATCAAGTCCTTCTTGTTCTCTTTGTTCACCTCCTCGACGGCCTCCTCGTTGTGATAGAAGATCCACCCGAGAGCTACTTCTCCAAGCTTAAACCTCTCACTTGAGGTAACTAGGTGACTATGAGTGCTAATCAAAGCAACCTAGAGGATATAGAAGAGGATTAGGGATCTATTAGTCTTGCTAACCCTTGGATCTCAACACATGAGAGGTTAGGGTTAGGATTGAAGAGAGAGAGCTTGAGGAGAGAGAATGTGAAAGTGAGAATGAAATGAAAATTAACTCATTTGTGTATATATCATGAAGCAAAAAATATCTTGCACAAAATATCTTTGCACAAATATCTTCATGCTTCATTTAATACACATGAATCGTCTAATGAGTCATTAAAACCATTAATGCTTCATTAACTCATTTGACGAATCATCTCCATGAGTCATAAATCCATTTAATGCAAATACACCTAAGCTCTCCACCTCATCAAACTTCTAGAAGCTTGTCGAGTAATTACGAGAACGCCCCTCCTATCCGTGAAAACACGGAAATACTGAGACTGTATAAATCCAATAATCCAATATTAGAATCTGGCTTAAACCAAAGCCTGCTAGTATAAACTGTCTGAACATCGTACGTGCATAAATGCACGTGCGTGTCTGAACCCTGTCGTAAAACCATACGACCTCTATATCGTTTCACCCGAAGCAGGGAAACTCTCTGTGTGGGACTCTAAAGACTCGACACTACGCTGGTAGTGGGTTTAACCACATACCGCAAGCGGCACTAGCTGTACGTAACGGTCCCCAGGTAGATGTCGATAAGAAGGCCGATGAGGAAACCCATCCGAACTCCTACTGAGCCTGATGTGACAATCTCCGTACAGTCCGGTCTGTTCGTCTAAGACTATCGCATATCGGGCCTAGGGGGCGGCAAGCGTCAGTCCCCTATAAGAGGTATAAGTCATGTCGGAGTGAAGCCCATTACACCTTGAGAAGCTACTAGAAATCCTACCAGTAAATCTCGCTTGCCCTGGCCAGGGACTTTGCGTAATGGCTTTCCAAACACAGCGCAATATCAACTCCCAGTACCGGGAGAGACGAATCCTATCTAACCGCCACTGCCTCCAAGTGCTTCGGGACTGCACCCAACTGCTACCTTTTTGCACGACTCCTTTGAGCCGTAGTAGGGTAGCAATCTAAGAACAGTATGAACACACTCGAGACGAAGCGGCAGTGTCAAGTCTGCGGACTATGCTATACTCATGTCACCTGGGAACTGTTAACTGACGACGGGTATAATACCAACCAACAGTTCCCTGCGAATCCTGTCCGGTGTACCCGTAACCTAATGAGCACCTGTATACTATCTCCAGTACAACGTACTGATGGCTGTGGGACAGACAATCTTCCCAACTGGGATGAGAAGCGCACACACTAGTCTACTCCGGAGTATCGATGCCCTGTCTCGATAATCCTACGACTAGGGACCTGAAAAAGGATGTGCTTGTAGACTACCCAGCCCCCACTAGTGTGACTGCCATCACAACGCTGGTAGTCAAGTAAGATCCTAAGGGCTCTATCAATATGTATTCTCGATATGCTAACATATACACATATTAAGATAGCAATAAACCAAGTAGCATACTACCATGTTTAGCAAGACTGTTAATATAACTGTGAATATCCCAAGCTTCCATTAAGTAATATACAAGCTAGTATGATACAATAATGGCCCTTAGGGCATATACACTAACAGTTGATCGCCGAGAGATCGAGGTAAGCAGAGTTGTCACGAAGAACAACACTGCGGATCCACTCACGAAGGCCATACCTCATATAAAATTTGATATACTCTTCGGGATGTTGGGAATGAGATACTACAACAGATGGCCTTAATGCAAGTGGGAGATTGTTAGTTATGTATATGCCCTAGAGGCCATTATTGTACATATGATGTATATTATAGTGGATGATTGGATATATATAGAGAGTACTTTCTTGCTCGATATGATAGTATGCTATTTGGTTGCTCTTTATCTTAACATGTTGACTTATATTGTGTTACTGTCTTACTCTCACATATTGATAAAGCCCTTAGGATGTGTACTTGACTATAAGGAATATGATGGAGATCATACTAGTGGGGCCGCGTTAGTCCATAAGTACATCCTATAATTGTTCCTAGTCGAGGGTGTATTGAGATAGGGTATCGATACTCCAGAATAGACTAGCGTATATACATCTTGACCCATATGATGGGCGATGGATGATCCCACATCCATTGGTGTTTGACCTCAAAGGTGGTATATGAGTGCTCAGTGGAGACTGTGTACACTGAACGGACTCGTCGAGAACTCCTAGATAGTATTATACCTATCGTCAGATAGCAGTTCTCTGGTGACACTGGTAGAGGTTAATCTGTAGACCCGAGATCGCCATAGAGTCTTGTGTGATTCCCACTGTGCTTTGATTTCCACCTTACCACGTTCATGAGAACGTGCAAAACGGTGGCTTTTGGGTACAGTCCCGAATCACATGGAGGCAATGAATGATAGGAAGGGTTTCGTCTCTCCCTGTATTGGGGGTTGATGTTGCGCTGTGTTCGATTTGCTGTAACTGGAAGTCCCTGGCCAGGGCTGATATAGAGATCTACTGGTAAGTGTTATCAGTAGTTTCCCGACCCTTTATGAGCCTCACATCGACACGACTTATCGATTACTGGGGTCTGACATTTACCACCCCTAGACTGGATATGCGACATATCAGACGAAGAGACAGGACTGTATGGTAGTGTTACTGATTGGATTCGTAGGAGTATGTACAGGCTTGCTTGTTGATCTTCTGGTCGCTCAATACCCGGGTGGCCGTTCGTTTAGCTGACCGCTTGCGGCTTGTGGGTGTCTGATATGATCATCACTTACTGCTGGCGTATTGACGAGTCTTTAGAGTCCTACACAGAGGTTTCCTGGCTCATGCGAAACGGAGTAGGAGCACATATGTGATATGTGCGGGACCGAGATTAATACGATATGTCATACCGTATTCTATTCCCGACGAAGCTGTTGATTAGACCATCTACTACAAACTGGATCTTCCATGGCAACCGTCAGAATTGAACAGGAGGGATCAACGAAGACAGCATCGATGGGAGCTCGCGATATGTGATATCGGCCGATTATATGTGATATGGCCGGGTCATCGGATCAAATATTGATTCGATGAAATGATAAATATTATATTAGTCGGTTATATGTAATATAGCCGGATTATTAAATCATGTTATGATTTAATAATTTAATGTATAATTATATATTTGATATATTAAATTGCATTAACTAATATATGCTCACTTAAGCATTTATTTTTCTCACTTTAGATACATTGATATATATGTGATATATGTTAAATGTATTGTTTTCTTTTTGCACACATAAATGTATATGTGATATATATTCATGTGTCATACTAGGTTATATATGCAACTTGTGTGTGAGAGACATATACAATGCTAGGGTTAGATTAGGGTTTATATTTATTATTAAGGAAATTCAAAATTGTGGAATTAGTCATGCTTGATCTTTTGGACAAAGCTTGTAGAAGCTTGTAGGTTCATTGACTTGATCCACTCTTTTGTCAAGCTTAAGATATTTATCAACCTAACCTTTAACCCTAGCTCATGGTTAAGTCTCTACAAGGGTTAAGCATGATATTCTTAACCCATGGTTGCATTTCTAACCTCAATAATAACTCATTCATCACTTCATCTTCTTTTTCCTCACAAAAAAAAGCTTGCTACCTTTTTCCTTTGTGATGAAAGATTGTGAAAAAAAGAAAACTAAAGAGAGAAAAATTCCTATTTCATCATCCTCTTCTATACTAGCCATATAGATTAGTGTGTTAGCTTCACTAATTCCATATTAGTGAAGTCATAGCTTGAGTTCGTGTTTCCTCGAAGTAGATCATCTTGGATTTCGAAGTCTTCAAGAAAGCATAGATCATTCACCTCTCGGAGCCTCTCAAGAGTCCGGGAGTTCTTGGATCGCAGTAAAGGGACCACTACTTGGAGCTTATGAAGCGAAGGAACGGACTACAAAGGTTGTAATCCCTAATCACTTAGATGTAAAGTAGTTTGCATTTCGATTCCGTATGATTCTTTAGTTAAGAACCTAGGGTTTGGGTTAGATAGAACGGAAAAAATTTGAAATTGGCAAGGACGATGCCTCCCGAAACTTTGCTGCCGTGCTATACAACCCAACACTCTACCTATCAATATCTTGTTTATTGAATCATGTTTACCGTACTAATCCCCTTCAGTGAATTGGCTTCAGAATCATTGTGGATAGAGATTTGCGGTCATACCAGTGGCGTGTCGATAACACCGTATTTTTTGGGGTTGTACGTGGTATGCTAGAAAACCAGTAGTGCTTCGACCAACAAAAGAGACTGGCATAGCAAGCTCCATGAAGTATTGTGGGCATATCTTATCACGCATCGCACTCCAATGCAATATACCCCATACTCACTGCTCTTCAGGGTGGAAGAGATCCTTCCCCTTGAAGTTGAAATCCTAAGTTTAAGAATGGATGTCTAGCACAGTCTGACAGGAGAAAATTCCCTATTTTGACTCGAAGTGTTTGACACGCTTGAAGAAAAAAGACTCGCCATACAACAAAATCTGGAGTTGTTCCGAACCCAAATGTCATGGGCTTATGACAAAATAGCAAGCCTCCATTTTTTTAAAAAGGGTGAATTGGTGTTAGTCTTTACTAGACTGATCATCATCAGTCGACATACGAAAGGAAAATTTGAACCAAACTGGGAAGGGCTTTATATCATCGAGAAAGTGTTCGATGGAGAATCCTATCAACTGATAAGAGCCGAGGGAAACAGGACCATGCCACCCATCAATGACCGATATCTAAAGAAATACTTTGCATAAACACTCCAAATCGTGGATAAGCTCATCTCGAACAGTTCTACAAAAACGCGCTAAGAAGTGCTAAATAAGAAAATCAAGCTATATAGACCCCTAAGTCGTTAAACTGGAACATATGACCTCTATATTGTTAAACTAGAAATAGATGACTCCTAAGCCATTAAACTAGAAACAAAAAAATCCTTCAACGGTGAATAATAAGTCGCTCTTGGTACCCCATTCCAGTGTCAGCGATGCAAACGCCACTCAAAAATTCAAACCACTAAATCCTCTAAAGGCAAATGATGAGTCGCTCTTGGCACTACACTTCAGTGTTAGCGGCGATGATGCCAACTAAGAAACCAAATCCCAAATCCTCAAATTCAAAATCCCACTCAACGGTGCTTCTTAGCTAAAAAGCCCCGTCGGACAAGGCTAAAATAAAATCAAATCAACCAATCAAATCCAAATATCGACCGTCCAAGTCGCAAAAATGGCAGCATCAACCATCCAAGTCGCAAAAATGGCAGCATCGACCATCCACGTCGTAAAAAGAGCAGCATCAACCCCCACGTCGTCAAAAGGGAACCAAATCAAATCATCGACCGTACAAGTCGCAAAAATGGCAGTATCTACCGTCCATGTAATAAAAAGGGCAGTATCGACTGTCTACGTCGGAAAAAAAGGTATCACCGACCTCCATGTCGTTAAAAGGGAACCAATTAAACCATCGACCATCCAAGTCATAAAAATGGCCGTATAGACTGTTCACGTCATAATAGGGGCAGCATCGACCTCTATGTCACCAAAAGGGAACCAAATCAAAGTATCGGCCGTCCACGTTGCAAAAAAGGCAGTATCGACAATCCACGTCGCAAAAAGGACAGCATCGACGTCCACGTCACTAAAAGGAACCAAATCAAAGCACCGACCGTCCACGTCGCAAAAAGGGCGGTATCGACTTCCACATCGCAAAAAGGGAACCAAGCCAAACTCTCCATAAAAAGAAGATCCATCAATTTCATGCACACCACGCATACACGTGGTGTGCATTTATTGATGGGGGCATTGAATTTGCAGAGTGTTTTTCGTCACCCCATGGAGATAGGATGTGCACGTGTTTCAGGCGTGTACAGATTCCCCATGCTTGATGGTGAGAAAAGGTTTATTAATCATGGGGATTCTAATTTTCGGCAGCTGCGAACAAATCTGTCGTTAATTACCCCTCGCATTGAGGCGAGAGAACCTCCGATTAACGGGTCATGCGGATCATGCGAACTCGATGTGAAATATGCATTTTGTGTGTGTGTGTGTGTGTGTGTGGAGTCATGTTTGAAAATGATTTTAAGGGTGCTTAAACATATCGGAAGCCATTACACGGGGGTCCCGCTGCTCGGTCAGTGGGCTAGGGATCAAAAGGGCTAGTAAGGTGCGAGACAATGCCCCGTGGAATATTTTTAAAGGGGAAATGTTTTGAGCGTATTGAACGGCTCCCGAACTGGGAAAGAGAGAGGATTTTAGGGAGGCCAACCGAGACGGTGTCCCGAGACGAAGACCCCTTAAGGGAGGATCCCGACAATAGGATCCCTCTGAGGGTCCCCGATAATGGGACCCCTTGAGAAAGGTGTCCCAAGTGGGGAACCCTTCTTTATGGGTGTTCCGAAGGTAGGACCCCTCTTTTAAGGGTTTCGAAAAGGAAACCCCTCTTTGGAGAGGATTGGATTTGGTCGTAAGGAGGAGCAATGAAACTGTAACACCCTAGTTCAATTATACCATATTCTATTTGAGTATTTTCTAATCTTGTGGCTATTTCTTGATTATTATTTGTTTTGGGTGTAGATAGTGCATTTGGTATCTGTGTTTGTATCCGACCAGACCCGCATACATAAAACCCGTCTTGGTTCTAGATTACATCTTATCCTTACTAGTACAGAGGATCCGTGCACACATATATGCTCTATATACATGTATCATATATTTGGCATCTGCATATATTTTAAATAATACAATTATAACCAAGTATGTTGTTTTAAATACTTAGCATGGCCTACATCATACTCCATACCCTATGGTTGCATCCGTACATCGTGTTCACATCCTGTTTGTTGTAACGGACTCGTTTGGATCGCTACGTGCATTTACGTGTATCTGTTCTTGGGGTATACATTTTCTTTAATTGGACATCGCATTATGGTTTTGGTTGATACGTATATTATTCGTATTTTAAAACTAGTTTTTAGACATAACACGGGTATTTTTCAGGGTAATTTTGATATTAGCTATAAACCCTAGATTATATATTATTATATATTTTAAAACCTAAAATCTAACCTCAGTTATAATATACACATATATATTTTTTATAACTAAAATATTTTTTCATATCCTCACTCTGTCTCTCTCCTCTATTTATATCATATATATATTATACTATAATTTTAAAAACCTAATATATTCTAAAAACACACCCCTCTCTCTCTTCCTCACCTCTCTCGTCCCCTCCTCCACGAGAAACCTAACCCCAGCACCACCCTCGCCATCGTCGCCACCACTGCCGACCCCCTCGTCTCTACGTTCTCCCATCATCAACTCGACCTCCTCCTTCTCCACTTCCTCTCTCCAACCCTGATGACCCCCTGCAAACTCCCCGTTGCAACCCAACCCAAGAACCCATGATGCCCGAGCCCTAGCCCCTCACCGCCAATCACGACCTCACCCCCACGTTCACCTTCGCCGTCAACCTCGACCTCTTCACCCTCGTCCTCACAACCACCACCAGCACCCAACCCGAGAACCCAACAACCCCGACGCCTCCTGCAGAAACCCCGACCTCACCTCGTCGGAAACCCATGACCTCGTCGTCAGCCCCTCGCCTCTTTGTCTCTAACTCCAAGCCAGAGCACCAAACCCCAGACCACACCTTCTTCTTCTTCTTCTTTTCTTTTCTATTCTCGATCCTTGGTCTTTCCGGTGATTGCCGGAGTCGCGCACGTCGCCGACGATCCGGGCGACCCAGTCATCGTCCTCATCCAGCGTGGTCACGTCCTTGTGTAGCCTGGTTCAGTTTTGTACGCATGTGGTTCGCATCGCGACATTTACCCGACGTCGAACGTGACATATGCACCCCGTCATGAGATCCGATCAGGAAAGTTTATATTACTACATGGTATGCTACTATATTTATATCCATATGAATAAAAATATTACATGTAGTTTAATTGTGCATCCGATGTTACAGTTTTACCGTTTTACAATACCCATACGTATCCATAGTAACAATTGCATATCTAGTTACATGCCGGAACACCCTGATATCATTTCACTATTATATTATCATGACATATTATCTAGCTTGCATCATACATGGTCATGGATATATATAGGTTATTATAGATAGACACATATACATCCTGACATCAGCACTATTTACCGTGATCCCGATATCGTTTACAGTTTTACATTTGGTATCCACTTGATACATATACACCACATTGCATGCCCTGAAACACTACTTGACTTGATACCTTGATCTTGTTACTAATGTCGACAATCCTGACCTGTTGTCCTGACGGACGTAACCTGTTGTCTGCATAGACAAAACCTGTACCTGTTTGATTCTGTGTTAGCATTAGTTCCATATTATCAATACCTGACTTGAACACATAACCTTGGGGGTAAGGGCAAATCAATAATGAAACCTGACTTGTAACTCGACAGTTCGATACTTATACTGATCAGTCTTTACGAGCTAGGCCAGCCCCGGGATGAAGCAGCTGACATCATTCATCTGTACATGTTACCTGTTTACTGTCTAGCGGCACATCTCAGATTCAGCCCGAGAGTCTTGACCGTGGTCCCGGGCATGCACGGGATACTATTGAGTTATATCGACAATTCCATTAAATTGATTTCAAAAACTTTAGAGTAGATAACCCAGTAGCACAGTTTAGATTACTCATCGCACTTCACATACATATACACACCTCACTGTTTATATTCATGCTATTGATTTATATTCAGGCATGTATATTGTTAATCTCAGAAAACTGCATTTTAATACCGCTCATTCATTATCTATTTTGTAATATATTGGTACTATTAATCAGTATCTACTCAGTAATTACAGTTTACAGGTGTTCGTGATAAAATACTGGAAACACATTCAAAATCACAGATATAACATTTTGGAGCCGACACTGCAAACAGAATAGGAAACCGACCGATATCCAAATAGCTCTTTTGGAAATAAACATGTGTACACAATTTTGGTCCAACACAATACAAGTGTACACACAACTCTTTGGCATGGGCCATGACATGGTGGGGCTGCCCATGGCACACAAGAAATGATGAATTGTGCAAGTGGTGGGCACATGTGGTGTGATGGGCAATAAATGCATAAAGTTTTGATGTGATACTTTACATCAAGTTTCGCTCCAATTCTCTGCATGCAAATCAGGCTTAAACAGCTAAATCAAGCAACATATTAGTGATTGTGGAGAGCACACAAGCACACCATGTCAATACGAGCTTCTTTGCTCGGACCAAGACCAGCCACACACCCTTAAAAACCGGCGAGCTCGGCCCCCCTTTCTCTAAACTTTCCCATTTTTCTTCTGGTCGTTTCTTTAGGTCACATCACCTTATTTCTATTGTTTATTTATTCAGATGTTAGGCCTATAAATACCAAAACAGAATTAAGCAAAGAGACCGTATGTATATTCCCATTTTTTATTTTAGTGCATTTTTTGGTTTAGCTTGAGAGTGAGTGGGCTTCAACTTGGTCCCTTCTTCTTCTTCCCTCTTGAAGCTTTCTTTGGAGAGCTTCATTAAGGAGGTTGAACAAGTTACCAAAATCTTGTACCTCTTCTTCAAGTGTTAATAATATTTGTGTTTCTTTGTTTACTTGCTTTCTTTAATTTACTTGCTTTGTTTTCCTTTTTATTATCATGCTTAACTAATTCTATTTGGTTGTGGTAATGGTGAGGAAGTGAGATGAAATGCTTTGCCTCCTCCTCCTCTTGTTAATGTTTAATGTGCTTAACTATATGATTCTAACTTAAAGATTGTTTATGTATTGATGTGATATGGTATTTTGAAACATGGTTACTTTGTAACCTCCTCATATACCATATTCACTCCCTTTCCCCATTTCAATGTTTAAGTTAAAATCAATTTAGTGTTAAGGTTGCTAGGTTTGGATATCATATTTTGTGATCAAGTGTTTGACAATCTCTTGGTTTCATATACGATATACCATCACAAACACGTAGCAAACTCAACACTAAAATCATTTGCTCTCACTCACTAATTGTGTTTTTGATGTTTTGGTATGCTTGCTAACCCTTGTGTTTAGTGTTGATACCCCAAGCATGGACATACAACGGTAAGTGAACAAAATGGACTAGTTTAGTGTTTAGGAGAATATCGGAATTTGACGACTTGTGCCTCGCAACCGCTTTGACAAGTCGTGCTTCATGCCGGGATCAACGTGAGAATGAACAACTCATGAACAAGAGAACGTCGAAGGAATCGTCGCGATCCGATCTTCCGAACCAAAGCCACGGCCAACTTCTTCCTTAACTTGTTTTCCTAGCTTTTCTTGTTTTCGTAATCTATTCATTTTTTGTGACAACCAACCAATTCGTTAATTTATTGAACCTTAAATCACAAAACCTAATACACAATTCCTTACGGATCGACCCGTACTTGCCGGCCCGCTACAACGCGTCGTGTATTTGCGGTTTATAAATATTTAAAACAAGATCGATCTCGCGTGCGCAATCCGTTTCCTTAAACAATCACATTTTCAAAACATACGCGTTTGCGCGCGCGGGAGAATTCACAACAAGTTTTTGGCGCCGTTGCCGGGAGTTGGTAGTATTGGGTATTGTTATTTCTGGTTCTTACTAACTCATTAACTACTAACTCAATTTTTTCAAAACTAACAAAACAACATTCTTTTTATTTTTGTTCTCTGTACTTCTGACAAGCTGTCACCCTGAAATTAATTTAAAAAATCAAGTTATACCATAAGAGCACTTAGCTATCCTAGAGAACCCACCAAAAATTCCACCACCTAACTCCTAAACAAAACCGGCGACATCCAAGAAATATCCGAGCTCGCCGGCCTGTTTGTGTGATTTTGGGTTTTTTCTTTTTTGGTGATCTCCAGTGCAGTGTTTGTACTCTGGTTGTATTTTTTGATTTTTATAATTTTGAGTGTACAGGAATTGGGGCATATATATCGCTTTTTGACACTAAATATCGTATTTTCCGACATTTCAGGTTTTTAAGGAATTACGACTAGCGATCGTGCGGAGCGAGGCTCAAATTCAATTGCAAGACATTAGTGAAGTATAGTGCCAAAGATCTGGGTAGTTTGATCCGCGCAAGCGAACATTCAAATACCCGTAATCACTTTCAAAGGGGTTTTCTTAAACCAAATCACATAGGTACGTATTTCCTAACACATTCCTCTTGAATCCGACGCATTCCACTATTCCTATCTTCTGCAGGATTCTTCGCACAAGCTTGCCGCCAATTGCACAGAGAACTAACCGTATTTTTTGCAGCGCTTAAATTTAAAACGAAAAAGAATTGCTTAAATTTCTTGATTCTTTGAATTCATTTATTGAATGTGCATTTGCATCTTAATACGGATTTTAAGGGCAAAAAAACCAAACAAGATACGGTAAAGGATTTCATCACCTTTCTCCATAGCCCACAAATCACAAAACTGCATTCTTGCATACCCCCAGTAATTTAAAATCAATTAGAACTCTGACTTTAAGGACATCGCGCTCATTAGGAGAAGTTGACTGTGTTTAGAGCACCGCTTAACGGTATATCGTTCACGGGGTGTCTAGAAAAGTGTTCAAGAGAAAGGGTTATCTAATTAAGGAACTTCTCGAAAGCGTTAGAAAACCTCCCTTTCTCTCTTGCGCCTACCTGGCTTCGTGATCCGTATATCTTGAGCCCGTTTCTCGACACTGTTTTATTTCAACAATCAGGTTCTTTAGCAGGTCTAGTTGACTAGCATACCATAGACTGCAAGGGGTGTGATATTCTTTGTTTTTGTGACATTTGTGAATTCTTGTTAATATGGGTGATACACGATTCAATTCATTTTTTAACGATTCTTATTCTTTTGTTTATACTCAATCCTAATTCACTTGTTCAAATTGCCAAAATTCTTCCCACATTCATGACAACTTTCCTTTCTTAGGGGGTGACCAACCGTCCCAAAGTTTTGCTAACGGTCACCCACCTAACACTTTTGAATCCAATCCCACTTCAATTAGAGACCTAATGATTGAAGATTTAGAGAAAGAGGTCGACATATTGACTGCTTTAGCATCACCACCATCACAACCATCCTTACCTGAAACAACTGACACATCATTAGGGTATGATAGTGAGATGGATGCTAGGTTGACCACTCTAGAGAAAGGTATTGAAGTAATGACTGCGGTCGAGAATCAATCAGCTTCTACGCTAGCCCTGTGTATACAGCAGTATGAGCAATTATTTCTTACTCAAGCTCAATCATTGGCTAGAATAGAGGAACACACGAAACATTTAGCTGAGAGGATTCTAAGGAATGAACACAGTCAATCGGAACCAATAGTGTTAATATCTGTCATCTAAGAAGCCACTCGAGTGAGCTAAATGATCAATTGAATTTTGATGATTTCATAGATGACGATGCAATTGAATTGACTAAATGTTATCAGGACACACAAGAAAAACCTCCGACCGATTTTTGCAGTCCAATTTTAGACGAGGAATCTTGTGATTTTGACGGGTATGGTTTGGATAGATTGTCAAAAGAGATCAATGATCAGGAACCCACAATTTTTGTATCACCTAGTGATATTGTTTCGGAAGAAACGTTAGGATGGGAACCTACATTTTTAGATGACATGAACCTACCCAATTGTGAATGTGATGAGGGCGATATTGTATTGGGAGAGTCTGTGAGCTATAATGATAAGAATAGGATTGTGAAAAATCATAGGGAGGAAGACAGCATTGAAGAATATTCTTTCATATCAAGTTTTGAGAAATTTTTGCGGATGAACTAGATATACTTGATGAGTTTGAATCAGGATCCATTTAGGAACATCCTAAGAACCTTTCTTTTGCCGAACTTTTTGCGGATGAACTCCAGTTTTTGAACGAACCTGACTTTGAAACTCCACATATACTTCTTGAAAATTCAATTCATTCGAACAACAATTCTTTTTCCTCGTCAAAACTTCTTCTTCACCTTCAGCATCTTCTGATCCCTACTTTTACACGCCCATGCCCTTTACTGACATCTAACTTATACCGTTTCTTTTTCCTTTTCTTTTGTATATACATATTCTTTTACCAGCCATTGCACTATATAGACAAAAAATTTAAATGGCCAGTATTAATTTCTGGACTAACACAATCGTTTAACATGTAAATGTTGTAATTAGTCTTAGATTTTTCTTTCTCTTTGAATAAAATTCTCACCCTGATGTCTAAGTCTAGCTACCGGAGAAAGGGGCAACGATGAGTACATCGTAAAACTTAGGTTTGGGGGTGAGCACTGCTGCATCATGTGTATATTGTATATTCTGCATTGCATACATATTTAAAAAAACCATAAAAATTGAAAAAAATTCCCTAAAAATATAAAAACTTTGTCATGTTAGCTAATGGGGGAACTTAGATTCGAAGTCTGACGGTTCGGTTGATAAGTTAGAAACAACTAAATCCTTTCTGTGAGACTGACAACCCGAAAAATAACCCTCCTTTGTGTTTAACCATAGCTGATATACGTCTTTTAAAACACTTTAAACGTTTTGTATGTTTTTGAGAATTTTATGAAAGTCTAACATGTCTGTAAACGTTTAAAATTGATAAACACCTTTAGGATCAAACAGGTTTGTTATGAGTTAAGTAATATCAAGAATAGTTCATAAAGTAAGGTGAATATGACGGATATTATTGAGGTTTTAATAGAAGCTATAAGTCTAAAAACTAACCCATCTGAAATTTTGTTGGAGTAATTACACACTTTATCCATATGTAACGTCTTCGGATTTAAAAGAAATGCTGGCTATATCTCCATTTTCACTAAGTTCTGAATATTTTAAATAAAACAATTCTTCTGTTTTGTGGCCTTGGTAACTTGGGTAATTAAGTCCTTAGGGTGTCTCCACACCTAATGCCCTAAAACCATCTGGTTTGGGAGTCATTGACCCAAAACTCGCTAAGTTTCCAAACGCCAAATAATACAAGCTAAGCAAGTGTTCTCTCCGAGTTAAAATTCCTCACGGTTCTTTATGGGAGAATAATCTTGGCGGAGACAGGTTTTCTTATAAAACAGTTTTTTTACGGAGATATGAAAGTTTATATTTTTTTTAAGACGTTTTGCACGATAACGAAAGGTGTGTATGAAAAACAACAGGTGAAAGGTAGGAGTGAAAAATAAGACTTAAGTTCTCTATTAAAAATGATATATTCTGACTTGAAACCTAACTTGAGAACAAAAACTTGAGAAAATCCTTAACCCTTTCAAACTCATGTGATCCTTCAGGAGTTTATCCTGGTCTATAATTATGACATAATGACCCTAATCAATGTTCTTAAAAACTTATGGACACTATCCACAATCACGAAAAGACGCGTATGAGTTTATGATAAACAAATTGTGAGGAGTGAAAAATAGGGTTTAACATTTCTGACTTGGGTAATAGAACTTCTAACTTTGATCTCTAATCTTAAGATTAGAATCAACGGTTTTTCCGCAACGCTAACTTGACTGGATTTTGTGGGTGTAATCCGCTGAAAACCCTCAGGAGACAGCACTCCTCCTACTAGGGACACCTAGAGGTTTAACGGCTTGTTGCACATGCTCAGTGCAATCGCGTTCCCTGCGAAAGTGAGGCTAGGATTTTTTGTTTTGCTCGGGATGAGCAAAAGATAAGTTTGGGGGTAATTGTTAATCTCAGAAAAATGCATTTTAATACCGCTCATTCATTATCTATTTTGTGATATATCGGTACTATTAATCAGTGTCTGCTCAGTAATTACAGTTTACAGGTGTTCGTGATAAAATACTGGAAACACATTCAAAATCACGGATATAACATTTTGGAGCTGACACTGCAAACAGAACAGGAAACCGAACGATATCCAAAGAGTTCTTTTGGAAATAAATATGTGTACACAATTTTGGTACAATACAATATAAGTGTACACACAACTCTTTGGCATGGACCATGACATGGTGGGGCTGCCCATGTCACACAAGAAATGATGAATTGTGCAAGTGGTGGGCACATGTGGTGTGATGGGCAATAAATGCATAAAGTTTTGATATGATACTTTGCATCAAGTTTCCCTCCAATTCTCTGCATGCAAAGCAGGCTTAAACAGCTAAATCAAGCAGCATAAGAGTGGTTGTGGAGAGCACACAAGCACACCATGTCAATACGAGCTTCTTTGCTCGGACCAAGACCGGCCACACACCCTTAAAATCCGGCGAGCTAGGCCCCCCTTGCTCCAAACTTTCCCATTTTTCTTCTTGTCATTTCTTTAGGTCACACCACCTTATTTCTATTATTTATTTATTCAGATGTTAGGCCTATAAATACCGAACAGAGTTGACCAAAGAGACCATATGTATATTCCCATTTTTTAGTAGAGTTCATTTTTGGTTTAGCTTGAGAGTGAGTGGACTTCAACTTGGTCTCTTCTTCTTCTTCCCTCTTGGAGCTTTCTTTGGAGAGCTTCATTAAGGAGATTAAACAAGTTGCCAAAATCTTGTACCTCTTCTTCAAGTGTTAATAATATTTGTGTTTCTTTATTTACTTGCTTTCTTTTCTTTACTTGCTTTGTTTTCCTTTTTATTATCATGCTTAACTAATTCTATTTGGTTGTGGTAATGGTGAGGAAGTGAAATGAAAGGCTTTGCCTCCTCCTCCTCTTGTTAATATTTAATGTGCTTAACTATATGATTCTAATTTAAAGATTGTTTATGTATTGATGTGATATGGTATTTTAAAACATGGCTACTGTGTAACATCCTCATATACCATATTCACTCCCTTTCCCCATTTCAATGTTTAAGTTAAAATCAATTTAGTGTTAAGGTTGCTAGGTTTGGATATCGTATTTAGTGATCAAGTGTTTGACAATCTCTTGGTTTCATATACGATATTCCATCATAAACACCTAGCAAAATCAACACTAAAATCATTTGCTCTCACTCACTAATTGTGTTTTTGATGTTTTGGTATGCTTGCTAACCCTTGTGTTTAGTGTTGATACCCCAAGCTTGGACATACAACGGTAAGTGACAAAACGGACTAGTTTCGTATTTGCGGAGAATATCAGAATTTGACGACTTGTGCCTCACAACCGCTTTGACAAGTCGTGCTTCATGCCGGGATCAACGTGAGAACGAACAACTCATGAACAAGAGAACATTGAAGGAATCATCGCGATCCAATCTTCCGAACCAAAGCCACGGCCAACTTCTTCCTTAACTTGTTTTCCTTGCTTTTCTTGTTTTCGTATTCTATTCATTTTTTGTGACAACCAACCAATTCGTTAATTTGTTGAACTTTAAATCACAAAACCTAATACACAATTCCCTGCGGATCGACCCGTACTTGCCGGCTCGCTACAACGCGCCGTGCACTTGCGGTTTATAAATATTTAAAACAAGAACAATCTCGCGTGCGCAATCCGTTTCCTTAAATGATCACATTTTCAAAAGATACGCGTTTGCACGCGCGGGAGAATTCCCAACATATATCTGGTTACATCCTGATTATTACTATTATTTGATATTATAACGCACTGACGTCTGGGTTTTGCATGGCCCGGTTCCTCTATCTCTATCGCAGGATGAACAGGAGTATTTTAGCCGTCAAGCCGAGCAGTGAGGATTGAGTTTAGTGATATTTAGTCTAGTTATTTTTCGCAACTTTTATTTCTTGATGTGAGCCCATATTGGGACGTACATCCAGATGTTATTATTTATTGGATTCATCGTTTCCGCTTATATATTTTCTTGACTCTTTATTTTGGCAAATGGACATGTATTAGATAGTTTTTATATTTTACTTTTCATGATATCCTATAAACAGCCATAATGTGACTGTGGAGGGATGATTTCTATCCACAGGTAGTATGGTTGGCTCTGTCGCGTTCCTTAGTTAGCGCACTCTGGGAAGCGGGGCATGGCAGAAACTTGAAGAAGTGAATGTTGTGTTGGTTTGAATTGAATTGGATGGAGGACCTACATCATGGTAAGGATTTGGTTGGAATTGTTGGCCTAAGTTATAGTTAGACACTTCTAAACTCATGCGTTAATTCCAACAATATTTTTTTTGGTTCCTCCAATCAACGAATAGACACTCCTCATAAGTATGAGAGGGATCTTGACAGTTAGTGTAAAAATATTGAAAATGTAGATTACTAGCTAGGAACCCAATTGTTAACTTCTAAAACCTCTATATTTTGCATAATAGCATCTTATATTGTATCATTGGCGGATATAGATGTGTCAAGTGAATTAAAACCGTGCTTATATTTATTTGTTCTACTACAAGATTCAAGTGATAAATTAACTGAATAACAAAAATCATATAAACTTGGTTTTGCATGTTCGTCACCCATATTTCTAAATTATTTCTTTTAAATTTAAATTATTTGAAATTTGAAATTTAAAAAAAATAAAAAATTTAAATTACTTTAAATTTGAAATTCAAATTTTTTTTAAAGATATTTTTAAATTTAATTACTTTAAATTTGAAAAAAAAATTAAAAATTAAAAAGAAAAAAGAAAAATCAAACTATGAAAAAAAGAAAAGGAAAAAAATTTAATTCAAAAAATTTAACTAAAATTTTAAAGCGTTCTCCCCGACAACGGCGCCAAAAACTTGATGTGATTTTTCTTAATAGTTTTAGATTATACTGCAAGTGCACGGTTGTCAATTATAGCACTTGTGGGTCAATTCACAGGGATGAGGGCAATTCTAGTTAAATCTAGTGAATTAAAAATATGTTTTTGAAAGATTTATTAATTACTAATTATTTAAATGCAGAAAATAAAATAAAGAAAATACTAAATATTTAATTACAGAAATTAAAACAATAAAAGATAAAACTTTAAAGAAAATAAGAGGAAGGTAATATACCTGAGCATTGAATTCTCTTGATCTAATCATGAGATAAAAATATTCATATTACTCTCTTTTTTATCACTACTCCATAACAATTATAATTTTCATATCTAAAGCATAAGATATTTATCCATGGACATATTCTATCAATATGAAAGAGAATAAACTATTCCATCCTTACATAACCTATGAATCTATATAAATTATAATTATTAATAAAGTACTTTTTCTAATTACTACAATCTTAATCTTAATCTAATTTCTACCTTCCCCTTGAATATAATTTATGCTTGTAATTACATAAATTTCTACCGAAGTTTATCAGCAAGTTAGAGTTGATCTTATAATAACTAGGTCAATTCTAAAACAATACCAAATCAACCTTTATCTCTACTTTTTCTAGAAATAAACCCCTATATTGTCGCCCAATAATAATTTATTCTAGTTTATTAGTAAGGTTTCAGTAAGGTTAAATCTTGTACTATCTAGATCTGTCATTATGTATAAAAGAAAGCATATAAATACAATATCAATCATGCATGAATCAATCGAACTGCTTATGTTCTCTCAATTTTTACCATCCTATAGCTCCTATATATCTATGGTTATAAGAATAAAATATTCATTCATCGTAATAACCTATCAAACTCTATGTAAGTATAAATTATACGATCTTCGATTTACTCTATCAAACAACCAATCTCTATAATTATTCTGGGATATAGTTCTAATTAGTCTAGCATTAACCTAGTCTAAATCTTTCTCGAAATAGATCTAATATTTTTCATCATAGAGATCTACCTAAGTTTATCGATTTGTAAGTTTAACATTGAAATTAAATAAATCAAATCTAGTCATTGTTAATCAACTTATCATCTACTTTTCCTAAATTAAATCTATGTGGTTGTCAGTCATAAATTCTACTCTAGTTTATCAATAGGGATTTTATTAAGGTTAGATTAACACATCTAAATTCGCATTAGCACATAGATAAAACAATAAGTAAGATGATCAATTCATAATAAATCCTAAGTTCATCAACTTATATATTTTAAGATTACCTATGTATAATTAAAAATAAAAGAAATGCAAGAATAATAAAAGCATAAATAAAATTAAATTGCAAAAATAAAATAAACTTTCTAAAAATATTTGATCACCTCCTACAAATAATCTAGGAAAACCCT
This sequence comes from Agapanthus africanus, assembly GCA_030015575.1. NCBI lineage: Eukaryota > Viridiplantae > Streptophyta > Magnoliopsida > Asparagales > Amaryllidaceae > Agapanthus > Agapanthus africanus. Next base: position 518,275,232 of record JASDDO010000016.1, read on the forward strand.
ACATAGAAAAAGGAGGCCAAGAATATATGAAACCCTAAAATAAATCTACAGCAGTATATATAGGCTCTCTGGCCGATTACAAGAGATATAACCATATAATATTAAATCTATGAGAAACACGTAAAATTTCAGGGGAGAACTCGAACAAAGGACGGCGATTAGCCGCCCCAAGTCGGCTATTAGCCGGCCTATTAAGCTCAATTGGCTTCAACTTTGGCTTGGCTCCTTGGTCTTCTGAGTTGAGTCCTTTGGTTATCTGCTTGGTTCTGTTCACCGCCGAAAGACCGGACCGAGACGTTGGGACGTCTGGCCTAAATTTTAGGGGCAGATACTATTTTGATTTATCCATCCACCTCTCCGAAAATACCAAGCTGATTTATGGCACCATATATCGAAGGTTTGGATAGACGCGACCGTTGTAGTGTGACTTCATTGGATTCTCATTCATTTGCGAGAGGTTTTTGATTGTAGAGACACTCTTCCCTGCAGATGCAAGCCCCTACAGTTAATTACGTTACCATATTGCGATAACCACTTTCTCCTTCTTCACCAGCTCACTTCGTGTCGTGTGTATTTTTGTTTATTTTGGTTGCCCGTGGATTGTATATGGAGCCTAGTTTATGTCGACTCCCGTAGGGCGCGGATCAATCCAAATCCGTATATTTTAGATTTGGATTTGTTTTATTTAAAGACCGTTAATCTAATTTGAGATTAAGATCAACTTAAATATATGAGTATTTGGGCTCAATTTATTTTAACTAAGAATACGTTGGTCTTATTTGAGACTATGATCAACATAGAAAAATTTTAAAAATCATTTTTATTTAAGATCCAACAACAGAGCATTTGAGCTCAGCTGTAAGAAACTTTTCAGTGAGACTTAACCAATTTGGGCTTAGTCTACTCAGTCCTTTTTCTTTTTCAATAGTGCTAAGCACTTATTTGGACTATGTTTGTTTAGCCCCTTCCACTTTTTGCAAAAGTAATAAGCACTTGTTTGGAGCTCTGACGCTCACATGGGTATCATGTGAAGCCATCGGTTAAGGGTGTTGCCCAGTCGGTGCTAAGCGCTCAGTCATTTTGACTATATATAGTGCTAAGCACTTTTTTTATATGGCGTCCATGTGAGAAGCACGTGAGGCATTGGGCTTTGCCCAATCAGTGCTGAGCACTCAGCCGTTTTGGCTATATATGGAGTGCTAAGCACTTTTGTATGGCGTCCATGTGAGGAGAAAGTGAGGCACTGGATAATGCCCAATTAGTGCTAAGCACTCATCCGTTTTGGCTGTATATGAAGTGCTAGGCACTTTTGTATGGCATGCACATGAGGCACTGGGCGCTGCCCAATTAGTGCTAAGCACTCAGCCGTTTTGGCTGTATATGAAGTGCTAAGCACTTTACTCAGCGCTCACGTGTATTTCACGTGAGGCACTGGCCTTCTGTTTTGGGCGCCCACGTGTTTTTCACGTGAGACGTTGATTTTCTTTTGTTTTGGGAATCTATTGAAGGCGTCCATGTAGGAAGCACGTGCGGCGCTAATGTTTTTTCCTTTTTAGAGATTGAATCTCCATTAATGGTATGTTAACCATTAATGACACCAAGATCTTCGTTTTGAAGATCTGGGATTAGTTTTTCTTCAAGAACTAAGTTCTTATGTTTTTTCTTTTATAAGAACTAAGTTTCTTTTAAGGTTAAACCCTATTTTCTAAGGAATTAAATTCTCATAGGATAGGTTCTTTTTCCCCTTTTTTTTTGACCTAGTTCTTTGCTGAATTTTTTATTCTCAAGAATAAGATATCCCCGATATGAATTAAATTCTCAACTTGTGAGAGACTTATCTTGTGGATCTCAGATCCAGAGAAAGAACTAAGTTTTTTGAGAAGGGTTAAACCCTTAGATATAGTGTGTTAGGTAAATGAGATATTTTGATCTTTTCTTTTTTCTTTACCTAGGATTTTTAGGATAGAGATCTTATTCTTTGAGAGAATTTATTCTTTAAGAGAATTAAATTCTCTATTGTTTTGAGGGCCTTCTATATTATTTTGCAGAAGCTTAAGGGGGTTCTCTCTATATTCGAGCGTGTCTTTGTGAGACTTGAAGTCTCAGGTCCTTTATATAATAGAGGGAAAATTGTTAATTAGCTTTTAGAAAATCTCTCATTGAGAGATTCCAATTAATTTAATTGGTCTCAAAAAAAATTTGGTGAATTTTACCCACCGTTGGATCTTTGATCCAAGAATTTCTGTTTTACAGAATATATCTTCTTGTTTTTAACAAAATTGGGGAAATATTTTCTAATATACATAATTTTATTCTGTCAAACGGTGATTTTTAACCACCATTGGATTTTTAATCTAAGGGCTCTCTGTTACATAGAGCACATCTTTTTTTGTTTAGAAAGATATAGGGAAATATTTTTCCATTTCATTGGATCTTTGATCCAACAATATTTTGTTCATTTAGAAAGATTAGGGGAATATTTTCCCTTAATAGAATTTTATTCTATTATTTGATGATTTATCATCACAATTGGATTTTTGATCCAACGGCTCTATTTAACAGAAAGTATCCCAGTTTTTAGGGAAATATCTCCCTGTAGAATTTAATTCTACTTGGTTTTAACTTGGGCGTCGGCGCTCACGTGTTGTGCACGTGGGCGCCACTTGAGAATTTAATTTTAGATGATCATGTGCTTTGCACATTGGCGCCCACGTAAAGAGCACATGCAGCGCCATATAAGAATTTAATTCATATATAATAAGCGTTCTTGTGCTTTGCACATTGGCGCCTACGTGAGGAGGACGTGCAGTGCCACCATAGGATTTAATCCTATAAGATTGGCATTGGTGTTGACGCCCTCATGGGGTACACGTGAGGCGTTGTCTCATTAAAATTTAACAGAACTTAGCTCTTTTTATTATGTTTAAATATTGGGGGAATAAATGCCCCCCCCCCCGCCGTTGTTCTCACGTGGCCCACATGTGAGTCCAACGGTGTCATTTTTTCCACTGTTTGATGTTCTAGGGAGTTAAACCATCCCTTCACATCCTATAAATAGGGCATTTGGTCCTTGAGATGACTGTCGTTTCTTCTTCTTTCTTGAACCTTCCTTTCATTGGAGAATTTAATTCTCATTTCCCAAAACTTAGATCTCTGCCGACAGAACTGTAGGATGACCCTTGGTTGATGGAGTAGGTAGCTTAAGTAGAGTGACGTACCGTACGTATGTTCCGCGGCATATTTACGATACGATACTCCGCTTAAGAAGTCTTAGGATGTACCTTTCTTTGCACAGTATTATATTCATTCCTATGATCTATCCTCATCTGTACCAGTCTATGGTTTTGCAACCATGATTATGGGCAGAGAGAGCTACGGCTAGAGTTGCGGTCAGCTCGAGCTCGTCATGGATGAGGACTGACCAGGGCATGATTCCAGGGACATACGATTTGCATAGATGTGCCGTGTTATTGTGTTTTCACGCCATGAGCGTTTGATGGATCGCTGTTATGAGATTTCTCGGACGTGCAGATTTGCACCAGAGAATTGAGCCACTGATAGAGGCCAGTAAGAATGTGATGACCATTAATGTATCGCTTATTCATGATGATTGAGGCACTGTTCGGCGTGCAGACGAACGAGCCAGTTGTTGCTGCGAACGACGAGATATTGCCCCAGATGTTGGAGCTATTGCAGTACGAGTTGTACTTAGAGATATGATAGAAGGTCGCTAGTCACCCGAGGATGAATGACTAGGACATGTGGTTCGCTCGCTTACCCCGATGCGAGGTCATCAGATAGATTGATTCCAGCTAGAGACGAATTCACGCCGGTACGTTGAAAGTCGATAGAGGCGATCGAATGTCAGAAATCCATATTCCAAGTTTAGAGTATTCGGAAAGACATGCAAGAAATTCTATGGACTCTCTAGAAGAATGAAACCCTAACTCGACATAATAACTGTGTGAAAGCCTTTGAACCTAAGGGTTTGCGGCAGTTCCGCAGTGCCATTAGTGAGGCTTGGGTTTGCCCTTCTACGGCTGGTCCACCGATGCTGTGGTATGTACTCGATACTATTAAACCGTACCCAAGATGTTGAGCTCTTGGGGGATTATGAGGTTTTGACGAATCGATCGAATGGTTCGACTTCATTCGGATGCTATGTGGTGAGATACATTTCTTGGGAGACTCCAGATACGAGTATAGCGTTGGAGCACAGTCCATGCAGCCACGAAGAGACGAGTCCGGAGCAGTCGACATTTGATAAAAGTGGAGTAAGAGGTTCGTACGAGATCTTGATGAGACGACGTTCCACTCTGCCGACATCAGAGATGTGATACGCATGCAGAGGCGTTGTATATGGATATATCTTCCAGAAGGAGTCGCGATGAGTATGCAGCCGTTCCGGAACAAGAAACAAATTTAGTGAAGGGTGATAACTTCCGGACAGTTCGGCAGAAATGAGATTTGGGAGAGACCTCGACAAGACCTTTCTGGAATAAATTACGAGAAGACTTGGACCCAGGAGTGGTCATGTTACGCACCCCAGCAGGCCATAGTTTGGCATCGTCGACGAGACATGTTACGAGTGACCATGACAATTGGCCAGAGATTCTTAGAGGATGTGCTTGAGCGGGACTATTCCGCCATACTTGATTTCGGTATTTTGGGCGATCTATTCGCATAATTGAGTTTTGATGACCGAGTTTCATGATATTTGTTTTTGTGCACCATGGTTGCACCTACTGGGTATTTGTATTTTGTGCGTAATTATTGCACTTGAGATATGCTTTATACACCATTGTGTTGATTTATGATTTGTGCACAGTTATTACACTTGATATCGTTTTTGGTGCCTTGGCTGCACATGCTTATGATTTCATGGATTTCATACAGTTGGGTAGATTTTGTGCATATGTTACGCACCCGATTTGATTTTTGCACTCGGTATAGTTCACATATGCTTGCAGTGCAGTGATACGTATTTTGTGCACTACAGTTGCACAGGACTTCGATTTGATGTTATTTGAGGTATTGATTTTGACTTCATGCCTAGGACATACATATGATTTAACTTATGCTTATGGCATAGTTTTCATGCACTTTTAGTGTTTTGATTAGATTTTGTGCACGCTGATACACATGGTTGTAAGATTTGATACTATGGTATACCTGATTTGGATTTGAGATGTGTTGTATACCGTCGATTTCGATTATGATACTCGATATTTGTTTTGTGCAACTTGTGCACCTGATTGGATTCTTGCGCATATTTGACGCGCTTGGATTGGATTTTGCGCACCTTAATATTAGATTTCGTGATTTCGAGCGTGTTGGACGCACAGGATTTAGATTTTTATTCATGCATGATGGATGCACCTGATTTGGATTTTCGCACATGTTGGACGCATGATTTGAGATGCGATTTTGGTACACACCAGATGCACTAAATCGGGATTCTTCGTGCATATCAGATGCACCTGATATTGCTGTCAGGCACACCTGTTGCCCTTGACAGATGTTTCGTGCACACCCGTTGCACTTAGATGTTGTTTCTGTGCACATGTATGGCACATTCATGGATTTGATTTCCGTGCGTACCGGACGCACGTAGCATTCATATGCACATTTTGGGATTGATTTCTTATGGAGCAGTACATTTTTATGATATTTACTATTTGATATAGTAGCTGGGCAAGACTAGTCAAAGGACAGTACCTTGATATATTTTGCATGCATTGATAGTTATCGAAGGGATTTCCAAAAAGGGAGCTATAGTCTCAGTATTTACCTACGTGTCTGAGATGACACGAAACGTTTAAAACAAGAAACCCTTCTAAATTGTTTTCAAAACGGCGGTACGTGCATGTAAACAAAGGATATATATATATAGAGAGAGAGAGAGTTATTTTCTTACTAGAGACGTCCGCCACTGTGCAGTGTTATGCGCATCGCACAGCGACTTAAAACGGTTTGGCATGCATTTTCTTCAGGTGTTTATATGTATAGTGTTGATGTATATCATGTTGATTTTGTTTTGGATTTGACCCCGGTGTCTTCCCCATGACTCCGATGATTGCGGGATGCTTGACAGAGTTTTGTTTTTGAGCTATCTGCTCATTGTTCATGTGCATGCATTGCGCCACTGTGCCTTATGTATTGATGGTTTCGGGACCCCGACGGCTTAACTTTTTACTGAAATGTTTTAGTATTCGAGGGGTTTGAATTTAAATTCGGGGACCGAATTTCTTTAAGGGGGGAAGATTGTAGCATTTCAAAAAAAAAATATTATTTTGGGAATTTTGTAATTAAATAATAAAATATTGAATATTTTAATAAGGCGGTATAATTAAATACCGATAAATTGAGAAAAAATTGGAAAATTATGGAAATTACAAAAAAGATGGTGCTTTATGTGATTTATGCAAATTATGAAATTTTACGATTTATTATACACTAATTTTGTGCTAATCGCGATTAAAAATCGCTAATCGGGGTTTAAGCGTGTTTTGTGCACATGACATGCACATGTCATTTTAACACTTGTTACATTTTTCCTACATGATTTTTGGGTGTATGGTTATTTATTTTGGGTTTACTATTGCAAAGAGAAAAGAAGAAAAGAAAAGAAAAGGAAAAGGGAAAGGGAAAATGAATAAACAAAAGAGTATGGGGGTTATGGGCAAGAGAGAGAGAGTGAGAGGGGGTTTCTTTGATTTGGGCCATTCTCTCCACTTCATTCTCTTCATCTTCTTCTCCTTCTCCTTCATCATGGCAGCACCTCCTCCTCCCCCCTCTTCAACCTTCATTTCATCACAAAAAGTTCACCTAAACCCTATCTCCTCTTCACAAAAATTGTGCACAAGCTCTTAAGCTACCCTTTGGACCAAGAAAGTTTGTATTTTGGCACTGTAGAGGATTCATGAGTGTAAAATGAGGTAATCCTTTCACAATTAGTGTAGTATTTCATTTGCTTATGCATCTATTCAAGTTTAAAATCGATTTGGCGAGGTTTAGTGAACTTTGGAATCTCATTTTGGGAGTTAGGGTTTGATTTGAATAGAGATTGTGTAATGGGGCTTTAGAGAAGACCTTAAACCCCCTTAGATGTTAGAAACCCAGACCTAACCAAACCTGAAAATCCAAAATACGGAATTACAGAACTCTTCACGTCGGTTTGTGAGGTTTTAGAGTGTGCAGGGAAATCTGGGATGACCTGGGGTATTTTCCAAACTAGCAAACAATACCTGAGATACTTTTGGACCAGTATGAGACCACCCATCCAAGATGAACCCTATTGGGGATGCCCTGGCCAGCGAGCTCGGATTGGAAGGGAGGGTGCTCAGCCACTTGGTGATGATAGGTGCCCTGGTTGCCTCCATAGCTCATATACACCCTATATAACACCCCAGTGTTGTTTTGGAGCATTGTTTTCACCTTAATTAAAATCTAGGACCGCTTTCTCAAGTTGTTGTTTTTATTCGGGATATGGTTTTGCGTATTTTGAATTCTTGATTTTAGTGTTTGTGTTTTATCTCGATCACTTAACGTTTGTACGTCTATATCGAGTGATATCGGGTTGATTTGCGAGACCTAACCATAGGTTTTGACCTACGTGAGTTTCGTGCGTCGTTTTAGCTTTGATTTGGATTTTAATGCGGCATGATACATTATAATGTGTAGATACCCCCACGATGATTCGAGACGATGAAGAAGAGGATGGTGACATCGACATCGGCAGGCGAGATCAAGGTGAGTAGATATATATCTACGGGGGAAGTCGGGTGGATGGCGTATAGCACCCCCGCAGTTCGATGTACAGTATGCTATATATATACTATATATATGATATTTTTTATGTGAGACATGGATATTCAGGATATGGTTATATGTTCATGGATTAGTTTAGTGTTAGTTGCGAAACCCTAGAGTAGTTGTTACACCCACACACGCACACGCACACTTATATACATTTACTTTATTACCTGTGCGTATATGGGGGTATGTATATATATATATATACACACACACATATGGGTATGGAACTATGTATATATATATACACATATACATATACGAGATTATGAGGATAGTACTTGGGATTGGAGATGAGTCGATGAGTTTGGGCTTGAGGCCGTGAGATCGGTGATGTGACGTGGATCGTATTTTGAGATACGACACGATGTTTTAGCGGGTCCTTTGACGTGGTGTTTTCATACACACGCATGCATATATATATATATATATATGTGGTATCAGTATTGTACTAGACGTAGATCAGTACCTCGGATCACGATATTTGATAAAGAGGATACCAGATGAATAATGTGATAGATGTGACATTTGACCCGTACCCAGATTTGGGAGGCCGTACGACAGATTTACCGTACGAGCTATATATTGATGATAGATCCGCACTCTTGACTTGAGGATGTCCTATTATAGATATTGTATCGTATAGGATACTTTTGAGGCGGGATCACCGACTGTTATATTTACACACACACACACACACACACACACACACACATATATGTATGTATCGACTCAGATGTTAGGCGGTTTCCTTACCTTTTGATCAACCTTTTAGTTTAGCCCTGCAGTTTACTTGTAAATGGTAGATTAGACTCGAATCATACCTATTTCAAACTAATGAATCGTGAGTATTTTAAAAACAGGCCAAGGGATTCTATGGATATTTCAAAGGACGTATCTTTTCTTAAAAACACCGTAGCCCTTATTTTCAAAAATACCACGATTCGTTTTATTTCAAATGGCAAAACTGTATGACTCATATTTATATAATGCAGATTAGTTATCACTGTGTTATTATTCAGCTCCCACATATTGTTGTTGTTCGCATCGCATTTGCATGTTTATATTGTATTTCCATATGCCATTATTGAGATCATGCTGTCAGGACACCAGCACCATTACCGATGATGCGTATGTTCCACATACACTTACTTGCCGGCTCACAGACATCATCATCGGTAATTGCCATGTCACGAACACTTTAGATAATATTACTCATTGACATAGCTTGTTAACTGATAGTTCGATATGGTATTAGCGTACTCATCTTTATATGCTAGTTTAGACATTGCAGTTATTACTTGCTACTACATGCATATTATTATTCACTGTTATGCAGTATTATAGAGTTTTATGTTGATATTCACTGTTTACGTGCTATTGATGATTAGATTTTGGATTTTCATGAGATTTCCTGGATTTGGGAGAAAACCGCAAGAATATATATAAACTTCTCTCTCTCTCTCTCTTTTTAAAATGAAAAGTGCGGTTTTCTCGTGATGTATGAGTCATCTACCATGATCTTTTCTCGGTTATGAGATGGATTTCGAGACCCGATTCGAGGAGTTGGATGAACCGTCTGTGGGTACATGGTGGACCCGGTAAGGTACCCCGGGGCAAGAAGATCGAGGTGTAGACGATGAGCCCGGCAGGGGCAGACTGCCTACTGGTGATTTTATCCGGCGCTTCGGATATCCGGAGGATACCATTCGTGGTCGTGTGATTGATGATAGGGGCCGATCTGGACTGACGGAGCCCTAGATAGTGAGATTTGAGACACTGAGATTTTGAGATTTGAGATATTAAGGTATTGAGATTTGATGATACAGGCCGGTCCGGATAGCCGGAGCCTGAGATATTGAGATATTAGGATTTATGTTTTATGTCGATGCTAGACACTGTTTATGTTGATTTCATTGATGATACCTCGTTTTAAATATACAGAAATCTCACTAAGTTATGAAAACAGTTTCTTCATTTACATGTATTCTGTTTTCATGCATTCATACCTCATTCATATGATATGTTGCTACCTGAGGCACTGACACGAGCATATGGGATTACACTTATGTATAGATGTTTACCCTTGCCACCTTTTCTTGCTTCAGACTTATCATTTGAGGTTATATATATGTATATTGATCGTATTGACCTAGGATTGTGTCATACATATGATTTCTGCTCGGTGATGTTTTCTACTCACGAGTTGGCAACTCACCCCCGTTGTGCCACAGTTTCTTGCAGGTTTTGCCGCACAGATTTCGTTGCGGTTTTGCTGGCACACTGTCCCTTCCGGGTGATTGCTTTGGTAGGTAGGTTCTTTTGCATCAGAACCACCATTGTATATTTGTTATTTCAGTTGTATCTAGTAAAACTACATTAACCAGACTTATATATTTGACAGAGATAGATGACCAGTGTTTATTCTTTCGACCTTAGAGTCGTGCGCTGTATTATTATGGTTTCATCCGGTTTCTTGTTGATATTGGATTTTTATCCTGAGTTTGATCCTCGCCCTTCGGCGTTGTATATTATATTGCTTGCATGGTTGTGGCTGACGATTGACGAAGAGCTAGCTCCCGTTTGGGGATGACTTTATCATTATGCATATATTTATCATGTTATACCCCGTTCGGGGCCAGTATTTACAAAGAAAACTCTGCAGAAATTTTTAGAAAAGACTTGTGATTTTAAAAATACATACTTCGGCTTATGTTGTTAAACTACTTAATTTAAATTGGTTTTTCCTTCACTCTACTGTTTTACTTGGTTTTGATTTCTGGGTTTTGGCTTACTTAGATTACGTACGCCTTGAGACGTTTCATAATTGAAGTGCCGGTCATATTCCGTACTTTTCGGGTCGTGACATCCGGGGTCTGTTGGGGTAAAAATTTACACCCCGGTTGACCGAGTCAAAGTCAAGGTCAACCCCCAAGCTAGGTGAGCCCAAGCCCAGGTCAAGCGGGCCCATGCCCAAGTCGAGCCCGCGGCCAGCCTCCTCCATGCCAAAATATAAATCATGTAATAAATAATTTTTATGTAATTTTTTTATATACATGAATGTATACAAAATGGGCATAAAGCCAATATTTTGTAAGCCTATGGCTTATGTGCAAAAATGAAATGGTACATGAGCCATGGGATAGGAAAAATGCCATTTTATAGAGCCCAAGGGGCTATATGTAAATATGTAAGCCTATAAAAGACAACATGATGATGAATAAAGAAAGACTTTTCATTCCCCCAAAAAACTAAGGTTTGTGCCTCTTTCCCCTTTCTGAAGGTTTCAAACCTTCTTCTTCTTTTTGTGAATTAAATCAAGAGTTTTACTCTCCCTTTTCCAAAACTAAATAGTTTTTCACCATAAAACCCACAAAGGGGAACTTGGATCTGTCATTAGATCTCAAAAAGAAGAGATTTTTGGATCTCACATCTCTTGATCCAGCCAACAGAGGAGGAAGAAGAAGAACACATTTCCTCAACCAAAACATTTTTAGGAGTTTAACTCCACTCTAAACCCTATTTCTGGGACTAAAAGCCTTTTTTCTCGCCAGCGCCCAGCGCTCGAGCGCAGAGCGCCCACGTGCCGACACGTGGCGCGCTTGCGCTCAAGCGCCCAGCGCTCGGGTGCAGAACGCCCACGTGCCGACACGTGGAGCGCTTGCGCTCAAGCGCCCAGCGCTGGGGGGCGGAGCGCCCACGTGGCGCTCTTGTGCTCAAGCACACAGCGCTCGGGCTCAAAGCGCCCACGTGGCGCACTTGCGCTCAAGCGCCCAGCGCTCGAGCGCAGAGCGCTCAAGGCGCTGGCCCCACGCATCCCTTGGATGCCTTTTCTCCCTCTTTTTTTTATTATATATATACATTTATATATATATACATATGTACACATATGTACATACACACATACTCCACGACACTGTCCCTGTTAGAAAAAAAATTTCTAACGAGGCGCTGCCCCGTATTTGTTCAGGCCATAATATTGCATTTTTCATCCCCCTATTCTTATCCGTTTTATAAATAAACAGGTACTCTTGACGCACGTTTGTTGCATGTTACAGGATACAGGCTCTTGGAGCAAATACAGTGAAAAAGACGAAAGTTGATAAAGAAAAGGGACTTTTGACCAACAAGCAGACAGATCTTACTCAAGCCGAGACGAAGAACAGTGCAAGGTCCAAAAAGACGAAAGTGAAACGGTCAAAAGATCCTTACAAGTTTTCACTGAAGATCTGGAAAAGACTAAGAAGCCCAACAGAGAAAAGAAGTATAAAAATAGGAAGCCCAAGAAATCCTGAACCAAGCCCAGAAAGATGGTGAGCCAAGCCCACCAAAGGGCCGCGGAACCGCGGCCCAAGGCCTACATTTGCCGTGGTTCCGCGGCCATTCAGAGCCCGTGTCGGTGCATTTTTTGGGTGTCGGTGCGTCGGTGCGGGGGTTTGGATTTTTCGTGGGCAAATCTGTAATTGCACATGTGCGAATCCCGTAACCCTAAATTCTCCTGTTTGCTTATAAATTGTAATCAAAAATTGTAAAACCCTATGCCTCTTTTCAATAAATAAAATTCAGATCTATTCTGTTTTCTTGCTTGGAGGGAGCCATCAAATTAGTAAGTAATTTGATTTCTTTGCTTTTAATTCTATTTTAATTAGTATGTTTTATCATCCTCTAATGAGCGAGTAATCTCCTCGCTTGTTAGGGTTAGCCTTAGGGAAAGGTTTGAGAGATGAGATCTCTCACCCCTTTCATGCCCTTTCACAAGAATTAGAACTCCATGCATACACGCACAACCGCTCCCTACGGCACTCTACCCCTCGAGGTAATGGTGACACCGTAGTATAAAGGGCCGGTTGCGCGTGTTTTCCATGGGGGTTAGGGTAATTATCGATAAAGGAAGGATAAGAATCTAGAGGAAGAAACATCTTCCCAAAAGATTCTAATCCACTTTATTGATAATTACCACAACATCTAATAGATCAAAAATAGGGCAATGAAAGCGGTGAGGAAAGCTTCAATCTCCAAACTTCCCATAAACCTAACCCTAGCAAGACTTCAAATTAGATTAATTTAGTTTATTGATAGATCTAGGTTTTTATAGATTTAATAAACCAACCAAAACAACATTTGGAATCAACTCGTAAAAAAACACATTAAGAAAATGACCCATCTCTGTGGATCGACCCGTATTCACCGGCTAGCTGCAAAGCGACGCCGTTTCTGATTACGGTAAATACAAATTTTTGGATTAATCAAATGGCGTCGTTGCCGGGGATGGCGTAATCTTTCTTTTGTGTAATTTCGGGTTGATTTAAATTATTTTTTTTAAAAATCATAAAAATCAGAAAATAGAAAAATACAAAAAAAATTTATCGATTTTTATCTGTTTGAAGGGTTTTATGGTTTGAATCTTGCAGGAACAGCGAAGGATTGCGAATCTGGAAATTTACAGAGGGTAAAACAGAAGTTGGTGCATAAGAACAGAGAGGAATTGCAAGCACAGAACAGTACAAATTTTTTCAGACGATGAACCCACTAAGCTGCCGCGCTTCCGCCGTATAAGTGGGCTTCCCACCGCGGTTCCGCGGCCATTTGGCCACGTCAGCACCCAAAATTTTGTGGGTTTGTTCCTCCTTCTCCCCTCTGCAACCTACCATATATCTCTCTGTAAAAATTTTCTGCAGGAATTCTTTGCGCTAAAAATCTTCTCTCCCCTTCTAAATAACAGATTTTCTGCAGGTTTTTTTGCGCCGCGCTAAAAATTGATTGCAAGTGAATTTTATTGTTTTGCATATTTTAATTGGACTTTAAGGGGCTAATTGACGAAATTCAGATTGGGTAGGGATTTCATCACCCTTCCCAGGACCCCAGAAATCACTTTAAAGCATTTTGCATCGACCACAATTAATTAAAAAATACTAGACTCAGCCCTAAGGACATCGAGCTCAATAGGAAAAGGACTAGTATCATCGACCGTTTATCCTAACTGACTTTGCGGTGTCTAGGCTAGTGGTTTTTAATTAGGCCCACTATTGTGGTTCCTTCCCACTTACCTGGCCGTACATGTCGGTGAAGAGACGGTTTGAGGTCCTATTTCTAGCCCTAGTTAGGAGCTGTCTAGCAGACCTAGGTGACCCTAGATCTAGGCCTGATTGTGCATGTGTGGTTGATACATTTGTGTCACGAGTCTCTTTTCAAAACTTCTTTGCAAAACTCTCACATAAAAAAAAAGAAAAAAATCTTTTCATAACTTGCAACTTGTCGCTAAGAAAACTTGCAACTCACTTCCACAACTTCCCTCCATTGACGTTATCTTACCCCCACATTCTGTTTTTCTATTTTTTCTGACTACACTACCCCTTTTAGTGTATGTCACTTTGGACTAGGGATACTAACGCCCGATTAGTCCCTGTTTCGTTGGTACCGACCGACGAACCTTTCGACACCGAAGTCGAAATTCCCTCCATTTCCTTACCTCCACCTTCAAATTCTTTCGAAGGTATGTCGGGACATGACCCCAACGATACCTTACCGACGGGAATGATTCCACCTCCGTTAGGTGTGAATAACCCGAATCTTCCGCCTGTTGTAGCGCCCGCACGAGTCGCGCTCCAGGATCTCTTCTACCCCGTCCGCACTTCTTTACCTACATGTCTTTCACCCCCACCGGAAAATGGGGACAACTTTGAATTAAAACCACATTTCATCAATATGCTGCCAAAATTTCATGGTTTGGAATCTGAAGATGCATATATCTTTATCAATAAATTTCAAAACGTTTGCGCTATGATGAAAACGACCCAATTAAGTGATGACGCTATAAGGCTAAGGGTCATTCCTTTTACCTTATGTGACCTAGCCGAGAAGTGGCTATATAGCACCGCATCACATTCCATTAGAAATTGGGACGAGTTTGTGAGAGCTTTTCTGAAAAAGTTCTATCCTCATCACAAAACTGCTAGAATCCGTAACGAGATAATACAATTTTCACAGCTTCCTTCCGAACCATTTTGGAAGTGCTTCGAGAGATTTAAAGACCTACTTGTTCAATGCCCTCATCATGGGATCGAAAGTTGGCAACTTTGCCCAACATTATACGAGGGATTAAACTCGGCAACGAAGCAGTTGCTAGAAACTATATGTCAAGGTCATTTTCTTTCCAAGTCTAGCGACGGAGCGTGGCAGTTTCTTGAGGATCTTAGTGAGCAAACAATTCAGTGGGAGAGTACCAAGACCACATCATCTTCTTCTGTTGGTCAATCTAGGGCAGGCATACATCAAGTAGATATGTCGATTGCTATGAAGGCCGAGATGGCCGCACTTATGAAAAAGCTAGAAGCTATTGAGACCAAAATCTCATCGTCTTCTCCTGCCCTGTTTTACCTCTACGAACTGTTTGTGCTTGTTGTGCGAATCCATCGCATCTAACCGAAGAGTGTCCTTATAATGCACCTATTCAAAGACAAGATCAAGTCAATGCTGCATTTCAGCGACGACAAAGAAACGATCCGTACTCTTCGACATACAATCCAGGGTGGAGGAGTCACCCAAATTTCGCTTAGAACCAAAATCAACAAGTCTAAGGAAATAACAATTTTCAAAGACCTCCTCCACAACAACAACAAGCACCTTCACAAACTCAAAACCAGCAACCTTTCCAACAACAACCTTATACAAATCAAACGAACAATTTGGTTCAACCAAATGATGATAAGGTTATCTCGCTCGAAAAAAGTCTAGATGCATTTCTTAAGCAATCTACAGAATCCGCAGCAAGATTTGAAAATTATGTTCAGTCTTTAATGCATAACAATGCCTCACACGATCAAAGTATCAAATCTATTGAGGCACAAATTGCATAATTAACTGCTGCGTTGAGCGAGAGAGAAAAGGGAAAGCTTCCATCTCAACTATTGCCAAATCCCGGTCACACACAAAACGCATATCACAATCACAATGTAAATGCGGTGCCCACGTTGAGATCCGGAAGAGAGTTGCAAAATAATATGGGAACTAATGATGACATCCCCGCCGGTGGTTCTTCTTCTTTTTCTTCGTCTTCTCCATCGTCACCTTCCCCTTCTTCATTTTCTTCACCTTCTTCTTCACCTTTTTCTTTAGAGCCTATTCTCCACCCTTCACATGGCTCTACTTCTTCTAGCTCGAACGGACCCATTTCTCACAACATGAACACATCTACACCGGGATCCGTTCCTACTCCACAGACATTTGACTCAACGAATTTTCAAAATGCTCCATTCCCAAACAGGTTGAGTCCTAATAAACCAACTGCACAAGTGGAGAAGATTGTGGAGATATTTAAGCAGGTTAGCATAAATTTACCTCTCTTGGATGCAATCCAACAAGTCCCTTCATACGCGAAAATCTTAAAGGGCTTATGCACCTCGAAGAGAAAGTCATCTCAAGTACCCAAGAAAGTGCTAGTGGCTAGTGCAGTGAGCAATGCTATTAACCACCATCAAACCTTACCCCAAAAACGAAAGGA
Source organism: Agapanthus africanus (assembly GCA_030015575.1). Classification (NCBI taxonomy): domain Eukaryota; kingdom Viridiplantae; phylum Streptophyta; class Magnoliopsida; order Asparagales; family Amaryllidaceae; genus Agapanthus; species Agapanthus africanus. The sequence continues at coordinate 518,291,547 of JASDDO010000016.1, forward strand.
CCCCGGCTGTCCTACGATTTCAATCACAGTTGGGGATAAGAAAATTAATCGAGCACTTTTAGATCTTGGGTCTAGTGTTAACCTGATTCCCTACTCCGTGTACGAACAATTAGGGGTTGGAGAGTTGAAACCCACTCGTTGTACTCTCCAAATGGCTGATCGATCAATCACCCATCCAAGGGGTCAGCTAGAGGATGTGTTGATCAAAGTTGGGGAGTTCATATTCCCCGTTGATTTTATTGTTATGGATACACAACCTGTTGCTAACCCACGGAACCAAATTCCGGTGATCCTCGGTCGACCATTTTTGGCCACTTCCAATGCTGTAATAAACTGTCGCAATGGCTCCATGACTCTATCCTTTGGGAAAATGTCTAGTGAGTTCAATATTTATAAGATAGGAAGTTTGCCCCCCGTGCCTAAAACTAGTACACGAGAAGTTTGCTCCATTCACGAAATCACGCAGGAAGACTGCAAGCTTGAAAGATTTCTATTTGATGAAAACAGTTTTGACGCCACTAGTGCTTCCCTCCTTAAGCCTACCACCGTTGACACAACCGATATTGATTATGAATGTTTCACTTTTTCGGATAATGACGACTCACAGCCTGAATATGAGTCTTTTGAATTTTTGGATGAGTTAGTTGAACCATCCGAATCGGTTGTTTGCAGTGATTTCGAACCTGTGTTGGAGTCCTTTGAGTTCGAGGTAGATTCCGCAATGATTCTTTCGCCTCCGAAACTCGAACTCATGTCCTTACTGCCTCACCTTGAATATGCTTACATAGGTGAGAATGAGACCTTTCCCATTATCATATCGGCTTCTCTAGCCCTTAAGCAAGAGAACGCCCTTTTAATGGTCTTACAAGATAGGCGGCAAGTTTTCGGTTGGACTATGGCGGACATCGAGGAGATCAGTTCCCTTATAATTGAATATCATATGAAATTGATGGATGATGCCAAGTCAATAGAGGACCCACAGGAACATTTTGGGGATATTGTGGTTAGTCAACCTCCTCTTTTAGAAGTTGAACCACCCCCATTTCTTTTAATAAGCTACGAGAATGCCAATATTCCACTGATTGCTGATCATTCGCATTCTCGTTTTGATTCATCACCACCTCCTGTCTATTCACCTCCATACCTTCCATACCACCACTTCTATCTTCCCCAATTCTTTTTGGACCGCCATAACTTATTCTTCCACCAACCAATACTCTTTACTGATAAATTTTTCAACTGGTTGGTGTTGACTTTTGGTCTATGCAAAGCTTGGCAGTAATGTCTAACATAGTTTAAATGAAGTTTGGGGGAGGGCCTTTCTGTATATATTTTTGTTTTCCTTAACAATAAAAAAAATTATAGAAAAATTATAAATAAATAAACAGGGAAGTGCCGGTATTTTGACCCTCTTAGTTTAGCATGACAGTGAGGACACTGTCAAGTTCAAGTTTGGGGGTATGCTCGGTACGTCTTCTTCCTTCGCATTCATTTGTACATATTTTTGCATTTGCATATTTATTTGAAAACCTATAAAAATTTGAAAAATTTCAAAAATTATAAAATATTGTATTCAATTTTGGCCATATTTGATTTGAGTTTGACAGATAGGTTAACTGGTTAGGAACAACTAGATCTTAGACTTAGTAAATTAAAAACCCTAAAAATAACCTTTCTTAAAGTTTAACGGTAGAAAGTATATGCCTTGTAGTTTATTTAGAAATAGGCAAATTTTGGGTTCACTTCTTAGGCTAAGTCGAAACAAGGGAAGAGTATTGACGTTCTTATTAGAATATAAGTTTGAAAAATAGTTCCTAGCTTAAGTCTAAATTCTGAAAATGTATACCCCACAATTTGCACAATCACACACCTTGAAACTTGGAATAGTAGAAGAGACATTGAAATGCTCTTGTCTAAAGTTCTTAGTACAATGAAAAAAAAAGAAAAAAAAGGGATGAATAAAGAAAAAATGGGACACTAGTTTTTGTGATTACTTAAGGCTGTAAAAATAGAAAAATATTTAGTAAGGGTGCTTCTTCACCTAGTGCCTTAGACCAACTGGTTTGGGAGTCACTGCTAAAGCCTTGGGTGTTGCAAGACTAGGAATTACGCTTAAATGTGCAAACACATTTTGTAATCGGTCGTTGGTACCTCAAGAAGTATTAACGGTCGCATGAAGGATGTGTAAGCAAATTTCATTTAAAAAATTCACTAATTAATAAGTGCTTTGGACAATGGACAGAGTATGATTGCTTGATTTGAATTTCCAAGTGTATGGGTGATCTATACACACACGTGGGGATATGTGATTAGAGTTTAGATAAGAGGAAGGAATGAAAGTTAAAACTGGTATCTTTAATAGAGTTGATAGAAATTCCTAAGTGGAGATGAAACCCTAGAAGGAAAACTTAAGAGATGCCGAAGGCTAAGTAGGTTTACATAACATATATAATCTTAAGTTAAATAATGAGGAAGTGTAAAGAATGTGGGTGGATAATTTGCGAGTCAAAAGATAATAGAATTCCTTGTTAGAAAACCTAATTGGAGAAAAAAAGTCAATGGGCCAAGTTGATAGGATTTTGTGGGTGTAATCCGCTGAAAACCCTCAGGAGACAACACTCCTCCTACTAGGGACGCCTAGAGGTTTAACGGCTTGTTGCACGTGCTCAGTGCAATCACGTTTCCCTGCGAAAGTGCGGTTAGGATTTTAGTGAATAAAAAAATAAGTTTGCTCGAGGACGAGCAAAAGATAAGTTTGGGGGTATTTGTTCAGACCATAATATTGCATTTTTCATCCCCCTATTCTTATCCGTTTTATAAATAAACAGGTACTCTTGACGCACGTTTGTTGCATGTTACAGGATACAGGCTCTTGGAGCAAATACAGTGAAAAAGACGAAAGTTGATACAGAAAAGGGACTTTTGACCAACAAGCAGACGGATCTTACTCAAGCCGAGACGAAGAACAGTGCAAGGTCCAAAAAGACGAAAGTGAAACGGTCAAAAGATCCTTACAAGTTTTCACTGAAGATCTGGAAAAGACTAAGAAGCCCAACAGAGAAAAGAAGTATAAAAATAGGAAGCCCAAGAAATCCTGAACCAAGCCCAGAAAGATGGTGAGCCAAGCCCACCAAAGGGCCGCGGAACCACGGCCCAAGGCCTACATTTTCCGCAGTTCCGCGGCCATTCAGAGCCCGTGTCGGTGCATTTTTCGAGTGTCGGTGCGGGGGTTTGGATTTTTCGTGGGCAAATCTGTAATTGCACATATGCGAATCCCGTAACCCTAAATTCTCCTGTTTGCTTATAAATTGTAATCAAAAATTGTAAAACCCTATGCCTCTTTTCAATAAATAAAATTCAGATCTGTTCTGTTTTCTTGCTTGGAGGGAGCCATCAAATTAGTAAGTAATTTGATTTCTTTGCTTTTTATTCTATTTTAATTAGTATGAAATCTCCTCGCTTTTTAGGGTTAGCCTTAGGGAAAGGTTTAAGAGATGAAATCTCTCACCCCTTTCATGCCCCTTCACAAGAATTAGAACTCCATGCATACACGCACAACCGCTCCCTACGGCACTCTACCCCTCGAGGTAACGGTGACACCGTAGTATAAAGGGCCGGTTGCGCGTGTTTTCCATGGGGGTTAGGGTAATTAACGATAAAGGAAGGATAAGAATCTAGAGGAAGAAAAATCTTCCCAAAAGATTCTAATCCACTTTATTGATAATTACCACAACATCTAATAGATCAAAAAAAGGGCAATGAAAGCGGTGAGGAAACCTTCAATCTCCAAACTTCCCCTAAACCTAACCCTAGTAAGACTTCAAATTAGATTAATTTAGTTTATTGATAGATCTAGGTTTTTATAGATTTAATAAACAAACCAAAACAACATTTGGAATCAACTCGTAAAAAAACACATTAAGAAAATGACCCATCTCTGTGGATCGACCCGTATTCACCGGCTAGCTGCAAAGCGACGCCGTTTCTGATTACGGTAAATACAAATTTTTGGATAAATCACCCGCACCCCGCAAGGGGGCTGCTATCCCCCTTGACCCCCTGCCCGCTATCCGGGTAGTGGGACCCCTGTAAAAACTCTGTGTGGCTCCCGATATATTTAAACCCCCTCCAAAACAAAATACACGTACACTGCACATTGAGTTCGCATGACCAGTTTAACCCGTTAATCGGAGGTTCCCTCGCCCCAAAAGCAAGGAGTAATTAACGGCAGCTTAGTCCTCGGCTGCCGGAGATTCGGATCCCCACAATCATTAAACCCCGACCTACCTTAGGCAGGGGGAATCTGTAGTACGCCTGACAAGCGCCCGCGTATTCCCATCTCAATGGGGTGACGAAAAATACCCTACAGATTCTGGCACGCCCGGTGGGACCAATCTCTCCTCCCATATTTCAGGTTAAACGTTCATGCGAACTCAATCAATATACATGTCTATATTTATACTAAAATAATGCTCTTTCATGCAGGTTTTCAAGCAATCTCCTTTCAACAATGTCTCCAATGATGAACTCAGCTCCCATCTCTTACACGATGAAGATGGACTCCAGGACGGTCCTTTCGGCCAGTCTTGGGCGACAGTGGGAGGAGCCGCTGCTACCGTTCGGCTCTATTCTGTTCGTGCCAGCTAACGCCATTCCAGCTCCTCAAGCTACAGCAACAGACAGACCGGTCTCGAAAGGAAAGAGACCAAATGTGGTGATCTCGAGGGCTCCCCAACCCAAACGCAAGTCAGTGTCTGAACGACTTTCCATGGCCCCAACTGGGGGCAAGGCCATCAACACCAACAAAGCTACAACGCGTCTTGAGCAATCTCCAGCGGCGCCTCCGACAACTGCTCGATTGGGTGTCTTCTAAAGCCTCCCCATCACTCAGCCTATGGCGGCTCCCCGAAGAGCAGAAGCCTGCCAAGCACTCAAGGAAGAGAAGCTGAGGCAGAAGTGGCTCAGATACAGAGCCAACAAAAGGGCTAGGGCTCTGGCCATGTTAAAATTTATGAATTTCCAAAGCCCGGACCGCTCCACGAAATCATCCGCCAAAGATAAAGAGATGGCTGGGTACGTGGTTCGTACTGTCTACATGGTCGGACATGAAGAAACGAATCCTCCTCTTCTTCACAGCCATGGTAATGATATGATTGACGCTACCCAGCATCGGCTCAATCTAAGTGATGAAGAGCCCGCTCAGGCCGATAAGCCAGAGGAGCCCGTGGTTCATGTGGAATTGAGCTCAGGCAATAAAGATGACCCGGTTATCATAGTCGGAACTACAGAACAAGCGTTATTCCGATAGCTTCAGGGGCAGCTTAGCCAGGGCACAGTCCAAGGTCGACGAATTGGTAAACGTCACGGCAGATCTCGCGACCCAAGTCGCCCGATTGCAATTACAGCAGAATCAAATTTTAGTTCATGAGCCAGGGATTGATACCTGGAGGCAGCCAACTGATACCCCCTTCAACCTAAGAGCGGAGCGCCTTCGCGAAAAATGGCCGCAATCAGCCTCCAATCCCTCCGATACATACGCCGGGGGGGAATCGCCTCTGAAAGAGAAACTGGAAAAAGTCTATTCCTTCAAAAGAGAAAAAGTCCACAAGATATTCAGGGACGCCCTAAGAAACGGTCTACAACTGCCAGAATCAAAGAGACCGCAAGAAGAGAATATGACCGACGACCCAAAATATTGCCCCTATCACAGGGTGATAGGTCATTCCATTGAGGACTGCTTCGTCTTCAAAGATTGGGTCGAAAGGCAATTCAAGATGGGAGAGATAGAACTGTCTAAAGGCGTGTTAGCAAACAGTCAAGCTTTGACCGCCGATTTCACACAAATAGAGACCGAAGCTTTTCGGGAACCTAACCCTCCCAGACATATGCAGGGCGAACCAAAGACTGATCGGCCTCAGGGATCGGCATCAGTGAGGGAACCTACTCTGATGGAGAGAAAGAAGAAGGTGTACTCCTTCAGGAGGGATGAGGTCCGCAATATATTCGAGGAAGCATTGAACAATGGCCTGCAATTGCCTATTCCGAAGAGGCCGCATGAAATGAATATGACCGGCAATCCCGTATACTGCCCATACCATAGAGTGCTGACTCATACCATTGAAGACTGCTGTGTTTTCAAAGATTGGGCAGAGGACCAATATAAGCTTGGAAGAACCTCACAATCCTCGGATGGATGTATCGGCAAGCCACAAAGCTAGGTCATCAGCACAGCTCCGCCAAGATCAAAGTTCAAGGAGCTGGGATAAGCAAAAAGGACCACCACGTCGTTAAACTGGGAACAATCGACCTCTAAGTCGTTAAACTGGGAATGTAATATATATATATATATATATATATATATATATGTAAATAAACAAAAATATGTAAATAAAAGAAAAATAAAGAAAAGCCGAAATGATGGGGCAATCGCAAATAAATAGCCGAAATGATAGAGCAATCGCGGTAAAAAAAATGCAAAAAAACAAAAAAAAATGACGAATAATGAGTCGCTCCTGGCACCATATTCCAGTGCAGCGATGCAGACGCCAACTAAAATCCAATTTCTCAAAATTCTCCAGCCCTACGGCCAGTCCCCAAATTGACTGCCGTATACAATCCACGGGCTCAAATAATTCTCGTCATACCCATGCCCCACCTCAATCACTAGTTACGCGGCCGGTCTCCGCCTTTGGAATTATGCTCCATTAAGAAGGCCTACTCATGTATCCTCACGATACATGGGGAGAACAAACCTTTGTGGGATCCTTACGACTCACGAAGGAAAAACACACTTAGGAGTCCCCACGACTCCTAAGGAGAAAATACACCTGTGAGATCCTTACGACTCGCAGGGAGAAAATGCTTTTATTGGACCCTCACAGCCCATAAAATTGAAAAGCCTTAAGCGATAGGGATCTAAACCTGTCTCCTAAGCCATCGCTCCCTAACAGGAAAAGGCAAATGATGAATTGCTCCTGGCACCTCTGCTTAAGTGTTAGCAACGCTGATGCCGGCCCCTACCCCAAAATTCCAAGCTCGCCATCCGTAGACCTCTAAGTCGTTAAACTAGAAACAAATGACCACCACGTCGTTAAACTGGAAACAGATGACCTCTAAGTCGTTAAACTGGAAACAGTAGACCTCTGAGTCTTTAAACTGGAAATAGATGACCACTAAGTCATTAAACTGGAAAAAGTTGACCTCTAAGTCGTTAAACTGGAGACAGTAGACCTCTAAGTCGTTAAACTAGAAACAGATGACCACCACGTCGTTAAACTGGAAACAGATGACCTCTAAGTCGTTAAACTAGAAACAGCAGACCTCTAAGTCTTTAAACTGGAAATAGATGACCACTAAGTCGTTAAACTGGAAACAGATGACCTCTAAGTCGTTAAACTGGAGACAGTAGACCTCTAAGTCGTTAAACTGGAGACAGTAGACCACTAAGTCGTTAAACTGGAAATAGATGACCACTAAGTTGTTAAACTGGAAAAGGATGACCTCTAAGTCGTTAAACTGGAGACAGATGACCTCTAAGTCATTAAACTGGGAACGAGGGAAATCCACTCATGTGTCCTCACAATACATGAGGAGAACAAACCTTCGTGGGATCCTTACGACTCACGAAGGAAAAACACACTTGGGAGTCCTCACGACTCCTAAGGAGAAAATACACCTGCGAGATCCTTACGACTCGTAGGGAGAAAATGCTTTTATGGGATCCTCACGGCCCATAAAATTGAAAAGTCTTAGGTGACAGGGATCTAAACCTGTCTCCTAAGCCATCGCTCTCCAACCCCTAAGTGGAGAATGATGAGTCACTCCTGGTACCGTATTCCAGTGTAGCGATGCAGATGCCAACCAAATTCCTAACCCCATTCCCCAACGGCGAATGATGAGTCGCTTCTGGTACCATATTCCAATGCAGCGATGCAGACGCCGACAAAGTCCCGAATTTTTTTCGGCCCTACGGTCTGGATCATGCATCCTGCAAAACCGTATACAATCCACGGGCGTAAAACGATCCCAATCGCCTCCCAAAAAAATAAAAAAACCCCAATCCCAAAAAAAATAAAAATAAAAAATGGTATGTCCACAAGCAAAATGGGCACGGATGAAAACCCGAAAGGGCTCCGTGATTAAAAATAGCAGGACTGCCGGTGAGTTTGTGAAAACCCGAAAGGGCGCAAACTCGTGAAAAAGAGATGAAATGCACTCGCAAAGTCCTCTCGACTTTCTGAGGAGAAAATTCCCGCGTGAGATCCTTACGACTCACAAAGGAGCAACACACTTGGGGGTCCTCACGACTCCTAAGGAGAAAACACACCTACGGGATCCTTACGACCCATAGGGAGAAAATGCTTTGTGAGACCCTTACGGCTCACAAAATTGAAAAGCCTTAGGTGATAAGGATCTAAACCTATCTCCTAAGCCACCAATTTCCAAATCCTCCCAGGGCAAATGATGAGTTGCTCCTGGCATTATTCCAGTGCAGCAATGCAGATGACAAACAAAAAAACCAATCCCCAAATCCTCTCATGGCAAATGATGATTCTCTCCTGGTACCATATTCCAGTATAGCGATGCTGATGTCAATCCAAATCACAATCAACAAGTCAACTTCAACTCCGACACCGCAGAAAGCGGAGCAAGTTAGAATCCAATCTCGACACCGCAAGAAGCGGAGCAAGTCAAGTTCATCCCTGACACTGCAGGAAGCAGAGAAAGTCAAATAGAGCGTCGACCGTCCATGTCGCAAAAAGGGCAGTGCAGGCTTCCCACAAATTGGGAACCAAATCGCTCCGGATCAGAGCGTCGGCCGTCCATGTCGCAAAAATGGCAGTGCAGGCTTCCTACAAAGCAGGGAACCAAATCGCTCCGGATCAGAGCGTCGACCGTCCATGTCGCAAAACGGGCAGTGCAGGCTTCCCACAAATCGGGAACCAAATCGCTCCGGATCAGAGCGTCGACCGTCCATGTCGCAAAAAGGGTAGTGCAGGCTTCCTACAAAGCAGGGATCCAAATCGCTCCGGATCAGAGCGTCGACCGTCCATGTCGCAAAAATGGCAGTGCAGGCTTCCTAGAAAGCAGGGAACCAAATCGCTCCGGATCAGAGCGTCGACCGTTCATGTCGCAAAACGGGCAGTGCAGGCTTCCCACAAATCGGGAACCAAATCGCTCCGGATCAGAGCGTCGACCGTCCATGTCGCAAAAATGGCAGTGCAAGCTTCCCACAAATCGGGAACCAAATCGCTCCGGATCAGAGCGTCGACCGTCCATGTCGCAAAACGGGAAGTGCAGGCTTCCCACAAATCGATAACCAAATCGCTCCGGATCAGAGCGTCGACCGTCCATGTCGCAAAACGGGCAGTGCAGGATTCCTACAAAGCAAGGATCCAAATCGCTCCGGATCAGAGCGTCGACCGTCAATGTCGCAAAAATGGCAGTGCAGGCTTCCTACAAAGCAGGGAACCAAATCGCTCTGGATAAGAGCGTCGACCGTCCATGTCGCAAAACGGGCAGTGCAGGCTTCCCACAAATCGGGAACCAAATCGCTCCGGATCAGAGCGTCGACCGTCCATGTCGCAAAAATAGCAGTGCAGGCTTCCTACAAAGAAGGGAACCAAATCGCTCCGGATCAGAGTGTCGACCGTCCATGTCGCAAAACGGGCAGTGCAGGCTTCCCACAAATCGGGAACCAAATCGCTCCGGATCAGAGCGTCGACCGTCCATGTCGTAAAAAGGGCAGTGCAGGCTTCCTACAAAGCAGGAACCAGATCACTCCGGGTCAGGGAAACGTCTACCATGGACGCTCCGTCTCGGAGACGCGTCAAGCGCCGACCGTCCAAGTCATAAAAAGGGCAGAATCGACCATCCGTGTCGTAAAAAGGGCAGTGCGTCCCAAAAAGTGGGAACCAAAGCAAGTCGCCTCCACGCAAAAGAAGATCCATCAATTTCATGCACACGACCCACATGTGCGGTGTGCATTCATTGATGGGGGGCAATTTGTTGGGGTAAAAATTTACACCCTGGTTGACCGAGTCAAAGTCAAGGTCAACCCTCAGGCTAGGTGGGCCCAAGCCCAGGTCAAGCAGGCCCATGCCCAAGTCGAGCCCACGGCCAGCCTCCTCCATGCCAAAATATAAATCATGTAATAAATAATTTTTATGTAATTTTTTTTATATACATGAATGTATGCAAAATGGGCATAAAGCCAATATTTTGTAAGCCCATGGCTTATGTGCAAAAATGAAATGGCACATGAGCCATGGGATGGGCAAAATTCCATTTTGTAGAGCCCAAGGGACTATATGTAGATATGTAAGCCTATAAAAGGCAACATGATGATGAATAAAGAAAAACTTTTCATTCCCCCAAAAAACTAGGGTTTGTGCCTCTTTCCCCTTTCTGAAGGTTTCAAACCTTCTTCTTTTTTTTGTGAATTAAATCAAGAGTTTTACTCTCCCTTTTCCAAAACTAAATAGTTTTTCACCACAAAACCCACAAAGGGAAACTTGGATCTGTCATTAGATCTCAAAAAGAAGAGATTTTTAGATCTCACATCTCTTGATCCAGCCAACAGAGGAGGAAGAAGAAGAACCCATTTCCTCAACCAAAACATTTTTAGGAGTTTAACTCCACTCTAAACCCTATTTCTGGGACTAAAAGCCCCTTTTTCTCGCCAGCGCCCTGCGCTCAAGCGCAAAGCGCCCACGTACCGACACGTGGCTCGCTTGCGCTCAAGCGCCCAGCGCTCGGGCGCAGAGTGCCCACGTGTCGACACGTGGCGCGTTTGCGCTCAAGCGCCCAGCGCTCGGGCACAGAGCGCCCACGTGCCGACACGTGGCCTGTTTGCGCTCAAGCGCCCAGCGCTCGGGCACAGAGCGCCCACATGCCGATACGTGGCGCGTTTGCGCTCAAGCGCCCAGCGCTCGGGCACAGAGCGCCCACATGCCGACACGTAGCGCGCTTGCGCTCGAGGGCAGAGCGCCCACGTGCCGACACGTGGCGCGCTTGCGCCTAAGCGCACAGCACCTAAGCGCACGGCGCTCAAGGCGCTGGCCCCACGCATCCCTTGGATGCCTTTTCCCCCTCTTTTTTTATTATATATATACATATATATATATATACATATGTACACATATGTACATACACACATACTCCATGACACTGTCCCTGTTAGAAAAAAATTTCTAACGGGACGCTGCCCTGCACCCCGCAAGGGGGCTGCTAGCCCCCTTGACCCCCAGCCCGCTATCCGGGTAGCGGGACCCCCGTAAAAACTCTGTGTGGCTCCCGATATATTTAAACCCCTCTCCAAAACAAAACACACATACACTGCACATTGAGTTCGCATGACCAGTTTAACCCATTAATCGGAGGTTCCCTCGCCCCAACGGCGAGGAATAATTAACGGCAGCTTAGTCCGCGGCTGCCGGAGATTCGGATCCCCACAATCATTAAACCCCGGCCTACCTTAGGCAGGGGGAATCTGTAGTACGCCTGACAAGAGCGCGCATATTCCCATCTCAATGGGGTGACGAAAAGCACCCTACAAGGTCGGCACAGCTTCACTTATGCAGTGCCATCGAAACCGATCTCGTAAATTCATCATGCTGGCCGTTCGCAGGTAGCTTATGCAGTGGAGGTGGTCAATTGGACCATGGAAGGTCGTCTCCAATCTTCCATGGCATCGATACCAGTCCAGCCGCTGATGGCCCTAGATATTTTGGGGCGTCGCATGTGTCAAGGAGAAGTGCGTTCTTGGGGTCAGGTTTATACAATAGGAATGACCCCTCAACATCCGGCCGGTTATCTCCAATGGGCCTTTTACATTTTGCCGGCCAAGAAGTCGCTGCTGTTGAAGACCGGGTTGTACCTGGCGGTCTACGCGTCTCTCTTTTATTACCACACTCCTCATGTGTGGTGGGTTAAATTCTTCTTAGAGTATAAGAATATTCTGACCCACACATTCTTTTATCGGACCGTGCGGTATCGATCTCGTTAGAAGAATTCGCAAAAAATTCTGAGTTACCCGTCAGAGGGGAGCATTACAAGGAGATATTTCCTCCTGACGAGTACATCTTCGCCACTGAATCAATAGTCATAGGACTTAACCCGGAAAATGCAATTCAACACAAGTTCCCGGATTTGATCAAAGTGTTGAATATCTATAAAAGCTTGTTTCTGGAGTCCAGGGTGCATGGAGTTAGCTTTACAGACTTTGTCACCCGTTTCCTTCATCCGGAGGTTTTATCGAAGAAAGCTATGAAGTTTGCCAAGCTTGATGATCCGTTCGGATTTGATTCGAACAAATTGCCAACTGCAGAGGTGAATTTAAAGCAGTTTTTATTCCGGATACCCCCATCGTACCTTTTGCAAAGATTGTCGCTCTGGATATTGATGAGAAGACGTTTTTTAAAGGCTTTATTGGCTTGTGGCTGAGCTGGTTTGCGCTCTCGATGCACCCTCGCTACATGAGACCGTCTGTCTTCTATCCGTCTCATCGCATTGCTGCGGGGACGTGTATGGCTGTTGGGATTACCGGATTGGCCCACTTGTATCATGGCCTAAGTATAGCGGCCGACACCGCCCAGCCAGGTTTGAAACGCGTAAATCTCCCTTGCACTACTTCACCTCATGGATCGAGATGCACGTGCTGGATGCCTTTAGTATGCATAAAAGGCCTAGATTTTATAAAGGGTACAACTTCTCTCGGGTCATGCAATTAGGCGACGCTTCTTCTCCAGACCCAATGTTGGGTTACACTAACGCCCTGGCCATCATCCGTGGCCGTTTGCGGAACAAAAACTTTTACAATGATTTAAACTTGGCGCTAGAATAACCCTAAACCGTATCTAACCATAAACCTAACTAGCAACAAGAGAAGCTCTATCTACTATGATAGAAATTATACCTAAAGAAACAAGTCCTTCGGGTCTTCGCTCCTCTCCTTTGGCTCCTCAAAAGATGTACGGATCGTGCTTGAACTTCGGCCTCATCGCGTCAAAGATGATCCACCCAAGAGTGCCTACTATAAGCTCCTACCTCCAAATCGAGATAACTAGGGTACTTAGAATGCTAATCTAAATAGCCTAGATTGTGTAGAGAGTAATGATGGATTAATATGTCTCACTAACCCTAAGTTTCTCAACTAATGATACTTTTAGGATTAGAGCTAGAAGAAGAGAGTAAGGAGAAGATGAGAGTGTAGAGTGAGCTAGAATAATAGAAAATGAAGAATAGCTAAGTGTTGTGAACTAATAACGGAAACTAAAAATATCTAAATACCATAAAAATATCTAGATGCCACCTTGCATCAATAATTCACAACAAAAGAAAATATCAAGCATACTCTAATAGTAAACAATGTTTCATGCCCATGAGTCACCAAGTTAACCATGCTTCATTTAATACAAATAAACACCTCATTTCTCCACCTCATTAATCATTAACATAAATGGTTAAACATAATAATGAGGTGTCTTCTTCTAGAAGCATCTTGCACAATTACAAGAATACCCCTCAATGTATATACATACCCGTATCCGTATTCCGAAAAATACGAATACAAAGAGACAAAATAATCCAAGAATATAATACTAGAATCCGGTTTAAACAAAAGCCCACTAGTATTATTCGCCCAAACATCACACGTGCACTAGTGCACATATGCGATCGAAGCCCTGACGTAAAACCATACGGCCTCTACATCGTTTCGCCCAAAGCAGGGAAACTCTCTGGTGTGGGACTCTAAAGACTCGATAGTATGCTGGCAATGGGTTTAACTACAAGCACGTCAGCGGTACTAGCATTACGTAACGGCTACCTAGGTACCTGTAGAAAAGGAAGGCCGACGAGCAAACTCGTCCGAACTCCTACTAAGCCTATCCGTGACAATCTCCATACAGTCCAGTCACTTCTCCTAAGAGTATCGCATACCGGGTCTAGAGGGTGGTAAACGTTAGACCCTGATAACCCGATAATTCGTGCTGATGAGGCTCAGGACCAATCCGGGAAACTACTGATCAACCTGTCAGTAAATCCCAACTACCTTGGCCAAGGTCTTATGGTCCTGACCAATCGAACACTGTGCGATATCGACTCCCAATACCGGGAGAGACGAATCCCCAACAATCGCTCACTGCCTCCATGTGGCTCAGGATTGTACCCAACCAAAACCTGTTTCCATGACTCAATAGAGCCGTGGTAGGGTAGTGATCAAAACACGGTGGGAACTTACACGAGATGTAAGTCTACGGTAGCGCCCCGACCAATAATCTGAGGCCAAACGCAGAATAAAAACTTTTTCATAAACTAGCGCTAACATAGACTGTAACCCGAATCATGCCATTAACACTAAACTTGCAATCTACAAAATGATAGAATGGCTATACCGATCGATCCGTATCCTTTGGTCTTTAGCCATCATCCCACGCTCCTCACGGCATTTCCGATCTCTTGTCTCCTCGTCGAGGTGGTACCACGTCAACGGATCTTTATACGGGCTCCCGCCTCTAAACCGAGGCAACTCGGACATGAAGTTTGCCAACCGACATGTCCAAGATTGAAGTAGAGAGAGTGTAGAATACTTTGTCTCAAGAAACCCAAGTCATTGGGTAAAAGTAAATTGAAGTTGCCATTTGTGGTGAAGGAATTGAGCTTGGAAATTGCAAATGAATCATTTTTCTTCACAAAATGGGATTCGGCCGATTTCTTGGGTTGAAATGGGTGGAGTCGGCCATAAGGGGGGAGGGGTGAGCATAACAAATGAAGTGGTGAGGCTAAGATAAATATCAACCACAAAGATCAACTAAATATCCTAAAGCTTTCCAAAAACCATTCAATACAAAAACAACTCATCAAGTGACTCACCCATTCAAGAATGATCAAGAAGTTGCTGGAACTTGCTGGGGCCCTGGGCACCACAAAAAGGCCCCTCATTTACAAAAGCAACATTTACAAAGAACCCCTTCACAGCTATGAAATTCAGCCAAGAAGGAAAGAAAGAAAAATGGCTAAAACGAAGATATAAACTGGTAACATCAAAAAGCAATCCCGTAACTAATTACAGGATAACCCCACTACAGTATATACATACACACATTTGTATTGCGACCGAATACAAATGTAATGAGACAAAAATATCCCTACACAATATAATACTAGAATCCGGCTTAAACCAAAGCCCACTAGTATTATCTGTCTGAACCATGACACGTGCACAAGTGCACGTGCATGTTCGAACCCTTCCATAAAACCATACGGCCTCTACAACGTTTCGCCCGAACTTGGGAAACTATCTGTGGGGGACTCTAAAGACTCATCAATACCGTGGCAGTGGGTTTAACCACAAGTACGTCAGTAGTACTAGCTGTACGTAACGGCTGCCCATGTATTGACCGAAAGGGAAGCCGATGAGCGAACTCATCCTGGAACCCTACTGAGCCTATCAGTGATAATATCCGTACAGTCCGATCCGTTCGTCTATGAGCATCGCAAATCAGGCCTAGGGGGCTGGTAACTTCAGACCCCAAATAGCGGTATAAGTCATGTCGGTGGGTAGCCCTGAGCACCCTGAGAAACTACTGAAATACCTACCAGTAATTCTCACCTTCCTTAGCCAAGGACTTGGTGTAATGGCTCTCCTAGACACATCACGATCTCACTCCCAATACCGGGAAAGACGAATCCCCTGCCGATCCGCTCACTGCCTCTATGTGGCTCGGGACTGTACCTAACTAAAACCTGTTTGCATGATTCCTTTGATCCATGGTAGGATAGTAATGTAAGCACAGTGGGAACTCACACGAGACAAATGACGACCTCGGGTCGATGAACTAACCTGTACGCATGTCACCAAGGAATTGCTATCTAACGCCAGGTATAATACCAACTAGCAGGTTCCCGACGAGTCATGTCCGGTGCACTCGTAACCTAATGAGCACCTATATACATCTTAGGTGAACCAACTGACACCAATGGCTTGTGAGACCGGCCACCGGCCCTCGTCGGGGTCTCGACTGTATACACTAGTCTACTCCGGAGTATCAATGCCCTGTCTCGAAACTCCCATGACTAGGGACCACTTTTAAGAATGTGCTTATGAACTACCCAACTCTCACATATATGATCGCCATCATACTGCTGGTAGTCAAGTAAGAATCCTAAGGGCTCTATCAACGTGTAATAGTGATCATGTCACCTAAAGCTGTACACGATGATAAAAGCAAACCAGATAGCATACTATCATCTCGAGTAAGGCTGTCCTACCGGTATAGGTCCTCCTCAATCATTGCAATCACGTGCCTGCGATCCAATAATTGACTTTGAGGGCACTATATTCAACAATCTCCCACTTGCACTTAAGGCTGATTATTGCGATGTCGCATACTCACAGCCCGTGTGATACCGAACACCCAACTCCTCTACTAATCAGTTTCATAAAGCTCATTTGTAAAACTCTTGTGTTCGAGAAATAGCCTCAGTGAGTGGATCCGCCCTGATGTTTCTTTCGATGTCTCTCTTAATCTCAAGTTCGCGGAGAAAACCATCCCCCGAATTGAGCAATACCTGTCTTAGAATATGTCTGGATATCTGATGGGACCTAGTTCATAAATGAACTTCAAATAGAAATTTCTTAGACTGTATCGTCAACTGAACCTAATCAGTATCCTGCACCATGCCTCCCACAGTATCCTGTTGGACCACCTGTCCATAATACTGCCCCCTTCGTCAGAGAAAAAACTATAACTCTGACAGTCACTCTGTCATCCATGTCACCTTGGAAGCCTGGAATGTTAACCGTCTCCAGAAGGAGGCTGCCGTTATCAAATCCCTAGAACATCCACTTATGTTCTAAAACTGCTTCTGAATATTTCTCCAGGATTGGATTAATATAAACTTATTGTATCTAGTGCAAAAACAACATCTGGTGTGGTACTTGACATCTCATGATTGACTCAATTACCTAAGCAAGTGATATCTCAATCATGCACATCCCTCTCTCCTTTAGTCTGTAAGACACCTTTAGAGAGGGAGACTCCATCACCTGCAGGTACACCACCATGCCAGAAGTCGTCCATTCTAAAGTACCTTTTAGAATACTGTCTAAGTACCCTGATTAGGAAACTACCCAAATCTAGATCTAAAACCATAGATCTAGTAACCAGAATGTTAGATATTATATCCATATCCTTTGTGGAGAAACAACTGTGTGACAACCACAGTATAACCGATCGTAGTATAGGAATTTTCCTACTCTGTGTTTGTCATCCAAATACCAGGACATCACACCCTACTACCTTCTTAACAGATCCATCCCCTATTCTGATGAAGTCAAACCCATGACTGTCACATCAAAAATAGATGATCTATCTCCGCTATATCTGCTTTAGTCTATAAATAGACATAAGCTACTTGTCCACTATGCTTCCGCTGCTCCCACTAACCACAACAACCCTCCGGCAGAGCCATATACACGTGCACTTCTAAAACTAGTTTAGAATGATGCTATACCCATCCTCCTGCTGGGTCTCATAGCCTGGAACAACAGTAGTGTCAAGTCTTGGTAAACAAGAACCTCCCTGTCACCGTCCTTGAGGCTACCGAAGTACCTCTCGGGTGTCTGAGGTTACCCAACATATCTGCAGAGTGGCTAATGGAATGTCAAACCTGATTGAATATTTAGGTTCTATTAAATTTTCAGTAATCGTTTGCAGTTATGGAATCACTTCCAGTTCTACCATACTCCCACTACTGTTTTCTGAAAAAATCCATTTTACTAATACTGTGGCGAGTCAAGAACAATATCACTATTGATCTTCCAGATAGTAGAAAATCAACCCTCATCATAGCCCGGGTCAACCCACAAACTGCCATTACAGAAACGTGCCTTGAGTTATCTAGAGTCTGGTTTTAAGCATAAGCCGGACAACTCCCCGTATCTTAACATCATTAAGATATGAACCATTCTATATCCAATATAGAAACTTTGGCACTGATTTAATTGGAACCAGATTCAAACCATGCAGCTGTCTCCAGTGCATATCAACAAAATGGAAAGAGGCAGATCAGCATTACTCAACTTAGGAATGCATCCAATTATGAGTAACCCGAAAGAGAAACAAGTTTCTCAAAACCATTACTATCAACTGAATACCATACACAAGTATCTACATCTTCGATCATCTTGAAGAATCCTGATACTTGCAACACCTGGTTCTCTACTTTATTCCTGTACCCACAACTTCTCAAAACTTAGATCTTGTATTTCTACGAAACACTTGTCTAAAAACTAGAGAAGTCACAAGTAAACAGAACATAGTACGAGGACCAACCCATTTGTCCTAATAGACAATGGACAATATACAATACTCTGTATAAGTACGCTGAGTTGAACAACTTAAAACCTGTGCATCGTAGGTTGAAAACTGTACTTATGCTTAAGAACTACTCCGTTGTTCAATGCTCCTTACCCAATCGACAACTGATATAGGTAAATGTCATAGATATAATTTCAAAAGTTATATCTCACTTTATGAAAATAAACGTACAGATATATCAATTTGAAATTGGTGCATAACAATGGATATTCAAAACCAAATGCTTGCCGTCAGGCAAAAACCCAGGCGATTTTCTCAAATATCACCAATTACAACGAATTCTGATATAATGAGGATGATCACATAATTCCCAATAACTTACTCCCACTCATCATCTGTAAAACCATACAGTTGTGAGAATCATACCTGGTAAATACATACCCTGGAGCAAGTGTCTAATTGGGAAATCAGTTTTCTATTAACAATGCACAGTGAAACTGAAACATGAAAATGTTTCGAAGGGGTATCCGGGTATTCGTAGTAATGCCTCTTCCATTATCCAGATTCATGACGGTAACCGTATATTTCGTTGCCATCTCTCCAAATCCCTTTATTTATCTTTAGTTATTACCTTCTGTACACCATCGTTAGGCTTAATGGTTTTCTTCCTTCCCTACCTTTCGGCACCAGCCTATAGTTTGGAAGAAGACTATCCAATAAGCGTAATAGGTGTATACTCCTAATCCAAGGAGTACTCGCAATTTAAGAGAAGATGATGATAAAAGACAACTGAATAAAATCTTATTCTATTTCTCCTGAACTGGAGAAAAAGCAAAGGTGAAGCAGGAGAGGCGATGAACTATGCGGTTTGGTCGTGAATAATAGCAGTCACAATTTACTTTGCCCTCTTTCTAATCCCTTTATTTTGTCTTTACTTATTACCTTCTGTACACCCTACATAGGCTAATTGGTTTTCTCCTTTCCCTACCTTTCGGCACCTTCCTATTGTTTAGAAAAAAGACTATCCAATAAGCGTAATAGGTGTACCGTCTTCTAAACCAAGGAGTACTCTCAACGTGAGAGAAGGTGATAATAAAAGACAACTGAATAAACCAATTCAATTTCTCTTGAACCTGAATCCATCCTCAAAGAAGTCTCTTCAAGTTCATATATAACCATACGATGGATTTATCCAATGGAAGTGGATGTTCATAGTAATACGAGGTGTTCTGGAGAAATGCAAAGGATAAAAGAAGGAGTGGCAATGATGTATGCAACTGAGACAATCCAAAGCCAGTATTTTAAGAAGGTTCGGTCCACTTGGTCACTGAGTCATAGTCTAGGGTCGGTCAATGGTCGCTGCCAAAGAGAGAGAGAAAAGAAACACTCTGCGTGCACTCTCACCTAGATCAGAATGGTTATCACTTTATCTAATCAGGAAGCTTCCCACTGTATCGTCAAATTCTCCTTCAAACCTGAAGGAAGAATTAGTCGGGATCACCCGAAAAGTAAACCAACTCATCAGTGGGAATCGGGATCCAACTCTCATCGCATGATAACGTGAAGGAATCCACTCATGTTATTACACTCCATAAGGTATGCGCATACCTGGCTAGTTTCAGTTTCTTTAGAAACTCCCGATATGGATTTTTGCCCCATGCTCTTATGACCTTGACGTTGGCCAAAATATCATAAGTCACATGTCAAGTTCTACCCATCATTGTCTTGTTAATTTGAACACACCCATACATACCCCTGACGTTGGCCAAATGGCAGTACGACTGTCCCAAACCAACTCATCTATCTATGCAACAGATGAATACCCAGCAGCTACCAAACACTATGCCTTGGCGTTGGTCAAAATACATAGCTTGAATACTACTGAATACCCAACTGAAATGACGGAGGGCTACGGCTGGTTTTTGGCGAAAAACCTTTAACGTAACGAACTTGATATCGCTGAAGGAACCTGATAGCTTTTTACAAAAATATAGTGGCGAAAACCTTTGCTAAAGAGGTCACTCCCGGTAAAGGGATCTCGGCACTTTCCTCGTGGAATGAGGTGCAGGATATTCCAACTGAATACCACGATGCAAAGCAACAAGTAATAGACTATAGTGAGGTTATTACCCTGACGCAAACTTCTGCCCAAGGGTCACTCCCGGTGAAGGGATCTCGGCCCTTGCCTCATCGAATGAGGTGCAGGATATTCCAACTGAATACCACTGTGCAAAACAAAAGAAAACGTCCTTGTAATAACACCTTTTGAAAAATGTTCCAACAACGTCAAACGGGTTTGTTTTCCTTGCATTGATCAAAATCAACGCATTCCCATCAATTAATCACACCAGAACAGAACGAAAATAAAATGTACGTATATGCCATCCGCATTCGTCACTGGGTCCCGTCATCACCCGTTAGGTTACTTAACTAACGACAGAGCGGGGACTGGACTAGCGTGGGTGTAAAACATATACAACATCTACTAGTATATATACCAATATACAATAATCGCTCCAGGCGTGATGAATGCAACATTGCAGAAAAGTAATAAGTATCACAGAACAATACAGATAATCTTGGATCCCCGGATTTCACCGAGCCGCTACTGAAACCCGACGTTCCCCTGGTCGTATGGATAGCCTGTGCAATGAAATCCTAGACCCCTACGGGTGCGGCAAGTTACCGGCCAAAACCTAAAGTGAGGCGGCCCCCTTCAACAAAGTGAATGGACCACCCGGCACTTCACGGAATCCGGTAACTTGAGCACCCCTCCTTGGGTCAACCTGTACCCCCTACGCGTGCGGCGAATAGTCTGCCAATCCTAGAGTGAGGTCACCTCCTTCTCAAAGCCATGAGATGCGGACTTGTTGCCCTCCAGAAACCGGCTATCCATGCACTCCATCGCGGGGTAAACCTAGTACAGAAATGAAAATATGTACAACGGGTACATCGACCTCAACCTGGTCATGCCCCAAAAGAATAATATACAAACAGCTAGTGACGGCAATCCACATATCGGACGCTCGCCCCGCGATATCAAATGTACAAATAAATCCAAACTGCACTAACATTGCACCAAGCTATCCACCACGACAAATCCGCAACATCACAGCACAACACAGAACATCAACGTGAATGTCACGTTTGCAAACCCGTCTAAAAGGACTATAGCAATTAGACAAGACTTACCGCTCTAATGACATTCACGGTCGCAGATATAATGTAAGTACTGTAAACTAACACATTTAAAATTCCGATCGAAAAAACTTCCCGAAGTAGGCCCCAAGTACAAATCCAGTACTCAAACAAATCTGGGCCCAAACAAAATATTCCAGAAACCACAATTCAACATGAAAGACACCCAGAAGAAAAATGGTGACTGAAGCCCCAAAACGGCGGCGGAACCGCGGCAAACCCATAGGTTCTGCGGCGGTTCCGCGGCGGTTTTGTGGGATCAATCTACCAAATTTCTTCTGCAGTCTTAGAAAAGCCTGCTCGATTTTCTGACATACTCAAAATAATTTTTAGACGACAAAAATTTCGACAGAAACTTTAAATTTGGAATTGCAGTTTTGGAAATTTCGTTCGATCGATATTTTAAACATGTTAGAACAAGCTAGTATGTGTTAATGGCGTGGCTCTGATACCATGTAAGTCTACGGTAGCACCCCGGCCAATAATCTGAGGCCAAACGCGGAATAAAAACTTTTTTCATAAACTAGCGTTAACATAAACTGTAACCCAGATTGTGCCATTAATACTAAACTAGCAATCTACAAAATGATAGAATGGCTATACCGATCGATCCGTATCCTTCGGTTTTTAGCCATCATCCCACGCTCCTCGCGGCATCTCCGATCTTCTGTCTCCTCGTCGAGGTGGCACCACGTCAACGGATCTTTATACGGGCTCCTGCCTCTAAACCGAGGCAACTCAGACATGAAGTTTGCCAACCGACATGTCCAAGATTGAAGTAGAGAGAGTCTAGAATACTTTGTCTCATGGAACCCAAGAAATTGGGTAAAGGTAAATTGAAGTTGCCATTTGGGGTGAAAGAATTGAGCTTGGAAATTGCAAATGAATCATTTTTCTTCACAAAATGGGGTCAGCCAATTTCTTGGGCTGAAATGGGTGGGGTCGGCCATAAGGGAGGAGGGGTGAGCATAACAAATGAAGTGGTGAGGCTAAGATAAATATCAACCACAAAGATCAACTAAATATCCTAAAGCTTTCCAAAAACCATTCAATGCAAAAACAACTCATCAAGTGACTCACCCATTCAAGAATGATCAAGAAGTTGCTAGAACTTGCTGGGGCCCCGAGCACCACAAAAAGGCCCCTCATTTACAAAAGCCACATTTACAAAGAACCCCTTCACAGCTATGAAATTCAGCCAAGAAGGAAAGAAAGAAAAATGGCTAAAACGAAGATACAAACTGGCAACTTCAAAAAGCGATCCCGTAACTAATTACAGGATAACCCCACTACAGTATATACATACCCACATTTGTATTGCGACCGAATACAAATGCAATGAGACAAAAATATCCCTACACGATATAATATTAGAATCCGGCTTAAACCAAAGCCCACTAGTATTATCTGTCTGAACCATGACACGTGCACAAGTGCACAAGCATGTTCGAACCCTGCCATAAAACCATACGGCCTTTACAATGTTTCGCCCAAACTTGGGAAACTATCTGTGGGGGACTCTAAAGACTCGTCAATACCCTGGCAGTGGGTTTAACCATAAGCACGTCAGTGGTACTAGCTGTACGTAACGGCTGCCCATGTATTGACCGAAAGAGAAGCCGATGAGCGAACTCATCTTGGAACCCTACTGAGCCTATCAGTGACAATATCCATACAGTTCGGTCCGTTTGTCTATGAGCATCGCATATCGGGCCTAGGGGGCTGGTAACGTCAGACCCCCAATAGCGGTATAAGTCGTGTCGGAGGGTAGCCCTGAACACCCTGAGAAACTACTGGAATACCTACCAGTAATTCTCACCTGCCTTGGACAAGGACTTGGTGTATTGGCTCTCCTAGACACAGCACGATCTCACCACCAATACCGGGAGAAACGAATCCCTTGCTGATCCGCTCACTACCTCTATGTGGCTCGGGACTGTACCCAACTAAAATCTGTTTGCATGACTCCTTTGAACCGTGGTAGGGTAGTAATCTAAGCACAGTGGCAACTCACACGAGACAAATGACGACCTTAGGTCGATGAACTAACATATACACATGTCACCAGGGAACTGCTATCTGACGCTAGGTATAATACCAACTAGCAGGTTCCTGGCGAGTCATGTCCGTTGCACTCATAACCCAATGAACACCTGTATACATCTTAGGTGAACCAACTGACACCAATGGCTTATGAGACCGGCCACCGGCCCTCATCGGGGTCTCGATTGTATACACTAGTCTACTCTGGAGTATCGATGCCCTGTCTCGAAACTCCTATGACTAGGGACTACTTTTAAGGATATGCTTATGAACTACCCAACTCTCACGTATATGATCGCCATCATACTGCTGGTAGTCAAGCAAGAATCCTAAGGGCTCTATCAACGTGTAATAGTGATCATGTCACCTAAAGCTGTACACGATGATAAAGGCAAACCAGATAGCATACTATCATCTCGAGTAAGACTGTCCTACCGGTATAGATCCTCCTCGATCAATCCAATCATGTGCCTGCGATCCAATAATTGACTTTGAGGGCACTATATCCAACACGAGACAAATGACGATCTCAGGTCCGAAGACTAACCTGTACACATGTCACCTGAGAACTTCCATCTGACAATAGGTATAGTACCATCTGGAAGTTGTCCACGAGTCCGTCCAATGTACTCACACTCAGTGAAAATCTGTATACGATCTGAGGTGCATCAGACCAATGGCTGCGGGACCAACCATTACCCCTCTTCAGGGTCTAGAAACGTATACACTAGTCTACTCTGGAGTATCAATGCCCGGTCTCGATACTCATGCGACTATGGACCATTTAAGGATGTGCTTATGGAAAACCCTACTCCCACAAGTATGATCGCTATCACAACGCGGGTAATCAAGAAAGATCCTATGGGCTTTATCAACATGTAACCGCAATACGTAATAACATGTATAACATATGCCTTGTTAAGATAAAATCAAACCATAATAGTATACTACTATATCAAGTCTTTATCAATATATGCAAGCTGGATAAAGCATCAATAAAAACAAATACACATAGCCTGATAAAGATTACTGAAATAATATACTATATAACAGAGCAAGAATGTCATGTACATACATATCCCCAGCATCCACATATATACATATACAATAATGGCCTCTAGGGCATACATATCCAACAATCTCCCACTTGCACTAAAGGCCAGTAATTGGCATACTGAATACCCAACGTCTACACTAAGGCCAGCTGCTGGCGTACTGCATACCCAACATCTCAAAAAGTCACTCGAACTACGCTTGAGGGAGGGACTTTGTAAATGGATCCGCCGTATTCTCTTTTGTATCCACTCTCCGAACTTCGATCTCCTTGCGATCTATGATCTCCCTGATCAGGTGATACTGCCTTAAGATGTGTCTAAATTTCTGATGGGACCGTGGTTCCTTCGCTAAAGCTATAGCCCTATTGTTATCGTAATACAAAGGTATTGGATCAATAATGGATGGAACTACCTGAAGTTCAGTAATGAACTTCTTCATCCAGACCGCTTCTTTTGCGGCATCGCTTGCAACAATGTATTCAGCCTCCATCGTCGAGTCTGTGATGGTGTTCTATTTGGAACTCCTCCAACACACCACCCCTCCGTTGAGGGTAAACACAAAACCTGAGACAGACGTGCTGTCATCTTTGTCACTCTGAAAGCAGGAATCGGTAAAGGACTCGACCCTGAGGTCTCCATTACCATAAACTGAGAACATCTCCTTAGTCCTTCTCAGGTACTTGAGAATGTTCCTCATAGCCGTCCAATGATCCTCACCTGGGTTTGACTGATACCGGCTCACCACGCTAAGCGCGTAAGCTACATCTGGTCTGGTACATAGCATCTCATACATTATAGATCCTACCGCCAAAGCGCGGGGTATAATGCTCATGCGAACCCTCTCCTCATCAGTCTTGGGATACATCTCTTTGGAGAGGGTGATTCCGTGCAGTGCGGGTATGTTACCTCGTCTGGAATCTTCCATACTAAATCTCTTTAGTACGGTCTCTATATACCTGGACTGCGAAAGTCCAAATAATCTCTTAGATATATCTCTGTAGATCTTGATCCCCAGAATGCACGAGGCATCACCCAGGTCCTTCATGGAGAACTTTTGTGATTAGAATAGCTTGACCGATTGTGGCATAGGAATATCATTTCCTATCAAAAGAATGTCTTCCACGTACAAGACTAGGAATACGACAGTTCGTCCTACAATCTTCTTATATATACATGGCTCATCCTCGTTCTTGATGAAGCCAAAGTCCTTGACTGTTTTATCAAAACAGATGTTCCTGTTCCGCGATGCCTGCTTTAATCCATAAATAATTTAAGCAACTTGCACACCTTCCCGCTGCTCCCGCTGTCTACAAAACCTTCTGGCTGATCCATATAAACGTACTCTTCCAAACTTCCGTTTAGAAAATCCGTCTTTACGTCCATCTGCCAGATTTCATAGTCATGGAAGGAAGCAGTGGCAAATAGGATCCGAATGGATTTGAGGATAGCCACTGGAGAAAAGGTTTCGTCATAGTCCACTCCTGGTATTTGACGAAAATCTTTTGCTACGAGTCTAGCCTTATAGGTTTCCACCTGTCCATATATACCAAATTTCCTTTTGTAGATCCATTTGCATCCAACGGGTTTTACCCCAGGTGGAGCAATATCCAAGGTCCACACTTTATTGGTGTATATAGACTCCATTTCAGATCACATAGCATCCAGCCACTTATCAAAGTCCCTACTGATAATGGCCTACCTGAAATTAGTAGGGTCATCTTCTTCCAAGATGCAATTCTCTCGATCCACGTCTATGAGAAAACCGTAGTATCTCTTGGGCGGATGAGAAATCCTATCAGATCTGCAGAGTAGCTGAGCTTCGTCTGGGACTACTGAATCTAGCGGTTCTACCAAATCTTCAGTTACATTTTGTGGTTCAGAAATTTCTTCCAGTTATACTGTACTCCCACTAGTTTCTTTTTCAAGAAAGTCCCTTTCTAAAACGGTGGCGTGGCGAGATATAAACACCTTCTGTTCCTCAGTATGGTAGAACAGATATCCTAGTGAATCCTTAGGATATCCTACAAATTTACATAGAACTGATCGTGCCTGAAGTTTTTCCGGTTTCTGAATTTTCACATAGGCCGGACAACCCCATATCTTAATAAATTTAAGAGATGGTTTCTTACTACTCCATATTTCATACAGAGTCTTAGGCACGGATTAGATGTAACTTGATTCAAAAGATATGCCGCTATTTGAAGCGCATGTCCCCAGAATGAAAGAGGCAACTCAGCACTACTCATCATGGAGCGAACCATATCCAATAGGGTACGATTCCTCCACTCCAATACACTATTGTGCTGTGGTGTATACGGAGGAGTAAGCTGTGAGAGAATTCCATTCTCTTTTAAGTATTCTAGGAATTCCGTGCTTAAGTACTCCCCTCCTCTATCAGATTGGAGGATCTTGATACTTTTGCCAGTCTGGTTCTCTACTTCGTTCCTGGATTCTTTGAATTTCCCAAAAGCTTCAGATTTGTGTTTCAAAAGATACACATATCTAAACCTAGAAAGATCGTCAGTGAATGTGATGAAGTACTAGAACTCACCCTTTGCATGTATAGACATCGGACCACATACATCACTGTGTATGAGTCCCAAGTGCTCTGCTGCTCTTTCTCCGTGTCCGGTGAACGGATATTTGATCATCTTTCTCTTTAGACAAGACTAACAAGTTTCATAAGATGAAAATTAGAACGTATTCAAAATCCTTCTTTATGCAACTTACTTAATCTTTTCTCTCCGATATGACCAAGTCTACAATGCCAAAAGTAGGATTCGTTTATTTCTGAACTCTTCCTCTTACGTGTGTCTTGTACATTGAAAACTGTGTTTTGATTTAGAACATCGATAACATTACATAGTGTACTTTCTGCAACCAATACCTGATTAAGGTAAATATTCATAATATTTCTATCAAGAACAAACTTATATCCATCTTTATCAAGTAAAGAAACTGATATGATGTTGCAAACCATGAAAGGTACATAGTAGCAATTGTTCAAAATCATAGTATTGCCATTTGGCAATACAAGGTGATATTCACCGACGGCTGCAGTATCAACTTATGCTCCATTCCCTACTCTGAGGGACATATCACCAGGTTCAACTATCCTACTTTTTCTCGGTCCTTATAATAAATTATAGATATGATATCCTGATCCGGTATCTAGTACTCAGGAGGTAGGACTGACCGAAAACAGTTCTCAATAATAAGAACACCTAAAGAAGACGCAATAATGTGCTTCTTCTTCGTTGGGGATATCAAGGAATTCATGCAATCCTCTTTCCCTTACTCATACTCATGACTGCTGTCATAGTTTAGAGCCGAACCGACGTTCCCCAGCCCCGAATAAGAATTTGGATCGGTCAAGCGATACATTTTTATTATCCTGATTAGGGCATGAAATGGTTGCTACCTGGAGAGAGAGAAAAGAAACACTTAGCATGTGCTCTTGCAAAATTAGATTGGTTATTAGTTTATCTAATCAGGATGGCTCCCACCGTTTCCTCGAATTCTCCATCAAACCTTAAAAAGAGAATTAGTCGAGATTAATCGCACGTTACAATACTTGCTTAACCTTTCGGCCAGGCTAGTGTTGGTACTTCGAGGGAGATTTTCCAACGCTTTCGCGAAGTTCCTTAATTATGTAACCTCTTTTCTCTGGAGGCGTAGCTCCGCTAACACCGTTCTAGACACCTACTTGGTTTATAGCATTGATTATTTAGTGAAATAATCCCCCAAGAGTAATCCTACTCATCAATGGGATCGAGATCCAACTATCATCGTATGATAACCTAGATAGAAACCACTCTAGTTACCACACTCCAGAAGGTATGCAACACTAGCAAGTTTCCTGTATATTTGAAACTCTAGGTGTGGTTTTTGCCCCTAGGACCTACGTGACCTTAACGAATAATCAACAAATCAAAAATTCCTAGTCAAGTTCAACCTGCCGTTATCCGGGATTGCATTAGACCCACCCGTATGATCCTTGACGAATAATCAAAAAAATCCTGCGACCGTCCTAACCAATCGCATCTATCTGTGCAACAGAGAATCATTACTCAGCTACCGTTCACTGCGTCTTGACGAATAATCTACAAATGCAGCACGAATACTAGGTAGTAATTATCTGAAATGACGGAGGGCTATGGCTGGGTTTTTGGCGAAAACCCCTTTAACGTAATGAACTTGATATCGTTGAAGGAACCTGAGCAGTTTTGAAAAGGAGTGGTTTAGGCTCCGCTTTTGAAAATGGGTGGTTTTGAAAAAAAAAACCGAGTAATCAACTGTATAGTCTTTTTCTCAAGAGGTCCCTCCCTGCGAAGGGATCTCGGCTCTTGCCTCCTCTGTTAGTTATATGTATGCCCTAGAGGCCATTACTGTACATACGATGTATATTGTAATGGATGCTTGGACATATATAAGGAGGACTTTCTTGCTCGACATGATAGTATGCTATCTGGTTGTAGTTTATCTTAACATGTAATCTGATTGTCTCGATGTTACATGTTGATAAAGCCCTTAGGATATGTACTCGACTACTGGGACTATGATGAGATCATACTAGTGGGGCCACGTTAGTCGACGAGTACATCCTATAACTATTCCTAGTCGAGGGTGTATCGAGACAGGGCATCAATGCACCAGAGTAGACTATCGTATACGCATCTTGACCCATATGATGGGCGATGGATGATCCCATATCCATTGGTGTTTGACATCAAGGATGGTGTATGGGTGCTCAGTGGAGACTGGGTACACTGGACGGACTCGCCGAGAACTCCCAGATGGTATTATAACTCACGTCAGATGGCAGTTCTCCGGTGACACTGGTACAGAGTAGTCTGTTGACCCGACATCGTCATAGAGTCTTGTGTGATTCCCACCATGATTGCATTATTCATCATCTTTATCCTTTCATTATTCATCACAAAAGGTTTCTAATTGATTCATTCATCTTCTTCCTTCTTCTTGCTTTTATGAAAAAGCTTACTAGCTTTTTTCCAAGTGATGAATGAGTGTGAGAAAAAGATAATAAAAGAGAGAGAAAATCTTACTTCATCATCCTCATCTATCCTTGCCATTTAGATGAGGGTGTTCACTTCATATTATGAGTGTTATCTTGTGTTAACGAAACTTCAAGGTAGATCATCTATGTATCGAAGATCGGAAGCAAGACTGCATCTTTCTCTTCGTGGAACCTCTCGAGAGTCCGGAACACGATGATCGCAGCGAAGGGACTTCAGCACGGAGCTTAAGAAGTGAAGGACCGGATCTACAAAGGTTGTAATCCCTCTCACTTAATGTTAAAGTGTTTAACATACTAGTTTTCGCCTAAACTCTAGTTTAAAGATCCGGTTTTGGGTTGTTCGGCACGGCTAAATTTTTAATCGGGCATGGTTGATACCTCGTAGACCCTTGTGACAGTGCCTAGCAACCCTACGGTGGTATCAGAGACAAGCTAGAGCTTTAAGCGAAGTCTGAGCGAAGTTTACAGTCCGATCGAACCCGGAAACCCCGACGAATACCCTTCTCTGGATATTTTTCAAAAATGTGATTTTTTATGAATTAAAAATGCTCGGAAAAATAAGCAGGAAAAACTAAGAATTACTGTGAAGTATGGTCCACTAAGTCACTCACGTGACCGCGGAACCGCGGCCAAACCAAGGGTTTGGCGGCAGTTCTGTGGCCAAAATTATGAATCAGTCCCTGAAACTTCATATATTTATTCTTAGGTACTTTCTTGTCATTGTTTTCTGGGAATATTTTAATTCCACTCAAGTGTTGAGTTTTCTTGGGTTGTATTGGAGACTCGTTGATTCGATCGGATAATTTAACTTCGTTTAGTTTTGTCCGGGTAATTTTTAGAACGTGTTAAAAAGTTCGAACGGATATAAATAACTCACTTTTTCCCCTGTCGGAAAATTTTCAAAAGTTGGATTTTTCTTGAGTTTAAGAACGTTCTAAGTCGTGCAAGTAACGCGGTGGACCCTCTAGAAGACAACAAACCTTAACTCGATTATGTGACCGTCTTGAACTGCCTCTAAACCTTAGGGTTTGGGGCAGTACGGCGTGCCACATGTGAGGCGTTGGCTTGACCCTTCTACGGCTGGACTATTGGTAATGTGGCATGTGATGGATGTTTTTAAACTGATTTCAAGTGTTGAGATATATTGGGGAAATCTTGGGTGTTTGATTATTCGATCGGAAAGTTTAACACTGTCTTTTTATCTGAAATGTGATACAATATTTGGAATCCACAAGTAGTTATGAGATAACTAATTTGAATGTTATAAATCTAGCAGTTTAGTCTCAGATGATCGGTTGCCACGGAATTTTGATGTGATCAAAAGTCCGTCACAATCACGTAGCGTACGCGGATACTCGCCGGGTAAACTTAATAGACAGCCACGCCCCAAAGCCCCGACCAAGTGACTATAGGAGAACCCCGTCGCCAAAAGCATCCGTTCGGGTGCTCGCGGCAGCGGTGTTCCGCCTTAGTGCACTTCGTCGACGGCATCTGGGGGTGCAGCCGTCTACTAAAGTTTGCGACGAGCATTCGATCAGGATGTCGGGAATCTTGTTGAATTGCCCGACTTGATATTGAAAAGGGTTTTCGATAATGAGACTAAAATGCGGGGTTTATAATTGTTAGGCATGCGATGTCTAAGGAATTCATATGGTTAGGCATGCGATGTCTAAGGAGGTTGCGGATTCCAACTGTTGTAGTTTTACACTTTCTTTTCTGTGACCGTAAGCGTAGTATGTGGTGTATCGCCGGCTTCGTTGCTATACATCAACGACAATCGGGATACACATACTTACTTACATTGATGATATGAGATATTATGTGTTGCTGTGATATGTTATATTGGATCGTCGTGTTCTGAATAGCCGGGGGTTTTATGTGAGATGAGAGTTTTTCTTTTTCATTCATGTAAAATTCATTTGTATGTAATATTCTTTTATTGGGGCACTTCCGGGCTGAGGATGATGTCACCATTGTATATTATTTACTTTTCCGCATTAGGTAGACCCAAGGCGGGGAGCACAAGTAACCAGGTTATAGGGTCCAGTGGGAGACCATCTCGAGGAGTCGAGACCGGGTCTCCTAACCCTAGAATTGGCAGTGTTGCTTGCCGCTCTCGTAGGGGTCTAGGGCTGTGGGTTTGGCTATTCATCGCGACCGTGGAATCCGTGTTTTATACAGGCTCGTATTGAAAACACGGACGTCCTAGTATATCCAATATTTCATATATGTTCTTCTGCTGCAATGTTCTGTGATGAGATCATATTACTGCCTGAAACGAATGTTTATATTATATATATGAGATATATGTTATATTGCAGATTTCGTTTCAAAAGAAATGCTTGTGAAGCATAATAAAATGGGACTTCATTAATGAGATTAATAAAATAAAAGAAACCTAAGATGTTGTAGAAACTTGTCTCAAAAACTGGTAGCTTTAGTTCTTGCTTTGCATAGCGGTGTTCCTTGTAGAACATCCAGCACCTTATTCAATAAGGAAAGAGCCGAGATCCCTTCACCAGGAGTGACCTCTTTAGTGAAACTAGCAGATGCTACAAACTCGGTTTGTCTTTTGATTGCTTCTATAGTTTTTGCTTTGCATAGTGGTATATATGATATACCCTGCACCTTATTCGATGAGGAAAGGGCCGACGATCCCTTCACCGGGAGTGACCCCTTTAGCAAAACTAGAAAAGCCTTAAAAACACTCCATTTAAAATCACTCGATTCTACAACGATATAAAGTTCATTACGCAAAAGGTTTTCTTAAAACCCTGTCGTAGCCCTCCGTCATTTCAGATAAGTAATAGTTAGTATTCGTGCTGCGTTTGTTGACACAGTCAAGGCGTAGTGTGCGGTAGCTGATTAGTGCTTATCTGCAAAGCATATGATACGATTGGATTAGGGTAGTCGTGCGACCTTGTTGACTCAGTCAAGGGTCGTGCGGGTGGGTTTAATTCAATCAGGAAATGACGGGTTGAACTTTACTTGCGGTCTATGGTTTGTTGACTCAGTCAAGGTCATAGATTGCTTGGGGCAAAATATTATCGGGAATTTCAAGTGTTGAAATTTGCAATGAGATTGCATACCTTCTATGAGATAGTTGGATCCCGATACTCGCTGCGAGTAAGAGTTACTCCTGGGAGAGTTTTATACATTACAATTAGCCGATCAAGTAGGTGTCTAGAAAGGTGTCAATGGGGTTACGCCCTTGGGAAAACGAGGTTTACTTTAATTAGGTCCGTGCGAAAGCACGGGGAACCTCCCTCAAAGTACCAGCACTGGCCTGGCTGAAAGATTGGCAAACTTGTAGCGTGTAATTAATCCCGGCTAGTCTTTCCTTTTACAGTTTGAAGGAAGATTTGACAAAAAACAGTGGGAGACATCCTAATTAGATATATTAGATAACCAATCTAATCTTGCAAGAGCATACGCTGAGTGTTTTCTTCTCTCTCTCTCGAGGTAGCGACTATATCACGCCTTAATCAAGATAATAATACGGATATATTGACCGAACCCGCTTGTTATACTGAGCTGGGGAACGTTAGTCCCGCTCCAACTTATAATTGTTATAAGACAGAGCAAGAAATTGGGGATTACCAGAATTCCCGTGCCGTCCAAACGAAGAAAGTGCATGTTGATGCATCATCTTCGGGTGTGTTCTTTACAGAGAACTGTTTCTCAGTATCCTTTACGTCCTGGGTATGAGATACCGGATCAGGATCCCGCAAATGTAATCTGTTACATGGGCTACAGATAGGTAGAGAACTGAGAACGGGTGATAAGTTTCATGAGATAGAAACAGTGCAAGTGTTGCAGCCAAGTCTGTTGGTCACTATCATCCTGTATTACCAGAATACATTGATTCTGAACGAATGTTATTAGATACCGAACCTGATATACAAAATCATATCGGTCTCTTTATTAGTAAAGAAAGGATATAATTTTGTTTTGTTGGATAATGTTTTGAACATTTCCTATATCAAGAGTTGATCGGTTCAGGCACGTTATCTAAAAGCATTGACGTTCTAAATCAAACTATAGTTCTTAATATACGGAACACACACAAGAGGAAGAGTTCAGAAATGAACGAATCCTTCTTGAAGCATTGTAGACTAGGTCATATCAATGCGACCCGACTGGCTGAAGTTACATTAAGATGCATATTTAAATTTGTTTGAATTTACATCTTGTGAAACTTGCCGGTCATGTCACGAAGATAAGTTGACCACAGCTGTGTTTATTAGAAATAGAGAAAGAGTTATTGAACTTTTAGGATTGATACATGCTGATGTATAAAGGTCCCCTGTCTATACATGCCAAGACCGGTTCTTTGTACTTCATTACATTCTCTAATTATCTCTCAAGATTCAGACATATGTTCCTGTTGAAACACAAGTCCGAAGCTTTTGAGATATTCACAGAATATAAGTTAGAAGTAGAGAACCAAAATACGGGTATAAGTATTATATCCTTTAATGAGATCAAGGAAGAGAATACTTGAGCACGGAATTCCTGGACTACTCTAAAGGAGAATGAGATTCTCTCTCAGCATTACTCCTCCGTATACACCATAGCACAATGGTATATCGGGGCGGAGCAATAGCACCCTATGTGATATGGTGTGATCTATGATGAGTACTACTGAGTTTCCTATTTCCATTTGGGAGTTATGCACTTGAGAAGCTGCATACCTATTGAATAGGGTTCAAATCAAATCAGTTGCCTACAACTTCATATGTGATATGGAAAGGGAAGAACCCATATCTTAAGTTTGTTAAGATTTGGGGTTGTCCGGCCTATGTCTAAAAGCAAAATCCGGACAAGCTCGAGGCAAGGTCAGCTCTATAAAACTGGAAGTAGTTCCAGCTATACAAACTGCAGCTGATGATTTGGTAGAACCAAAGGATTCAGTAGTTTCCAACGAACCTCAGCCTCTCCGCCGATCTAGTAGGGTTCTTCACCCACCAGAGAGATACTTCGATTTCTCTATGACAGTGGGAGCGAGGATTGCATCATGAGATGATGACCCAACTAGTTTCAAGCTGGCCATTAGGAGTGGGACTCTGTAAGAATGGCTGGATGCTTAGCGATCTGAGATGGAATCCTTATACACCAACAAAGTATGGACTTTGGTTGCTTTATCTGAAGGATTAAATCCCCATCAGGAGCGAGTATATCTTGAGAAGATTACTTGGTGTACATGGAAAAGTTGAGACTTTCAAAGCTATGCGTAAGTCCATTCAGATCCTACTTGCCACGGCTACATACCATGACTACGATACCTGGTGGTTGGGTGTCATGACAGCTTTTCTAAATGATATTTTAGAAGAGAGCGTCTATAAGTACACAGCCAGAGGGCTTCGTAGACAGTGGGAGCAGCGGAAACGTGTGCAAGATGCTTTATAGGATAAAGCAGGCATCGCGGAGTTGGAACATCTGTTTTGATGTGGTAGTCACAGAGTTTGACTTCATCAAAATGGTAGATGAACCTTGTATATACAAAAAGGTAATAGAGAGTATGGTGATGATCCTCGTAGAGTACGTGGATGACATACTCTTGATAGGGAAGGAGTTTCCTATGCTACACTCGGTCAATCTCCGCTTATCACAAGGATTCTCCATATAGGATCAAGGTAATACCTCCTAAATCCTGGGTTTTGGATCTATGAGATAGATCTAATTGGATGTTAAGATACTCACTAGTTGTAGTGAGATGGTATCAATTGATCTTGGGGAGAATCACTGAAAAGGTTCCAGGGTGATAAGGACGACTGAATGTCAGTCGCAGGCATTGTCTTTACCCTCAGTGGAGGGACGGTATGTTGGAAGAGTTCCAAGCTAGATACCGTGACTTACTAGATGATTAAAGGAAAGATACATCGTTACCAAGGATGCTACCAATGAGGCAATCTGGATATATAAGTTCATAAGATGAACTTCGTTCCTACTATTGTGTGACAATGGTGTTGTGGCTTTAGCCAAGGAACCCCCGTCCCATCAGAAATCCAGATATAATTCTTAGGCAGTATCACCTGATCATGGAGATGGTTGATCTACAGGGAGATCGAGGTTAGGAGAGTAGACACAGAGGACAACAGCGCGGATCCACTCACAAAGGCCTTTTTCCCAGTAGAGACTTTTATGGGATGGTTGAGTATGAGATACTTTAACCACAGCTAATTGTTGGGTATGTGATACCACAACAGATGGCCCTAGTGCAAGTGGGAGATTGTTAGTTATATGTATGCCCTAGAGGCCATTACTGTACATACGATGTATATTGTAATGGATGCTTGGACATATATAGGGAGGACTTCCTTACTCGACATGATAGTATGCTATCTGGTTGTACTTTATCTTAACATGTACTTTGATTGTCTCTATGTTACATGTTGATAAAGCCCTTAGGATATGTACTCGACTACTGGGACTATGATGAGATCATACTAGTGGGGCCACGGTAGTCGACGAGTACATCCTATAACTGTTCCTAGTCGAGGGTGTATCGAGACAGGGCATCGATGCACCAGAGTAGACTAGCGTATACGCATCTTGACCCATATGATGGGCGATGGATGATCCCATATCCATTGGTGTTTGACATCAAGGATGGTGTACGGGTGCTCAGTGGAGACTGGGTACACTGGACGGACTCGCCGAGAAATCCCAGATGGTATTATACCTCACGTCAGATGGCAGTTCTCCGGTGACACTGGTACAGAGTAGTCTGTTGACCCGAGATCGTCATAGAGTCTTGTGTGATTCCCACTGTGCTTTGATTTCCATCATACCACGTCCAAGAGGGCGTGGAAAAAGGTGGCTTTTGGGTACAGTCCCGAATCACATGGAGGCAATGAGCGATAGGAGGGGATTCGTCCCTCCCAGTATAGGGAGTTGATGTTGTGCTGTGTTCGATTGGCTATAACCGGAAATCCCTGGCCAGGGTTGCTGAGATTTACTGGTAAGTGTTATCAGTAGTTTCTCGAACTGTTATAGACCTCATATCGACACGACTTATCGAGCTACAGGGGTCTGATGTTTACCACCCCTAGGCGAGATATGCGACATATTAGACGACGAGACCGGACTGTACGGGAGTGTTACTGATTGGATTCACAGGAGAATGTACAGGCTTGCTTGTTGATCTTCTGAGCGCTCAATACCTGGGTGGCTGTTACGTTTAGCTGACCGCTTGCAGCTTGTGGGTGTTTGATATGATCATCACCTACTATCGGCGTATTGACGATTCTTTAGAGTCCTACACAGAGGTTTCTTGGCTCAGGCAAAATGAAGTAGGAGCACATATGTGATATGTGCGGGACCGAGGATAATGCGGTATGTGATATCGTATTCGATTCTCGCGATATGAGATATCGGCCGGGTATATGTGATATAGCCGGGTCATCGTATTAGTCGGTTATATGCGATATAGCCGGATTGTCGGATCAAGTGTTGATTCGATAATTTAATATATAATAATATATATGATATATTAAATTACATTAACTAATATTAGCTCACTAAAAGATTCTTTTTCTCACTCGGGTAATACATTGATATATATGCGATATATGTTAATTGTATTATTTTCTTTTGTTACAATAAAAATTATATATGTGATATATAATATTGTAACATGATATGATAACTAATGCAACATGTTTAGTAGAGATTAAATAAGATTAGGGTTTGATTTGGGTTAATGCTTTCTAGATGTTTCTAGAAGGTTTTCTTTTGTTTTGGAAAAGATATTTTCAAGTGACTCATTCTTAACCTAACCAAAACCCTAGCCTTGGTTAATTCTCTACAATGGTTTAGTCAACCATGATTGCATTATTCATCATCTTTATCCTTTCATTATTCATCACAAAAGGTTTCTAATTGATTCATTCATCTTCTTCCTTCTTCTTGCTTTTATGAAAAAGCTTACTAGCTTTTTTCCAAGTGATGAATGAGTGTGAGAAAAAGATAATAAAAGAGAGAGAAAATCTTACTTCATCATCCTCATCTATCCTTGCCATTTAGATGAGGGTGATCACTTCATATTATGAGTGTTATCTTGTGTTAACGAAACTTCAAGGTAGATCATCTTTGTATCGAAGATCGGAAGCAAGACTGCATCTTTCTCTTCGTGGAACCTCTCGAGAGTCCGGAACACGATGATCGCAGCGAAGGGACTTCAACACGGAGCTTAAGAAGTGAAGGACCGGATCTACAAAGGTTGTAATCCCTCTCACTTAATGTTAAAGTGTTTAACATACTAGTTTTCGCCTAAACTCTAGTTTAAAGATCCGGTTTTGGGTTGTTCGGCACGGCTAAATTTTTAATCGGGCATGGTTGATGCCTCGTAGACCCTTATGGCAGTGCCTAGCAATCCTATATCCTCGAATGAGGTGCTGGATATTCACTACTGAATACCACTATGCAAAGTGAAAGAATACAACTGTATTTTTTCGAAATCCGTTCCAACAACATTATTTTAGGTTTCTTTTCATGCATTAATCAAAATTATTGCGGTCCCATCAATTAATCCTATCACACCAGAAAAGAACGAAAATATAATGTACGTATATGCCATCTGCATTCGCCACTGGGCCCCGTCATCACCCGTTAGGTTACTTAACTAACGTCAGAGCGGGGGATGAACTAGCGCAGGTGCAAAATATATACAACATCTACTAGTATATATATAAATATATATAACATTCTTCTCAGGCATGATAATAAGCAACAACACAGAATCTCAGCAAGCAACACAGAATGGCGAATAATCTTGGAGCCTCGGGTTTCATTTGAGCCGCAAATAAAACCCGACGTTCCCGGTCGTATGGATAGCCTGTGCAATGAAAATCTGGACACTACGAGCGCGGCAAGTTACCCGCCAATCCCAGAAGTGAGGAAACCCCAATCAACAAAGTGAATGGGCCACCCAACACTTTACGGAATCCGGAAACTTAGGCGCCCCTTCGTAGGTCAAACTATACCCCCTACGAGTGCGGCGAATAGCCCGCCAATTCTTGAGTAAAGCCTCCTCCGTCTAAACACCATAAGATGCGGTCTTGTTTCCCTCTAGAACCCGGCTATTCGTGCACTCCACCTTGGGGTAAACCTAGTACAGAAAAAAATAATATGTACAATGGTGACATCAACCTCAACCCGGTCGTGCCCCAATCAAATAATATACAACAGGCAGTAACGGCTGTCCACATGTCGGACGCTCATCCCGCAATAACAAATGTACAAATGAATCTCAACTGTACCACTAATACTGCACTACAAGCTATCCACCACGACTATCCAACCACAACCACAGCATAAATACAGAACATCAACATGAATGTCATGTTCGCAAACTCGTCTAAAAGAACATATAGCAGTTAGACGGGCTATACCGCTCTAATGATATTCACGGTCGCAGATAGTAATGTATGTACTGAAACTATTAAACAGTGTTAAAAATAATGACTTTGAAATACCCCGAATTGCCCCCAAAACACAAGATAACAAAATATCCAACCTGGGCAAAAACAAACAACACCTAAAATCCTAAATCCAAGTAACAAGAACACAAACCAAAACACAACCCAATTCCACTCTATTGAACCGGAGGGGCCGGCCATTTTAGCACTTTGGCCGGCCATGAGGAGGTGGAATCATCTCGTTTTTTGTTTGTGTTCATCTCACAACGAAAAGAGCACTCTGCAATTGTTTAAAAAAAATTTAGAGCCTCTGAAAATTTCGACAGAAACTTGGATTTTCATTTCGTGTTTCGGAGTTATTTCGGTTTCGTTACTTTATCATTGTTTAAACCTGCTAGTAAAGGGTTTATTGGCTGGTTCTGATACCATGTTGGGTTACACTAACGCCCTGGCCATCATCCATGGCCGTTTGCGGAACAAAAAAATTTACAACGATTTAAACTTGGCACTAGAATAACCCTAAACCGGATCTAACCATAAACCTAACTAGCAACAAGAGAAGCTTTATCTACTATGATAGAAATTATACCTAAAGAAACAAGTCCTTCGGGTCTTCGCTCCTTTCCTTTGGCTCCTCAAAAGATGTACGGATCGTGCTTGAACTTCTGCTTCCTCGCGTCAAAGATGATCCACCCAAGAGTGCCTACTATGAGCTCCTACCTCCAAATCGAGGTAACTAGGGTACTTAGAATGCGAATCTAAGTAGCCTAGATTGTGTAGAGAGTGATGATGGATTAATATGTCTCACTAACCCTAGTTTTCTCAACTCATAAGACTTTTAGGGTTTGAGCTAGAAGAAGAGAGCAACGAGAAGATGAGAGTGTAGAGTGAGCTAGAATAATAGAAAATGAAGAATAGCTAAGTGTTATGAACTAATAATGCAAACTAAAAATATCTAGATACCACAAAAATATCTAGATGCCACCTTCCATCAATAATTCACAACAAAAGAAAATATCAAGCATACTCCAATAGTAAACAATGAGTCATGCCCATGAGTCACCAAGTTAGCCATGCTTCATTTAATACAAATGAACACATAATTTCTCCACCTCATTAACCATTAACATAAATGGTTAAACAAAATAATGAGGTGTCTTCTTCTAGAAGCATCTTACATAATTAAAAGAATGCCCCTCACCGTATATACATACCCGTATCCGTATTCCAAAAAATAAAAATACAAAGAGACAAAATAATCTAATAATAAAATACTAGGATCCGGCTTAAACCAAAACCCACTAGTATTATCCGCTCAAACATCACACGTGCACAAGTGCACGTATGCAATCAAAGTCCTGCCGTAAAACCATACGGTATCTACATCGTTTCGCCCGAAGCAGGGAAACCCTCTGTGTGGGACTCTAAAGACTCGACAGTACGCTGGCAGTGGGTTTAACCACAAGCACGTCAGTGGCACTAGCTGTACGTAACAGCTACCCAGGTACCTGTCGAAAAGGAAGGCTGACGAGCAAACTCGTCCGAACTCCTACTGAGCCTATCCATGACAATCTCCGTCCAGTCTGGTCTCTTCGCCTAATAGTATCGTATACCGGGTCTAGGGGTGGTAAATTTCAGACCCTAATAACCCGATAATTTGTGCTAATGAGGCTCAGGACCAATCCGGGAAACTACTGATCAACCTATCAGTAAATCCCAACTGCTTTGGCCAAAGTCTTATGGTCCTGACCAATCGAACACTGTGTGATATCGACTCCCAATACCGGGAGA
Organism: Agapanthus africanus; assembly: GCA_030015575.1. Lineage (NCBI taxonomy): Eukaryota > Viridiplantae > Streptophyta > Magnoliopsida > Asparagales > Amaryllidaceae > Agapanthus > Agapanthus africanus. The sequence continues at coordinate 518,332,417 of JASDDO010000016.1, forward strand.
GACGAATCCCCAACAATCGCTCACTGCCTCCATGTAGCTCGAGACTGTACCCAACCAAAACCTGTTTGCACGACTCAGTAGAGCTGTGCTAAGATAGTGATCAAAACACAGTGGGAACTTACACGAGACAAATGACGATCTCAGGTCCGAAGACTAACTTGTACACATATCACCTGAGAACTTCCATCTGACAATAGGTATAGTACCATCTGGAAGTTCTCCGCGAGTCCGTCCAGTGTACTCACACTCAGTGAACATCTGTATACGACCTTAGGTGCATCAGACCAATGGCTACAGGACCAACCATCGCCCCTCGTTGGGGTCTAGAAACGTATACACTAGTCTACTCTGGAGTATCAATGCCCAGTCTTGACACTCACACGACTAGGGACCATTTAAAGATGTGCTTATGGACTACCTTACTCCCACAAGTATGATCGCCATCACAACGCAGGTAGTCAAGCAAGATCCTACGAGCTTTATCAACATATAACCATAATATGTAATAACATGTATAACATATGCCATGTTATGATAAAGTCAAACCATAATAGTATACTACTATATCATGTCTTTATCAATATGTGCAAGCTGGATAAAGTATCAATAAAAACAAATACACATATCCTAATAAAGATAACTGAAATAATATACTATATAACTGAGCAAGAATGTCATGTACATACATATCCTCAACATCCATATTTATACATATACAATAATGGCCTCTAGGGCATACATATCCAACACCCAACACGGCGAGAGGCTCGGCGAGAGGCTCGGCGATTGCTTTTACATCCGCGCATAGTTGGGGACAGCATGGACCTTCGTTGATAGGGTTCTGATCCAGCCGCTCCACGATGTCTTCAAGGGTAGAGCTTCTGCTTTGAGGGCTCGGGAGATTGCACATTTATATTCTATCAGGCCGGGTTTCCTTGTATTCAAACAAAATGCCTCGGTGTTGTTCATTAGATATAACCCGAATCACTTTGCCCAGCAATCTGGTTATAACCAAGGCGTTCCCCTTGAATCATTTATCATTGATCCGGTTGCTACAGAGGAAAGCGTTCGCAGCGCGGCGCACCATTTTATGCGGCTGAATACGAGGTCCCATTTCCTGATCACTGAGCCGAGTCATATCCCGAAAGCCTCGAATGCTTAGATTGCTTAGTATCAGCATGAAACAGGTGTTGCTATCAAAGAGGAAAGGAGGATGCTTCTTGACCATAAGGATTTTGTCCCGGCCAGTAATCCTACGGTTCCGCTGAAGCAACGGGCAGTTGTCCGACCTTCTTTGAGAGATGGCAGCGCGGTTGTATTTCCGCAAGCCTTTCCGGCTAAGCCACGACCGAACGTAAGTGCTCCTATGAATGTGGTAGCTATGGCGTCTCTTGAGTCGGGTATTGGCTCAGAGATCGAGACTCTCCGTCCCAAGAAGCCTGTAAAGCGAAAGCTTTTATCGTCGGGTGTTGTTGCCGGCTCGCAGAAGAAGAAGAAATCTTTATTTTTGGCTGATACTGTATTTGGTATGGAGCCTCATGCTTCTTATAATGAAGGCTTGTCCGAATACAGCACCAACGACGGTCTTTTCGAAGCTTCTATTAATGAGAATGTCGCTACTGATCTTCAAGCTTCTATTGAGGCTTCTGAAAGACAAGCCCGCGAGCAAGCAGCGTTTGCTTCTCTTACGGCGTCAGGTTTATCTCATTTATGCTCTTTTGTATACTTTATAATTTATTATGTTTTATTAACGCTCTCTTCTTAACAGGCATCTCCGCTGAAGAGGCTTTTTTGGCGTCCCTCAAAACATTTGAGGAAGAGGAGAGCTTTCGCGCTTCTATGGGCCTTGGTATGGTTCATTTTGTGATGCCTTTGAATTCACATGTTTAGATCATTCCGTTCACATCCTGACTCCCTTCTCTCTTTATTTTTTTTTATTATAGGAACCACCGCAACTTGTGTTATTCCGAGTACAATGGCGTCCTTAGGTGATGGTGCGGAGGAGCCTTTAGAGCTACCGGCTACAGTTGAGGTCACCCCGGGGCCGCTACGGGAAGCGTCGCTAAAGTAGCCGATGACGAACATTGTAGCTGATCTAGAGGCCAAGCCTGATTTAGATAAAGACGTTCCTCAGTCAGAGGTTCTGAGATCTCTTCGTACAGATAAAGCTGAGAAGAAGAGCCGAAAGCATGCGGCAAGGGAGCATCAGGTTAACTTGGCTACAGGCACGGGTTCAAGTGATACACGGCCCCCTGATGTTCCTATGGAGGACATTCCTTCTGCCTTGTCAAACGCTCATAGGCAGATTGCACGTGAAGCTTGCGAAGAGAATGAGTGGTTACTTTAAAGTAAAACAGCGCACGGTCTCTTATTGAAACCTAGTAGGACTTACTTACTTTTCCAGGTTTCTTCCCACAGCAGTTTTTCTTGAATTATAACACATTTGTCCTTGAATGGTGCAGCAGGGCCGAGTTTAGGTGTTAACGTGGCGGGTGCAGTGAAAGCATTTGAAGATTCTAGGGCATCGGGCCTTCATTTCAAATCTGGGATTGTTCCAACTACTGCTTCCTGCCCTTTTGGATCCCCAACATTGGCGGGTGATGCGACCATGATGATGGCCCTTATTGATTCGGGGGACGAAGGTGTAGAGGTTGAATCCATCTTCCCGGTGATGGTGGAAATCGAGGAAGCTGTCATAGCTAGTGACGCTCTAGATATCGCTATAGTTTCTGCCACGTCGGGTATTCCTCGTGTTATTACTTTTGGGTTCTCGGTCCTGCTAGACATATTCGTTGATATCTCCTTTATTTCGAATATAGGTACAGTAATGGCGCTGTGCTGATTGAAGAATCGCCGTCAGCCGTTGCCATGACTATCGCTGCTCCACCTATCTCTTTTGCACCCCAGAGTTCTCTCGGGTTCAGCGACGGAAGGTAAAAATCTTGTATTTCCTTGCTTCAGTATTGATATTATTTCTTGGATTGACTTCTTTACCATATATTGTAGGAGTGATTTTCGACCACTTATGCCAAATGTTAAATTCGCACTTCGCCTTCCAATCAAAATTTGTCCTTCCATCGGACGTTGGTTAGTATATTCTTCATTTCTTATTTCATCTTTCTACAAGTAATCTTTTTATTACAAAGCTTTGCTCGTATTGACCATAGTCTTACGGCTCGAAGAAGAGGACGAAGGAACAGCTGAGCCTCCTATGCTCCCTGATTTGCTACTTTCGACTATTGGTATGTTAGATCTCATTCATCGTCATTTCTTTTTATTTTTAGGTTGAAACCTATTCAGTCGAAAATATTACACATTTGATGGAACATTTTTTTTACTTTTGTTAAGTACTTAAAAATGTTTATTGTAATTATGGAACAAATGTGGGTTTATCTGCAAAATACACTTTATCATGTGATTATATATTATAATTAACATTATGAAGGAAAATATATGCATATAATATTTATATGATATTTTGATAATTTAAATATGCATATCATATCAAATAATCTTAATCAATATTCTTAAAATATCATATCATACTAATAGTTAGGATAATATCTCAAAATAAATAACAAATATTACTAATACTATGAATTGAGATATTGTGCAGATATGAGCTCAGGTCTGGAGATCGAGATATTCAAGATGTCGGGAATAAAATCTGCCGATAAAGTTGAATAAAATCATAAACGCAGAGACTCAGAGGAAGATATAAAGAATCCAGGCATCACAAAAATCTCCACGTGTCAACATGAGGCAGCACGGGAATTTTGAAGACCTGATCCTACCATACTACCACCCAACCGCGGCCAAATCCCCATATATGCGGCGGATCCGCAGCCCTCTGATGGTCGTAGGATCTGAGATTTTGTGGGTGTGATCGTATCATCAAATAACAATACATGGGATCTAGGGTTTCTGCTTCTAGGGCTATTTAAAGGACCGAGAGTTTCAGATGAAAATTATCTCGAAATAGATCACTAAAATCATCACCTAGTAGATCACTGACAAGATCAAAAGATCCAAGACAGGTCCACGAATCGACGTGATCAATCGACACATCATCTAATGTAACACCCTAGTTCGTTATACCATAACTTGATTTGATTAATTAATATACTGGATGGCTATTTCTTGATTTATTGTTGTTATGGGTGCGAATAGTGTAATTGGTATCTGTGTTTGCATCCGACCCGACCCGCATGCTAAAACCCATCTTGATTCCTATTTATGATTGATCTCAGCTAGTTATGAGGATCCGTGTACTTTCATGTTCTATATCCTGTATACCTGCATTATATCTGGCATCTGCATTTTTTAATAATACAAATATAATCAAATAATATATTTTAAAAATATCTATCATGTCTTGCATCATACCCCTAACCCTATCGTGGCATCCGTACATCGTGTTCTCGCCATTCAGTGAAACGGATTCGTTTGGATAGCTACGTGCACACTACGTGCATCCATTCTTAAGGGTATGCATTTTCGTTACCCGGATATCCTATTTTGGTTTTGGTTGACACGTATATTATCCGTATTTTCAAACCGTAATTTTAGACCCAACCCGGGCATATTTTAGAGTAATTTTGTATTAACCTGAAAACTCAAATTTACCAAATATTATATTCATTATATATAATATGTTCATTATATAAGCATACGTAAATTTTTGTAACTAAAAATATTTTTAATATATTTCCTATATCTCAAATATATATATATATATATATAATATTTTTTAAACCTTATTTATAACCCACGTCTTCTTCTCTCTCCCCCCATCACCTTTCCTTTTTCCGCCTCACGCGAAGCCCTCGCGAGAACCCACGCCCGCACCCTTCGTCGCCTCACACCTCACCACCAACTTCTCCTCCACTTTCCTTCATCACCACCACCGGCAACTCTTCCCTGCACAAAAACCCTCAACCCGAACCCAAATCGGAGCCCCTGACCTCGCCTGCACCCTCGCCGGAGCTCCGACCCCGTCGCCTCCGTGCACTCTTCACCGCGTCAAACCTCTCTCCTCTCCTCGCCTCTCCTCTGCAAACCCACTACCCCTGCATAAAACCCCGATCCCCGACTTCAAGAACCGTGATCCACTGCCTTGCCGTAAAACCTCGCCGGAAAACCCACCACCTTCTTCTCCCCCGCCTCGTCTCTGACTCCAGAGCACCCACACCCTGAAACATAGCCATCTCCTTCTTCTCTTCTTCTTCTTTTCTTCTCTTTTCTTTTCTTGATCCGGATTTCCCGGTCATCACCGGAGCCGTGCCCTTCGCCGACGATCCGGGCGACCCAGTGGACATCTCAAGCCAGCGTGGTCATTTTCTTGCTTTGCTTGGATCAGTTCTGTACGCACATGTGTGTATTGCGACGTTTACCGACAGTGGACACAGCGTACGCACCCCGTATTGAGATCCGATCAGGTAAGTTTATCTTGTTATTTTTCTCTGCCGAACACGGGGACGAGACCGTGTAGGTCCGTCTTGCCTGAATTTGGGGGCAGATGCTAATTGGTGTTATCCGTCCACCTCTCCGAAGATGCCAAGTTAATTTATGACACTATGTATCGAAGGTTTAAACGGATGCGGCCGATATAGCAGACTTCGTCAGATTCCCCCTCGTTGAGGGGTTTTTGATTGTAGGGATGCTCTTCCCTGCAGGCGTAAGCCCCTGCAGTTAATTACGCTACCGCATCGCGGTAACCACTTTCTCCTTCTCCAGATGGTCACTTCGTGTCGTGTGTATTTGTTTTGTTTTTGGTTGCCCGTGGATTGTATACGGAGACTAATTTATGTTGTCGCCCGAAGGGCGTGAATTGGTCCAAATCCGTATCTTCTTAGATTTGGGGTTGGGGTTGGGTTTAAGGATACGTTAGTCTCATTTGAGACTAAGATCAACTCAAACGTTTGTTAAGGATACGTTAGTCTAATTTTTAAACTAAGATCAACTTAACGGGATCGTTTAGATCCAACAAAGGAGCATTTGGGCTCTATTGTTTTAGTTTAGGGACTTTGCGGTCCATAATTAGTTTAAGGACATTACAGTCCAAGGTTAAGGACATCATAGTCCATGGGCTTAAGGACCCTACAGTCCGAGGTTAAGAACATCATAGTCCATGGGCTTAAGGACCCCACAGTCTGAGGTTAAGGACATCATAGTCCATCGGTTTAAGGACCCCACAGTCCAGTTTAAAGACGTCATAGTCTATGAAATTCAAGGTTGTCGGGACCCATCACCTCTCTGAAGACGTTAAAGGATTACAACGACATATATCAGAAGGGTTCAGAGATGTACCCTTGAACCAATTTTGGTTGGGAGATCTGTAGTCCAATTTGGGGCTAAGATCTGTCAAAAGATTTATGAGCATATGGACTCAATCAATCTGAATGAGGGATTTATTGCCAACTTGGGCTCGGCCCACTCAGTTAAAATGTTAAACATTTGACAATGCTGAGCATTAATTTGAGTTCTGACAATATTTTTGTCTTTTATTGAATGCTGAGCATTCATCATAGCTTTGGGGCTTATTAGAGAACAATTTATGTTCTATCAGCGCACATGTGAGAAGCACGTGGTGCGCCTAGCGCTTTTTGCCAGTCAAATAGCGCAGAGCGCTAGTTTATGAGCGCATTGCGCTTTTGCTAGGTAGCGCACACGTGAGGGGCACGTGGTGAGCTTGGCGCTTTGGGCCAGTCCATGAGCGCATTGCGCTAATTTGTGAGCGCAAAGCGCTATTTGTTTAGTGGCGCACACGTGAGGAGCACGTGATGCGCTTGGCGCTGAGCGCCTGTCCATGAGCGCAAAGCGCTAATTCAAGAGCGCAAAGCACTAACTGTTAAGTGGCGCACACGTGAAGGACACGTGGTGCGCTTAGCGCTGAGCGCCAGTCCAAGAGCGCAGAAGCGCATCTGATCAATTTTATGATCTGAGAAATAAATTCTCGTTTATAAGAGATTTTATCTCAAGATTCTAAGAACAAAAGTTCTTACTTTGTAGGAGATGTTTCAATTTCTTATTCTGGTGAAAGCCTTTGCCTTTATGGATATGTAATCCTTAAGAGAATTGAATTATTCTCCCCCCCCCCTCTTTTTATGATGAGATATTCATAATCTCTTTGTATAAAAGAACTTAGTCTTATAGATCTATGATCTGTGAGAAGAATTGTGTTCTTCTTCTTGTTTTAGGATGATATCTTTTGATCTCTTTGTGAAAGACATTGGTCTTGTAGATTTATGATTTTTAAAGAAGTGAATTCTTCTTTTTAATTATAAGATGATTTCATCTCTCTGTTCATTTTTTACCTTGAAGAAACTCTTCTTTTTCTGAGAGCTTGGCTCTTCTTTCTGAGATCTCTCAAAGCTTATGGAGGGTCCTCTATTTGCTTCTCTAGATCCCTGAGACTTGAAGTCTGAGGGCCTTTATATAGGGCGAGCTGATTTGTTCAATCAGTTAAGGAGATCTTTTCTCCAACTGATTTGGGGATTTCCCCACCGTTAGATCTTTGATCCAAGGGCTTCTGATTTACAGAAGGCAATTTTCTTGTTTTTAACAAGATTGGGAAATCTTTCCATACATAATTTATTCTGTACTTTTGGTGATTTTTAATCACCTTTGGATCATTGATCCAACGGCGCTCTGATTTACAGAGCACAATCTTTTGGTTTGGAAAGATTTTGAGGAATCTCTCCTTAACAGAATTTTATCCTGATTAATTGATGATTTATCATCTTTACTAGATAGCTTTTAGTTCCAGTGCTAGCGCACCCGTGCTTTGCACGTGGTGCGCTGCTTAGAGTGCGGCGCACTTAGCGCTAGCACCCACGTGCTTTGCACGTGGTGCGCTGCTTAGGGCGTAGCGCACTTGGCGCTGCTTCTGAAGCGTTGTTTCATTTCAAAATTTGAATTTTGAACAGAGCTTTGCTCTGATTAGTGGAAACAAATCCCCCTCCCCCACCGTTGCGCTCAAGTGGCCCACACGTGAGTGCAGCGGTGGCAGCATCTGCGCCTTTGGATCAACTCAGAAGTTGAAACGGTATCTCAGTGCCTATAAATAGGACCTTTAGCCCTTGAGATGATTTCTGTTCATCTTCTTCCTTCTAAAAATTATTATTCTCTTGCAGAGCATAACTCTTTGGCTTAAGAATTTTCTTAAGGACAGAACTCTGTCAAAATCTTAGGTAAAGATTAAATCTTTGAGTAGATCATTTAATAATCTAGGGTTTCACCCATTAACAGAGCTTTGCTCTTCATAGATCTTCGATCTAAAGAAAACCTTTTTTATGGTTTTGTTGACAGAGCTTTGCTCTCTTGAACCCATAGATCTAAAGAGATCTTTCTAAGGGTTTCTTAACCCATTAACAGAGCTTTGCTCATGAAGAACTCTTAGAGTTTGTTCATATATCTTGAAGATCTCAGAATTTTAATTCATTAAAAATTTTATTTCAAGTTTTCTGATGGTTATTCCATCATTTTTTCAGAGCAAGGCTCTTGAGAAATTTTTATTCCTTCATCATTAGAGTTGACAGATGTCACTCTGCCACAGAGCACTGCTCTCAAAGAGAGATTTACTCCTTAGCCCGAGGGATTCTCATTAAATGAGAATCAATTAAGGATTTCCTCATTTAATGATAGTCTCATCAAATGATGAGACTGTTTTTATTAATGATGGACTGTCATCTAGATTATGTGGGTCCCCTTTGGTCCCTTTCTACTGCATTGCAGTGCGGTACGAATTTTAAAGTAGCAAGTGCCAGAATTTAAATTATAGCACTGACGGTTGACTTTTATTCTTTTTCGCGCAAGTGACATGTCTTTCGATAGTTCTTTCCCATTTGTTCGTTCAGAGGGAGGATTCCCTGGAGCACCTGTGGACAGGGAAGTCTTAGTATTGATCAGAGATCATGACCCGGAACATAATAATCTTCATCTATGGGGAGCATGGTACAATCAAATCGTTAAGGGTCGACAGAGCTTTTCGTGCGCGGTACCCTCAGAGCCGGTTATGGAGATCCACTACGCCGACTCACCCCACCGTGGAAGAAGTCAACTGGACTTCGGGGGGTCTTCTTCAGCCTACTATGGCTTCAATACCCATTCAGCCTCCAATGGCTTTGGATACCCTGGAGCGACGTATTTGTCAAGGCGAGTCGCGCCCATGGGGACAACCATATATGATTGGCCTAACTCCTTGTCATCCAGCTGGCCATCTGCAATGAGCCCGCTATATTCTGTCAGTGAAGAAGTCGCAGCTGCTGAGACTTAGGTTGTATCCCGCAATTTATGCTTCTCTTTTTCAGTATTCTACGCTTCCTGCCTGGTGGGTTAAGGCCTTTCTGGAGCAGTGGAATATTCCGACTCACACCTTCCTTCTGCTGGATCGAGAAGTATCAATCTCTTTAGAGGAGTTTGCACAAGTTTTTGGCTTACCGGTTATAGGGGAGCTTTATGAGGAACTGCTTCCTACGGATGAATACTTTTTTTGTGCCAAGTCAGTGAAGACAGGACTTACCCTGGAGAACGCCATTCAACACAATTCTCTAGTTTGATTAAAGTGCTGAATATTTATGAGGGCCTTTTCCTCGAATATGGGAGCCAGGGGGTCAGCTTTGCGGACTTCATCGCCCGTTTTCTTCGTCCAGAAGTTTTATCGCGACAAGGTGAAAAGTTTGCCAAACTTGATGATCCTTTCGGCTTTGGCTTGGATCGCCGGCCAATATTGGAAGCCGATCAAAAGGATTTCTTTTTTCCAAACGCCGCGATCGTCCCCTTTTCAGAAATTGCCGCTCCGGGCATCGATGAGGAAGCGTTCTTTCTAGGGTTCCTCGGTTGATGGTTAAGCTGGTTTGCGCTTCCGATGCACCCTCGCCGTATGAGGCCGTCTGTCTTCTACCCAGCTCACCGAATGGTTATTGGGGTGAAAGTGGCTGTCGGGGACGCTGGGTTAGCTCATTTGTATTACGGCCTCAGCCAAGCGGCGGATACTACTGAACCAGGAGTGCAGCATGTGAACTTCTTGATGCATTACTTTATGTCATGGCTCGAGCTACATGTACTTGGTGTTTTCGGTATCCATAAAAGGCCTTCCTTCTACGACAGGTGTGGCTTCCCTCGGATCATGCGGTTAGTTGACGCATCCATTGTAAATCCGACGCCGCGGGAAGCTAAGGGTTTGCTCCTTCGTCCTCGCACGGATGGAAATGGCATGACCTTTACCGATAAAATTCTAACTATCGGCAAAGAGTCCGCAACAACGGTGCAGCCATTGCGGAACATTTTTAAAGACGGAGCCTCTGTTTTGAAAGCTCGGAAAATTCTTCATTTATACTCCATCAGGCCGGGCTTTCTCGTGTTTAGGCAAAATGATGCGACGATGTTCATGAGGTACAACCCGCATCGTTTGCCCAGTTAAGCTACAACCAAGGCGTCCTGCTCGAGGCTTTCCTGTCATAACCACCTGCGACTGAAGAGGGTATTCGGAACGCAATGCACCATTTTATGCGATTGAATACCAGCTGTTCCCACCAAAATTTTGGCTCACAACCTGCTCCCTTATTAAAAAAAAATAAACAATAAAACAATAAAATAATAAATAAATAAATAATAAAATAAAAAATAATAATAAAATAAAGATGAAGGGAAAAATTCCACATGCAAAGAATGTAACAAATGCCTCAAAGCCAAGAGTTAAAACATTGTGAAGCAACGCTTCAGATGCAGCGCCAAGTGCGTTGCGCCTTAAAACAGCGCACCACGTGCAAAGTACGTGTGCGCTAGTGCTAGGTGCGCTGCACTCCAAGCAGCGCACCACGTGTCATACACGTGTGCGCTAGCGCAATGTGCGCTGCCTTTTAAGCAGCGCACCACGTGCAAAGCACATATGCGCTAGCGCTAGGTGCGCTGCGCTCCAAGCAATGCACCACATGTCATACACGTGTGCGCTAGCGCAATGTGCGCTGCCTTTAAAGCAGCGCACCACGTGCAAAGCACGGGTGCGCCAGCGCTGGAACCTAAAAGCTCCCCAACCATCAGATCAAAAATCTAATAATAATGATAAATCATTAATTAATCAGAAACTAAATTCTGTTAAGGAAAGATTCCTCAAAATCTTTCCAAATAACAAGATTGTGCTCTGTAAATCAGAGCACCGTTGGATCAATGATCCAATGGTAAATAAAAATTACCAAAAGACAGAATAAGTTCTATTGTGGAAAGATTTTCTCAATCTTGTTAAAAAACAAGAAGATTGCCTGTAAAACAGAAACCCTAGGATCAAAGATCCAATGGTGGTGAAACATTCCCAAATCAATCAGAGAAAGATCTCTTTAACTGATTTAAAAAATCAGCTGGCCCTATATAAAGGCCCCAAGACTTCAAGTCTCATATAGAAAAACCTCCCTACAAACTTTGAGAAAACTCAAAAGAAAGAGAGCAAGCTCTTGAAAGAAGATCATTTCTTCAAGATAAAGAATTAATTCTTGAACAAAGAGATGAAATCATCTTATTAAAACAGAAGAATTATCTTCTTAAAAGATCATAGATCTACAAAAGACCAAGGCCTTTTATAAAAAGATCAAAAGATCTCATTATAAAAACAAAGAAGTACTTCATTCACAGATCATTGATCTATAAAGGCAGCGCCTTTTCATAAATAAGAACTTTTGTTCTTGAATCTTGAGGCAAAGCCTCCTTTAAAAAAAGAACATAAACTTGTTCACCGATCATAAATTTGATCAGATGCACTTTGCGCTACTGAAAAGTGCCTTGCACTCATGAACTGCGCTTTTGCGCTCCTCGGACCGGCGCTCAGCGCCAAAGCATGCCACGTGCCAACCGCAGACACAACTTGCGCTTTGCGCTTTTAAAACAGCGCACTGCGCTCATGAGCTGGCACTCAGCGCCAAGCTTGCCACGTGTCACTCACTGGTGCGCCACTGAAGTAGCGCAACGCGCTCATAACTTGAAAGCACAATGCACTAATAAACTGGCGCTTAGCGCTAAGCGCGACACGTGTCCTTTTCGTGTGCGTTACTTGGCAGAAGCGCAATGCGCTATTTAATTGGTGCAAAGTGCCTGGCACGCCACGTGGCACACTGTTAGAACACACATTGTTCTGATGAATGCTATGCATTGAATACAAGACAAAAATTGTCAGGATCTAATGCTCGGCATTATTAAAAGGGCCGAGCCCAAACAAAGGCTCAATAGCCAGAATAATAAATGTTAAACATTTATTGGACTTAGCCCAAGACTGGCCGTAAGTCCTCAACTCATACCAACTGAGCCCATATGCTCATAAACCTTTTAACAGACCTTAGTCCCAAAGTGGACTATAAATCTCCCAATCAACTTTGGTTCAAGGGTACATCTCTGAACTCCTCTAATATTTGTCGTTGTAATCCTTCAACGTCTTCAGAGAGGTGACGGGTCCCGACAGCCATACATTCCACAGACTATGATGTCTTTAAACTGGACTGTGTGGTCCTTAAACTCACGGACTACGATGTCCTTAACCTAGACTGTGGGGTCCTTAAGCCCATGGAGTATGATGTCCTTAACCTCGGACTGTGGGGTCCTTAAACTCACGGACTATGATGTCCTTAACCTTGGACCACCATGTCCTTAAACTGGTAATCGACCGAAATGTCCCTAAACTAAACAATAGAGCTCAAATGCTCTTTTGTTGGATCTAAATGATCCTGTTAAGTAGATCTTAGTCTAAAATTAGACTAACGTGTCCTTAAGTAACGTTTAAGTTGATCTTAGTCTAAAATTAGACTAACGTACCCTTAACAAACGTTTAAGTTGATCTTAGTCTCAAATGAGACTAACGTATCCTTAAACCCAAACCCCAAACCCAAATCTAAGAAAATACGGATTTTAACTAATCCACGCCCTACGGGCGACAACATACATTAGTCTCCGTATACAATCCACGGGCAACCACAAACAAAACAAACACCCACGACACGAAGTGACCATCTGGAGAAGGAGAAAGTTGTTGCCGCGATGAGGTAGCGTAATTAACTGCAGGGGCTTCCGCCTGTAGGGAAGAGCATCCCCACAATCAAAAACCCCTCAAACGAGGGGGAATCTGACGAAGTCTGCTACATCGGCCGCATCCGTTTAAACCTTCGATACACGGTGCCATAAATCAACTTGGCATCTTCGGAGAAGTGAACGGATAGCACCAATTAGCATCTGCCCCGAATTTCAGGCTAGACGTTTATCGCGTCTCCGCCGCGTCTTTCAGCGGTAAACAAATTCTGGCATGCCCGGTGGGACCTTTTTCTCTTTCCACTCCACACTTCGTGTGTCGTGTTCACGAAAGAATTGCGCTTTGCTATGGTTGCCTGTGGATTCGAGGTACTTAGATTTGGTGTCTTGCTCCGTGCAGAAAACAGAAGATCAATGGCTTCAAACTGCACTAACTGCAACTGCAACTCTCGCTCCGTCCCGTCCGGAGGAGTGACTTACGGGCCCCAAGCGGCCTCCATCTTCGCTATGCCGGTGGAAAAAGGTGATTTAGGCCACCACTGGGCTATTCTTCAGGACTATGCTCCCATCGATGAGCTTCAATGCCCCAATGTCGTCGCAAGAAGCTCCAAAGAAGTCGGTCTTTGATCGGCTTGCTACTACCGCGGCCCCTGTCAACGGGTCGTCCAGCTCTAACGCCTCAGTCTTCGCCAGATTAAGCCAAAGTTCATGTGGGCCCATGATGAAGCCTGCAATCCCAGAAAAGGTTGTTCCGAAGAGGATAGTCATCCCTGCTCCTGAAGTCATCAAGACGGCTTCTCCTACCAAAGGGTCAGTCTTTGCAAGACTGACTGTTCCAGCTCCCACTCCCGCTCCTGCTCAAAAGTCTGTATTTGACAAGCTAGACACTGCTGCTGGAGGGAACTCGGTCTTCAAGAGGCTAGTGCCAACAACGCCTCATCTGAACAGGGGCAAGATAAAGCCATCCCCATCACCGAACCAACACCATCGGCTCGACACGCTCGACGTCACCACTGGCGCTGAGTGAGGAAGGCTGGGGGCAACTCCCCCTCTGGGATAACTCCACCAGCCCAATGGTGGAAGTCAATGCTGCTGTTCCAACCGGGAACAGCTTTGAATTGCTAAACAAGGTGGGCAGGAACTCTCCGACCGCTGTTCTAAAAAATTCTCCTTCGCCTGTGGAGAATGCCACAAACGCGAGGCGCGAACAGCCCTCTCAGCGGCTTTCTTCCAAAGTTTACAAAGTCTGGCGACGGGTCCAGGAGCCGGTAATTGATCAAGATTACTCTCGTCGACAGAAAAAGGTGAAAGTTCAGCAAAAAGAAAATCATCTTGCTAAGCCACAAAAGGCAATGGCTGTCTAGGTGCCCGCTGCGACGGCCCCCTCAACGTCAACTGCTCAAAAAAGAAGGAGGCCGGAGAATCCCCCTGTAACTACGGCAGATCGCAAAGACGCCGAGCCCAAACGCCCCAAGTCTGGGGGCATAATGGTGCATACCGTTTATATGGCTTCCGGAAAAGAGGAAAGCCGTGCTTCGACGGGTCACCTACCGCTGACCCGATCCATGACAAAAGCCCAGGAGCAGCAACAGAAGCTTCAGGAAATGCTAACGCAAATGGCCGCACTCACCGGGCCAAAAGAAAACCCGGAGGCGTCATCAGAGCAGTGTCATGAACAAGAAACCGATGCTGACTTCCTCCACAGAGTCATTGAAAAGAAGGACAGAGAATCCGCAGAACAAGCTGCTAATATATAACGAATGGCGCTTCTCTTCCAAGACATGGTCGGGATGATGTTACAGCCGGATCCTCCAGCTGAAGACCCTCCGATCATTATTGAAGACGACAGAGGGGAGACATCGAACCCTCCTCCGGCTATTTCAGCAGCCAAAGAGGAGACTATCTTAAAAGCTGCGCTCGATGATTATATAGCTCAGCAAATACGAGCTCACCAGGTGAATGAAGCGGCTGACCAAATTGTCAAGAGCGGACGACCCTATCCAGGATGGTATGACCAAATAAGTAACCCGCCGGGATATACGATCCCTAAGTTCCATGTATATAAAGGGACGGGGAATCCACATCAGCATGTCGCTCAATTCAGGGCCTTATGCGGAAACACCGAAGGTGATGATAAATTTCTACTTCGCCAATTCGTCAGCAACTTGTCGGAGACGGCCTTCGAATGGTACTCTGAACTTCCAAACGACTCCGTAAATACTTTCGCAGAATTGGAGCTATTATTCACCCAACGGTTCGCAAGCGCTAGTGAACGCACCCCAATGACGGCATTGATTAATGCCAGGGTAAAACCAGGCGAGACATGGGTTCAATACGCAATACGATGGCAGAATCTGTGGTCGAAATGCGAACAGCGCATTGAAGAAGCGCCTGCGGTAGGCATGTTTATGGGTACCCTCGACCCTCAAGCGACCATCTCGCAATTCATGATGTTCTTCAAGCCGACTACTTTTCAGGCCTTGATCGACAAATTGGCCCAAATGGATCAAATGGGTCATAGACCATCTCCTTCAAAGACGGATCCTCGGAATGAAAAGGGGAAAGGAAAAGAAACTTTCGTTGCCACTACTCAACAACAGCCGAGCAACTTAAAACCGGTTGTTCACCAAAACAATATGCGTCCACGCCCATCCCTCAAGGAGAGACTAGGACGTCCTTACTCGTTTCCCCAAGATAAAACGAGGAGACTGTTCGAGCTGGCAGTGCGCAACAGACTCATCAATCTGCCAGATCCAAAACGTCCATTGCAGCCAGGTGATGTCAACAATCCTAATTACTGCCCTTACCACCAAACAGTAAGCCATCCAATCGAAGATTGCTTCGTCTTCAAAGGCTGGATTGAAGACCAATACCAACAAGGCAAATTCGCATTAACGGAAAACTGGAAGGTGAACCCGCCGCAACCTCATACCCCTAAAAAGGTGGACACGCCGGGGGCATCGTGCTCTTTTATAGAAGAAACTCCGTGGAAGGTCGCTCTTTCAGCCAAAACTAAAAGAATGCTGAAGGATCTCCAAACGTGCCCGGCAATCAGGTGGAAAAATCCACTGGAACCCGAGGTCGTTGAGGGACTGCTGAAACCGCGCCCAACTCCAAAAATTGGTGGTGATAGCCAAAGCATTCACACCCAACCGTCGAATTTTTCGAAAAAGAAGAAGAAGCCCGTGAAGCCTGGTGACAAGCGCACGGACCTGCAAAAGCAGATTGACGCACTGGAAGAGTATAACCAGAAGGCATGGACCCCGGTCATACTCCAAGAATTTCTCAACAATATCCGTAAGAACGGAGATAATGACAATAACGACAGGGATGACTCGTCAAAAGAATCTGAAGATTACGTAGCAAGCTGCCATGTGATCTCTCACTCGTCAATAGACAATGAGGAAGCTCCTTGCACCGAGAAACTGGGGGCAGGATCGAAGCCAAAACCCTTGGAACTGTCTGACGAGATGATTGACTTGCTACTTAACGAAGCCCGTCAGAAAAGCAAAGCCAATCGAGAACGTGAACTGGCTATATTCGAAAAAGCCAAACGCCGACGACTGGAGGAAAAGGTCGAGACACCCCAACTGGAGCAAAGCATCCTTATCGCCAGCAAAAGCAAGCTTAAAGTAAGGAAACGATTCGCTAGGCCCTTGGCAATAGGAATGAAGTTGCCCTCTTTCAAAGGAAATTCCCCTGGCAATATATGTCTTGAGGAAGCGGACATACATCCTAACTTCTGCCTATACCACCAGAAGATTGCACACCCTACCGAGGAGTGCATAGCCTTTAAAAACTGGTGGCAGGGATATGTTGCCCATCGACGACACGTCCAACGAGTGAAGCGCAAGGCTCGTCGGGAACAGAAAAGCACGACATATAAGTGCGAAGGAGCTACTGGCAACCGTCATATTGCCGACACCAAGGGATCGCAAGTTATCACCTTTGGAAGCGACTCTGACGAAGAAATCGCCCTCAGCCCTCTCTTCAAGGAATCCACCTCCGACACAAAACATGCGAAGATTTGCGGCAAAATCTAGCTGCGTAATCGTGCGACGACTTATGACTGGAATTTCGTTAAACTACCACCAACCTGCGGCATGCTCAGGCTGACGTGATAAAAAAACGGTATGTCCACAAGCAAAATGGGCACGGACGAAAATCCGAAAGGGCTCCATGAGTAAAAACAGCAGGGCTACCGGCGAGTTTTGTGAAAACCCGAAAGGGCGCAACCTCGTTAAAAAAAACGGTATGCCCATAAGCAAAAGGGCACGGATGAAAACTCGAAAGGGCTCCGTGAGTAAAAACGGCAGGACTACCGGTGAGTTTTGTGAAAACCCGAAACGGCGCAATCTCGTTGAAAGACACTTGCAAAGTCCTCTTGACTTTGTAAGGAGAAACCGCCTGCGTGAGATCCTTACGACTCACAAGAGAGCAACACACTTAGGATCCCCACGATTCCTAAGGAGAAATTACACTTGCGAGATCCTCACGACTCGTAAGGAGAACCCTCTTATGAGACCCTCACGGCTCATAAGATTTGAAAGTCTTAAGCTACAGGGATCTAAACCTGTTCTTAAGCAGCCACCACAAATTTCGACACTGCCCTACAAGCAGTTCAGTATTGACCCTTGTATACAATCCACGGGCGCGAATAAACGTTTCCCTAACAAAGTCCCATCTATGACTAGGGATATTTCTACACGGTGAACAACCCTTGTAAGTCCTCTCGACTTATAAGGAGAAAACACTCTTGTAAGATCCTTACGACTTATAAGAGACTATGCACTTAGGAATCTTCACGATTCCTAAGGAGAAAATACACCTACGAGATCCTCATGACTCGTAGGGAGAAAAACCTTTATGAGACCCTTACGGCTCATGAAGTCGAAAGCCTAGGCGACAGGATCCTAACCCTGTTCGCTAAGCCACCTTTGTTCGACATCGACAGAAGCAAATGATGATTCGCTCCTGGCAATATCCCAGTTGTAGCGGTGCTGATGCCGAAATCGGTGTCTAATCCCAAGCTTGCAATAAGAAACTAGCAAGCCACACATGCATACGAAATAGACGAAATGATGGGGCAACTTGCAACAAAATCAGCAAGTAAAAAATGTATGCATGCAAAATAGCCGAAATGATTGGGCAACTCACAATAAAAAGCAGCGAGTAAAATTAAAACAAATAGCCGAAATGATTGGGCACCACGAAAAAAACAGCCGAAATGATTGGGCAATCGCGACTTTCGCGATATAAAAGCTGAAATGATAGAGCATCGCGGGAAGAAATAAAAAAAATGAAATGAAATGAAACTCTTGCCCTACAGATGATATCACATTGATCCCTGTATGCAATCCAGGGGCGCAAACGAAGAGGGAACCATATCATCCCACCAAGTTCCATCAGAAAGAGAGCCAACTCTCAACGGTCACATCTGCATCCCAGAAGACCAACAACAGCGTTCCTCCTTATGCCAGCAAGGCACAGAAGCGACACACCGAAACGGAGCCACGGCATAGTTCCCAGTTCCAAACCTTAACGGCAATATCTACAGCCTAAAAATCAGCAAGGGTGATCCTCCTCATTCCAACAGGACTTGGACGCAACATCACCAAGTAGAGTGACGGCAAAATTCCAGCTCCACCTCAGCATTCGTCTCGCTACAGCAGACGAGATGTCACTACAGCGTCCTTCCTCCAACAGGATTCGGACACGCCAAAGAAAACGAAGCGAAGGCCAAATTCCTAGCTTCAGGGTCTTGACGGCAACTCATATAAAACCTAAAAGACTATCGGAGATCATCCCACACCAGCGCGGAGTGGTCACCATCTCGACGTTCGTCTCGATACAGCAGACGCAATGACAGCAAACGAAGCAAAGGCAAAATTCTTAGCTTCAGGGTCTTGACGGCAACTCATATAAAACCTGAAAGACTATCGGAGATCATCCCACACCAGCGCGGAGTGGTCACCACCTCGACATTCGTCTCGATACAGCAGACGAAATGTCACTACAGCGTCCTTCCTCCAACAGGATTCGGACACACCAAAGAAAACAAAGCGAAGGACAAATTCCTAGCTTCAGGGTCTTGACGGTAACTCATATAAAACCGACCACCAGAGATCATCTCACACCAGCACGGAGTGGTCACCACCTCAACATTCGTCTCGATACAGCAGACGAAATGTCACCACAGCGTTCTTCCTCCAGCACGATTTAGACGCTGTAATCAACCCTGGAGCTACGGCAAAGCCCCTACTCCAAATCTCGATGGTTCCCAGACAACCTAGAGACCACCTCGACTTTCGTCTCATTACAGCAGATACACGTCAGCAGGGCGGAGTGATGGCGAAATCCTAACTCCATCTCAGCATTCGTCTCGTTACATTAGACGCAATTTCAATAACGACGTTCCTTCTCAGTCCAGCAGGATGCAGATGCAACGTCAACGAAAGACCTCACGGTCAAAACAAAGCGGAGTGACGGAAAAATCTCAACTCCATCTTAGCATTCATCTCTCTACAGCAGACGCAATGTCAACAACGGCGTTCCTTCGCAGTCCAGCATGATGCAGGTACAACGTCAACAAAAGACCTCACGGTCAAAACAAACGGAGCTACGGCAAAGCCTCTACTCCAAATCTCGATGGTTCCCCGACAACCTAGAGACCACCTCGACATTTGTCTCGATACAGCAGACGAAATGTCACTACAGCGTCCTTCCTCCAACAGGATTCGGACACGCCAAAACAAACGAAGTGAAGG
This sequence comes from Agapanthus africanus, assembly GCA_030015575.1. Lineage (NCBI taxonomy): Eukaryota > Viridiplantae > Streptophyta > Magnoliopsida > Asparagales > Amaryllidaceae > Agapanthus > Agapanthus africanus. The sequence goes on from JASDDO010000016.1 coordinate 518,352,192, forward strand.
AAGATCCCTAGCTTCAGGGTCTCGACGTGAACATCGACAACTAAGAGATCAACAACGGTGTTTCCTATTACTCCAATAGGATGCAGACGTGGCGTCAACAAAAGACCCAATGGTCGAAACAAAGCAGAGTGACGGCAAAATCCCAGCTCCACCTCGGCATTCGTCTCGATACAGCAGACGAGATGTCACTACAGCGTTCTTCCTCCAACAGGACTCAGACGCAACATCACCAAACGGAGCCACGGCAAAATCCCTAGCTCCAAGCCTCGACGGTTCACCAACAACCTAGATACAACCGCGTCATTCGTCTCGATACAGCAGACGCAATGCCAGCAAACGAAGCGAAGGCCAAATTCCAAGCTTCAGGATCTTGACGGCAACTCATATAAAACCTGAAAGACTATCGGAGATCATCCCACGCTCGCGCAGAGTGGTCACCACCTCGACGTTTGTCTCGATATAGCAGACGATATGTCACTACAGCGTTCTTCTTCCAACAGGATTCGGACACGCTAAAACAAATGAAGCGAAGGCCAAATTCCTAGCTTCAGGGTCTTGACGACAACTCATATAAAACCTGAAAGACCATCGGAGATCATCCCACATGGAGTGGTCACCACCTCGACGTTCGTCTCGATACAGCAGACGAGATGTCACTACAGCGTTCTTCCTCCAGCAGGATTCGAAAGCGACAATCAAACAACGGAGCCACGGCAAAATCCCTAGTTCCAAATCTCGACGGTTCACTAGCAATCTAGAGACAACCGAGACATTCGTCCCAATACAGCAGACGCAATGCCAGCAAACGAAGCAAAGTCCAAATTCCTAGCTTCAAGGTCTTGACGGTAACTCATATAAAGCCTGAAAGACAATCGGAGATCATCCCACACCAGCGCGGAGTGGTCACCACCTTGACATTCGTCTCGATACAGCAGATGAAATGTCACTACAGCCTCCTTCCTCTAGCAGGATTCAGATGCGACAATCAAACAATGGAGCCACGGGAAAATCCCTAGTTCCAAACCTTGATGGTTCACCAACAACCTAGAGACAACCGCGACATTCGTCTCGATACAGCAGACGCAATGCCAACAAACGAAGCGAAGGCCAAATTCCTAGCTTCAGGGTCTTGACGGCAACTCATATAAAACCTGAAAGACTATCGGAGATCATTCCACGCCAGCACGGAGTGGTTATGACTCATCGGGGCTCTCCAAAATGAGCATAACCTCAAGTAAAAAGCGGCATGGCAAAATTCCTAACGCTTGCTCTTCCGACGGTAAAACTGCCTGGGAGGATTGCTTGAAGACGTCTTGTCCAGCCCCCGAAGGGACCAGAGACACGACAATCGCAAGGCTACTCAAACAGCAAGATTGCCTATCGAGGAATACATCAGCCAACATGACGGTAGGAGGGACAAAACCCTAGCACCACAGACCCTAACGGATCTTTGTCGTAAAGAGCAGAGCTTAACTGTGGCGTTAGGATATCCTTGCGAGAAATGCTCGATTCATCTCGACTCGTAGGGAAAACCCTTAGGCAATCGGGATAAGAACCGGTTTCTTAAGCACTGGGGCCCTGAAAGTCGGTCCAAAATGGACTTTTGCATACTATTCACGGGCCACACTCTCCAAAGTCGAATCTCGACAAGAAGGGAAACAACCACTTATGGGTCCTCTCGAATTGTAAGAGGGAAAATTCTCTTATGAGATCCTTACGACTCTTAAGAGAAAACGCACTTAGGAGTCCTCATGACTCCTAGGGAGAAAATACACCTACGGGATCCTTTCGACTCGTAGGGAGAAAATTCTTTATGAGACCCTCACGGCTCATAAAGTTGGAAAGTCTTAGGCTACAAGGACCCTAAACTTGTCTCCTAAGCCCTCAATTTTGTGGCCTTGCATAACTCTGCACTACTTCACCCACGTACATACTTACGTGGGCAAAGTAGTGGGGGGCATTTGTTCCCGCCAAAATTTTGGCTCACAACCTGCTCCCTTATTAAAAAAAATAATAAATAATTAAATAATAAATAAATAAATAATAAAATAATAAATAATAATAAAATAAAAATGAAGGGAAAAACTCCACATGCAAAGAATGTAACAAATGCCTCAAAGCCAAGAGTTAAAACATTGTGAAGCAACGCTTCAGATGCAGCGCCAAGTGCGTTGCGCCCTAAAACAGCGCACCACGTGCAAAGTACGTGTGCGCTAGTGCTAGGTGCGCTGCGTTCCAAGCAGCGCACCACGTGTCATACACGTGTGCGCTAGCACAATGTGCGCTGCCTTTTAAGCAGCGCACCACGTGTAAAGTACATGTGCGCTAGCGCTAGTTGCGCTGCGCTCCAAGCAGTGCACCACGTGTCATACACGTGTGTGCTAGCGCAATGTGCGCTGCCTTTTAAGCAGCACACCACGTGCAAAGCACGGGTGCGCCAGCGCTGGAACCTAAAAGCTCCCCAACCGTCAGATCAAAAATCTAATAATAATGATAAATCATTAATTAATCAGAAACTAAATTCTGTTAAAGCAAAGATTCCTCAAAATCTTTCCAAATAACAAGATTGTGCTCTGTAAATCAGAGCACCATTGGATCAATGATCCAATGGTAAATAAAAATTACCAAAAGACAGAATAAGTTCTGTTGTGGAAAGATTTTCTTAATCTTGTTAAAAAACAAGAAGATCGCCTTCTGTAAAACAAAAGCCCTAGGATCAAAGATCCAATGGTGGGGAACATCCCCAAATCAATCAGAGAAAGATCTCTTTAACTGATTTAACAAATCAGCTGGCCCTATATAAAGGCCCCAAGACTTCAAGTCTTATATAGAAAAACCCCTCTACAAACTTTGAGAAAACTCAAAAGAAAGAGAGCAAACTCTTGAAAGAAGATCATTTCTTCAAGGTAAAGAATTAATTCTTGAACAAAGAGATGAAATCATCTCATTAAAATATAAGAATTATTTTCTTAAAAGATCATTGATCTACAAAAGACCAAGGTCTTTTATAAAAAGATCAAAAGATCTCATCATAAAAACAAAGAAATACTTACTTCATTCACAGATCATTGATCTATAAAGGCAGCGCCTTTTCATAAATAAGAACTTTTGTTCTTGAATCTTGAGGCAAAGCCACCTTTAAAAAAAGAACATAAACTTGTTCTCTGATCATAAATTTGATCAGATGCGCTTTGTGCTACTGAAAAGTGTCTTGCACTCACGAACTGCGCTTTTGCGCTCCTTGGACCGGCGCTCAGCGCCAAAGCATGCCATGTGCCAACCGCAAAAACAACTTGCGCTTTGCGCTTTTGAAACAGCGCACTGCGCTCATGAGCTGGTGCTCAGCGCCAAGCTTGCCACGTGTCACTCACTGGTGCGCCACTGAACTAGCACAACGCGCTCATAACTTGAAAGCGCAATGCGCTAATAAACTGGCGCTTAGCACTAAGCGCGACACGTGTCCTTTTCGTGTGCGCTACTTGGCAGAAATGCAATGCGCTCTTTAATTGGCGCAAAGCGCCTGGCGCGCCACGTGGCGCACTGTTAGAACACAAATTGTTCTGATGAATGCTATGCATTGAATACAAGAAAAAAATTGTCAGGATCTAATGCTCGGCATTATTAAAAGGGCCAAGCCCAAACAAAGGCTCAGTAGCCAGAATAATAAATGTTAAACATTTATTGGACTTAGCCCAAGACTGGCCGTAAGTCCTCAACTCATACCAACTGAGCCCATATGCTCATCAACCTTTTAACAGACCTTAGTCCCAAAGTGGACTATAAATCTCCCAATCAACTTTGGTTCAAGGGTACATCTCTGAAGTCCTCTGATATTTGTCGTTGTAATCCTTCAACGTCTTCAGAGAGGTGACGGGTCCCGACAGCCATACATTCCACAGACTATGATATCTTTAAACTGGACTATGGGGTCCTTAAACGCACGGACTACGATGTCCTTAACCTGGACTGTGGGGTCCTTAAGCCCATGGACTATGATGTCCTTAACCTCGGACTGTGGGGTCCTTAAACTCACGGACTATGATGTCTTTAACCTTGGACCACCATGTCCTTAAACTGGTAATCGACCGAAATGTCCCTAAACTAAACAATAGAGCTCAAATGCTCTTTTGTTGGATCTAAATGATCCTGTTAAGTAGATCTTAGTCTAAAATTAGACTAACGTATCCTTAAGTAACGTTTAAGTTGATCTTAGTCTAAAATTAGACTAACGTACCCTTAACAAACGTTTAAGTTGATCTTAGTCTCAAATGAGACTAACGTATCCTTAAACCCAAACCCCAAACCCAAATTTAAGAAAATACGGATTTTAACTAATCCACGCCCTACGGGCGACAAAATACATTAGTCTCCGTATACAATCCACGGGCAACCACAAACAAAACAAACACCCACGACACGAAGTGACCATCTGGAGAAGGAGAAAGTTGTTGCCGCGATGAGGTAGCGTAATTAACTGCAGGGGCTTCCGCCTGTAGGGAAGAGCATCCCCACAATCAAAAACCCCTCAAACGAGGGGGAATCTGACGAAGTCCGCTACATCGGCCGCATCCGTTTAAACCTTCGATACACGGTGCCATAAATCAACTTGGCATCTTCGGAGAGGTGAACGGATAGCACCAATTAGCATTTGCCCCGAATTTCAGGCTAGACGTTTATCGTGTCTCCGCCGCGTCTTTCGGCGGTAAACACCAGCTCCAATTTCTTTATTAGTAAGCCGGTTTGCGTTCCGAAAGCCCTGAATGTATATGTGGCGTAGTACCAGCATTCGATGGGCACCGTTATCAGAGAAGAGAAGCGATTATTGCTCGATCGTAAAGGCACCGCCCCGGCGGGTAATCCAGACGTTCCTCTGAAGCGACGGACCATCGTCCATCCTCCCTTGAGGGAAGCTGCTGTGGCTATGGTACCGCGTGATACACCTGAGTTACCGCTACCCCGTGCTCCCGTTGAAGTAGTGACTGTGGCGTCTCCCGAGTCTGGCGTGAGTTCAGATATCGGGACTCGTCGTCCCAAGGTGCCCACCAAGCGTAAGCTTGTGCTAGTGGCGACCGGTACTCGCTCGCAGAAGAAGATGAAGAAGTCGATTCTTTCTGCCGATGTTGTACTAGGCCAGGAGCCTCATGCTCCTTATAGCGAGGGCCTGAGCGAATATGGGACCAACGAGGGTCTATTCATGGCACCGGATGATACCGACCTCAAGGTTGCTATCGCAGCTTCCGAGCGATTAGCAAGCTACAAAGCGGGACTGGTCATCCTTGCACAGTCGAGTAAACCTCAGCCGTATCTTTTGTCATTGCATTACATTTTTATTATCATGTTTTGACTGACACTTTTCCTTCAACAGGCATTTCCACTGAAGAGGCTCTCACGGCTTCCCTCAAGACTTTTGAGGAGGAGAAAAGGCTTCGAGCATCCTTAGGCATCGGTACATTTCGGTTCACCGCGTCTCCACTCCCGTTTCTTATGGGTAATCTGACCCCTCCTTTTCATCTTATTACAGGGACTACCTCTACTCAGGTTATTCTAGGTGTGGTACCGACTTCGTAGGGCGGTGCAGAGACACTTCCAAGGCCGGCTACCGAAGTCCCAGTTCCGCCGATATTGCCTAAAGAAGCGTCATTTAAGCAACCGATGACGGACACCATAACAGCTTTAGAGGTAGCTCCTGTCGCGGACAATGACGTCTACTTAATGGAGGTATTGAGAAGATCGGCTCTGACGGCCCGGGCAGAAAGGAAGCGCAGGAAGCATGCAGCAAAAGAACGCAACGTCGCCTTGGCCGTGGGTGCAGGCACGAGCGCTGCTTCCCCTGTCCCTGCTTCTTCAGAGGGTGCTCCGGGCACCCTGTCTACCGCTCACAGAAAGGCGGCACATGCGGCTCGGGAAGAAATTGAAAAGCCGACCCAAGGTAACGTAACACTGAGCCTTTTTATCAAAGATTTAATCCTTAGATTCTTATATATCTTATCCTGCAGGGCCAAGTCCTGGTGAGAAGGTGGCGAGTGAGATGACGGCAACTACTGAGCCCAAAGCGGCTACTCTTTCTCAGGAGTCCGGGACTGCTCCAATTGCCACTCTTTCCGCCTATGGTTCCCTGCCATCTCCTGGCGTCGCGAGCGTCACAACAGCTCTCGTGGAATCGGGGGACGAAGCTACGGGCGGCGAAACCATCCTCCTAAATGTTATTGAAGAAGTCGTGATGGTTGGCGATGCTCCCGTCACAGTTCTGGCTGATGACCTGTCTAGTAGGTCTCGGGTCGCTGCATTTTTTTCGTTTTGCAACCCTTTCTGATGACATTCTTTTCTTTTCGAATGTAGGTGTGGCGAGCGCTAAGGTTGTGATACCTAAAGAAACACCACCAATTGCTTCTTTGACGGTCGCCGCCCCTTCGTCCTCTCTTATATCTTCTCAAATGCTGGAAGGTATGGGTTCACGACTAATTTAAATCGGGGATAGCATCTTTCGTGTACTGACCATGTATTATCGTAATCTTGCAGGAGTTCTCTTTGATCATCTGTATCAAGTGCTGAACCCGCACTTCTCCTTCCAGTCAGAGATTAGTCCACCTGCTGGTGTCGGTGAGTATATTTTCTAACCGACGTCTTTTCTTTTCTTTAACGGGCAGTCACGTTATTGCTAATTCTTCTTTGCATTGCTCGTAGCCTTACAAATTGAAAGAGGGGTCAAGGTATCACCGCGCCACCGGAACTCCCAGCTCTGCCCCCTGTTGCAGCCGGTATAATAGACTCTTTTGTTCATGTATTATTCTTTATTTCTTAAGCCGACATCTGATTGTGATTTGTTTTGCAGCGGTCACATCGACTCCAGCTCCTTCGATTCTCGCGTTATAATGCCGCAGGGCCTTTTTCCAGACGTCCATCTTCAAAAGGCGTTGTGACCAGTCTGCGTATGTTGAGCGATTACATCGAGGAGCTTGACGCGGAGGCCCCTACATTTGCTGTAGATTTTGCTGCCGAAGTTAATCCAATGCTGGCGACACTTGTGAACTTATATAAGGAAGGCGTCGTTGAGTCTTGGGTTAACCACTGCAGGAAGATTAAGGCCTGCCTGCATGAGCTTGAGCTTATGCGTCCTGCTCCTGAGATTTAGGCTTTGAACTCCCAGCGGGCTATGTGGGTTGAGCAGAGCGTGTCCTTTCTCCGTCATTTTGAACAAGAAGAGACCTTGAGGCAGAAGGAACGCGAGGAGGCTTCGAGTGAATCTGCCCGGCTGCGCGCCCAAGTTAAAGCGAACGCCACGCAACTGAGAGCTGCTTTTGACACCTTGCAGCAATATATCTCGGATGGGCTTGTATTGAGGCGGAAGCTCGACTCTATTGAGCGGGTTACGCAGAGTCGCGAAGCTGCCCAACGGGAAATCGATAAGAAGATTTCATCATGCTTGCAGCAAAGGGCTCGAATTGAAGCAGAGCTGGCCGCGGCGGCTGATCACGAGAAGGCATTGAAAGGAGTGCGAGAGCAACTTGCGGACTTGTTGAAAACGCTTCCTTCTCAGTAGCTGTTTTGCTTGTAATCTTTGAATAACATGTATCCATTTTTTATTCTCTCATACGATTCAACTTGTACTCCATTGAATTCATAAATAAAAGATACGCATTTTTTGTTCTATTACTGCTTTCTTCTCTTTGTTGTGTCATTGCCATATGATTTCAGCAAATGTGGCCTGTAGATAGTAAGTGACGGTCCATCTTAGACTCTTTGCAGGGTAACGATGGCTTAGGAAACAGGTTCAGGTCTTCTGCCTAAGACTTTTCAACTTTATGAGCCGTGAGGGTCTCATAAAGAATTTTCTCCCTACGAGTCGAGAGGATCTCGTAGGTGTATTTTCTCCTTAGGAATCGTAGGGATTCCCAAGTGTGCTTTCTCTTGAGAGTCGTAAGGATCTCACAAGAGAATTTTCCCTCTTACAAGTCGAGAGGACTCGTAAGTGGTTGTTTCCCTCCTTGTCGAGATTCAACTTTGGAGAGTGTGGCCTGTGAATAGTATGCAAGAGTCCATTTTGGACCGACTTGCAGGGCCCCAGTGCTTAGGAAATGGGTCCTTATCCCCATTGCCTAAGGCTTTTCTGTAACACCCGAGTTCACTTATACCAATTCCAGTTCCGTATTTACGTATCAATGGTATTTTACATATTACTTTGCATTCGACCCGACCCGCTTGCTTGAACCGGTTTGATTCTTATTTATAGAATACCTTGACCTGTTGCATGGACACGTGCATCTCATGTTTAGTACATACTGGTATTTTATCTGGTATCGCATTTTTTATCATATAATATTTTTAGGTCTTCTAAAATAATTTAAAATTTCATTTCATAGCCTACATGATACCCCTAACCCCGTGGTAGCATCCGCACATCTTGTTCTCGTCCCGTTCAGTGAAACGGACGTGTTTAGATGGCCACGCGCACGTACGTGCATCCATTCTTGGGGGTATGCATTTTCTTTAACTGGGTTTTCAGTTTGAAATTTGGAAGTCGCATATATTTTTAATATTTTAAATCTGAATTTTTAGACCCGACCAGGGCATATTTTAGAGTAAGTTTGTATTCGACAAAATCTCAAAACGGACTAATATTATAATATTAAAATCTTTATTTCATTTTAAACTTCTTTAACCAAAAAAAAGTATTCTAATTCTTATACAACTGTCTACATAAGATTTTTAAACAAACAAATATATTTTTATATTTAATGCAAGTCTCTCTCCCTGCACGCATATAATATATATTATAATCTTTTATATTTTTTTCATTCAAATTACATCCCATACTCAACTCAAAATGACTCACGTACTCTTTCTCTTTCTCTCTCTGCTTTTCTCTCTCGTCTCTCTCTCTCTTCTTTTCTTTATATTTTTTCTTCCTTCGTCTCCATTAAACACAGAAACCCATCCCAGAAAACCTAGCCGCGCCACCCGTCACCACCGTCGACCGCACCGCCTCCATCACCGCCCAAAATGTCTCCTTCGTTCGTTGACAGAGAGCACAAGAAGAAATACAAGAAGAGGCCGAAGAAAGAGGACCTAGAAGAAAGAGCAGAAGAAGAAATCGAAGCATGTATCAAAGAAGAAGAAGAAGAAGAAGAAGAAAGCCCTAAATCTAAGAAAGCGAAGGCTGTGGAGAAGAAAGGGTCGAGTATAGTGACGTCTGGGCCCTTCGCGAACCTGCCGATTTCGCAGCCGACCATGGAAGCCATCAAGGAGATGGGATTTGAGAACATGACACAGATTCAAGCTAGAGCCATTCCACATCTACTAGAAGGCATAGATGTTATGGGAGCTGCAAGAACAGGCTCTGGAAAGACTCTCGCTTTCTTGATACCTGCAGTTGAATTATTGCATAACATTCATTTTGCATCTAGGAATGGGAATGGAGTCATCATAATTTGCCCTACCAGAGATCTCGCTATTCAAACACATGCCGTGGCTAAGGACTTCTTAAAGCATCATTCACAGACCCTGGGATTGGTTATTGGGGGTGCAGAGGAGAAGCGGAGCTTCTTGGAAGGGGAGTAAATGAATTGGTAGCTACACTTTGAAGGTTGCTAGACCATCTTCTGAAATACTAAAGGATTCATATATAAAAAAAAAAACTTGATGTGTCTTATAATTGATGAAGCTGACCGAATATTAGAGGCCAATTTTGAAGAAGACATGAAGCAAGTATTCAAACACCTACCTGAGAACAGACAGACAGCTCTTTTTCTGCCACTCAGTCTAAGGAGGTAGGCGATTTGGCAAAGTTGTCGTTTAAGAAGACCCCAGTATACATCAGTGTTGTTGATGGAAGATCTAGGGTACCTCGTCGGAGCTCCGTCGACACCGTCGACCCTCACGATCCCTCTCCAGACCATTCGAGGACCTGCGACCCGTGTGACTCCACTGTTCGTCGTTTGGGCTCTTTCTGTGAACCGTGCGCGCGTCGCGATTTTTCCCCGCCGACGCGTAACGTTCCGTTTTCCGTATCGCGACCCGTCGAGGCAAGTGAAAAACTTGCTACATGCTATTTGAATTACTATATATGCTATTTAAGGTTCTATATATCCATTTGAATGCACGTTAAACCTGTGGTTACATTTAATACCATAATTTCCTTTTAACAGTTTGATGTTCCGTTATATCATTTTAGATTCATTGCACGGAACATACCAAGTCGCATTTAGTTCTATTATACATATTACCCACATTCATACTTAAATCTTATAACAATTATTTGCATAGCCCTCAATACCCTTTTGTAGTTTATACCCTATTGGACGACCGGTTGCATACATCTAGTCTGATTCAAATTCAATTTCACATCTAGATTGTTTTGGTACATATTAATATGATTTTATCATCCCCATTTGGTATACTGCCTTCATGAAAAGTTAAAACTATCCTTTAAACGCAAATTGATAACCATGCATCGTTATAATTTAATCAGTACCTAATTGCTTATCATATCACCTGATCTGGTTTAGTGTGCTGATATTACTCATGCTTGTTCATTTATAACCATGATTATGCTAGTTGACTATGAGCACCCACGTGATATCTGGTATACCCTGACATGACTTTCTACACATATTACCTGACCCGACATGGTACCGTACACTACTTGACTCGACCTGATGTACCATGGCTTGACCCGTTACTTGATCTCGTGTCTAATGCCAACAAACCTGACATGTAGTCCTCACGGACCGTTCCTGTTATCTATCCAGACAAACCTGCTCTTACCTGATCCTGTGTTGGCATTAGTTCCTGATTACTGAATACCTGACTTGACATACACAACTTGGGGGTATGGGGAAATCAATGATGAAACCTGACTTGTAACTCGACAGTGTACTACCTTTACTGATCAGTTTTAAAGGCTATGCCAGCCTTGGGATGATGCTACTGACATCATTCATCCGTACATATTTCCTGTTTTAGTGCCTAGCGGCATGTCTCGGATTCAGCCCGAGAATCTTGACCGTGGTCCCGGGTATGCACGGGATACTATTGAGTTACATCGATGATTCATCAAATTGATTTCAAAGACTTGAGAGTAGAAAACCCAATAAAACAGTTTAGTTTACTCACTGCACAATACCCTTCACTGCCCTGATTCCTATTAATGTTACACATGCTTTTCATTCATGATTATTACTTGCATTGCCTGTTACCCTGTTTATATTTTATTGCTTGATGTTATGACGCACTGACGTCTGGGTTTTGCATGGCCCAGATCCTTCTACCTTTGTTGCAGACTGTTCAGGAGTATTGCCGCTGTTAGACCGAGCGGTGAAGTTTCTGTCGGTATGTAGTTTCACTTCCAGGTGTTTCATTTATTGTATCTTTTGGCTTCCGCATACTATCATTATTTCTTGACTCATTCATTCTGGCTTATGGACATGTACTAGATAGTTTTAGTTCACTTTTCTGTTCTTGATATCTCTACAGCCGTAATGTGACTGTGGAAGGATTTTTCCTATCCACAGGTAGCATGGTTGGCGATGCCACGTGCCTATCTTAGCGCACTCTGGGAAGCGGGGCGTGACATGGTTCTTTTGGTATCATAGACATAGGATATAGGTTAATCGGGTTGATTCTTTTGTAGTTGGGTATTGGACCCAATACAAGAATCAGAATACTCGTGATTAGGAACATGTCCTGCCACCTTGATTATCGTGATTGTTGAATCATATCCTTCTCTTGATCCTTTGTTTGGGCGATATGCAAACTACTTTGCATTTCGACCTGAAATCTTTTTGGTTCTCTATTGTTTCTCCCTGTTTCTTGATTCTGATACTAGGATTTGGGCGACTTGGGTGGAGTTATGTAATTGTACCCATGAACTGCAGCATGGTTACAATGCGGTACTCTATCTAAGTAACTTGGAGTCCTGGTCTTGATTCACTTCCATGTTCCATGATCGTTGTACTACCTTGTCCCTCTCGGTTTCATTGCTTACCAGTTATTGTTTCATCGCCAGCTTGAATCATGTTTACCGTGCTTGGTCCTCTCCAGTATCTTGACTTCGGATGAAGTCGTCTCGGTATCTTACTTGTTCTTCTTTCCCGCATTAGAATTTTTCAATTCTGGTGCATCCCTTGGTTGTTGTTGTCTTGGGAATGGATTTTCGCGGCACTTTCCACGCTTATATTGATGGTAAGGAAAGGAAAGTGATTCTCCAGATTCCCGGACATCCGGAGTTTGTTTTGCTGGAGGAAGCAGTTCTGTCGGGCCAGTCGAGTTTAGGGCTAGGCCGACAACCAATGTTCTTTCGTCGATGGAAGTTGATAAGAAAGAAGCGCCGGCTATAGTTCGAGGATTCATGGACGTGCTTGAAGACATATCAGGTTTACCACCGAAGCGAGACGTGGAGTTCGCGATTGATCTTGTTCCTGGTGCAGCGCCAATCACAAAGGAGTGTTATCCAATGGCACCAGCGGAGTTGGAAGAAGTCAAGAAGCAAGTTGATGAATTACTTGAGAAGGGTTGGATATGCAGAAGTAACTCACCTTGGAGAGCTCCAGTTTTTCTAGTCAAGAGGAAAGATGGCAGAGGGAGGATGTGCATCGATTAACGAGAATTTAGAACCAGGTGATTATTGAGTATAAGTACCCGATCCCTCGCATTGGCGAATTATTTGGGCAGCTTAATGACGCGAGGGTATTCTCGAAGTTGGATTTGCGATTTGGATATCATCAGGTCCGAGTTAAGTCGGAGGATATTTGCAAGACTGCGTTCCGAACTCAGTATTGACATTACGAGTATTAGTGATGACCTTCGGAGTATTGAAGAGCATGCGGCACACTTGAAGATCGCACTGCAGACGTTGAGACAAGAGAAATTGTATACGAAGATGAGCAAGTGCGAGTTTTGGCTGGAGGAAGTAAAGTTTTTGCAGCAGTTCGAGATTGGCCGATTCCAAAGAATGTTGCGGAGATAAGAAGTTTTCTCGGACTCACCGGGTATTGCAGAAGATTTGTGGAGAACTTTGCTCGTATGGCGGAGCTGTTGACCAAGCTTACGCGCAAGGAGGTACCTTTTGTGTCGACGGATAGGTGTGCATCAGCTTTCGAGACATTGAAGCAGAGATGGATAACCGCCCCTATTCTGACCGTGACAGACAGTTCCGGAGGATTGGATTCACAGCGACGCATCTGGAAAAGGATTGGGATGTGTTTTGATGCAGCATGGGAAGGTTGTAGCGTACGCATCGAGACAATTGAAGATCCATGAGAAGAATTACCCAACTCATGACTTGGAGCTTGCGGCTGTGATCTTCGCTTTGAAGATTTGGAGATACTACCTTTTGGGCGAAAGGGGCGAGGTGTTCACTGATCATAAGAGTTTGAAGTATGTGTTCGCGTAGAAGGAGCTTAATAGGAGGCAACGTAGATGGTTGGAGTTGATGGCTGACTACGATCTTGATCTTAAGTGCCATCCGGGGAAGGTTAATGTTGTGCCGGATGCGTTTAGTCGGTTGCCAGCAATTCAGATGTTGACTGCACAGAAGGGACTTATTGCAGATTTTTGAAGATTTGATTTGGAGGTTGTGCTACTGCGTTCTTCGGGACAGTTGATGCAGCTGCAAGTACAATCGTCATTGATCGAAAGTATGAAAGCAGCGCAGTTACAGGACCCTAGATTGCAGAAGTTTCGAGAACAGGTTGAAGTCGGACTTCGAACAGACTTGTAAATTCATGAAGATGGTTCGTTGCGATATGGTAATCGTTTGCGGGTGCCAAAGGGAGACATCCGCGAAGAAGTTATGAAGGAGGCGCACAGTTCCGCATGTTCCGTACATCCAGGAGGCACAAAGATGTACCGAGATCTACGACAGCATTTCTGGTGGGAAGGCTTGAAACGGGAGATTGCTCGCTTTGTAGCAAAGTGCTTGGTGTGTCAGCAAGTTAAGGCTGAACATCAACGGGTTGCTGGTTTGTTGCAACCACTTCCGATTCCTCAATGGAAGTGAGAACATATAACCATGGACTTAGTGACAGCTTTACCGCGGAGTCCAAAGGGCAACAATGCAGTTTGGGTGATTGTTGATCGTTTGACCAAGGCAGCTCATTTAATTCCTTTTCGAGTTGGTTAATCAACAGAAACCTTGGCAAAATGGTACATGCAGAAGATTGTGAGATTGCATGGAGTATGTGAGTATCGTGTCTGACCGTGACAGTCATTTCTTATCACACTTCTGGAGGAGCTTACAGGAAAGTTTGGGGACTCGATTAAAGCTTAACACGGCTTATCATTCTCAGACAGATGGCCAGTTGGAGAGAACGATCCAAACTCTTGAAGACATGTTAAGAGCTTGCATGTTGGACTTCAAGGGTTGATGGGAGGATAATCTACACTTAGTGGAATTTTCTTACAATGACTGTCTTCAGGCGACTATTCGGATGGCTCCATTTGAGGCTTTATATGATCGCAAGTGTCGTTCACCTGTTTGTTGGAACGATGTCGGTGAACGAAGATTGTTGGGACCAGATTTGGTTATGCAGACAATTGAGAAAGTTAACGCTATCCGGAATCATATGAAAGCAGCACAAGACCGACAGAAGAGTTGGGCAGATACGTCGAGAAGACTCCTAGAGTTCGCCATGGGTGATTTGGAATTCTTGAAGATATCACCGACTGGAAGGGTGATTCGTTTCGGAAGTCGAGGAAAGTTTAGTCCTCGATTCGTTAGACTTTTTAAGATTTTGGGGCGTATTGGAGAAGTGGCGCATCGTTTGGTTTTACCGCAATCTTTGGAGAATGTTCATGACGAGTTTCTCGTATCTCAACCCCGTAGGTATGCTCGAGAGGAAATACATGTATTGGATCTTTCGGAGATGACTGTACGAGAAGATTTAACCTTTGAGCAGCGACCGAGATCAATTGTGGATCGAAGAGAAAAGGTTCTTAAGAACGAGGTTATCACTGTTGTACTTGTTTCTTGAAGTAATCGGTCGCATGGAGAATCAACTTGGGAACGAGAAAATGAAGTCCGACAGAAGTTTTCCCATGTATCTTTGTAGTTTCTTGATTGATTATCCTTTCTTGTTCTTGGAATTTCGAGGACGAAATTCTTTTGTAGTTGGGTATAATGTAACACCCGAGTTCACTTATACCAATTCCAGTTCCGTATTTACGTATCAATGGTATTTTACATATTACTTTGCATTCGACCCGACCCGCTTGCTTGAACCGGTTTGATTCTTATTTATAGAATACTTTGACCTGTTGCATGGACACGTGCATCTCATGTTTAGTACAAACTGGTATTTTATCTGGTATCGCATCTTTTATCATATAACATTTTTATATTTAATGCAAGTCTCTCTCCCTGCACACATTTAACATATATTATAATCTTTTATATTTTTTCTTCCTTCGTCTCCATTAAACACAGAAACCCATCCCAGAAAACCTAGCCGCACCACCCGTCACCGCCGTCGACCGCACCGCCTCCATCACCGCCCAAAATGTCTCCTTCGTTCGTTGACAGAGAGCACAAGAAGAAATACAAGAAGAGGCCGAAGAGAGAGGACCTAGAAGAAAGAGCAGAAGAAGAAATCGAAGCATGTGTCAAAGAAGAAGAAGAAGAAGAAGAAGAAAGCCCTAAATCTAAGAAAGCGAAGGCTGTGGAGAAGAAGGGGTCGAGTATAGTGACGTCTGGGCCCTTCGCGAACCTGCCGATTTCGCAGCCGACCATGGAAGCCATCAAGGAGATGGGATTTGTGAACATGACACAGATTCAAGCTAGAGCCATTCCACATCTACTAGAAGGCATAGATGTTATGGGAGCTGCAAGAACAAGCTCTGGAAAGACTCTCGCTTTCTTGATACCTGCAATTGAATTATTGCATAACATTCGTTTTGCATCTAGGAATGGGAATGGAGTCATCATAATTTGCCATACCAGAGATCTCTCTATTCAAACACATGTCGTGGCTAAGGACCTCTTAAAGCATCATTCACAGACCCTGGGGTTGGTTATTGGGGGTGCAGAGGAGAAGCAGAGCTTCTTGGAAGGGGAGTAAATGTATTGGTAGCTACACTTGGAAGGTTGCTAGACCATCTTCTGAAATACTAAAGGATTCATATATAAAAAAAAAACTTGATGTGTCTTATAATTGATGGAGCTGACCGAATATTAGAGGCCAATTTTGAAGAAGACATGAAGCAAGTACTCAAACGCCTACCTGAGAACAGACAGACAGCTTTTTTTCTGCCACTCAGTCTAAGGAGGTAGGCGATTTTGCAAAGTTGTCATTTAAGAAGACCCCGGTATACATCGGTGTTGTTGATGGAAGATCTAAGGTACCTCGTCGGAGCTCCGTCGACGCCGTCGACCCTCACGATCCCTCTCCAGACCATTTGAGAACCTGCGACCCGTGTGACTCCACTGTTTGTCGTTTGGGCTCTTTCTGTGAACCGTGCGCGCGTCGCGATTTTTCCCCGCCGACGCGTAACGTTCCGTTTTCCGTATCGCGGCCCGTCGAGGCAAGTGAAAAACTTGCTACATGCTATTTGAATTACTATATATGATATTTAAGGTTCTATATATCCATTTGAATGCACGTTAGACCTGTGGTTACATTTAATACCATAATTTCCTTTTAACAGTTTGATGTTCCGTTATATCATTTTAGATTCATTGCACGGAACATACCATGTCGCATTTAGTTCTATTATACATAGTACCCGCATTCATACTTAAATCTTATAACAATTATTTGCATAGCCCTCAATACCCTTTTGTAGTTTATACCCTATTGGACGACCGGTTGCATACATCTAGCCTGATTCAAATTCAATTTCACATCTAGATTGTTTTGGTACATATTAATATGATTTTATCATCCCCATTTGGTATACTGCCTTCATGAAAAGTTAAAACTATCCCTTAAACGCAAATTGATAACCATGCATCGTTATAATTTAATCAGTACCTAATTGCTTATCATATCACCTGATCTGGTTTAGTGTGCTGATATTACTCATGCTTGTTCATTTATAATCATGATTATGCTAGTTGATTATGAGCACCCACGTGATATCTGGTATACCCTGACATGACTTACTACACATATTACCTAACCCGACATGGTACCGTACACTACTTGACTCGACCTGATGTACCATGGCTTGACCCGTTACTTGATCTCGTGTCTAATGCCAACAAACCTGACATGTAGTCCTCACGGACCGTTCCTGTTGTCTATCCAGACAAACCTGCTCTTACCTGATCCTGTGTTGGCATTAGTTCTTGATTACTGAATACCTGACTTGACATACACAACTTGGGGGTATGGAGTAATCAATGATGAAACCCGACTTGTAACTCGACAGTGTACTACCTTTACTGATCAGTTTTAGAGGCTAGGCCAGCCTTGGGATGATGCTGCTGACATCATTCATCTGTACATATTTCCTATTTTAATGCCTAGCGGCATGTCTCGGATTCAGCCCGAGAATCTTGACCGTGGTCCCGGGTATGCACGGGATACTATTGAGTTACATCGATGATTCATCAAATTGATTTCAAAGACTTGAGAGTAGAAAACCCAATAGAACAGTTTAGTTTACTCACTGCACAATACCCTTCACTGCCCTGATTCCTATTAATGTTACACATGCTTTTCATTCATGATTATTACTTGCATTGCCTGTTACCCTGTTTATATTTTATTGCTTGATGTTATGACGCGCTGACGTCTGGGTTTTGCATGGCCCAGATCCTTCTACCTTTGTTGCAGACTGTTCAGGAGTATTGCCGCTGTTAGACCGAGCGGTGAAGTTCCTGTCGGTATGTAGTTTCACTTCCAGGTGATTCATTTATTGTATCTTTTGGCTTCCACATACTATCATTATTTCTTGACTCATTCATTCTGGCTTATGGACATGTACTAGATAGTTTTAGTTCACTTTCCTGTTCTTGATATCTCTACAGCCGTAATGTGACTGTGGAAGGATTTTTCCTATCCACAGGTAGCATGGTTGGCTATGTCACGTGCCTATCTTAGCGCACTCTGGGAAGCGGGGCGTGACATTTTCCCTACGAGTCGAGACGAATCGAGAAGTTCTCGCAAAGACACTAATTTCCTTACGAGTCGAGACGAATCGTAAGGGTCTCGCAAGAATGTCCTAACGTCACAGTTAACCTCTGCTCTTTACGACAGAGGTCCGTTAGGGTCTGTGGTACTAGGGTTTTTCCCGTCATACCGTCGCGTTGGCTGATGTATTCCTCGATTGGCAATCTTGCTGTTCAAGTAGCCTTGCGACTATCGTGTCTCTGATCCCTTCGGGGGCTGGACAAGACATCTTTAAGCAATCTTCCTAGGCAGTTTGACCGTCGGAAGAGCAAGCATTAGGAATTTTGCCATGCCGCTTTTTACTCGAGGTTAGGCTCAGTTTGGGGAGCCCCGATGAGTTATAACCACTCTGCGCTGGTGTGGGATGATCTCCGATAGTCTTTCAGGTTTTATATGAGTCGCCGTCAAGACCCTGAAGCTAGGAATTTAGCCTTTGCTTTGTTTGTCGGCATTGTGTCTGCTGTATCGAAATGAATGTCGTGGTTGTCTCTAGGTTGTTGGTGAACCGTCGAGGTTTGGAGCTAGGGATTTTGTCGTGGCTCCGTTGTTTGATTGTCGCGTCTGAGTCCTGCTGGAATGAGGAATGCTGTGGTGACATCTCGTCTACTGTATCAAGACGAATGTTGAGTTGGTGACCACTCCGTGCTGGTATGGGATGATCTCCGATAGTCTTTCAGGTTTTATATGAGTTTCCATCAAGACTGTGAAGCTAGGAATATTGCTTTTACTTCGTTTGCTGGCATTGCGTCTGCTGTAACGAGACGAACGTCGAGGTGGTGACCACTCCGCACTGGTGTGGGATGATCTCCGATAGTCTTTCAGGTTTTATATGAGTTGCCGTCAAGACCCTGAAGCTAGGAATATTTCCTTTGCTTCGTTTGCTGGCATTGCGTATGATGTAACGAGACGAACGTCAAGGTGGTGACCACTCCGTGCTATTGTGGGATGATCTCCGATAGCCTTTCAGGTTTTATATGAGTTGTCGTCAAGACCTAGAATCTAGGAATATTGCCTTTACTTCGTTTGTTGGTATTGCATCTGCTGTATCGAGACGAACGTCGAGGTGGTGATTACTCCGCGCTGGTGTGGGATGATCTCCGATAGTCTTTCAGGTTTTATATGAGTTGTCGTCAAGACCCTGAAGCTAGGAATATTGCCTTTGCTTCATTTGCTGGCATTGTGTCTGCTGTAACGAGACGAACATCGAGATGGTGACCACTCCGCACTGGTGTGGGATGATCTCCGATAGTCTTTCAGGTTTTATATGAGTTGCCGTCAAGACCCTGAAGCTAGGAATATTGCCTTTGCTTCGTTTGTTGGCATTGCGTCTGCTGTAACGAGACGAACGTCGAGGTGGTGACCACTCCGCACTGGTGTGGGATGATCTCCGATAGTCTTTCAGGTTTTATATGAGTTGCCATCAAGACCCTGAAGCTAGGAATATTGCCTTCACTTCGTTTGCTTTGGCGTGTCCGGATCCTGTTGGAGGAAGAACGCTGGGGTGACATCCCGTCTGCTGTATCGAGACGAATGCTGGGGTGGAGCTGGGATTTTTCCATCACTCCGCTTTGTTTCGACCATGAGGTCTTTTGTTGACGTTGCGTCTGTGTCCTGCCGGACTGCGAAGGAACGTCGTCGTTGACATTGCGTCTGGTGTAACGAGACGAATGCTGAGGTGGAGTTAGGATTTTGCCATCACTCCGCTTTATTTCAACCGTGAGGTCTTTCGTTGATGTTGCATCTGCATCCTGCCGGAGTGCGAAGGAACGTCGTTGTTGACATTGCGTCTGGTGTAACGAGACGAATGCTGAGGTGGAGCTGGGATTTTGCCATCACTCTGCTTTGTTTCGACCGTAAGGTCTTTCGTTGACGTTGCATCTGCATCCTGCCGGACTGCGAAGGAACGCCGTTGTTGACATTGCGTCTGGTGTAATGAGACGAATGCTGAGGTGGAGCTGGGATTTTGCCGTCACTCCGCTTTGTTTCGACCGTGAGGTCTTTCGTTGACGTTGCATCTGCATCCTGCTAGACTGCGAAGGAACGCCATTGTTGACATTACGTCTGGTGTAACGAGACGAATGCTGAGGGGGAGCTAGGATTTTGCCATCACTCCGCTTTGTTTCAACCGTGAAGTCTTTCGTTGACGTTGCATCTGCATCCTGCTGGATTGCGAAGGAACGTCGTTGTTGACATTGCGTCTGGTGTAACGAGACGAATGCTGAGGTGGAGCTGGGATTTTGCCATCACTCCGCTTTGTTTCGACCGTGAGGTCTTTCGTTGACGTTGCATCTGCATCCTGCTGGACTGCGAAGGAACACCGTTGTTGACATTGCGTCTGGTGTAACGAGACGAATGCTGAAGTGGATCTGGGATTTTGCCGTCACTCCGCTTTGCTTCGACCGTGAGGTCTTTCATTGACGTTGCATCTGCATCCTGCTGGACTGCGAAGGAACGCCGTTGTTGACATTGCATCTAGTGTAACAAGACGAATGCTGAGGTGGGGCTGGGATTTTGCCATCACTCTCCTTTGTTTCAACCGTGAGGTCTTTCGTTGACATTGTATCTGCATCCTGCTGGACTGCGAAGGAACGCCGTTGTTGACATTGCGCCTGGTGTAACGAGACGAATGCTGAGGTGGAGCTGGGATTTTGCCGTCACTCCGCTTTGCTTCGACCGTGAGGTCATTCGTTGACGTTGCATCTACCTCCTGCTGGACTGCGAAGGAACGCTGTTGTTGACACTGCGTCTGGTGTAACGAGACGAATGCTGAGGTGGAGCTGGGATTTTTCCATCACTCCGCTTTGTTTCGACCGTGAGGTCTTTCATTGACGTTGCATCTGCATCCTGCTGGACTGCGAAGGAACGCCGTTGTTGACATTGCATCTGGTGTAACGAGACGAATGCTGAGGTGGAGCTAGGATTTTGCCATCACTCCGCTTTGTTTCGACCGTGAGGTCTTTCGTTGACGTTGCATCTGCATCCTGCTGGACTACGATGAAACGTCGTTGTTGACATTGCTTCTGGTGTAACGAGACGAATGCTGAGGTGGAGCTGGGATTTTGCCGTCACTCCGCTTTGCTTGGACCGTGAGGTCTTTCGTTGACGTTGCATCTGCATCCTGCTGGACTGCGAAGGAACGCTGTTGTTAACATTGCGTCTGCGTAATGAGACGAATGCTGAGGTGGAGCTGGGATTTTGCCATCACTCCACTTTGTTTCGACCGTGAGGTCTTTCGTTGACGATGCATCTGCATCTTGCTGGACTGTGAAGGAACGCCGTTGTTGACATTGCGTCTGGTGTAACGAGACGAACGCTGAGGTGGAGCTGGGATTTTGCCGTCACTCCGCTTTGCTTCGACCGAGAGGTCTTTCGTTGACGTTGCATCTGCATCCTGCTGGACTGCGAAGGATCGTCGTTGTTGGTCTTCTGGGATGCAGATGTGACCGTCGAGACTTGGCTCTCTTTCTGATAGAGCCTGGTGGGATGATATGGTTCCCTTTTTGTTTGCGTCCCTGGATTGTATACAGGGATTGATGTGATCTCACCTGTAAGGCAAAAGTTTCATTTAATATATATTTTTTTGTTTTCTTTCCGCAATGCTCTATCATTTCAGCTTTTATATCGCGAAAGTCGCGATTGCCCAATCATTTTGGCTATTTTTCACGGTGCCCAATCATTTCGGCTATTTGTTTTATTTACTCACTGCTTTTTATTGCGAGTTGCCCAACCATTTCGGCTATTTTGTATGCATATATTTTTACTTGCTGATTTTGTTGCAAGTTGCCCCATCATTTCGGCTATTTCATATGCATTTGTGGCTCGCTGACTTTTCGTCGCGAGTTTGGGATTTGATATCGATTTAGGCATCAGCATCGCTACAACTGGGATATTGCCATGAGCGAATCATCATTTGCCCTTGTCGATGTCGAACAAAGGTGGCATAGCAAACAGGGTTAGGATCCTGTCGACTAAAGCTTTTAATTTCATGAGCCGTAAGGGTCTTATGAAGGTATTTCTCCCTACAAGTCGTGAGGATCTCCTAAGTGCGTGTTCTCCTTAGGAATCGTGATGATTCCTAAGTGTGTGTTCTCTTATAAGTCGTAAGGATCTTACAAAAGTGTTTTCTACTTATAAGTCGAGAGGACTTAATAGGGTTGTCCATTGTATGAACATATCCCTAGTCGCGGGTGGGACTTTGTTAGGGAAATTTTTATTCGCGCCCGTGGATTGTATATAAGGGTCAACATTGAACCGCTTGTAGGGCAGCATTGGAAATTGTGATGGCTTAAGAACAGGTTCATATCTCTGTAGCTTAAGACTTTTGAACCCAATGAGCCATGAGGGTCTCAAAGGGGAGTTCTCCTTACGAGTCGTGAGTCTCTCGTAACTGTAATTTCTCCTTACGAATCGTGGGGATCCCTAAGTGTGTTGCTCCTTTGTGAGTCGAAAGGATCTCACGCAGGTAATTTCTCCTTACAGGGTCGAGAGGACCTTGCAAGTGTCTTTTAACGAGATTGCGCCCTTTCGGGTTTTCACAAAACTCGCCGGTAGTCCTGCTATTTTTACTCACGGAGCCCTTTTGGGTTTTCAACCGTGCCCATTTCGCTTATGAACGTACCTTTTTTTGTCAGCCTTAGGATGCTGCGGTCAATAGTATTTTATAGACGTCTCGGTCGACAGCCAGTTTTAGGAAATAGTGGTCCAACGTTAGTTTAAGGGCGTTTCGGTCCGTTGTTAGTTTTAGGACATTTCGGTCCATCGTTAGTTTAAGGACGTTTCGGTCCGCTGCAAGTTTTAGGACATTGTGGTCCATTATTGCCGTATTTAAGGCAAATTTCTAGTTTACGGACTTTTCGGTCCATGAGCTTTCTCTATGAATGAGCACGATGCCCCCGGCATGTCCATCTTTTTCGGATCATATGATTGTGGCGGGTTCATATTCAAGTTTTCGGACAGCAAGAATTTGCCCATTTGGTATTGGTCCTCAATCCAGCCTTTGAAGACGAAGCAATCTTCAATTGGATGGATTACTGGTTGGTGGTAAGGGCAGTAATTAGGATTGTTGATATCGCTTGGCTGCAACGGACGTTTTGGATCCGGTAGATTGATGAGTCTGTTGCGCATTGCCAGCTCGAACAGTCTTCTCGTTTATCCCGGGGAAACGAGTAAGGACGTCCCAATCTCTCCTCGAGGGATGGGCGCGGATGCACGTTGTTTTGGCGAACAGCCGGCTTTAAGTTGCTCGGCTGTTGTTGAGTATTGGCAATGAAGGTCGCTTTCCCTTTCCCTTTTTAATTTCGAGATTCCAGCTTCAAAAGAGATGGTCTATGACCCATCTGATCCATTTGGGCTAGCTTGTCATTCAAGGCCTGAAAAGTAGTTGGCTTGAAGAACATCATGAATTGCAAAATGGTCACCTGCGGATCAAGAATACCCACGAACATGCCTACCGCAGGCGCTTCTTCGATGCGATGTTCGCACTTCGACCATAAATTCCGCCACCGTATCGTGTATTGCACCCATGTTTCGCCTGGCTTTACTCTGGCGTTAATTAATGCAGTGATTAGGGTGCGTTCGCTAGCGCTTGCGAACCTCTGTGTAAAGAGTAACTCCATTTCTGCAAACGTCTTAACGGAGTCATTCGGGAGCTCGGAATACCACTCAAATGCTGTCTCTGACAAGCTGCCAATGAATTGGCGGAGCAGTAATTTATCATCACTTCCCGTATTGCCGCACAGAGCCCTGAATTGAGCAACGTGCTAGTGTGGATTTCCTATCCCCTTATATACATGGAATTTGGGAATCGTGTATCCTGGTGGATACTTGATCTGATCGTACCATCCTGGATATGGTCGCCCAGTTATGACGACTTGGCCAGTTGCTTTATTTGCTTGATGAACTCGTATCTGCTGAGCGATGTAATCATCTAGGGCAGCTTTGGAGATCGTCTCCTCCTTGGCTGTTGACAGAGCCGGCAGAGGATTTGATGTCTCCGCTCGGTCGTCTTTGAGGATAATCGGAGGATCTTCAGCTGGAGGGTCCGGCTGGATCATCATGCCCGCCATATCTTGGAATAGAAGGGCCATTTGTTTTATATTGGCCGCTTGTTCCGTGGCCTCTTTGTCCTTCTTTTCAAGCATTCTCTGAAAGAATTCAGCATCAGTTTCCTACTCACGGCGCTTCTTCGAGGATGTCTCCGGGCTTGCTTTCGGTCCCGTAAGTGCGGCCATAGCTGTTAGCATTTCTTGGAGCTTTTGTTGTTGTTGCTCCTGAGCCTTAGTCACCGATCGTGTAAGCGGTCGATGACCTGTGGAGATACGGCTATCCTATTTTCCGGATGCCATATAGATGGTGTGCACCACCATGCCCCCAGACTTGGGGTGTTTAGATTCGGTGTCTTTGTGATTTGCCAAAGATGTAAGGATCTTCTCCGGCCTTCTCCTCTTGTGGGCGGTCGAAGTTGAGGGGGCCGTTGCAATGGGCACCCAAGTAGCTATCGCCTTCTGTGGCTTGACAGGATAGTCCTCTTCTCGCTGAACTTTCACCTTTTTCTGTCGGCGAGCGTAATCTTGATCAATCACCGAGTCCTGAACCTGTCGCCAAACTTTATAAATTTTAGAGAACAGCCGCTGAGGGGGCTGCTCTAGCTTCACCTTAGTAGCGTTCTCTACGGGTGGAGGAGATCTCTTCGGCATGGCAGTCAGAGAGTTTTTGCGCACTCTCCTTAGCGGTTCAAAGATGTTCCTAGTTGGGACAGCAGCATCAACTTCCACCGTTGGAGCCGGCGGAGTCAGTCCGAAAGGGGAATTGCCCCCAGCCTTCCTCACTCAGCGCCAGTGGCGACGTCGAGCGTGTCTTGCAGTTGGAATTATCTCGGCTACGGGGGTGGTTTCCTCATGCCCCCTGTCTTGATAAAAAGATGTCGTCGTCAACCTGTTGAAGACTGATGTCCGCTGAGTGGGGATGGCCAACCTATCGAGAGCAGACTTTCGAGCAGGTGAAGCAGCCTTGACGATTTCGCCTAAAACGGGAGCTGAAACAGTCGGTCTTGTGAAGACCGACCCTTTGGCAGGAGAAGCCTCTCTGATAATTTCGTCCGCTTGAGCCGGAATGGCTATCCGCTTTGGGATGGCTGCTTCAGGTATCGCGGGCTTGTTGGCGTTCTAGCCCAGTCGGTTGAAAACTGAGGCATTGGATTTGGACGACCCATTAAGAGGGGCCGCAGTAGTGGTAATTCGATCAAAGACCGACTTCAGCAGCGGGGCATTGAAACTCATCGGTGGGATTATGGTCCCAAAGAACAGCCCAGTGGTGGCCTGAGTTACTTGCTCCACTGGCATCTTGAAAAGGGAGGTCGCTTGGGGCCCGTAGGTTATACCTCTAGATGAGGCGGAACGGGAGTTGCAGTTGCAGCTGGAGCAGTTAGAGACCATTGATGTTCTTTTCTCTGCACGAGAGCAAAACCAAATCTTAATACCTCGAACCCAAGGGCAACCATATTAAACCGTGATTCCTTCGCAAACACGACACACGGAGTGTGGAGTGGAAAGAGGAAGAGGTCCCACCAGGCGTGCCAGAATCTGTTCTCCGCCGAACACGGGGACGAGACCGCGTAGGTCCATCTTGCCTGAATTGGGGGGCAGATGCTAATTGGTGCTATCCGTCCATCTCTCCGAAGATGCCAAGTTGATTTATGACACCATGTATCGAAGGTTTAAACGGATGCGGCCGATGTAGCAGACTTCGTCAGATTCCCCCTCGTTGGGGTTTTTGATTGTGAGGACGCTCTTCCCTGCAGGCGCAAGCCCCTGTAGTTAATTACGCTACCGCATCGCGGTAACCACTTTCTCCTTCTCCAGATGGTCACTTCGTGTCAGGTGTGTTTGTTTTGTTTTTGGTTGCCCGTGGATTGTATACGGAGACTAATTTATGTTGTCGCCCGTAGGGCGTGGATTAGTCCAAATCCGTATCTTCTTAGATTTGGGGTTGGGGTTGGGTTTAAATATACGTTAGTCTTATTTGAAACTATGATCAACTCAAACGTTTGTTAAGGATACGTTAGTCTAATTTTTAGACTAAGATCAACTTAACGGGATCGTTTAGATCCAACAAAGGAGCATTTGGGCTCTATTATTTTAATTTAGGGACTTTGCGGTCCATAATTAGTTTAAGGACATTACGGTCCAAGGTTAAGGACATCATAGTCTATGGGCTTAAGGACCCCACAGTCCGAGGTTAAGAACATCATAGTCCATAGGTTTAAGGACCCCACAGTCTGAGGTTAAGAACATCATAGTCCATGGGTTTAAGGACCCCACATTCCAGTTTAAAGATGTCATAGTCTATGAAATTCATGGTTGTCGGGACCCTTCACCTCTCTGAAGACGTTGAAGGATTACAACGACATATATCAGAAGAGTTCAGAGATGTACCCTTGAACCAATTTTGGTTGGGAGATCTGTAGTCCAATTTGGGGCTAAGATCTGTTAAAACATTTATGAGTATATGGGCTCAATCAATCTGAATGAGGGGTTTATGGCCAACTTGGGCTCGGCCCACTCAGTTAAAATGTTAAACATTTGACAATACTGAGCATTGATTTGAGTTCTGGCAATATTTTTGTCTTTTATTGAATGCTGAGCATTCATCATAGCTTTGGGGCTTATTAAAGAACAATTTATATTCTATCAGCGCATACGTGAGGAGCACATGGTGCGCTTGGCGCTTTGCGCCAGTCAAAGAGCGCAGAGTGCTAGTTTATGAGCGCAGAGTGCTTCTGCTGGGTAGCGCACACGTGAGGGGCACGTGGTGCGCTTGGCGCTTTGGGCCAGTCCATGAGCACATTGCACTAATTTGTGAGCGCAAAGCGCTATTTGTTCAGTGGCGCACACGTGAGGAGCACGTGATGCGCTTGGTGCTAAGCGCCAGTCCATGAGCGCAAAGCGCTAGATCAAGAGCGCAAAGCGCTAACTGTTAAGTGGCGCACACGTGAGGGACACGTGGTGCGCTTGGCACTGAGCGCCAGTCCAAGAGCCCAGAAGCGCATCTGATCAATTTTATGATCTGAGAAATAAATTCTCGTTTATAAGAGACTTTGTCTCAAGATTCTAAGAATAAAAATTCTTACTTTGTAGGAGATATTTCAATCTCTTATTTTAGAGAAAGGCTTTGCCTTTATGGATCTGTGATCCTTAAGAGAATTAAATTATTCTCCCCTCTTTTTATGATGAGATGTTCATGATCTCTTTGTATAAAAGACCTTAGTCTTATAGATCTATGATCTGTGAGAAAAATTATGTTCTTCTTCTTGTTTTAGGATGAGATCTTTTGATTTCTTTATGAAAGACTTTGGTCTTGTAGATCTATGATCTTTAAAGAGGTGAATTCTTTTTTTTTAATTATGAGATGATTTCATCTCTCTGTTCATTTTTTACCTTGAAGAAACTCTTCTTTTTCTGAGAGCTTAGCTCTTCTTTCTAAGATCTCAAAGCTTATGGGGGGTTCCTCTATTTGCTTCTCTATATCCCTGAGACTTGAAGTCTTAAGACCTTTATATAGGGCGAGCTGATTTGTTCAATCAGTTAAGGAGATCTTTTCTCCAACTGATTTGGGGATTTCCCCACCGTTGGATCTTTGATCCAAGGGCTTCTGATTTACAGAAGGCAATCTTCTTTTTTTTAACAAGATTAGGAAATCTTTCCATACAGAATTTATTCTGTACTTTTGGTGATTTTTAATCACCTTTGGATCATTGATCCAACGGCGCTCTGATTTACAGAGCACAATCTTTTGGTTTGGAAAGATTTTGAGGAATCTCTCCCTAACAGAATTTTATTCTGATTAATTGATGATTTATCATCTTTACTAGATCTTTGATCTGACGGTGGGGAGCTTTTAGTTCCAGCGCTAGCGCACCCGTGCTTTGCACGTGGTGCACTGTTTAGAGCGCAGCACACTTAGCGCTAGCGCACCCATACTTTGCACATGGTGCGCTGCTTAGGGCGCAGCGCACTTGGAGCTGCTTCTGAAGCGTTGCTTCATTTCAAAATTTGAATTTTGAATAGATCTTTGCTCTGATTGGGGGAAATGGTTATATGCTATGATATATATTTTACATCCATATGAATAAAAATATTACATGTTTATTGAATCGTGCATCATATGTTACAGTTTTACAATACCTGTTCGCATCCGTACAGTTTATCACATATCCAGTCGCATGCAAGTTTATCTCGCTACAGACTATGCAACATATTTTACATCTATATGTATAAAATTATTACATGTTTACTGCATTTCACATCCATGTTACAGTTTTACCGTTTTTCCGATATCCGTTTGTATCCGTGTTATTTATTATATATCTAGTTGCATGTCATGTCATATTATATCATGTTACCATTATATTAGCACCCTATGCTTAATAATGTGCATCATACGTAGTCATGGAGTTATAGATGTTATCCTTGATCGACATTGTGCATCCGTGCTTTTACTGTGCTCCGATACTTGCTACTTGTTACTTTTGGGCATCCGTTTGATACATTGTGCACTAGCTGTCATGACCTGATACACCACTGCTTGACTTGATACCTGATCTTATTACTAATGCTGACAATCCTGACCAGTTGTCCCAACGGACATATCCTGTTGTCTATTCAGACAAAATATGTACCTGCTTGATCATGTGTTGGCATTAGCTTCATATTTATTAATACCTGACTTGAAAACATAACCTTGGGGGTAAGGGGAAATCAATGATGAAACCTGACTTGTAACTTGACAGTTCGATACTTATACTGATCAGTTTTGGGGGTAGGCCAGTCCCGGGATGCTGCTGCTAACATCATTCGTCTGTATATGTTTCATGTTTAATGCTTAGCGGCACGTCTCGAATTCAGCCCAAGAGCCTTGACCATGGTCCCGAGAGCCTTGACCATGGTCTCGGGCATGCATGGGATACAATTGAGTTAAATTGACGATTCTATCAAATTGATTTCACAAACTTTAGAATAGATAACCCAGTAGTATAGTTTAGATTACTCACTGCACGCCACCTACACTTATACACTTCACTGTTCTATACATGTGTTTACCTGATTATATTCATGTTACTGTTTATATTTCACGCATGCATACCATGTTGTATCATGACTATATTTTATTGTTTGATATTGTGACACACTGACGTCTGGGTTTTGCATAGCCTAGTTTCTCTATCTTTGTCGCAGGCTGACCAGGAGTATTTCAGCCGACAGGCCGAACAGTGAGGAGCATGTTAGTGTTTAGTTTAGTTAGTTTTCTTTCCGTACTTTTATTTTCTGATGTGAGCCCGTATTTGGGACGTATTTCTTCCAGATGTTACTGTTTATTGGACTTATTGCTTCCGTATATATATTTCTTGACTCGTTTATTCTGGCAGATGGACATGTATTAGATAGTTTTATATTTTTACTATTCTTGATATCTTATAGACAGCCGTAATGTGACTGTGGAGGGATATTTCCTAGCCACAGGTAGCATGGTTGGCTCTGTCACGTGCCGATCTTAGCGCACTCTGGGAAGCGAGGCGTGATAGGGTTTGTTTGGTATCAGAGACATAGGATTTAAGTTAATCGGGTTTGATTCTTTTGTAGTTAGGTATTGGACCCAATACACGAATCAAAAAACCCGTAATTAGGAACATGTCCTGCCACTTTACCATCTTGCCATTCTTGAATCTTATCTTTCTTTTGACGAAATGGATGACTTTGCATCTCAACCGGGAATCCTCCTAATTCCTTATTGTTTCTCCCGTCCTATTTCTTTGATTCTGATACTAGGATTTGGGCGACTTGAACGGAGTTATGTGATTGTAACTATGAACTGCAGCATTGTTACAATGCGGTACTCTGTTTAAGTAATTTGAAGTCCCATTCTTGATTCATTTCCTTGATTTATGGTCGTTATATTAACTTGCTTCTCTCGGTTTCACTGCTTACCAGTTCATTTTATCGCAAGCTTGAATCCTGTTTACCATGCTTATCTTCTTCAGTATCTTGGCTTTAGACGAAGTCGTTTCAGGTATCCTACTTGTTCATGATTTTCCCGCATTAGCATTATTTGATTCAGGTGCATCCCATTGTTTTATGTCGTCCAAGTTTATTGCTGCACACTCGATTGCATGCACAACCCTGTCTAGTTGTTGGGACATACACACTGGGAACGGAAAGATCATATCTAGTAGCGAGTGTAAGGATGGTTCAGTTGTTATTTGCGGACGTGAGTTATTTGCGAATTTCTTGGTGATCGATACTGGAAGCTATGATGTTGTCTTGGGAATGGATTTTCTCAGCACTTTCCATACTCATATTGATTGTAGGGCAAAGAAAGTGATTTTCCAGATTCTCGGACATCCGGAGTTTGTATTTGCTGGAGGTAGCAGCTTTGTCGGGCCAGTCGAGTTCAGGGCTAGGCCGACAGGCACCGTTCTTGCGTCGATAGAAGTTGATAAGGAGGAAGCGCCAGAAGTAGTTCGAGAGTTCATGGACGTATTCGAGGACATCTCGGGTTTACCGCCAAAACGAGATGTGGAGTTCGCGATCGATCTTGTTCCTGGTGCAACGCCAATTTCAAAGACGTATTATCCGATGGCACCAGTGGAGTTAGAAGAAGTAAAGAAACATGTTACCGAATTGCTAGAGAAGGGTTGGATTCACAGAAGTAATTTACCTGGGGAGCTCCAGTTCTTCTAGTCAAGAAGAAAGATGGCACAAGAAGGATGTGCATCGACTATCGAGAATTAAACCGGGTGACTATTAAGAACAAGTACCCGATCTCTCGCATTGGCGAATTATTCGAGCAACTCAATGGCGCAAGGGTATTCTCGAAGCTGTATTTATGATCCGGATATCATCAAGTTCGAGTTAAATCAGAAGATATCTGCAAGACAGCGTTCCGAACTCGATACGGGCATTTCGAGTGCTTAGTGATGCCATTCGGAGTCACGAATGCACCGGCGATATTTATGGACTTGATGAACCGAATCTTTTCACCGTTCTTGGACCAGTTTATAGTGGTATTTATTGATGATATTCTGGTGTATTCGAGGAGCCAAGAAGAGCATGCTAAACACTTGAAGATCGCACTGCAAACGTTGAGGCAAGAAAGACTGTATGCGAAGATGAGCAAGTGCGAGTTTTGGCTCAGAGAAGTGAAGTTTCTGCGGCATGTCGTATCGGGATATGGAATCGTTGTTGATCCTGAAAAGATTGCAGCAGTTCATGATTCGCCGATTCCGAAGAATGTAGCGGAGATTCGAAGTTTTCTTGGACTTGCAGGATATTACAGAAGGTTCGTGGAGAATTTTGTTTGTTTGGCTGAGCCTTTGACCAAGCTTACGCAGAAGGAAGTACCATTCATTTGGACGGATAGATGTGCGTCATCTTTTGAGGCGTTGAAGAAAAAATTGACAAGCGCTCCTATTTTGACCGTACCAGACGGTTCCGGAGGATTGGTTATTCACAGCGACGCATCTGGGAAAGGTTTGGGATGTGTCCGTATGCAGTATGGAAAGGTTATAGTTTACGCATCGAGACAATTGAAAACCCATGAGAAGAATTACCCAGCTTATGATTTGGAGCTGGCAACAGTGATTTTCGCCTTGAAGATTTGGAGACACTACTTATTGGGCGAAAGGGTCGAAGTATTCACCGATCACAAAAGCATAAAGTACGTGTTCACGCAGAAAGAGCTCAATATGAGGCAGCGTAGATGGTTGGAGCTGATGGCTGACTATGATCTTGATCTCAAATACCATCCTGGAAAAGTTAATGTAGTGCCAGATGCGCTTAGTCGGTTGCCAACAATTCAAATGTTGACTGCACAGAAGGAGCTTATCGAGGATTTTCGGAGATTCGAGTTGGAGATCGTGTTACCGCATTCTTCAGGACAGTTGATCCCGCTGCAAGTACAGTCATCGTTGATCGATAATATTAAAGCAGCGCAGTCGCACGATCCAAGATTGCAGAAGTTTCGAGAGAAGGTAGAAGCGGGATTTTGAACGGACTTGTTGATTCATGAAGATGGTACGTTGCGATATGGTAGCCGTTTATGTGTGCCTAAAGGAGATATTCGTGAAGAAGTTATGAAGGAGGCGCACAGTTCCACATATTTCGTACATTCAGGAGGCACGAAGATGTACCGTGATCTACGACAGCATTTCTGGTGGGAAGGCATGAAAATGGAGATTGCCCGCTTTGTAGCGAAGTGCTTGGTGTGTCAGCAAGTCAAGGCTGAATATCAACGAGTAGCTGGTTTATTGCAACCATTTCTGATTCCTCAGTGGAAGTAGGAACATATAACCATGGATTCGTGACAGCATTACCGCGGAGTCCAAAGGGCAACAATGCAGTTTGGGTGATTGTTGATCGATTGACCAAGGAACCTCATTTCATTCCGTTTCAAGTTGGTCAGTCGACGGAAGCGTTAGCAGAACGGTACATCTAGGAGATTGTGAGATTGCATGGAGTACCTGTGAGCATCGTTTCCGATCGTGATACCCGATTCTTGTCGCACTTCTGGAGGAGTTTGCAGGAAAGTTTGGGGACGCGATTGAAGTTTAGTACCGCGTATCATCCTCATACAGATAGCCAGTCCGAAAGAACGATCCAAACTCTTGAATATATGTTGAGAGCTTGCATGTTGGACTTCAAGGGTTCATGGAAAGATCATCTGCACTTGGTGGAGTTTTCGTATAATAAAAGCTTTCAAGAAACTATTCAGATGGCTCCATTCAAAACATTATATGGTCATAAGTGTCGCTCACCCGTCTGTTGGGATGATATTGGAGAACGAAGATTATTGGGACCGGATCTTATTGTGCAAACCGTGGAGAAAATTAATACGATCCGGAATCACATGAAGGCAGCACAAGATCGGCAGAAGAGTTGGGCCAATACATCGAGAAGTCCTCTAGAGTTTGGTGATCTTGTGTTCTTCAAGATATCACCGACTAGAGGATTGATTCGTTTTGGGAGTCGAGGCAAGCTTAGCCCTCGATTCGTGGGGCCTTTCAATATTATCGAGTGCGTTGGAGAAGTAGCTTATCGATTGGCTTTACCACCATCTTTGGCGAGTGTTCATGACGTGTTTCATGTATATCAACTCCATAAATATGTTCGAGGTGAGACGCACGTGCTAGATCATTCGGATTTGACTGTAAGGGGGGACTTGACCTATGAAGAACGACCGATGTCGATTCTTGATCGAAGAGAAAAGGTCCTCAAGAACAAGGTTATTCCTCTCGTACTTGTTTCATGGGGGAATCGCTCGCATGGAGAATCGACTTGGGAACGAGAAGACAAGATTCGATAGAAGTTTCCACACCTCTTCTCGTAGATTCATATTTGGTTGTTTTTTCTTGTTTCGGGGATTTCGAGGACGAAATTCTTTTTGTAGTTGGGTATAATGTAACACCCTAGTTTGTTATACAATGACTTGATTTGATTAATTAATATATTGGATGGCTATTTCTTGATTTATTGTTGTTATGGGTGCGAATAGTGTAATTGGTATCTGTGTTTGCATCCGACCCGACCCGCATGCTGAAAACCCGTCTTGATTCCTGTTTATGATTGATCTCAGCTAGTTATGAGGATCCGTGCACTTTCATGTTCTATATCTTATTTACATGCATTATATCTAGCATCTGCATTTTTTAATAATACAAATATGATCAAATAATATATTTTAAAAATATCTATCATAGCTTGCATCATATCCCTAATCCTGTCGTGGCATCCGTACATCGTGTTCTCGTCCCACTCAGTGAAACGGACTCGTTTGGATAGCTACGTGCATCCGTTCTTGGGGGTATGCATTTTCGTTACCCGGATATCCTATTTTGGTTTTGGTTGATACGTATATTATCCGTATTTTCAAACCGTAATTTTAGACCCGACTCGGGCGTGTTTTGGAGTATTTTTGTATTAACCTGAAAACTCAAATTTTCCTGATATTATATTCATTATATATAATCCGTTCATTATATAAGCATACGTAAATTTTTGTAACTAAAAATATTTTTAATATATTTCCTAAATCTTAAAAATCCTTATCCCTGCCTCTCTCTCTCTCTCTCTCTCTCTCTATATATATATATATATATATATATATATATATATATATATATATTAAATATTTTTTAAACCTTATTTATAACCCACGTCTTCTTCTCTCTCTCCCCATCACCTTTTCTTTTTCCCGCCTCATGCGAAGCCCTCGCGAGAACTCATGCCCGCGCCCCTCGTCGCCTCACCCCTCGCCACCACCTTCTCCTCCACTTCCCTTCATCACCACCACCTGCAACTCTTCCTTGCACAAAAACCATCAACCCGAACCCAAACCGGAGCCCCTGACCTCGCCTGCACCCTCGTCGGAGCTTCGACCCCGTCGCCTCCGTGGACTCGTCACCACCTCAAACCTCTCTCCTCTCCTCTCCTCTCCTCTGCAAACCCACGACCCCATGTACAAAACCCTGATCCCCGACTTCAAGAACTGTGATCCACTGCCTTGCCGGAAAACCTCGCCGGAAAACCCATCGCCGTCGTCTCCCCCGCCTCGTCTCTGACTCCAGAGCACCCACACCCTGAAACACAGCCATCTCCTTCTTCTCTTCTTTCTTCTTATTCTTTTCTTCTCTTTTCTTTTCTTGATCTGGATTTTCCCGGTCATCACCGGAGCCGTGCCCGTCGCCGACGATCCGGGCGACCCAGTGGACATCCCCAGCCAGAGTGGTAGTGTTCTTGCTTTGCTTGGTTCAGTTCTGTACACACGTGTGTGTATTGTGACGTTTACCGACATTGGACTCAGCGTACGCACCCCGTATTGAGATCCGATCAGACAAGTTTATCTTGCTACATGCTATGATATATATTTTACATCCATATGAATAAAAATATTACATGTTTATTTAATCGTGCATTAGATGTTACAGTTTTACAATACCCGTTTGCATCCGTACAGTTTATCACATATCCAGTCGCATGCAAGTTTATCTCGTTGTAGGCTATGCAACATATTTTACATCTATATGTATAAAATCATTACATGTTTACTGCATTTCACATCCATGTTACAGTTTTACCGTTTTTCCGATATCCGTTCGTATCCGTGTTATTTATTATATATCTAGTTGCATGCCATGTCATATTATATCATGTTACCGTTATATTAGCACCCCATGCTTGGTAATGTGCATCATACGTAGTCATAGAGTTATAGATATAAACCCTGATCGACATTGTGCATCCGTGCTTTTACCGTGCTCCGATACTTGCTACTTGTTACTTTTAGGCATCCGTTTGATACATTGTGCACTACCTGTCATGACCTGATACACCACTGCTTGACTTGATACCTGATCTTGTTACTAATGCCGACAATCCTGACCTATTGTCCCGACGGACATATCCTTTTATCTATTCAGACAAAATCTGCACCTGCTTGATCTTGTGTTGGCATTAGCTTCATATTTATCAATACCTGACTTGAACACAAAATCTTGGGGGTAAGGGGAAATCAATGATGAAACCTGACTTGTAACTCGGCAGATCGATGCTTATACTGATCAGTTTTGGGGGCTAGGCCAGTCCCGGGATGATGCTGCTGACATCATTCATCTGAACATGTTTCTTATTTAGTGCTTAGCGGCACGTCTCGGATTTACCTTGAGAGTCTTGACCGTGGTCCCGGGAATGCACGGGATACTATTGAATTATATCGACGATTCCATCAAATTGATTTCACAAACTTTAGAATAGATAACCCGGTAGTATAGTTTAGATTACTCACTGCACGTCACCTACACTTATACACTTCACTGTTCTATACATGTGTTTACCTGATTATATTCATGTTACTATTTATATTTCACGCACGCATACCTTGTTGTATCCTGACTATATTTTATTATTTGATATTATGACGCACTGACGTCTGGGTTTTGCATAGCCTAGTTCCTCTATCTTTGTCGCAGGCTGAGTATTTCAGCCGACAGGCCGAACAGTGAGGAGCATGTTAGTGTTTAGTTTAGTTTAGTTTTCTTTCCGTACTTTTATTTCCTGATGTGAGCCCGTATTTGGGATGTATTTCTTCCAGATGTTACTGTTTATTGGACTTATTGCTTTCGCATATATATTTCTTGACTCGTTTATTCTGGCAGATGGACATGTATTAGATAGTTTTATATTTTTACTATTCTTGATATTTTATAGACAGTCGTAATGTGACTGTGGAGGGATGTTTCTTAACCACAGGTAGCATGGTTGACTCTGTTACGTGCCGATCTTAGCGCACTCTGGGAAGCGGGGCGTGACATCTACTTCCTACGAGACAGAGATCGGGAGCATAAACTAGGCTTCTTGTACTCTAAATTCGACGGATTTGTAAATAATAGTTGATTAATAAAAGGGTAGATCTTTAGTTTAATTCTG
Organism: Agapanthus africanus; assembly: GCA_030015575.1. NCBI lineage: Eukaryota > Viridiplantae > Streptophyta > Magnoliopsida > Asparagales > Amaryllidaceae > Agapanthus > Agapanthus africanus. Next base: position 518,388,772 of record JASDDO010000016.1, read on the forward strand.
TGCATTTTACTTTCTGCATTTAATTTATGCTTTACTTTCTGCATTTACATTATGGTCTCCTTTTCTATCTTCTCTTCCATCTCAACCATGCGTGAGTAATTCTATGATTGATAGGGTTCGTAGGATTAGGGTAGATCAATGGATGATAAAATCTCTTAACTTCTTTTACATCTTTTAAAGTTTATAAATTTTAGCAAAACAATTGTTAACATCCTTATCAGACGCGCTACCAATTTATTTATAGTCTCGACCGCGATTTGAGATTAGATTAACACTTGTTCTGGTAAAGGCTAGACATGAATAGAGGTTAATGAAAAGATAAGGGTTAAGAGTGGGAACCCTATTCCCTCCAAAAACTCTAATCTTTATTTATCACTATCGATCTAGTTTTAAATCTATTAAAAAATAAAAGGAGTCATCTTTAATTAATCATCCATTACTACTAAATTCTATGAACCCTACAAGTCTCTTCTTCATAAAATCTACATCCATATATTGTAGATCTAGAACAAATCATCCATATTTCAATCAACTCGTCTAAAGCAAGATAAAAGTTCGGCGTTTCCCTGAGCACGACATGTACTCATCTCGGCTAGCTACTAGCGACACCAATATTGATTGCGGTTACTTACTTTACACAAACACACTTCTTCAAAATACAAGATCAATCAAATGGCGCCGTTGCTGTGGAATAAGTGCATAATTTTTTTCTTGCTATTCGTGTTGAATTTTTATAAAATCCAGTAAACATATTATAAAGAGAACCAAAACCGTATCTTGTGTATTTAACGATTATTGTGCGACTTTTGCGAAAGAATCTTAAGTCACTGGAGCGAGGAAATAGAGATTCAGAGACATCCATCAAAGCCCAGAGGAGAATAGGAGGCTACTGAAGAAAAATCAGCAGACGAACTCACCATAACGCGGCGGAACCGCGGCATTTACATGCTTATTGCGGCAGAACCGCGGTGGCTTTGTAGGGTTGTGCCCCAAAATTCTTCAGGTGATTTCCTCTGATTCTTCTCTCTCCTCTACAATCCAATAATTTGATATTTTCTGTAGGATTCTTTACAAAAAGCGACGCTCAAAAAAAATCTTTTTGCGTGTTTTTGTATCAGTTTGTTTGTGCATATTTTAAAAACGGACTTTAAGGGGCAATAACCCAAATTCAGATTAGGTGGGGATTTCATCTCCCTTCCTAAGCCCCCACAAATCAAAAAAAGAGCATATTTTCACCCTACATTAATTAAAAAATATCTAGACCAAGCCTCTAAGGACCGTCGCGCTCAATGAAGACAGAGGAAGGTCGTGGGTAATCTATCGCTTATCCGCATTTCTCTTGTGGTGTTTAGGCAAGTGTGACTGAGAAAAGTGGTTACTTAATTAGGCCCGCTATTTTCGGTGATTCGTATAGCGTATACGTCCCACTTACCTAGCACTTACCTGACCAAAAGAGTGATAAAGAGATGGTAGAGTATTGATCACGCGGCTTGTCCTTTGGAAGTCTAGGAGCGGTCTAGTGGCTTGACCTAGGTGACCTTAGTTGTAGGGTTGATTGTGCATTTTGTGATTTATTGAGTCAAGCCTCACGTCCGACACTTTTTCAAAACAAACCATTTTTAAATCGTTCTCACACACGCTGCTACGTGCGCTAAACCCGCTTAGTGCATGACCGGTTGGACACGGGATTCTAGTGCCCGTCTTGTCCGCGTTTCTGTTATCGACTCCGAAGTCGGTACTTCTTCATCCTTTATTTCCCCTCCACCCACCACATCGACCGATATGGACGGTTCTCCATCAGATTTTAACAACACCACCCTGCCACCGCCCGTAGGTGCGCAGAATCCACCGTGCATCTCTCTTCAAGAAAGATGATACACGATATGCGGTCCCTTTCCTACTTGTCTATCTATTCTACCAGCCAATAGGGATAATTTCAAAATTAAACCCCACTTCATCAACCTGTTGCCCAAATTTCATGGACTCGAATCCGAAGACGTGTACATTTTTATAACCAAATTCTAAAACATATGCGCAATGATGGGCACTACACAACTTTCTGTAGATGCTATGAGATTATGTCTTCTCCCTTTTACCTTATGCGATCTAGCAGAAAAATGGTTTTATAACACTGCCACACACTCTATTGCCAAATGGAATGAATTCGTTATAGCATTCCTTAAGAAATTTTATCCAAATCATAAGACCGCCCGTGTTCGAAGCGAGATTAACCAGTTTACCCAACTTCCCAATGAACCATTTTAGAAATGCTTTGAACAGTTTAAAGATCTTCTTGTCTAATGCCCTCATCACGGAATCAATAGATGGGATCTTTGCCAAATTATATATGAGGGTGTTAATCCAACGACAAAACAGATGCTTGAAACCATTTGTCAATGCCATGTCTAAAGAAGATGGTGAATCTTGGAAATTTCTTGAAGATCTCGCCGAACAAACCTTACAGTGGGAAAATGTTAGACCAACTTCATCTAGGGGAGGTATCCATCAGCTTGACGTTTCCATTACAGTGAAAGCCGAAATGGCCGCGATGCAAAAGAAACTCGAAGGTATAGAGAACAAATTTTCGTTAGCCTCCCTAAACCAAGTTACGCTCCCCAAAACCGTGTGTGGTTGCTGTTCTAACCCATCATATTTAACGGAAAAATGTCCTTTGAATCCTCCGTTTCAAGGTCAAGAACAAACTAATGCCTTTTTCAGCAACGACCTAGAAACGATCTTTATTCTTCCACATACAATCAGGGATGGAGGAATCATCCTAATTTTGCTTGGAACCAAAACCAAACTCAAACTCAAAATATGTTCCCAAGCCAAAATAACTATCAAAGACCTCCTCCATAGCAACAGCAGCCGCCACAACAAAATCAACACCCCTTTCAACCGCAAACTTTTCAAAACCCGGCTAACAATTTTGATCCTTATAATATTTCAACGGCCGGTACCGATAAAACCTCTGCGCTCGAACGTAACTTAAAAACGTTCATTAAACAATCCACGTAAATGACGGCTAATTTAACGTCTTTGATTGTTCATTCTTCGTGTGTATGGAAAATATGTTGTCACAAGCAAAGAAATTTATACCGCAATCAATTAACGGTGTAGATGTAGCACGTTAATGAATATGGATCGTCCACTGAGATGTGTGTTTTGATCGATCTTGTTTTAGATGAGTCGAAATGAAAAGATAAAAGAAAATGCAAGAAAATTGATTCAAGATCTGTGAATTTTAATTTCAAGAAACATAAAGAAACTAAAGATCTAGAATCAAGAATCAAGAAATGTCCCAATCAATTTAGTTATCAAGATTTATAAAGTAGCTTGTACGAATCGATCGAATTGGTAGCAATGATGAATCTAATAATGACTAATTTTATCTAATGATAATTTGTAGCTAGAATGATGATGATGAATGAAGATTAGGGATCTATGGAAGAAACTAGGGTTTCTTCTTCTCTATCCCTTGCCTTTTCATTGATTATCATTCGGATCTTGCCTTTAGCAAAGAGATTCATCAATCATTTGATCCCTAATTTGCAACGAAATTATCAAGAATGTGATCTCGATCCAAATTAGGTCATTGATGATTCTTTTTCCTAAATTTCACAAATCTCATAAGACTTAAGATTAGTATTAGGATTTTATCATCACTAGATCTACCAAATCTCTCGATTCCGTAACAAGCGGAGATTTACTCAAGCATCATGAAAATAAAAGATTCAAGATCTAGAAATTTCATAGTGCAAGGATATAAAGAAAGCAAGAATTAACTAATTATCACCTTTATTAAATCGAAGACTAATTACACATTCCCTCAATTCGAGATTACAAGATGTTGCTCTCGATCGCTCCTTTTGAAGAGGTAACTAGATTCCGTCGAAACTTGCTCCGCTCGATCTCCGTGAGACTTGGATTGTCGTGGATCTCGCGCTCTTGATGAAGATTGGCTTTGCGAATAAAGGATCAATGATGGCTCGCTTGATTTGCTTCTCAAAATGATCTTGATTTGGGTTTGGATTTGGATTTGGATTTGGGCTAGGGTTTTGGTATCAAGTTGTGTCACTTAACTTGTGCAAATTTGGTTCAATGTTCAACCCTAATTAATGAACAAACTTATTCAACCACCTCCAACCCTAGGTTTAGATCTCCTTTTATAACCACTCATTTGAATCTTCCCTCCAAAGCCAGGTTGTTAGAGAGAGACTTCTAGAGTGAGTTTGTTAGAGAGAATATTCTAGAATGAGGTTGTTACAAGGAATATTCTAGAGTGAGTTTGTTATGCAGAGCCTTCTGGAAGAAGCCACGTGTTTTCAGAGAGTCTTCTAGAAGCAAGGCCGTTACAATGAAGCTTCTGGAGAATTTTAGGTTGATGACGTGTCAAGTAAACCGCGGATCCACGGCGGATCGTCCAACTCGGCCGCGGATCCACGGCCTAGTAAAGAGATCGCTGCATGAAACTTCTTTGGTCTTCTTCTGACAATTTTGGGGTCTTCTTCTGATACCTGGAATATTTTTATTCTTTCTTGTTTACTGCCAGATTCTTATTCTTTGACCTGATGTATTTTTATCGGCACTTTTAACAGTTTCGGCTCTTTTACCTGGAGAATTTCCTGCACACAATCTCAAGACAAGTGTTGATATACAAAGATCATGCGTGTAGTAATAAACACACAATTTCCCTCATAACGCCGGTTATAATGTATAACACATGTTATTTGATATTTTGCAGACGAATTGCTAATATGTGCTATATTTATACCAAACATCTTTAGATGATTAGAAATAGTAGGGAAATTGATGTGTTAAAAATGCAAAATTTTCAACTGATCAAATTCCCCCAAACTTAATTTTGGTCGTCTCGAGCAAACTTGTTTTATTCAGGTGAAGGAGAATATAGAAAGAAAGAGAAAAACTAACTAGCACACTTTCGCAGGCAACACGATTGCACTGAGCACGTGCAACAAGCTTTTAAACCTCTGGGTGTCCCTGGTAGGAGGAGTGTTGTCTTCTGAGGGTTTTCAGCGGATTGCACCCACAAAATCCCATAATAAAAGAAAGACCGTGAAAGTTACATACAAAGATAAGAATTGTAAAAGAAAGACTTTGAAAATTAAAGTTTCCAACTATACTAGCTTTTCGGTTGTCATGAGCTCTATCTTAATAGTCATGAAAAGATGTTAGAAATCACATCATCCCTCAATAAAACATCGTCTTTATTCTTCATCCCTACCTTTCTTCCAAACACCGATCATATACCCCTACGTGTGTGTAAAGAACACCCCTACACTCGGAAAATTCAATTCAAGCTCTCTTGTCCATCGACCTCAGTACTTTTTAATCGGTGAATATTTAGATGGATTTGCTCACACATTTTCATGCAACCGTTAATACTTCTTGAGGTACTAACCGACCGATTACTCATGTGCTTGCTTATAAGGCGTATTAGTATTTTCCTCGTCTTACAACACCTAAGGCTTAGCAGTGACTCCCAAACCAGTTGGTCTAAGGCACTAGGTGATGAAGCACCCTTACTATATTTTTTTATGCTGCCTTGGTGATAACAAAACCAGCGTTCATTTTTTTATACCATTTTATCTTTTATTCATTTATTATTTTCTTCATACTTTGGCTTTCAGACAAGAGCATTTCAAGGTATTCTCTACTATCCCAAGTTTCAAGACGTGTGTAAATGCGTATAGTAGGGTATCAACGTTCAAATGTTTGGCTTCCAGAATGAAAACTATTTTACAGACTTATTTTTATCCTCAGATTAGTGACTTCTTTCATCTTACTAACTCTTGGGACAACGGCTCATAACTATTTATTACTAGTTTTAAGAAAACTTCTAACTTTCTTGGTTTTCTTAAATTTTTCCAATCTTTTGGATGTAATTTTTCACTATCTAATCTTTTATTATCTTATTTATGTATATATTTCTTTTTTTTATTATATGTTTTGTGCTTATGCAAAGTATGATGCAAAGTGATGCGTAAATAAGCATAAACCTCTCCCAAACTTGTTTATAACAGTATACTCACTGTTGCCGTCTGTTAAATCTCAAAAACCTGTAGGCTTGGGAGGAAAATTTATTAGCGGGGACAAGAAATATGGACGTGAAAATCTCCCCCAAACTTATTTTTGGCTCACAATTTTTAGGACAACATTTATTATCAAGAGCCAAAAATACACCCCACCCCCCAAACTTGAGTTAAACAATGTTAATCTTTTAAAATCATAAGAGGGGGTCAATGTTATTGGTCAATGCCAAGCTTTGCAAAGACCGAAAGTCAACACCAACCATTCGAAAATTTTATCAGTGTAGTGCACCGGTTGGTGGAAGAACATGTTGTAGAAAGCCAGGAAGAAGTGGGGAAAAGGTACGTGGTCTGATAGAAACGGTTTGCGTCTCAATTTGGAGAGACAACACGGTGATTGTGATGATGGATTACTCCCATTCTCTTTATAGTCCAAAAGAAGGGATGGAGGTTCAATTTCTTTTTGGAGTTGATTCATCTCAACACCCGTGTTTGCTAAAAATGCGAGCTCATCCGTGAAAATTTCCTCAAAGCTTTCATCGATACCCCGAAGAATAATGTCATCGAAAGGCGCGAGGTGATCTTCGGACTCGAGAAAAGGTTCATCATCGATGTTGTCACGACCCGAAAGTACGGAACGTGACCGGCACTTAGATTACGAAGCGTCTAGAGGCGCAACATAACCTAAGTAAGCCGAAGCCCAGAAATCTAAACCATAAAAGAAGAAGAAGTAAAGGAAAACATGTAGAAAACAAGTTTAAAAGTATCATCCAATTTTCTCAAAAATTTCGGCAGAGTCTTCTTTATAAAAATTAGCCCCAAACGGGTACAACAAGTATAATATACACAAACAATAAAAAGCATCCCCAAACGGGAGCTAGCTCAACGCCAAAAGACGGAAACAACCACACAAATGCACAATAGTATACAACGCCAAAGGGCGAGGCTCAAAACTCAAAAGAAAAAAAAACCACCAGATATCATAATAATACAAGCGCGACTCTAAGGTCGAAATAAACAACTGATCCAGTAAACTATCAATTAATACAAGTTTGGTTGATGGAGTTTTCTAGATACAAATGAAATAATAAAAGTACAATGGCGGTCCAGATACAAGTGAACCAACCTACCGTGTAAATCACCCTGAATGAAAAGATGTGCCAGCAAGCTGCCAGGAAAACCTATACATCGAACCTGTAATAAAATTTGGCACAACGGGGGTGAGTTGCCAACTCGTGAGTAGAAGATATCTGCGAAAAGAAATCGAATGCACAACACTATCCTACATCATAATAATATACTAATATACTACTAGTCATCAAGTAAGACAGGATAATAAGCTACGTGTAAGTGCAAAAACTCCGTGCTCGTGTCAGTGCCTCATATAGTACTATGTCATGTGAATGAGTATGCATGCACCATGAATGTAAAATAACCAATCCTGAAATCTAGATATATCTGTATAAGAAATCTTTAGTTTTTATCATGGTAAAATGAGTATAGAAATCTGAAATATCAACGATGAAATCCATGGAAATCCGTGTCAAGCATCGACACAAAACATGTAAATCTCAAGTCTCAATACCTCATAATCTCAATGTCTCATAGTCTCAATATCTTGGGCTCCGTCGGTCCGGATCGGCCCATATCATCAAATCTCACGACAACGGTTGGTATCCTCCGGATATCCGCCGCGCTAGACATCACCGGTAGGTAGTCCTCCCCTGCCAGGCTCATCGTCTACAACTCGATCTTCTTGCCCCGGGGTACCATACCGGGCCCACCATGTACCCGAGACGGTTCATCCACTTCTCGAATCGGGTCTCGAAATCCAACAGAAAACATGAAATCTCATGGTGGACGACACATACATCATGAGAAAACCGCATCTTATGTTTTAAAAAGAGAGGAGGAGAGAGAGAGAAGTTTTTATATATTCTTGCGGTTTTCCCCAAAAATCCAGAAATCTCATAGAAATCCAAAATCCCAAAATCATGAGTAAGTATATGATAAGTGTCGGCATATGCCCCATAATACTGCATGATAACATGAAAATGCGAATGCATGAAATGTCTAAGTAATAAATACCATATCTATACTAACACCAGAGAGTAATCACAATATTATATCGATCTAGCTGTTAACTGATTGTATCAATAAAAGATAATATGATCTAAAGTGTACGTGACATAGCAATTACCGATGATGATGTGTGTGAGCCGGCAAATAAGTGTGCGTGGAATATGCGCATCATCGGTAATGGTGCCGGTGTCTTAACAGGCAAAGTTTTATTCTGATTAGAAACATATGTATGAACATGCAACATTATGATTACGGTATGAATGTAAAGACGGATGTGTAATAACCACTCATCTGCGATATACAAGTACAACTACCACTATATGACTCGAACCTAATCTAGTGTCCATCTAACCTCCTAAGGAACTAAACCTAAGAAACTAGTCGATAAGAAGTAAGAGTCCACCTAAGGTCTGAATCCATATCTCTAACAGTCGGCGATCCAGCCTCAATAGCGTCACGTACGTAGTACGGCTTTCTCGAATCAAGAGTGCGGATCAATCATCATATCTACGCCTCGTACGGTAAAATCCATCGTACGGCATCCCAATATCGGAGTACGGGTCAAGTATCTCCTACGTGTCTCATCATTCGTATAATATCATCATCAACACATGTCAAGATCAAGGTGCTATACTGTAATCGCATACATCATATATCATTGCCGGTATAAATATACATCGTTAATTTATCCTAAGAAATATCATGTATATGTATCATATTGTGATTAAGTCACACTTAGATCATATCGTAATCAAGTCACGCCTATATGATATCGTAATCAAGTTACACATATATCATATTGAAATCAAGTCACACCCATATGATGTCGTAATCAAGTCACACATATATCATATCAGAATTTCAGGCAGAAGTTACGATCCGGGTTCTATTTTAGAGTCATATGTACTTCAATATCATCATCACCCTTTATTATTGTTCATGTATACAAATCCATTATCTCATTTTCTAATGATCCGCTAACATCAAAACACGACTGTATAGCCAAGAATCACGGCATCAGCCCAGTTATATTGTTTCATTCCCGTGTATCATATCACATCCTTGTATCACATATACGTATTGTGTGTATATATATATATATATATACCTACACCTAGTCCTATATATATATATATATATATATATATATATATATATATATATATACACATACACGTATACACCATGTCAAGTCTCAGTGTGTGCGTGTGCATGTATCTACCTGAAACCTACGAATCTCTTCCAAAGTATTCATCCTCTGGTATGGTCTTTCTAAATCAGTCAAGTCCCACCTAGGGTCACTACTAGGGTCCTACTCACCGAAATTCTAAGGTCACGTCTGACTTCCTAATGACAATAAGTACTTATTCCTATTCTACGCTTGCGGGGGTGCTAAACGCCATCCACCCGACTTCCCCCCGTAGATATACATCTACTCACCTGATCCTTGTCTGCCGAAAACGATGTCGCCATCCTCTTCTTCATCGTCCGCAGTCCACGTGAGGGGTACCTATACGAAAACATATATAATATCGTAAACTGGATCACGAACAATATCAAAACGACGCACGAAACGCGCATAGGTTAAAACCTATGTCCCGCTCATGCAAAAGAACCAAATATCGCTCGATATCGGCGTACAAATGCCGATTGATCGAGATAAACATCAACAAACAACTCATAGTTTTAAAACTCATCACTTATAATACAAAACATGATTTAATTCATCGAAACCCTAAAAATCGATCAAATCGTCCGATTTCGAAAAACCCGAAAACGCCAATTTACCGTTTTACTTCAAAACTCGATGTTTAAAAGAAACTAATGGTCATAATATTCATTAAATAACCTAACTAGATTATAAAAACCATTACCATATTTTTAGCACCCTACTTTACATTAGTTTGAAAATTCTAGTTTGCAAACTTGCCCGATTTCGATATTTTTAAGCAAAATTTCACAATATCACAACTAAACATGATTTTACATGAATTAACTTACTAAACTACAATTCATGATAATAATAACATAATGAAACCATAAATTATATTTTAAATTTCATTTAATTAAAATTTTCCAAAATCTAGTTAGCAAAAATAGCATTTTTATTAGTATTTTTCAATTATCAAAAGAAACTAGTAACCAAATTAAGTTTTTCGTTCCACCAACAAGTTAATATCCTCTTTAAAACCACACTCTAGTGTTATAAACATTAATTGAAATTTTATCTCACCAATAAATATAATATACATAAATCTAGTTTGCAAAATGGATTAATTTAAACAATTTTGGATAAACAATTTACAATATATCATCCATACAAGATTTTCCACTTCTAAAAATGTTAAACTAGTTATTATAACCCTACTTAATTAATAAAAACCATAACTTAATTTTATAAACCCTAACTTGAATTTTAAAACTTGTAGATAGAAATTATTTATTAAATCTAATTATGCTTAAATGAAACATCTAATAACAATAAATCAAAAGAAGAAGATTTATACCTCCACAACATGAAATCCAAACATGAAAATAAGCCTCCAAAATGAATGCTTTCCATCTCCAAAATTCATGTAAAGATGAGCAAAGAATAGAGGGTAGGAATTTATTAGGATTTTGTGGATTTTTTATTGAATTTTTGATGAATTTTGATGATTTTTAATGCAAAAATGATGGGGGGGAAATTTTGGGGCTGCCCATGGAGGTGAGGCCGGCCATGAGGTGAGGAAAAGAGAGGAGAGTGAGAAAAGGTGAAGAAAAGTGTAGAAGGTTTCACAAAAATATCACACAATTAAGTCTTTTCATGAATTTATTTAAAAATTCTTTATTTTCTTCACTCCATTTGACCTAGAATGGTCTAGAACCATTGTAAAATTTTGAAAATAAATTTTGCATGAAACACACTTGATTCTAAGATGCAATGGTTCATTTTTGCAAATTTAACCCATTCAAATTTGTACTTACACTAATTTAGTGTAAAAATAAAGCTTATGTTAATATTTAAAATAATTAATTTAAGAAAAATATTTAATTAAACTAAAAATTTATAAGTGGCTAAATAAACACCATTTACTAATAATAACATAATTAAAATAGGTATTTTTTAAATTTATAGTGAAGAAAAATTACGGTTTAGTTTTATGAAAACTACGTTTTGCTTTACCGAAAATCATAAAATTCACTTAAAGAATTTTATTTATTTATTTATTTATTTATTTATTTATTTATTTATTTTAAAACGTTACAGATGTTATATGTTGACCCGGACAACTCGAAAGAAAGGTCCGTATGTATATGATACATATCTGGGTCAAACAACAACGTATAAAGGAAGTCTGGATCTGTATCATGAAGCTGATCAAATTCGCTGCTGTCGACATCCATTAATTCGACAGAACATACTCGAGCATGAGGATCGGAGGGTTGACTTTCCAACTTGTAAATGTTGAGCTCAATTGACCTATTCCCGAAAGATAGGTTCATAGAGCCGTTTCTACAGTTGATTACAGCGTTGGAAGTAGCCAAAAAGGGACGACCTAGAATCACCGGAATTTGGTTCCGTGGGTTCACTACAGGCTGTGTATCAAGAACAATAAAGTCTAAAGGGAATAAAAATTCCCCGATTTTTATCAACACATCCTCAAGTTCACCCCTAGGTTTGGTGATTGATCGGTCGGCCGTCTGGAGAGTTATGTTCGAGGGCTTTAACACTCCGATACCTAGTTGCTCATAGACTGAATATGGAAGTAAGTTAACACTAGCACCAAGGTCAAGTAAAGCACGGTTAATGTGTTTATCCCCAATAGAAATAGAAATAGTAGGACAGCCAGGGTCCTTACGTTTCCTTGGTAATTGTTGGGGAAAAGCTGTTTCTACAGTACTCGACATGAACACTTTTTTCGGCACTTTAGTCTTCCTCTTCCTAGTGCACAAGTTCTTAAGAATTTTCGCATAGGATGGAACTTGTTGTATAGCATCTAGGAGAGGGATGTTGATGTTAACTTACTTAAACATTTCCACAAGCTTCTCCATTTGTGCATCAGGTTTGTTGGGCCTCAACCTATCTGGAAATGGAGCTTTATCAATAAGTGTTGCGTCCAATATTTGTGGAGAAGTTTGTGGGGGTGGAAAGGATGAAGTGGGTGGAGGGTTCAAGCTTTTGGGAAAACGGAGAATAGGCTCGGAAGAAGAAGAAGGTAAATTGGACAAAATAGGGTAAGAAATAGAAGTGGGAGTGGAAGCCGAGGTGTTATTGATCAATTCATCATTATCAATTTGTTCACCTACATGATTGTCTAGCACTCTTCTAGATCTCAACGTGGTAATAGCACTCACATCATTATAATGCGAGGATCCAGGATCAGGTGTGGGTTGAGCTGGAATATTCCCTTTCTCTCTAGCACTCATTGCTACAGTCAATTGTGCAATTTATGCTTCTATCAATTTGATAATCTCACCATGGGAACAGTGTTTGCACTAACGTCTGGATAGAATATTTTAAAATGTCATTCGTTTGCATGGACCGTGTAATGAACATGTCGAGTGCAGTGGGTGTAGAAGTACCGGCAGAAGAAAGATCAAAGTTGTTGGCCAGTTTTTGAAAATTATGTGGTTGAAAGGGGTGCTGACTCGGTTGTGGTGGTTCCTGTTGTGGTGGAGGGACCCATTGAAAGTTATTCTGGTTTGGATCCATGTATTGAGTTTGGTGTTGGATCGAAGAAAGATCAGGGTGATTCCTCCAATCTTGATTATATGAGGAAGAAGAAGGATCGTTTCCAGGTCTTTGCTGAAATGCAGCATTAGTGTGACCTTGAAATAGTACATTCAAAGGACATTCTTCCGTCAAATGTGATGGGTTTGAACAGCAACCACACACGGTTTTGGGAAGTGTGTATTAGTTTAGAGAGGCTGCAGAGATTTTGTTTTCTATAGCGTCGAGCTTCCTTTGTATTGCGGCCATTTCGGCTCTCATTGTGATGGAAATATCGAGCTGATTGATACCTTCCCCAGACAATGGTTAACTAACACTTTCCCACTGTAATGTGTTTTGAGCTAAATCTTCTAGGTATTTCCAAGCTTCACCATCATCTTTAGCAAGGAATTGACAATGACACATGGTTTTAAGCATCTGTTTTGTCGTGAAATCAATACCCTCATAGATAATGCGACACAGATCCCATCTAGGGATTCCATGATGAGGGCATTGTATAAGAAGATCCTTGAACCGTTCAAAGCCTTTCCAAAATGGTTCATTGGGAAGTTGGGTAAATTTGAAGATTTCACTTCGAACACGGGCGGTCTTATGATTGGGATAAAATTTCTTAAAGAATGCTGCAACAAACTCATCCTATGTTGAAATAGAATGTGCGGTTGTGTTGTAAAGCCACTTTTCGGCTAAATCACACAAAGTGAATGGGAGAAGGCGTAAACGCATAGCATCCACAGACAGTTGTGAACTACTCATCAAAGCACATACGTTTTCGAATTTGGTGATAAAAACTTATGCGTCTTCAGACTCGAGCTCGTGAAATTTGGGTAAAAGTTTGATGAAATGAGGTTTAATTTCGAAATTGTCCCCATTGGCTGGCGGAATAGAAAGACAGATGGGAAGGGGAACATATGTAGGATAGCGTCTCTCTTGGAGAGAAATGCGTGGAGGATTCTGCACACCTGCGGGCGGTGGCAGAGTGGTGTTAAAGTTTGATGGAAACCCGTCCATCGCGGTCGTGATGGGTGGTTGGAACAAGAAAATGTAGAAATACCGACTTTGGGGTCGATAGGAGAAACGCGGACAAGACAGGCACTAGAATCCCGTGTCCAGCCGAGCTTGCACTAAAGGGTTTAGCACAAGTGGCAGCGATGTGATAATTAGGAGAAAAGATGGATTTGGTGTTTGTTTTGAAAAATACAGGTTTTGAAAAATCAAATCACAAAAAATGCACACACCACCCTAGATCTAATGGTCACCTAGGTCAAGTCTCTAAACCGCTCCTAGACTTCCAGAAAATAAATCACAAGATAAATTCTCTACTGCCTCTTTATCCCTTCTATGGCCAGGTAAGTACCAGGTAAGTGGGAGGTTCTCCACTACGTAAGTAGTGGGCCTAATTAAGTAACCACTTGCCTTAGACACCACAAAAGAAACGCGGATAAACAATAGATTACCCACGACCTCCTTCTGTCCTAAATGAGCGCGACGGTCCTTAGAGTCTTGTCTAGGTCTTTTTTAGTTAATGAAGGGTAATGCGGATGCTCGTTTGTGATTTTTGGGGCTTAGGAAGGGTAATGAAATCCCCACATAATCTGAATTTGGTCTTTGCCCCTTAATTTCCATATTAAAATATGCAGACAACCAAGATCAAAACACGCAACAAAATTTTTTTCTTTTAGCGGCGCTGCGAATTTTGCAAAGAATCCTGCACAAAATTAATATTGGACAAGATCAGAGAGAAGAGGAGAGTACAGAGAGCAAACCTGAGAAATTTCACACTGTGAAAACCCTAAATGGTGGCGGTTCTGCCGCAAAAACACCTCTCTGGCCGCGGAACCGCGGCTTGATGCGGGAATTAGGGTTTGAAAATTTTTCCTCAGCTGTCTGTGCTTCCCTGAACTTCGTAAAACTTCTCTGAATCTTGAGATCCCTTCTACAGTGATGCCAGATTCCCTCTAAAAAATTCAAACACTATCGTTAAGCATTTGATGCAATTTTGATCTAAAAAATTCTGATGGAATAATAATTTTTTCAACTCAAATAACAAAAACGAACAAAATAGCACACATCCCCGGCAACGGTGTCATTTGATTGTTCATTCTTCGTGTGTATGGAAAATATGTTGTCACAATCAAAGAAATTTATACCGCAATCAATTAACGGTGTCGATATAGCACGTTAATGAATACGGATCGTCCACTGAGATGTGTGTTTTGATCGATATTGTTTTAGATGAGTCGAAATGAAAAGATAAAAGAAAATGCAAGAAAATTGATTCAAGATCTGTGAATTTTAATTTCAAGAAACATAAAGAAACTAAAGATCTAGAATCAAGAATCAAGAAATGTCCCAATCAATTTAGTTATCAAGATTTGTAAAGTAGCTTGTAGGAATCGATCGAATTGGTAGCAATGATGAATCTAATAATGACTAATTTTATCTAATGATAATTTGTAGCTACAATGATGATGATGAATGAAGATTAGGGATCTACTGAAGAAACTAGGGTTTCTCCTTCTCTATCCCTTGTCTTTTCATTGATCATCATTCGGATCTAGCCTTTAGCAAAGAGATTCATCAATCATTTGATCCCTAATTTGCAACGAAATTATCAACAATGTGATCTCGATCCAAATTAGGTCATTGATAATTCTTTTTCCTAAAGTTCAAAAATCTCATAAGACTTAAGATTAGTATTAGGATTTTATCATCACTAGATCTACAAAATCTCTCAATTCCGTAACAAGCGGAGATTTACTCAAGCATCATGAAAATAAAAGATTCAAGATCTAGAAATTTCATAGTGCAAGGATATAAAGAAAGTAAGAATTAAATAATTATCATCTTTATTAAATCGAAGACTAATTACACATTCACTCAATTCGAGGTTACAAGATGTTGCTCTCGATCGCTCCTTTTGAAGAGTTAACTAGATTCCGTCGAAGCTCGATCTCCGTGAGACTTGGATCATCGTGGATCTCGCACTCTTGATGAAGATTGGCTTTGCGAATAAAGGATCAATGATGGCTCGCTTGATTTGCTTCTCAAAATGATCTTGATTTGGGTTTGGATTTGGATTTGGATTTGGGCTAGGGTTTTGGTATCAAGTTGTGTCACTTAACTTGTGCAAATTTGGTTCAATGTTCAACCCTAATTAATGAACAAACTTATTCAACCACCTCCAACCCTAGGTTTAGATCTCCTTTTATAACCACTCATTTGAATCTTCCCTCCAAAGCTAGGTTGTTAGAGGGAGACTTCTAGAATGAGTTTGTTAAACGGAATATTCTAAAATGAAGTTGTTACAAGGAATATTCTAGAGTGAGTTTGTTATACAGAGCCTTCTGGAAGAAGCCACGTGTTTTCAGAGAGTCTTCTAGAAGCAAGGCCGTTACGATGAAGCTTCTGGAGAATTTTAGGTTGATGACGTGTCAAGTAAACCGCGGATCCGCGGCGGATCGGCCAACTCGGCCGCGGATCGGCGGCCTAGTAGAGAGATCGCTGCATGAAACTTCTTTGGTCTTCTTCTGACAATTTTGGGGTCTTCTTCTGATACCTGGAATATTTTTATTCTTTTCTGTTTACTGCCAGATTCTTATTCTTTGACCTGATGTATTTTTATCGGCACTTTTAACAGTTCCGGCTCTTTTACCTAGAGAATTTTCTGCACACAATCTCAAGACAAGTATTTATATACAAAGATCATGCGTGTAGTAATAAACACACAATTTCCCTCATAATGCCGGCTATAATGTATAACACATGTTATTTGATATTTTGCAGACGAATTGCTAATATGTGTTATATTTATACTAAACACCTTTAGATGATTAGAAATAGTAAGGAAATTGATGTGTTAAAAATGCAATATTTTCGACTGATCAGTCTTCTATCCAAACATTAATGCAACACACTGCTTCCCACAGTGAAAGCATAAAATCGATAGAAGCAAAACTTGCACAGTTAAATGTCGCGATGAGCAAAAGAGAGAAAGGGAAACTTCCATCTCAACTTCTACCAAATCCCAGCCACTGACAAAGCGCGAATATCATCTTTCAAAATCATAATGTGAGTGCCTTAACCACGTTGAGATCAGGAAGAGTTCTGAACAACCAAGTCGGTGAACAGGTTGATGTTGATGATATTAATGAAACCCCGGCTTCTATTTCTACTCCTCCTTCGTCTAATCCACCCTCTCCTTCCGAGCCTATTCTCCATTCTTCCCTAAGCTCAACCCTCAGCCCACTTCCTTGAGTCAACCTCAAATGATCCCAACTTCAATTATGGGATCCATTCCATCCCGATAAACTTCTCCTCAAAATTTGGACCCAACCCTTATTGACAAAGCTCCTTTTCCACATAGCTTGAGGGCTAACAAACCAAGTCCCCAAATGGAGAAGACTGTGGATATTTTTAAGCAAGTTAACATAAATATCCCTCTTCTAGATGCTATCAAACAAGTTCCGTCCTATGCGAAAATTTTAAAGGACTTGTGCACTAGGAAGAGGAAAACTCAAGTACCTAAAAATGTTTTCTTAGCGAGTAATGTGAGCAATTCTCGTACCCAATTGGTACCCACGAAACGTAAGGATCCCGGTTGTCCTACAATATCTATAATTATTGGGGGTAAAAATATCAATCGTGCTCTACTCGATTTAGGTGATAGTGTTAACTTGCTTCCATATTCTGTTTATGAGCAATTAGGGATAGGAGAGTTGAAACCTACGCATTGCACTCTCCAGATAGCTGATCGATCTATCACCCAACCACGGGATGAGCTAGAGGACATGTTAATCAAAGTCGGGAAATTTATATTCCCTGTGGAATTTATAGTTATAGATACATAGCCTGTAGCGAACCCACAGAACCAAATTCCAGTGATCCTAGGTCGACCTTTCCTAGCATCGTCAAACGCGATAATCAATTGCCGTAATGGTTCTATGAACCTATCTTTCGGGAAGATGACAATTGAGCTTAACATCTACAAGAAGTCACCATTAAATCCCTATGCTCATGTGTGCTCTGTCGAAAAGATAGCTTGCGACAATTGCGAATTCGAGGACCTTCACGATACTGATCTTATTATTTATTATACACGTGAAGACCCTTCTGTCGACAAGTCTACACTTAAGTCCGAACCCTTTAACTTGTCGAATGATTTAGTCAAGCTATCCGAGTATCATGACTTCCTTTCCGATGAGACTATCATTCGGAATATCGAAGGAAGTTTTGAAGACATTTTTGCTGATGAACTCGCAATCCTAAAAGACTTGGGAGTTGTGATGAATCAACCCCCACCTAAAGAAATTAAGCCGCCACCCCTTCTTCTTATCAAGAACGAGAATGCGGGTAGTGCACCATCACCGTTTCGTCTCTACCATCCAAGTCGTAAACCCGATCGATTCCGCGTCTTATCTCCCCACTTCTTCAAATCTATGATCTTCCACCAACCATGGTATTACATTGATAAAATATTCGAATGATTGGTGTTGACTTTTGATCTTTGTAAACCTTTGCATAGACCAATAACTTTACTCCCTCATAATTTTAAATGCTTAATACTATTTTACTCAAGTTTGGGGGGAGAAAAATATTTTGGCTCTTGAAGAAAATATATTTTTATAAAATTGTGAGCCAAAAATAAGTTTGGGGGAGGATTTCACTGTCATTAATTCTTGTCCCCATTACTAACTTTTCCTCCCAAGTCTACAAGTTTTAAACTTAACAGATGACATCAGTGGGGACACTGCTGCAAATAGATTTAGGGGAGATTTGTGCTTATTCACGCGTCATTTTTTGCATTATACTAAATAAAAGCACAAAAAAATTTGATAATAAAAGATTAGAAAGTGAAAAATTACATATGAAAGATAGGAAAAGTTTAAAAAAAGCAAGAAAATTAGATGTTTTATAACGAAACTAGTAATAGGTGGTCATAAGCTGTTGTCCCAAAGGTTAGTAAGATGAAGGGAATCACTAATCTGAGGATAGAATTGAGTTTGAAAAATAGTCTCTATTCTTGAGTCCAAACATCTGAACGTTGATACCCTACTATACGAATGTTGATACCCTACTATACGCACTTGCACACATCTTGAAATTTGAGATAGTGGAGTATACCTTGAAATGCTCTTGTCTAGAAGCCTTAGTATGAAGATCAATGGAAAAAAAAGTGAAACATAAAAAAATAAAATGGTGAAGAAAAATAAACACTGGTTTTGTAATTGCTTAAGACAGCATAAAAAATTATGGCGAGGGTGATTTATTACCTAGTGCCTTAGACCAACTGGTTTGGGAGCCACTGCTAAGCCTTAGGTGTTGCAAGACGTAAAAATTGCTAATTACGCCTTAATAAGTGAGCACATTCGGTAATCGGTCGATTAGTACCTCAAGAAGTATTAACGGTCGCATGAAGAATGTGTGAGCAATTCATTTAAAATATTCACTGACTAAAAAGGACTAAGGAAGATGGACAAGAGTATGATAGCTTGAATTGAATTCTCTAAGTGTAGGAATGTCGTTTACACACACGTAGAGGTATATGATCGATGTTTGGAAGAAAGGTAGGAAGGAAGACTAAAGGCAATGTTTTATTGAGGGATGATGTGATTGCTGACATCTTTTCACGATCTTTAAGATATGGCTCATGGCAACTGAAAAGCCAGTATAGTTTGAAACTCTTATTTTCAAATTCTTTCTTTTATAAATCCTTATCATTGTATGTAACTTTCATTTTCTTTCTTTTATTATAGGATTTTGTGGGTGTAATCCGCTGAAAACCCTCAGGAGACAACACTCCTCCTAATAGGGACACCTAGAGGTTTAAAAGCTTGTTGCACGTGCTAAGTGTAATCGTGTTGCCTACGAAAGTGTGCTAGGTTTTTCTTTTCCTCTTTCTCCCTCTCTTGAATAGCTAGGTTGCTCGGGATGATCAAAGTTAAGTTTGGAGGTATTTGTTCAGTCGAAAATATTGCACATTTGATGGAACATTTTCTTTACTTTTGTTAAGTACTTAAAGGTGTTTATTGTAATTATGGAACATATGTGGGTTTATCTGCAAAATACTCTGTATCATGTGTTTATATATTATAATTAACATTATGAAGGAAAATTTATGCATATAATATTTATATGATATTTTGATAATTTAAATATGCATATCATATCAAATAATCCTAATCAATATTCTTAAAATATCATATCGTACTAATGGTTAGGATAATATCTCAAAATAAATAACAAATATTACTAATATTATGAATTGAGATATTGTGCAGATATGAGCTTAGGTCTGGAGATCGAGATATTCGAGATGTCGGGAATAAAATCTGCCGATAAAGTTGAATAAAATAAACGCAGAGACTCGGAGGAAGATATAAAGAATCCAGGCATCACAACAATCTCCACGTATCAACATGAGGTAGCACCAGAATTTTGAAGACCTGATCCCACCATACTGCCGTCCAACCGCGGCCAAATCCCTATATATGTGGCGGATCCGCGGCCCTCTGATGGCCATAGGATCTGAGATTTTGTGGATGTGGTCGTATCATCAAATAACAATACATGAAATCTAGGGTTTCTGCTTCTAAGTCTATATAAAGGACCGAGAGCTTCAGATAAAAATTATCTCGAAATAGATCACTAAAATATCACCTAATAGATCACTGACAAGATCAAGTGATCCAAGACAGGTCCACGAATCGACGTGATCAATCGACGCATCATCTACTTCCTACGAGACAGAGATCGGGAGCATAAACTACGGTTCTTGTACTCTAAATTTGGCAGATTTGTAAATGATAGTTGATTAATAAAAAGGTAGATCTTTAGTTTAATTCTTTACATTTTACTTTCTGCATTTATTTTCTGCACTTACATTATGATCTCCTTCTCTATCCTCTCTTCTATCTCAACCATACGTGAGTAATTCTACGCTTGATAGGGTTCATAGGATTATGGTAGATCAATGGATGATAAAATTTCTTAACTTCTTTTATATCTTTTAAAGTTTATAAATTTTAGCAAAACAATTGTTAACATCCTTATCGGGCGCGCTACCAATTTATTGATAGTCTCGACCGCGATTTGAGATTAGATTAACACTTTTTGGGTAAAGGCTAGACATGAATCGATCTAGTTTTAAATCTATTAAAAGATAAAAGAAGTCATTTTTAATTAATCATCCATTACTACTAAATTCTATGAACCCTACAAACCAACTTCATAAAATCTATATCCGTATATTGTAGATCTAGAACAAACCATCCATATTTCAATCAACTCGTCTAAAGCAAGATAAAGGTTCGACGTTTCCCTGAGGACGACCCATACTCATCTCGGCTAGCTACTAGCAACACCGTTATTGATTGCGGTTACTTACTTTACACAAACACACTTCTTCAAAATACAAGATTAATCAAAACCTGACCCATCTTTGTGCGTGTTTTACTTTGTAGCCGCTACACCAGCTTTGGATCCTCTTGAGTCTCGCATTTCTATGCCCGCGGGGCCTTTTGCTAAGCGTCGATCTTCCAGGGGTACGACAAATAGCAGGCGGATGCTAAGTGAATTTATCGAAGACCTTAACGTCGAAGCTTTTACTTCTGTTGCGGACTTTGCGGACGAAGTCAACCCTATGTTGGCGACTCTTGTGACTTTCCACAATGAAAATTTCGTCGGCATCTGGGTTGACTACTGTAAGAGAATTGTGGCTTGCCTCCATGAGATTGAGCACAAACTTCTTTCGCCTGAGACATTATCCTCGAAGGCTCAATTGGTCGCATGGACTGAACAAAGTGCCGCTTCTATTCAATACTTCGAGCAGAAGCCGGTCCTGAAGAAAAAGGAGCATGAGACGGTTTTCAACGAATCAAATCAATTGCGTGCCCAGGTTGAAGCGAATGCTGCGCAACTCCAAGCTATCTTTGAAACTCTTCAACAATGCATTTCTGAAGGAGTGGCGCTGAGGCAGAATCTTGACTCTACTGAGCGAGAAATACGGGACTGCGAAGTTGCCAAGTAGGAAATCTCTGAGAAACTTTCTTCATGCTTGCAACAATGGGCTCAAGTCGAAGCAATGATGGCCTCAATAGTGGAGCATGAGGAGGAGCTACAACAAGAGAGTGAACGGGTTACCACTTTATTGAAAACCCCGCCCTCTTAGAAGCTAGAATTGCATCCCCCTTATATAGATATATATATATATAGATATATATATATATATATATATATATATATAAGTTGTATCCTTCAAACATTTTGATCCATAAATAAAGAATTTTTTTGCATGCGCTCCTCTGTGTTTGATGTCTTGATTCGGCGCTAATTAGTTTATTTACTCATTTCGGAGTTTGTAGTTTCTTCACTCATTTCAGAGTCTCTTGTTTACTTACTCATTTCGGAGTTTCTAGTTTATTCACTCGTTTCGGAGTTTCTAGTTTATGTACTTGTTCCGGAGTTTCTACTTTATTCACTCGTTTTGGAGTGTTTTTAGTTTATGTACTTATTCGGAGTTTGTAGTTTACTTCCCTTGGGTATATAGGAAAACTTATCCTAACGTTATATGTAAATAACCCCCATTCTTTATGGCAGGTGTCCATTAGGTTTGTAGTACTAGGGTTTTAGTCCGTGGTACCATCGCGTTGGCTGATATATTCCTCGATATGCAGTTTTTAAGCCGCTGTTCGAATAGCCCCGCGACTGTCGTGTCTCTAATCCCTTCGGCGGCTGGACGAGACGTCTTCGAGTAATCTCCTTAGGTCATATTACCGTCGGAAGAGCAAGCATTAGGAATTTGTCGTGACGCTTTTTATTTGAGGTTAAGCTCAATTTAGAACCCCAATGAGTCATAATCGCACCCTTCTGGGGTGGGACGATCTCCAATGGTCTTTTAAGCTTTATATGAGTTGTCTCTAAGACCCAAAGCTATGAATATGCCGTCACTTCGTTTTTCTTTTGTTTTGACAAATCGCGTTGATTCTTTGCTGAAGTCGGGAAACATCTGTGTGATTTCTATGCTGTATATATTGCAATCAAGGTCTGGAGCTAGGGATATGCCACTGCTCCAATTTCATTTGATAATCGCGTCCGCATCCTGATGAAATGAGGGAGAACGCCGAGATAGTCTCTAGGCCTTATATGAACCGTCAAGACTTGGAGTTAGGATTTTGCCATTACTCCATTTTTATTTGACCCTTGGGTCTTTGTTGACGTTGCGTCTGCATCCTGGTGGAACAAGAAGGAACGTCGGGATAATCTCTAAGTTGTATATGAACCGTCAAGACTTGGAGCTAGGATTTTGCCATTACTCCATTTTTTTGCTTTGACTCTTGGGTCTTTTTTTTATAGTGACGTTGCGTCTGCATCCTGCTGGAATGAGAAGGAACGCCAGGATAATCTCTAGGTTGTATATAAACCGTCAAGACTTGGCTCTCCTTTAGACGGAGCATGGTGGGAAAATATGGTTTCTTTTTTTCTTTATTTGTGTCCATGGATTGTTTACAAGAGTCAATATGGACATACTTGCAGGGCAGAAAAGTTTCATTTTCATTTCATTTTTCTAATTTCTTTCCGCGATGCTCTATCTTTTCAGATTTTATGTCATGAAAGTCGCGATTGCCCAATCATTTCGGCTATTTATCGTGGTGCCCAATCATTTCGGCTATTTTTACTCGCTGCTTTTTATTGCGAGTTGCCCAAACATTTCGGTTTTTTTTTACTCACTGCTTTTTATTGCGAGTTAGGGACTTGAGATCTGATCCCAATCTTGGCATCAGTATCACTGCAACTGGAATATTGCCATGAGCGAATCATCATTTGCCATGAGAGGACTTGAAATTTGATACCTATTTAGGTATCAGCATCGCTAAAACTGGGATATTGCCAGGAGAGAATCCTCATTTGCCTTTGTTAATTTGGACAAAGGTGGCTTGGCAAACAGGGTTAGGATCCCGTCGACTAAGGCTTTTTGACTTTATAAGCCGTAAGGGTTTTATAAAGGTGTTTCTCCCTATGAGTCGTGAGGATCTCGTAAGTGTATTTTCTCCTTAGGAATCGTGGGGATTCCTAAGTAATATTTTCTCTTATAAGTCATAAGGATCTTCCAAGAGTGTTTTCTCCTTATAAGTCGAGAGGACTTATAAGTGTTGTTCACCATATGGGGACATTTCTCGTCATTGGTGTAACTTGGTGGGGGATATATTTATTTATGCCCATAGATTATATACAAGGGTAAATATAGGACCGCCTGTAGGGAAGTATTAGGGGAATATGAAGGCTTAATAACAGGTTTAGATTCATGTAGCTTAAGGCTTTTGAATCCTACAAGCCGTGAGGGTCTCATAGGGGGAAATTCTTCTTACGAGTCGTGAGGATCTCATAAGTGTAATTTCTCCTTAGGAATCGTGGGGGTTCCTAAGCGTGTTGCTCCTTTGTGAGTCGTAAGGATCTCACACGGGTTTTTTTTAACGAGATCGTGCCCTTTCGGGGTTTTGCAAAGCTCGCCGGCAGTCCTGCTATTTTTACTCACGGCGCCCTTTCGGGTTTTCATCCGCGCCCATTTCTCTTGTGGACATACTGTTTTTTTTAACGATGGAACTCCCGAGAGTAGTTTCGCCGCAGGTGCCCATCTGTTTGCCGATGGGACTTGAGTTGCAACCTTCACCGTTGGGACTTCGATTGCAATATAGATCTCAAGGAAGGACACCGCCGTATTTGGGGCGATGTGCTCTGTTTCAAGCGATGAACTAGTTTAGAGACGTCTCGGTCCATTATCGCTATGTTTGAGACAAAGTTTTAGTTTAAGGACATCTCGTTCCGTTGTTAGTTTAGGGACGTCTCGGTCCGTTGTTAGTTTAGGGATGTCTCGGTCCGTTGTCGTCGTGTTTGAGGCGGGGTTTTTTTTTATACTACTCTCAGAGTTCTGACTCATGAAGATAGAAAGCGGACACAAGCGTCATCATCTATCATTGACCTACGTCATGACTCTTCAAGCGTAGTAATTTTTGAGGAATTGGCCATTTATTGGCCGGAAGCGTCTTTCGCCATCCATATCCATGAGCAGGTAGGCTCCACCTTGGTAGACTTTGCCTACAATGTACGGGCCTTCATAGTTCGGCTCAAACTTCCCCCATTTTGCGCAATTGGGGATCATTGGTCTCTTGACGACTAGCGCGAGTTCTTCTTGACGGAACGTTCTTAGCCTGGTTAGTTTTTCGTTAACCGTGTCATCCTTCTCTTATAAGCCTCTTGATTTTGTTGTGCTATAAGACGAGTTACGTCGAGTGCATCGAGCTCCTCAAGCCGAAGATGAGCATTTTCTTCATCTGTCAGCTCGTATCAAACTGCTACTCGTAGAGAGAGGAGTTCTATTTCCAGCGGAAGTACTGCTTCCGTGCCGAACACCAACGCATATGGTGTTGTATTAATGGCCGTCTTGAACGTTGTTCAGTATGCCCAAAGAGCTTCATGCAGCCTTTCGTGCCAGTCCTTTTTATTTCTGGACACTGTTTTCTTTATGATCTTTATCAAGGTTTTGTTGAAAGCTTTAGCTAGACCGTTGTCCCGAATATTATAGACTGAAGAGTATCTCCAATATATTTTATGTTGCTGTGCGAAGCGGCTTATTTTATGGCTTCTATAAGCTGGCCCATTATCCGAGATAATTTGTCGCAGAGTGCCAAACCAATAGATAACATGGGTTCTGAAGAAATGGAGGATATTCTCCGTCTTCACCTCCCTTAGTGCTACTGCTTCTGCCCACTTAGAGAAATAGTCGGTCGTTGCCAATATAAACCGATGTCCTTATGACGATGTCGGTTCAATGGGGCCAATTATATCGGTTCCCCGCATTTCGAACGGCCAGCTAGCCACTGTTGGGTGTAGAGGATTTGGATGTTGGTGGATGAAGTCCCCATGAATTTGGTACGAATGACACTGCTTCGCATATTCGAGACAGTCCTGAATCATTATGGTTCAATAGTAACCCATTCTTTTTATCTTCAGCTTCGTCTTTGAGAACCGTGGATTCCGTCATGAGTTTCTTGGATGACTTTCTTTGCTTCCTCCGGCCTCAGGTATCTTAGTCACAGACAGTTGAACGATCTCTTATATAGAGTATCATTAACGAAGGTGAAAGACAAAGCTCGTTTCATGAGCTGATGTCTAGACGATGCATTTTTGGGCGTTCATTGGGATTTGAAGTAGTCTATGAAGACTTTCCTCCAATCCTTGACCTTCCCTTCGTCCTCTATTTGAAGGGCTACTTGCTTAGTCGTTTCTTTTCCTTCGGATGGCTCTATCAGGTCTTCCGAAAATATATTTGTTGGCGCGAGAATCCTGCGGTTTTGCACAATGATCCTTACGTCAACAAGGTCTTCATCGACCAGTTCCTTAGCCAATTTGGCCAATGCGTCCGCCTTGATGTTTTCTACATGATGTATATTCTCCATGATGTAGGAAGGGATTTGTGTCAGCAGTTGCATCACTCTTTCGCCATACTTTATCAGCTCTGGCTTGCATATCTGATAGTCGCCATTTTCTTGGCTAACGATCAGTTAAGAGTCTCCATATATGAGGTCTTTGATTCCCATGTCGATAGCGATCTTAGACCTGCTATCAAAGCTTCGTATTCAGCCAAGTTATTATTCCTTGGCTCTGTTAAGGAGAGGGCGTAACGTAATATCCCTCCTTGCGGAGTCATGAAGATAAGGCCCACCCCGGCTTTGATTATGGGGATGTTTTGCTTTCGTTACTTCATGGAAGATGTGTAGGATTCCCATTGGGAATCATTTTCTTCTTTCTCTTCTTCGATTGCGTCGAACGCATGTTCATCCGGCAACTCGCAATTTAAGGAGGAGTCGGCTGGTATCGGATGCTCCACAAGAAAGTCGGCAATGGTCTGCCCTTTCACTGCTTTGAGGGGACGATACATTATCAAGAACTCCATCAGGAGGAGGGCCTATTTGGCAAGCCTTCCTACTAGTATGGCCCTTGATATTAGATATTTGAGAGGATCCACCTTCGATATGAAATGGACCACATGTGCCAAGGCATAATGTCTGAGCTTTGTTATTGCGAAAATCAGTGCCAGGCAATACTTTTCGATGGAGAAATAGTTGTTTTCTGCCCCCATGAGAACTCGACTCAAATAGTACAGAGCTCTCTCCTTTTCCTGATCGTTCTCTTGTACCCATCGTGTGCCTAGAGAACCCTCAAGGGTCGTTGTATATAGGATAAGGGGTTTTGCCTTAACCGGAGCGGTCAATACCGGCAGATTATGCAAGTATTGCTTGATTTCGTCTAGTGCATTTTGGCACTTTTGATCCCAGACGAATGGGGTCCCCTTCTTCATCAAATGATTTTAAGGACGGTATTTTCCGGAGAGGTTGGCTATGAACCGCTGGATATACGCGAGCTTTCCTTGAAGAGATCGCAACTGTTTGAGGGTTCTTGGCGTGGACATTTTCATAATCGCCTTAATGTTTGAAGGGTCGATTTCGATACCTCGGTAATGTATGATAAATCCTAGGAATTTGCCTGAAGAAACTCCAAACGTACATTTTAGAGTATTTATCTTCAGATTATACTTCCAAAAACATTGAAACACTATTTTTAGATGTTCCCAATGTTCCTCGTGAGATTTACTCTTCACCACAAGGTCGTCGATGTAGCATTCGACGATCTCGTGTATGAGGTCATCAAATATCTTTGTCATAGCCCTCTAGTATGTAGCGCCAGCATTCTTCAAACTGAAGGGCAGCACCTTATAACATAATATACCCAGTAGGGTCCGGAAGGCGGTATGCTTTTAGTCTTCTGAATGCATTTTTATTTGGTTGTATCCTAAAGATCCATCCATGAAGGAGAAGACCTCATGGGTAGACATGTTATCGATCATCAGCTCAGTAATAGATACTGGGAAATCATCTTTCGGGCAAACTTTGTTGAGGTCCCGAAAATCCACGCAGATGCGCACCGTCTCATTTTTCTTCATCACCGGAACGATGTTGACGATCCAGTCAGGATATTGAACTTCTTGGATGAAGCCAGAGCTGATTAGTTTCTTGACTTCAGCGTTGATACTCATCTCAAGTTCGAGTCGCATCCGTCTCGGTGCCTGTTTGATTGGCTTTATACCTGGCGATATAGCCAGTTTCTATACTGCCACTTTTGGATCTAGACCCGGCATTTCTGAGTAGTTCCAGGAGAAGCAATTTGTATACTGTATGAGCACGTCTTTTAACGTAGCCACCTGTTTTTCAGATAGCAGTTCACTAAAGAACGTTGGTCTCCGATCATTTTTCATCTCTAAGTCAATTTTTCTTATGTTTTCCACCGTGGTGTGTATTCCATCTTCCAGCTCTTTTGGTGCTAGTGGAAACTCTGAGATCACCTCGTTCTTTCCTTCTTTTGCAAAGCACCTAAAGAGGTTATTCATAATCTCGTGTCCTCCCTCTTTTGAAAGTGTTATCATATGGCAACTACGAGTTCGCTTCCATTCTTGATGTTGAGCCGGTCCTATCCTGACAGTATAGGTCCTTTTTGGCTCATATTTTTGCAGCGGGGTTACCCTCTAGTTGTCGAATAAAGCGAACTTGTCTTATTGATACTGGTCTTCTATCCAATCTTTAAAGATGAAGCAGTCTTCAAGGGGATGATCTATTACTCGGTGATAGGAGCAATAATCCGGATGATGGACCTTATTTATTTGTTTGGGGTGCCGAAACTCTGGAAGTGTCATCATTTGGTGCTTCATAACAAGGTTGAATATTTTTCTTGTCTTGTCTTGGGGGAAAGAGTATTCCCGACCAATCTTCTTTATAAAGGACGGGCTCCAATCGAATTTTTCTCGATTGCATAGCGTCTTGGATCCACTTTATTGTTTTCAAATGTTGTTTGCGTTCTTTTTGCCTCTATTTCAGGATTTTCCCCTTTCGCAAGAATATACAGTGGGACGGGGATGAAGAGCATTGTAATCTTCCTTTTCTGTAGATTGCTGACTGAGATACTGCATCCTGGCATTTTCATAAATGTAACGACCCCAAAATTCCTATACCTTCATATAATTCTTCTTTTTATAAAAATACTATATTTATTTGTTTTTGGGTATCCTGTATATTTTTTCTCTATTAAATATATTATTTATCACTCTTTTATTTTCCCTATTTTATAATTTTTCAAAACCCAAAACTAAGCCAAGACAAATCCATTTGATTTCTTTCTTTTCTTTTTCTAAGCCCACTTTCTTTTCAAGGTGCGACATGTATTTAATTCTTATTAAATATATGCATGAACAACCTTGTAGCTCATTGGTTACATCCTTACATTGTTATTTTATAAGTCACATGTTCAAATCCGCATTCTTGCAATTATTTTTTATCAATTTTATCCTTCTCATAATCTACAAATGAGACCTTTCATTTCATCTTCTTTTTAACTCCCAAAATAATTAGAATGGTTATGAGCTATAATTTATTAAAATTATGGTGCCCATAAACCTTTTTTATATGTCACTCTTCTTTCTTTTCTTCATCTCACATTTCTATCATTTCCCATCTCTCTCTTCATCTCTTCTTCATCCCACCTTAGTCATTTCCTTTTGATCAGTTATAAAAATAAAATAAAATCTCTTTTCCCTTGAGCTTGGAGAAGCACCGGTTTCATCAAGCTTCAAAGACTCGGTTGAGAATTTTCTAAACAGTGAGCCGATTGTTATACCGACTCACACAACCTGTAAGTCCCTTTCCTCGCTCTCCGTCTCTTTCACTTTGTTATTGTGTCTTCTCCATGATTTCATTTTCTTGACCGTGGTACCTAATCGAGTGCATATATATATATATATGAAGATAGTTACATATATATATTTTTAAAATATTGTTTGTTTATACTTAATTTTCATGTTTATTCATCGTTTTCTTATAAAATAAAAATGCCTCCATGTCATATATTTACTTTTACGTTAACTAGGAATATCATGGACTGAATATAAATAAATAATACGCGATAACACAACTTTACATAAGCTCTCTTGAAATTAGGACTTTCCTGAAATAGGACGTTGTTGAAATTAATGATCCATATATTGAAATTAGGGGATCCAATTTGAAGTATATATTGCATGTGCCGTTTATTTAATAATTATTTAATTTTTTATATATAAGAGAAAAATGAAACTGGAAATAAATCTAGTAGTTTTGTCACCTTTAAATACGGTCCCAGATAACTTTTGACCTTAAAATAATTTTTAAAAATTAATTTTCACATCTAGAAATCCTAGGAAAATTAGGATAAATAATAGATAGAATTTTAGGTTTACAGTAAAAATTTCATATCAAACCGAATAACGCTTTAGAAGTTGCGTAGTTTTTTTATTCACTGTTTTTAAAACCAGAAAACTGTCAATAAGGGTCTTCGAGAGAGACCATAACTCTGTAATTGTTGATCCAAATTAAGTGTTTTAAGATGTTTTGAGCATATACATCGAAAGATCTATATTTTCTTATTTTAAGTTTTTACTGAAAATCGACGTAAAATATAGGAAACTATGTTACAATATTAAGCGACGAATCTGAACAGAATCTGTCCTGATTCGCACACTGTTTTTAAATATGACATAACTCGAACTCCCAATATCCGTTCGTGAAAAACTTTAGATGTGGAGATGGATAATTGATAGAACTATAATTTCCTGTATATTATATTACTTATAAACGCATGAAACAACTCAATATAAGTTTTGCAATATAACATTTAGTTGCTGTCCAGAAATCTGAATTTCTGTTTTAAACGCTGATTTTAAAACGATCATAATCAGAGCTTCAGAAATCCAAATCATGCGAATCTTAGTGTTTTGGATAATTACTCTGAAATAACTACAATTTTATAATAATTTTTGTAACCTGAAACCCGATAGAAATTAACTCAAGCTGCGTTTTAAAAATGTGTGACGGTGCTGAACAGATTCTGATCTGTTTTGCGTGACGATACGAAAATATGTATATCTTCCAAACCGGTAGTCGTATTTAGGCGAGACTAGAACTCACGTATGCATAACACTTAAGGCTATATTTTCATTTATATTCTGATTTCAAATGACTTGATTAACTAGTCGTACACATCACATATTTACAATATTGTTTTGGACGTTACTTGCATACTTATCTCATATCATGTTCAGTGATTGCTTATTTATTTTTATTTATATGATTTGTGATTAAATCGTTACATATTAGAATTGACTTGATCTTGACACGACTCAATCATGAATACTTGAACCTAGTATGTACACTCGAACCAGCTTGACTCGAACTATGAATACAATTGGCATGACTTGCACTTGACATGACTACATAAACTCAATCTTGAAAACTTGATATCATATATCAACTTTTGTATTCATGGATTCGATCAAGATTCATAACATTAATCATAAACTAATAAACACGGGGTGTTGAGCTAATTTGAGTATGAATCTAACGGAATCTCATGAGTCTCATTAATACAAATTATGTTGCTGTGGTACTGGGATGAAACGGTACAAATCATGTTGTTGTAGTACCAGACTGAAACGGTACAAATCACGAATTCACGAATGAGGGCCCGTGTTTCCACGCCCCTGGATGATATCCTGTTGGGTTTGGAATACTTCAATAACAATTGAAGTCCCGCTATTTTGGGACCGTGATTCCTTACCCCTGGACGATAGCCTTGGGTTCGAGAATACTCATGAGATTGGTTGACATTCACAGTTGAACCCACGTTAGTTGCTTTTACCCTTTTAGAAACCTTTTAGGACACTTATATTCACTTCATGTTCACTATACCTACACTCCACGGTCATGCTATAATTTTTTACTATTCTCATGTTATATTGTCATGCTTACATAGTTGTCATTAACATTACCCTGTTATACTTGTTCATGTTTTATTTCTATTCATACTATATCACATGCCACCTTGCATATTTATTTATATACTTTCATATCTCACCTTTCTTAGGGACTTACCGAGCGCAAGTTCGCTGACGGGCATTCCACATATTTCTTTGTTTCCTTGGAATGTTCGTCAGATAATCTAGAGATTGAGGAGATCGAGCCAAGTCAGGAGGATTAATCTTAGCTTGCAGAGCAGACCAACTACTAGTTTTTTTCTTTTCAGCTTTTACTTCATGTAAGCCACCTGTTTAGGCACTTTCTTGTATGTATCTTTGTTTTCAGACATCATGTGTTCAGTTTGAAACTTGTGAAAGTTGGAAATGTAAATATATAAAATTGGATTTTCATTATCATGCCTTTTCTTGTCATTTTATATTTCTTATATACGCTTAGAGTATTTGTTTCGAGAAATGACCATCTTAGAATAAATACGTCGCGGGCTTGTCATATGTCGTTACCGCTCTTTTGGGAAATGGGACGTGACAGGTTTTATTAGTGGCCCATGTAGGTAGTTCTGCATGAAGTCATAAGCAATATGATAAAAGAAAGATGAAATCTGACAATTTTTACATTCCTTCCCCTTTCATTTCCATTGAATCTATCCTAATCTCTCTTTTCTATCCAAGGTGATGGCTTCCTTAAACCCGATCAATATCAACGGAGAGACACCACCGCCACCTACTGCTGCAACTCCCCTCACTGAACAAGCATTGTTCCTCGAGGCTATCAAAAGCCTACTTGAAG
Source organism: Agapanthus africanus (assembly GCA_030015575.1). Classification (NCBI taxonomy): domain Eukaryota; kingdom Viridiplantae; phylum Streptophyta; class Magnoliopsida; order Asparagales; family Amaryllidaceae; genus Agapanthus; species Agapanthus africanus. The sequence goes on from JASDDO010000016.1 coordinate 518,421,297, forward strand.
GTCTGCAGGGGAAGACTACTCTCCTTCAACAAGGACTAGCCCGCCCTGAAGCAAAAGCATCGGGAGTGAAACAATTCCGAGCACTACATCCGAAGAATTTCTCTGGAAAAGAGAACCCTTTAGAAGCTGAAGAATGGGCTCAAAGTATTGAGGATGACCTGGCAGCAGCTCATGTTCCAGAAGTAGCTTAGTTTCGAGTAGCAAAACTCCAGCTTACTGATAATGCCAGGGTCTGGTGGAAGGCCGAAGAGAGTCGGATTACCCAGTCTATCGAGTGGAAGACGTTTCGTGAACTTTTTGACGCCAAGTATTTTCCTGAGACTCCTCATTTTGAGATGGAGTAACGATTTATCCACCTACAGCAAGGATCCATGTGGGACAAGTCAGTAGATGAACACAACGCCGATTTCACTATGCTTAGCAAGTTTACCGCCCATCTGATTCCTACCGCCGAGATCTGTGCAATACGTTTTCAGCAAAGCCTAGACCTTCAGATTCAGGATGACTAGCAACATGCGATTATCCGACTCATGAACTAGCCTTGAAGGCAGCCCGTCGTTATGAAGCCGTTGTCAAGAAGATGGGAAGGCCACGGTCGGCCGGAGAGAAACGCCCAATTAACTAGATTACTGGAAGAGCCTCCACGAGACCAGAATCTACAGCGCCACCCAGAAAGCCAGAAGGATCAAAAGTCTGCAATTACTGTAAAAAGTCGGGGAACCTGGTGAAGTATTGAAGATGAGATAACAGTCTTTGTCTGATCTATGGATCTCCTACGCATGCTATAGAAGCTTGCCCACATTACAGAGCTAGCACAACCCCCGCACTAAAACCGACTATACAAGCTCATGCTTCTCGTTTAGTTTTTCCTGCACCAACTTGGCATGGACAACCCTTACCTCCTCAGCATCAAGTGTACCATCGGGCATAAAGGATGGTGCCGAGACGCCGGGCTTTCACTATGTTGGTCGTAGAGGCCGAAACCATGGATCAGATTATCACCAATAAAATTTCTTTCTATTTTATCAACTATTTTAGATTCTTTCAGTCTTTTGTCCTTTCTTTCCTCACACAACTACAGTACGATTTTAGTAGTCCCTGCCCCCTGTCTATACGACTGCTTCAGCCTAAAACACCCTTACTATGTTACAACATTCTCCTTGTGTAAATTTTGAAGCTGAAATTTCTCTAAGGAGGGTAGGGTGTAACGACCCCAAAATTCCTATACCTTCATATAATTCTTCTTTTTTTAAAAATACTATATTTATTTGTTTTTGGGTATCTCCGTATATTTTTTTCTCTATTAAATATATTAGTTTATCACTCTTCCTATTTTGCCTATTTTATAATTTTTCAAAACCCAAACCTAAGCCAAGACAAATCCATTTGATTTCTTTCTTTTCTTTTTCTAAGCCCACTTTCTTTTCAAGGTGCGATATATATTTAATTCTTATTAAATATATGCATTAACAACCTTGTAGCTCATTGGTTAAGTCCTTACATTGTTATTTTATAAGTCACATGTTCAAATCCTCATTCTTGCAATTATTTTTTATCAATTTTTATTCTTCTCATAACCTACAAATGAGACCTTTCATTTCATCTTCTTTTTAACTCCCAAAATAATTAGAATGGTTATGAGCTATAATTTATTAGAATTATGGTGGCCATAAACCTTTTTTATATACCACTCTTCTTTCTTTTCTTCATCTCGCATTTCTATCATTTCCCATCTCTCTTTTCATCTCTTTTTCATCCCACCTTAGCCATTTCCTTTTGATCAATTCTAAAAATAAAATCTCTTTTCTCTTGAGCTTGGAGAAGCATCGGTTCCATCAAGCTTCAAAGACTCGGTTGAGAATTTTATCTAAACGGTGAGCCGGTTGTTATACCGACTCACACAACCTGTTAATCCCTTTTCTCCCTCTCCATCTCTTTCACTCTGTTATTGTGTCTTCTCTATGATTTCATTTTCTTGACTGTGGTACCTAATCGAGTGCATAAACATACATACATACATACATACATACATATATAAATGAATATAGTTACATATATATATATATATTTTTAAAATATTGTTTGTTTATACTTAATTTTCGTGTTTATTTATTGTTTACCTATAGAATAAAAATGCCTCCATGTCATAAATTTACTTTTACGTTAACTAGGAATATCATGGATTGAATATAAATAAACGATGCGCGATAAGACAACTTTACATAAGCTCTCTTGAAATTAGGACTTTCCTGATATAGGCCGTTGTTAAAATTCATGATCCATATATTGACATTAAGGGATCCAATTTGAAGTATATATTGCATGTGCCCTTTATTTTATAATTGTTTAATTTTTTATATAAAAGAGAAAAATGAAGCTGCAAATAAATCTAGTAGTTTTGTCACCTTTAAATACGGTCCCAGATAACTTTTGTCCTTAAATTAATTTTTAAAAATTAATTTTCACATCTGGAAGTTCTTGGAAATTAGGATAAATAATATATAGAATTTCAGGTTTACAGTAAAAATTTCATATCAAACCGAATAACGGTTTAGAAGTTGCGTAGTTTTTTTTTTTATTCACTGTTTTTAAAACCAGAAAACTGTCAATAAGGGTCTTCGAGAGAGACCATAACTCTGTAATTGTTGATCCAAATTAAGTGTTTTAAGATGTTTTAAATATCTACATCGAAAGATCTATATTTTCTTAGTTTTAAGTTTTTACTGAAAATCGACGTAAAATATAAAAAACTGCGTTACAATATTAAGCGACGAATCTGGACAGAATCTATCTGTTTTTAAATAGGACATAACTCGAACTCCCGATGTCCGTTCGTGACAAAATTTAGATGTGTAAATGGATAATTGATAGAACTATAATTTCCTGTATATTATATTACTTATAAACACATGAAACAACTCGATATAGGCTTTGCAATATAACATATAATTGCAGTCCAGAAATCTGAATTTTTGTTTTAAACGCTGATAATAAAACGGTCATAATTAGAGCTTCAAAAATCCAAATCGCGCGAATCTTAGAGTTTTACATAAGTACTCCAAAAGACCTACAATTTTATAATAATTTTTGTAACCTGAAACCCGATAGAAATTAACTCAAGCTGCGTTTTAAAAATGTGTGACGGTGCTGAACAGATTCTGATATGTTTTGCGCGACGATACGAAAATATGTATATCTCCCAAAACGGTAGTCGTATTTAGGCGAGACTAGAACTCACGTGTGCATAACACTTAAGGATATGTTTTCATTTATATTCTGATTTCAAATGACTTGATTAACTAGTCGTACATATCACATATTTACAACATTGTTTTGGATGTTACTTGTATACTTATCTCATATCATGTTCTGTAATTGCTTATTTATTTTTATTTATATGACTTGTGATTAAATCATTACATGTTAGAATTGATTTTATATTGACACGACTCAATCATGAATACTTGAACCCAGTATGTACACTTGAACCAACTTGACTCGAATCATGAATACAATTGGCAAGACTTGCACTTGACATGACTACATGAACTCAATCTTGAAAACTTGATATCATACATCACCTTTTATATTCATGGATTCGATCAAAACTCATAACATTAATCATAAACTAATAAACCGGGGTGTTGGGATAGTTTGAGTATAAATCCAATGGAATCTCATGAGTCCCATTAATACAAATCTTGTTGCTGTGGTACCGGGCTGAAACGGTACAAATCATGTTGCTGTGGTACCGGGCTGAAACGGTACAAATCACAAATTCACGAATGAGAGCCCGTGTTTCCAAGCCCCTGGATGATATCCTGTTGGGTTTGGAATACTTCAATAACAACTGAAGTCTCGCTATTTTAGGCCCGTGGTTCCTTACCCCTGAACGATAGCCTTGGATTCGAGAATACTCTTGAAATTGGTTGACATTCATACTTGAACTCACATTAGTTGTTTTTACCCTTTTAGAAACCTTTTAGGACACTTATATTCACTTCATGTTCACTATACCTACACTCCACGTCATGCTATACTTGTTTACTATGCTCATGTTATATTGCCATGCTTACATAGTTGTCATTAACATTACCTGTTATACTTTTCATGTTTTATTTCCATTCATACTATATCACATGTCACCTTGCATATTTATTTATATACTTTCACATCCCACCTTTCTTGGGGACTTACCGAGCGCAAGTTCGCTGATGGGCATTCCATCCATTTCTTTGTTTACTTGGAATGTTCGTCAGATAATCTAGAGATTGAGAAGATCGAGCCAAGTCAGGAGAATTACTCTTACCTTACGGAGCAGACCGACTACTAGTTCTTTATTTTCAGCTTTTACTTTCTGTATACCACCTATTTAAGCACTTTCTTTTATGCTTCTTTGTTTTCAGACATCATGTGTTCAGTTTGAAACTTATGAAAGTTGGGAATATAAATATATAAAGTTGGATTTTCATTATCATGCCTTTTCTTATCATTTTATATTGCTTATATACACTTAGCGTATTTGTTTCGAGAAATGACCTTCTCAGAATAAATACGTCGCGGGCTTGTCACATGCCGTTACCACTCTTTTGGGAAGCGGGGCATGACAATAAATGGCCATTTCGCGGCTGTGATTGTTCCGGTTCTTTTGATAAGCTTCTTTTATTAACCTGTCAATTTGCTCTTCCAGCGACGGACTTAACGTATTTAGAGCAGGATCTCGCTCTGATTTGACGTCACGGCTATTTGGAAAAGCGTTTTCTGCTTCACAGGAGCCGTTTACAACACGGCAACTGTGGATCCCCCCCCCCCGTTTCTTGGAACGAACGTATCCAAGCTCGGTTGTCTCCATCTTCCCATTGGGCATCTTTCGCTGAGAACCGGGAATATCCTAAATTTTTTTGTAAAATTGGGCTTGTCGAACAGTTTATTCGAGGGGTACACCTTGGCATTTTAACAGCCTTTTCAATCCCCCCGCATAGTATCTTAGCAGACAGATTGGTTGAAACCTGTCAAGTGCAAAATCGGCACCATGTCAAACTTCTTTTTCTAGTTTGGTCTCCGTAGATTGGTAGAAGAGGATTGCCTTTTCACCCCTTCGCCTAGGAGGCACATAGAAAATTTGCAGTTCTTGTATGCTGTATGTGTTGGGATACGGCAACACCCCGGCCATCTGTAGCGTCTTGAAAAGTCGTTTTGGTGTTTTCCTGAAAATCGGTGAAAATTCGGTATTTTTCCGAAAACCGTCTTTTTTGTTATTTTGCAGTTTAGGTCTAATTATACCTAATTTGGATAGGTAATTGCTAGTTTTTAGTAGCAAATGAGTTAATTATGAAATTCTGGTCGTTTAAAAATTTTCCCTAATTTTTTCAATTTTTTAATATTATTTTAAGCCGGTAAGAAAATACATTAAATTAGCGATAAATACAAATTTTTCTGGGCTAATTTTAATCTTTAAAATTATGTTAATTAAAATCTAGTTGTAACATAAATTTTTAGTATTTTATTTTGATTTTTAACTAATTTTTATTATGGAAAACGAAATTTATTGAATTTAAGCTTAAACATGCAATTTTGGACTTGTAGGGGGTCTTTTTGCAAAAAAAAATTTGTGCACTCTCACACACACATCCTCACATCTCCTTGGCTGTCCCAAACTGCAGAAAATTCCCCCTCTCTCTTTTGTTTTAAAATTCTTTTGTTAGGGATGATTTGAGTTGAATGTATATGTTTAAAATATTGTATGTTGAAGGTATGGTGCATTGACTTTGAGGGGAGTTGACCAAGACTTTTTCCCACACCCACACCATCCCCTCTCCCTCATTTCTGGCCGAAATTCCAGCAGCCCCCTTCATCTCTTTGTTCTTTACATTTTCTTCAAAAAATTCTTCAAAGTTTGCTCCAAATTTCAAGCAAAAACTCACAAATTAAACCCCATTCTTCATCCCTTTTTCCTTCACCTCCCTTGCTTGGATCATGATGCTATGAGGCCATCAATTGATGCAAATTTCTTCTTGCTAGATCCATAGGTTTGAGGTATAATTTCTACTCTTTTAATTTCTTATGGTTAGAATCCTTTAATTAAATTGTTTTAGTGTTAATTTAGTGCTATTTTCATTCTAGTGTTCGTTAAAGTTAATAGTTGAGTTAACTAGGGTTTCTTGAAACCATTAATTAGTTAATTAAAGCTAATTAGCTATCTAGTGTTTGCTAATCTAGGTTAATGAGGTTACTTTATTTGTGTGGGCTTCAAATTAGTGTTAATTTGGTATTGTCATGTTTAGTTTTGGGTTGAAATTGCTAATTATGAAAATCAAGAAAGGTTTTGTTTATGGAAATTATGTTTTGAAGCATGATTAATGGTTTAAAATTAGTGTAATGGCTAGCTAGTGGGTTAGTTTGGATTGTTGTGTTGGATTGTGTTAACTTGTCCCTAATTGTCGATATTTGCACCAAATTTGCAATTTCTAGCTTACTAGGTTTTTATGTAATTATTGTGGCGAATTAATTGCGATATCTAGATTATATTGTTGGCATATCCTATGACTTTTAGGATGCGTGAGTGCGGATTTTTGAGTAATCGGGTTTTAGTTTTGCCGGGCGACCAAATCGGCGATTTTTACAGTTTTTGCGATTTTCGCGTGTGTTCCGCGCACCTTGTGCACGTTGTACCTAGCTTGTGAACGTTAGTGTTTTCGTTTGGATTTTGCGTCGTTCTTGATATGTAACCTTATGTTTGGTATTGATGTAAATTCCAGGTTCGGTCGCGGAGACGTCAGACGCGGCACGAAAGGGGAAAGCGGTGATTGGACACAGCTAGCTAGGGATTCCGGTGAGTAGATGTAACATCTACGGGGGACTATCGTTGGATGGCGCAAGCCGCCCGATAGTTTTAGTGACTTAAAAGATTCTTAGTGATGTTAGTAATTAGGGGTGTAATACTTATATGATTATTTGCTGCATCCATGCCTTATATTGACATACATATGCGAACCCATTTTATAGGACACCTGCACCATTGCCAGGGTTTTTATATGCAGCACGAGCACATTCATGCTTACACACACGCCCTGGTAATTGCCATGCCACCACACTAGATAACCTATAATTTGAAACCTTTTACTAATTGATGCTTAAACTTGTGCTATTGCCTTTAATTCCTTAAAATGAAATCGTAGGATTGCTATTCATGTGCATGTACCTCATCATATTATTTGTTCATACCTAGTCTATTAATCATACATCGTAGCTTAATTATTGATACCATATGCATTCATCACCATTGATATATGCACTTATGAGGATTTCTTGAGATTTTATGATATTTCTGGATTTCGGGGGAAAGCCGCAAAAAAATTTCTAAACTTATTATGTTTTTAAAATATGTAATTGCGGTTTTCTAGTGATGTAAAGTGTCGTCCACCATGAGTTTGCTGTGGTTTTCGAGATCCGTGTCGAGGAGTGGAGGAACCGTCACGGGTACATGGTGGGCCCGGTATGGTACCCCGGGGTAAGATGAATGTGGTGTTGACGTTGAGCCTGGCAGGGGACGGATTACCTACCGGTGACTGTTTGGCACGGCGGATATCCAGAGGATACCGACCGTGGCCGCGAGATGATGAGATTTTGATATTGAGCTGGGTCAGCCGGATGGCTGAGGCCAGAGATACTATGACATGGATATATGAGATTTGTGATAGTTTTGAGGTGTCGTTGCTGGACACAGGTTCTTGTTGATTCTATTGGTATTGTGCGGGTATTTCAAAAGAGATTCTTAAAGGGAAAAACATGATTCTTATACTTACACATTCAGATCATGAGTTGATTCGCATTGCATTCATACCTGCTAGTATATTCATATTGCATACATACCTGCCATTATGTCCTGCCATACTTGTATTATAGATGCTAGGATACTTGTGTGCATGCATTCGATAGCCTGTGTAGATGTTATTTATTACTCACGAGTTGGCAACTCACCCCCGTTGTGCCACAGCCTTTTTCAGGTCCGCTCCGTCAGTGCAGTAGCGGCGGGCGCTCTTGTTTCTTTTGCCTGGACTCGAGGTTTTGCTCTTAGGTGGGTTATATTATTATTTTTGCACCACCTTGTATATTCTTTGTATCTAGAGTACTCCATCTACTGTATCTACCAGTGTTATTGTATTTTGACCTAGAGATGAGACTGTGAGGTTTGTGGACCTTTTATGCTGTATTTTGGGGTCGAGCTCACTTGAGTCGACATGCTGTTTTTCTCATGCTCTTTATGATTATTTTGCATGTTGTTGTTTTATATTGCGTGGGATTTGTGACCGCCTTGTGGCGAAGAGCTAGCTCCCGCTTGGGGATGCCTTATTTGTTGGATTCATATATATATTCTTGTTGTACCCATTTTGGGGGGGCCAGTATTTACAAAGGAGACTCTGCCGAAATTTTCGGAAAAATTGGTATTGTTTTCAAAAAGGGTTTTATATGACTGAATTGATAAACTCGCTTTCAATTGATTGGTTTTTCTTCACTCCTTTGCTTATTTGGTTTTGGTTTCTGGGCTTTGGCTTACTTATTTTACGGACGTCTTGAGACGTTTCGTAAACTTAAGTGCTAGTCACGTTCCGTGCCTTGCGGGTCGTGACAAAGTTGATATCAGAGCGATAGGTTTTACCTTTTTGAGTGTAGGATGACCCTTGGTAGATGGAGTAAGTGACTTAAGTAGGGTAACGTAGCGTGTGTATGTCCGCGGCATACTTGCGATACGGTACTCCGCCTAAGTGACTTTAGGATATACTTGCTTGAAATTCCTTCTTCAATTCCGTGTATCCTATGATTCTATTGCACTGTTCTTATTATCCTTTTTCTGTACCAGCCACTATGCCGCCGAAGGCTACGAGGGCACAGAGGGCTGCCGCCCGAGACGAGATTCGAGTTGGCTCGTCCGAGACTAGGACTGAGCAGGGTGGTATGCCTACGCCGCAGAGACAGACCGATCCACCTTCCCCAGGCCGTATGGATAGGCTCGAGACTGGTATGGAGGAGTTGAGACAGATGATGGGGGGTATGCAGGAGTTACGTCATATGGTAGGATCCCTAGTTGCAGCCAGTCGTACACCGAGGCCGGATGACGTACCTACTACATCACAGACGACTATGATACCTGCTCCTACTACTACCACCGTGGCCATTCCGGTTTCACTACAGGATTTCATGAGGCTGAGACTTCCAGTATTCACCGGTACCGAGGCAGCGGAGGACCCCCAGACGTTCCTTGACAGTTTAGCCAGGATCTGCCATTCGCTGAGATGTTCGGATGATCGATGGGTAGAGCTTGCGAGTTTCCGACTAGACGGTCTCGCACAGACATGGTGGGAGTCAGTCTTGAGAGGTTGAGCTGCAGGTCTACCGCCTATGACTTGGGCCGAGTTTACAGCGGTCTTTCTAGCTCGTTTCCTCCCAGAGAGCGTTTATGACGCCAGAGCTCGTAGCTTCGAGGCCTTAGTCAAGACACCTGGGATGACGGTGTCTGAGTATGACATCCAGTTTACACAGTTATCCCGATATGCTCAGTATTTGGTGGATACCGAAGAGAAGATGGTGAAGAGGTTCGTACAGGGACTTGATGCCCAGCTATATCTTGCCATTGGCGCCCAGCACTACGACACTTATTCAGCTGCTATGGATACGGCATTGCGGATGGAGGCACGCATATCACAGACTTCGGCCGTTTCTGGGCCGAAGAGGATTCGCACCGATGTACCGTCTCAGAGGCAGCGCGCCAGATTCTTTCCGAGAGATAGGCCTGGCAGAGGATTTGGGCTGGGACAGTTATATGGTTCATATTCCCAGGGACAGCAGCCGTCGCCAGGATGTTTTGGGTGCGGGAGTCCGCACCATCTTGTCAGAGACTGTCCGGCGAGACGACAGGGAGCAGCGACAGTTCCGCATGTGACCCTACCACCATCACCACCCCCTCCTCAGAGAGCCCTACTTCCTACCACAGGCGATGCTCCACGCCAGTTAGGTGCACCCAGAGGCCGTGGACGCGGCGGTCCTGTTCAGAGAGGACGAGGAGGCAGAGGCCGAGGTCGAGGTCAGCCCGCTATCGGTGGAGGACAGGCCCGAGTGTTTGCTTTGACACCGCAGGATGCGCAGGCATCCAATGCCGTTGTGACAGGTACCTTGCCAGTTTGTTCTTTCGACGCACGGGTATTATTTGACCCAGGTTCCACACATTCGTACATCTCTACACACTTTACACCGATGTTGGGCCGTGAGTCGTCGTCCTTAGATCATCCGCTTGTTGTTAGTACTCCGGTAGGCGAGTCGTTTGTCGCTCGTTTTGTATTTCGTTTGTGTTCCGTTCGTATCGGGGAGAGGGATTCATCGGTTGATTTGATTCTCCTCGATATGTTGGACTTTGATGTGCTTCTGGGCATGGATTGGCTAGCCACTTGTTATGCTTCGGTGGACTGCCGTGAGAAGGCAGTCATATTTAGCTTTCCGGGAGAGCCAGTCCTTGTTGTTCAGGGAGACCGCAGCGTCACCCTTCCCAGTTTGATTTCGTCTCTCCGCGCTGGTCAGCTCTTGCGGAAGGGATGTCAGGGATTCTTAGCGTTTATTTGTGATACTCGAGCTGCAGAGGTTCCGTTGGACCGGGTCCCGGTTGTTTGTGAGTTCCCTGATGTTTTCCCTGATGAGCTACCTGGGCTACCACCTGAGCGCAATGTTGAGTTCTGCATTGATTTGATTCCCGGCTAAGGGCCTATTTCTATACCGCCTTATCGGATGGCCCCGGCAGAGCTTCGAGAGCTGAAGGATCAGTTGTAGGATTTGTTAGATAAGGGGCTTATTCGACCTAGTGTTTCTCCGTGGGGTGCTCCGGTCCTGTTTGTCAAGAAGAAGGATGGAAGTTTGCGCTTATGTATCGACTACCGCCAGCTGAACAAAGTTACCGTTTGGAACAGATATCCGTTGCCACGCATTGATGATTTGTTCGACCAGCTTCAGGGTGCGGGGTATTTTTCAAGGATCGACTTGCGATCAGGATACCATCAGCTGCGAGTTCGACAGGAGGATATACCGATGACAGCTTTCCGCACGCGCTACGGCCACTATGAGTTTTTGGTAATGTCGTTCGGACTCACCAACGCCCCAGCAGCATTCATGGATTTGATGAACCGTACATTTAGGCCATATCTTGACTTGTTCATCATCGTGTTTATCGACGATATCTTGGTGTACTCCCGGAGCGGAGAGGAGCACGAGCAGCACTTGCGGATTACGTTACAGACTCTGAGGGAGCACCAGCTGTTCGCAAAGCTCTCCAAGTGTGCATTCTGGCTGGACAGCGTCGGATTCTTAGGTACGTGGTTACGAGAGACGGCATATGTGTGGACCCGAAGAAGATTGAGGCTGTTCAGCAGTGGCCCCGACCTACATCGGTTACTGAGATCCGTAGTTTTCTACGCCTGGCGGGCTACTACAGGCGTTTTGTTCAGGACTTCTCCCGTATAGCTGCACCTTTGACCGGTTTGACCCGGAAGGGAGTTCCTTTCGTTTGGACGGAGGAGTGCGAGCACAGTTTTTAGCAGCTGCGGACATGTTTGACTACGGCGCCGGTACTATCTTTGCCTTCGGGATCAGGCGAATTTGTGGTCTACTGTGATGCTTCGCGAGTGGGATTAGGATGCGTGTTGATGCAGCATGGCCGGGTGATCGCATATGCTTCTCGGCAGCTGAAGAAGCATGAACAGAACTACCCCACTCACGATTTGGAGATGGCTGCAGTTGCAGTGTCTTTGCACTGAAGATTTGGCGACATTACCTATACGGCGAGTCGTGTCAGATATTCACCGATCACAAGAGCTTAAAGTACATATTTCAGCAGCGAGACCTGAACCTCAGACAGCGTCGTTGGATGGAGTTGGTGAAAGACTACGACTGCGAGATCCTATATCACCCAGGCAAGGCGAATGTGGTGGCAGATGCGTTGAGTAGGAGGTTCGGGGGTAGTCTATCCTTTTTGCGCGCAGTGCAGAGGCAGTCGTCAGCAGATTGGCAGATTTTATGCGACAGCCGAATTGAGTTCGAGTTCACTCAGATAGGGGGACAGCTCGCGCATGTTCGTGCATGCCCACAGTTGCTTGACCGTATATATGAGGCACAGCGCAGTGACGAACGTTGCTCGGAGATCATGGCACAGATGGGACAGGGCAGATTTTCCGAGTTCGTGATTGACGATCAGGGGATTTTACGCTATGGATCTAGACTGTGCGTACCAGATGCTGATGGATTACGGCGCGACATTCTTGAGGAGGCACACCGATCAGTGTATAGTGTCCACCCCGGTACCACTAAGATGTACCATGATATGAGAGAGACCTACTGGTGGGATGGGATGAAGAGGGACATTGCGGAGTTCGTTTCGAGATGCCTGACTTGTCAGCAAGTCAAGGCCGAGCACCAGAGGCCCGCAGGAGAGCTACAGCCGTTACCCATTCCAGAGTGGAAATGGGAGCAGATTTCGATGGACTTCGTTGTGGGTCTACCCAGGACCAGTCGAGGGTACGACTCCATCTGGGTGATCGTGGATAGATTGACGAAAGCGGCTCACTTCCTGCCAGTGAAGACGACTTTCAGCTTCGCTCAGTATGCTCAGCTCTACATTGACGAGATCGTGCGGTTGCATGGCGTACCGACTTGTATCGTGTCAGATCGAGGCACCCAGTTCACCAGCCGACTTTGGCAGAGACTTCAGGAGGCTTTGGGCACTCGTTTGAGTTTCAGCACAGTGTTTCATCCGCAGACCGACGGACAGTCAGAGCGGACCATTCAGACTCTCGAGGACATGCTCAGAGCGTGCGTTTTAGACTTCGGCGGTAGCTGGGATCGTCATTTACTGTTTGTGGAGTTCTCCTATAACAACAGCTTCCAGGATACTATTCAGGTGGCACCTTTCGAGGCATTGTATGGGAGGAGATGCAGATCGCCCGTTTGTTGGACAGAGCTCAGCGAGAGCACTATACTGGGGACGCAACTTGTTGAGGAGACGACAGCGAAGATACAGTTGATCCGAGACCGGATGAGAGCGGCTCAGAGCAGGCAGAAATCGTATGCAGACAGGCGCCGTCGCAGATTAGAGTTCGCAGTTGGCGACCATGTTTTTCTGAGGGTCTCTCCGATGAAGGGCGTGATGCGTTTTGGGCAAAAGGGGGAGCTTAGACCTAGATTTGTAGGTCCCTTCGAGATCCTCGAGCGTGTCAGCGTTGTTGCATATCGTTTGGCCCTTCCACCCAGCTTTCCCGATGTTCACCCCGTCTTCCATGTTTCGATACTCCGCAAGTACCTTCACGACCCTTCGCATGCGATTCAGCACCCGACAGTCCAGCTAGAGCGCGACCTTTCTTTTGCAGAGCAGCCGGTGGCCATCCTGGATCGGCAGGTGAAGAAGTTTAGATCGAAGATTATACCAACCGTCAAGGTCCTTTGGCGTAGCCCGAGCAGCGAGGAGGTTACCTGAGAGACCGAGAGCGAGATGAGGAAGAAATATCCCCATCTCTTTGAAGGTACGCATAGTTATATTTTTAAATTCGGGGAACGAATTTCTTTAAGGGGGGAAGATTGTAGCGTCTTGAAAAGTCGTTTTGGTGTTTTCCTGAAAATCGGTGAAAATTCGGTATTTTTCCGAAAACCGTCTTTTTTGTTATTTTGCAGTTTAGGTCTAATTATACCTAATTTGGATAGGTAATTGCTAGTTTTTAGTAGCAAATGAGTTAATTATGAAATTCTGGTCGTTTAAAAGTTTTCCCTAATTTTTTCAATTTTTTAATATTATTTTAAGCCGGTAAGAAAATACATTAAATTAGCGATAAATAAAAAATTTTCTGGGCTAATTTTAATCTTTAAAATTATGTTAATTAAAATCTAGTTGTAACATAAATTTTTAGTATTTTATTTTGATTTTTAACTAATTTTTATTATGGAAAACGAAATTTATTGAATTTAAGCTTAAACATGCAATTTTGGACTTGTAGGGGGTCTTTTTGCAAAAAAAATTATGTGCACTCTCACACACACATCCTCACATCTCCTTGGCTGTCCCAAACTGCAGAAAATTCCCCCTCTCTCTTTTGTTTTAAAATTCTTTTGTTAGGGATGATTTGAGTTGAATGTGTATGTTTAAAATATTATATGTTGAAGGTATGGTGCATTGACTTTGAGGGGAGTTGACCAAGACTTTTTCCCACACCCACACCATCCCCTCTCCCTCATTTCTGGACAAAATTCCAGCAGCCCCCTTCATCTCTTTGTTCTTTACATTTTCTTCAAAAAATTCTTCAAAGTTTGCTCCAAATTTCAAGCAAAAACTCACAAATTAAACCCCATTCTTCATCCATTTTTCCTTCACCTCCCTTGCTTGGATCATGATGCTATGAGGCCATCAATTGATGCAAATTTCTTCTTGCTAGATCCATAGGTTTGAGGTATAATTTCTACTCTTTTAATTTCTTATGGTTAGAATCCTTTAATTAAATTGTTTTAGTGTTAATTTAGTGCTATTTTCATTCTAGTGTTGGTTAAAGTTAATGGTTGAGTTAACTAGGGTTTCTTGAAACCATTAATTAGTTAATTAAAGCTAATTAGCTATCTAGTGTTTGCTAATCTAGGTTAATGAGGTTACTTTATTTGTGTGGGCTTCAAATTAGTGTTAATTTGGTATTGTCATGTTTAGTTTTGGGTTGAAATGGCTAATTATGAAAATCAAGAAAGGTTTTGTTTATGGAAATTATGTTTTGAAGCATGGTTAATGGTTTAAAATTAGTGTAATGGCTAGCTAGTGGGTTAGTTTGGATTGTTGTGTTGGATTGTGTTAACTTGTCCCTAATTGTCGATGTTTGCACCAAATTTGCAATTTCTAGCTTACTAGGTTTTTATGTAATTATTGTGGCGAATTAATTACGATATCTAGATTATATTGTTGGCATATCCTATGACTTTTAGGATGCGTAAGTGCGGATTTTTGAGTAATCGGGTTTTAGTTTTGCCGGGCGACCAAATCGGCGATTTTTGCAGTTTTTGCGATTTTCGCGTGTGTTCCGCGCACCTTGTGCACGTTGTACCTAGCTTGTGAACGTTAGTGTTTTCGTTTGGGTTTTGCGTCGTTCTTGATATGTAACCTTATGTTTGGTATTGATGTAAATTCCAGGTTCGGTCGCGGAGACGTCAGACGCGGCACGAAAGGGGAAAGCGGTGATTGGACACAGCTAGCTAGGGATTCCGGTGAGTAGATGTAACATCTACGGGGGACTATCGTTGGATGGCGCAAGCCGCCCGATAGTTTTAGTGACTTAAAAGATTCTTAGTGATGTTAGTAATTAGGGGTGTAATACTTATATGATTATTTGCTGCATCCATGCCTTATATTGACATACATATGCGAACCCATTTTATAGGACACCTGCACCATTGCCAGGGTTTTTATATGCAGCACGAGCACTATTCATGCTTACACACACGCCCTGGTAATTGCCATGCCACCACACTAGATAACATATAATTTGAAACCTTTTACTAATTGATGCTTAAACTTGTGCTATTGCCTTTAATTCCTTAAAATGAAATCGTAGGATTGCTATTCATGTGCATGTACCTCATCATATTATTTGTTCATACCTAGTCTATTAATCATACATCGTAGCTTAATTATTGATACCATATGCATTCATCACCATTGATATATGCACTTATGAGGATTTCTTGAGATTTTATGATATTTCTGGATTTCGGGGGAAAGCCGCAAAAAAATTTCTAAACTTATTATGTTTTTAAAATATGTAATTGCGGTTTTCTAGTGATGTAAAGTGTCGTCCACCATGAGTTTGCTGTGGTTTTCGAGATCCGTGTCGAGGAGTGGAGGAACCGTCACGGGTACATGGTGGGCCCGGTATGGTACCCCGGGGCAAGATGAATGTGGTGTTGACGTTGAGCCTGGCAGGGGACGGATTACCTACCGGTGACTGTTTGGCACGGCGGATATCCAGAAGATACCGACCGTGGCCGCGAGATGATGAGATTTTGATATTGAGCTGGGTCAGCCGGATGGCTGAGGCCAGAGATACTATGATATGGATATATGAGATTTGTGATAGTTTTGAGGTGTCGTTGCTGGACACAGGTTCTTGTTGATTCTATTGGTATTGTGCTGGTATTTCAAAAGAGATTCTTAAAGGGAAAAACATGATTCTTATACTTACACATTCAGATCATGAGTTGATTCGCATTGCATTCATACCTGCTAGTATATTCATATTGCATACATACCTGCCATTATGTCCTGCCATACTTGTATTATAGATGCTAGGATGCTTGTGTGCATGCATTCGATAGCCTGTGTAGATGTTATTTATTACTCACGAGTTGGCAACTCACCCCCGTTGTGCCACAGCCTTTTTCAGGTCCGCTCCGTCAGTGCAGTAGCGGCGGGCGCTCTTATTTCTTTTGCCTGGACTCGAGGTTTTGCTCTTAGGTGGGTTATATTATTATTTTTGCACCACCTTGTATATTCTTTGTATCTAGAGTACTCCATCTACTGTATCTACCAGTGTTATTGTATTTTGACCTAGAGATGAGACTGTGAGGTTTGTGGACCTTTTATGCTGTATTTTGGGGTCGAGCTCACTTGAGTCGACATGCTGTTTTTCTCATGCTCTTTATGATTATTTTGCATGTTGTTGTTTTATATTGCGTGGGATTTGTGACCGTCTTGTGGCGAAGAGCTAGCTCCCGCTTGGGGATGCCTTATTTGTTGGATTCATATATATATTCTTGTTGTACCCATTTTGGGGGGGCCAGTATTTACAAAGGAGACTCTGCCGAAATTTTCGGAAAAATTGGTATTGTTTTCAAAAAGGGTTTTATATGACTGAATTGATAAACTCGCTTTCAATTGATTGGTTTTTCTTCACTCCTTTGCTTATTTGGTTTTGGTTTCTGGGCTTTGGCTTACTTATTTTACGGACGTCTTGAGACGTTTCGTAAACTTAAGTGCTAGTCACGTTCCGTGCCTTGCGGGTCGTGACACCATCAAACCGTGACCAAATGCGGAACAAAAATTTTCTAAACTGGCGCTACCACAACCCGATGCCCGGATCTACCCTAAACCCTATACTAGCAAGCATATAAACAGGAGTTAGATGGTTATACCGAATGAACCAAGTCATTTGGGTCTTGAACCAAGTCATTTGGGTCTTCAACCATCATCCCAAGCTCCTAGTGGTCCGGGTCGAATTTGGTTGTCGGTCTTCCTCCATCTACGATGATCCACCCGAAGGAAACGACGCAAGCTTCAACCTCACCAAGAGAGGCAACCGGCGCTCCAAGGTTGCTAGCAATAGAGAGTGGAGGAGTAGGATTATCTCACTATAATTTTTCTCTCATCAAAATGCTCCAAGATCAACCATTGAAGATGAAGAAGGAGGTGAAGAAAACAAAGGCATGAGCAACTAAAGAAAAATGCTAAGTGTTTTTCCCAAAGTGAGAATGAGAAAAATGAAGCCATGAAGCAAGTGAAGAAAATCAAGTCAAGAATAAAAAATCAAATCAATAATAGATGGCATGGCATGTAAAGAATAATGGCCACAATAATTCAACCATGGAAAAATATCTCCTCAATTTCCATTAAACAAATCCATGCCATACCTCTCTACATTCCATGACCCATGCTCATGCCAACTCACCCCTCCACCTCATTTCCAAAATGATTTTCTAAAAATAAAATCAATAATGAGTTGGTCATCTTCTAGAAGTTATTCCGTATAAATACGGAATACTTCCCGGTACACGTATCGAAATACATATACGCGTATTCGTACAAAAATACGAATAGCCAAGAGTGAAAATGAATAGTGAACAATAATACTAGAATACATATATATATATATATACATATATATAAATTATTAAATCAAAACCTGATTTAATAATCCGGTTTAATCCTAAGCTGCTAGTATTATCAACCGTCTAATTAAAGTCTGTGCAGCATGTATACATATTTAATCGGACACATGTATGTACCAACATACGTCATCTACACCATATCGTCTGAACCGTGAAAACCCTCTGTGTGGGACTCTAAAGACTCATCAATACGCTGGCAGTGGATTTAACCACGAGCACGTCAGCGGCACTAGCTGTACGTAACGGCTACCCAGGTATTGAGAGAAAGGAAGGCCGATGAGCAAACTCATCCAAATCCCTACTGAGCCTGACAGTGACAATCTCCGTACAGTCCGGTCTGTTCGTCTAAGAGTATCGCATATCGAGTCTAGGGGGTGGATAAAGTCAAACCCCTAATAACACGATAATTCGTGTCGTTATGAAACCTATCACCATCTATCGATCCTAGATCGGTAATTCTCGTCCACCCCGGCCGAGAATTTCTGGTGATGTCTACCCGTGCACAACGTGACATCAACCCCCAATACCGGGAGAGACGAATCCCCGACGATCCGCTCACTACCTCCATGTGGCTCGGAACTATACCCAACTAAAACCTGTTTGCACGACTCCTTTGAACCGTGGTAGGGTAGCAATCAAAGCACAGTGGGAACTCACACGAGATAAATGACGATCTCAGGTCGACAGACTAACCTGTACACATGTCACCAGGGAACTGCCATCTGACAATAGGTATAATACCAACTAGCAGGTTACCGGCGAGTCCGTCCAGTGTATTCATAACCCAATGAGCACCTGTATACTATCTTAGGTGAACAAACTAACACCAATGGCTTGTGAGACTGGTCAACGCCCCTTTTCAGGGTCTGGATAAGTATACATTAGTCTACTCCGGAGTATTGATGCCCAGTCTCGATACTCCCACAACTAGGGATATTTAAGGATGTGCTTATAGACCACCCAGCTCCCACGTATATGATCGTTATCATAATGATGGTAGTCAAGTAAGAATCCTATGGGCTCTATCAACATGTAATAGTGATCTGTAATACCACCTGAAGCATGTATATGATGATAAAGACAAACCAGATAGCATACTATCATCTCGAGTAAGACTGTTCTGCCGGTATAGGTCCTCCCTCAATTATCACAATCGCGTGCCTGCGATTCAATAATTGACTTGAGGACACTATAGCCAACAATCTCCCACTTGCACTTAAGGCTAATTATTGCAGTGTCGCATACTCACAGCCCGTGTGATACCGAACACCCAACTTCTCTATTAATCAGTCTCGCAAAGCCCGTTTGCGAAACTATTGCGTTCGAGAAATAGCCTCAGTGAGTAGATCCACTCCAGTGTTTCTTTTTGTATCTCTCTATATCTCAACTTCACGGAGAATGACCATCTCCCGAAATGAGCAATACATGTCTTAGAATTTGTCTGGATATCTGATGGGACCCAGTTCATAAATAAACTTCAAATCCAACAAACTTCTTAGACTGTATCATGCACTGAATTTAATCATTATCATGTGCCATGCCTTCCACAGTATCCGCTTGGACCACCTGTCCAACATACTGTCCCTCAATAGAGGAAAGAACTATAACTCTGACAGTCATTCTGTCATCCAGGTCATCTTGGAAGCCTAAAATTATAATCGTCTCCTTAAGGAAGTTGTCGTTACCATATACCAAGAACATCCACTTATGTTCATAACTGCTTCCCAATATTTCTCCAGGATTGAATTAATATATATGCTTATTGCAGCCAATGCAAAAGCAATATCTAGTGTGGTACTTGACATTTCATGATTAACTCAATTGCCCAAGCAAGTGATATGCTAATCATGCAGATCCCTCTCCTCGTCAGTCTGAAAGACATCTCTTTAGAGAGGGTGACTCCATCATCAGCGGCTACACCACCACGCCAGGAGTCGTCCATTCTAAAACACTTTAGAATAGTGTCAAGTACCCAAATTAGGACACTTTCTAAATCTAGATCTAAAACCATAGATCTAGTGACCAGAAACCCTGATATTTTATCCAGATCCTGTGTGGAGAAACAACTTTGTGACAACCACAGTATGACCGATCGTAGTATAGGAAGATCTCTTCCTATCAAGAGTATGGCATCCAAATACCAGGACATCACACCCTACTATCTTCTTACCAGAT
Organism: Agapanthus africanus; assembly: GCA_030015575.1. Lineage (NCBI taxonomy): Eukaryota > Viridiplantae > Streptophyta > Magnoliopsida > Asparagales > Amaryllidaceae > Agapanthus > Agapanthus africanus. The sequence goes on from JASDDO010000016.1 coordinate 518,441,418, forward strand.
CCATCTGTTGTTCTAATGAAGTCAAACTCTATGACTGTCATATCAAAAATAGACAATCTATTTCCACTATACCTACTTTAGTCTACGAATAGGCATAAGCTACTTGCCCTCTATACTTCCGCTGCTCCCACTGACTACAACAACCCTCTGGCAGAGTCATATATACGTGCATTTCTAAATCTAGTTTAGAACGACACTATACTCATCCTCCTGCCGGGTCTTATAGTCTAGAATAGCAGCATTGGCAAGTCTGGGTAAACAAGAACCTCCTTGTCACCGTCTCTAAGAAGATCGAAGTACCTCTCGGGTGCCTGAAGTTACCCACCAAATCTGCGGAGTGGCTAATGGAATGTCAAACCCGATTGAATCTTTAAGTTCTATTAAATTTTCAGTAATCGTTTATGGTTCTGGAATCACTTCCAGTTCTACCATACTCCCACTACTGTTTTCTGAAAAAGTCCATTTTGCTAAAGTTATGGTGAGTCATGAACAATATCACTATTGATCTTCCAGATGGTAGAAAGTTAACCCTTGTCATAGCCTGGGATAACCCACAAACTGCCATTACTGAAACGTGCCTTGAATTTGTCCAGAGTCTGGTTTTAAGTATAAGCCGAACAACTCCATATACCTTAACATCGTTAAGATATGAACCATTCTATATACAATATAAAAATAAGGGCACTAATTTAATTGGAACCAAATTCAAATCATGCAGCTGTCTCCAGTACATGTCAACTAAATGGAGAGAGGCCGATCAGTATTACTCAATTAGGAGTGCATCCATATATGAGTAACCTGAAAGAGAAGCAAGTTCTCAAAACCATTACTATAAACGGAATACCAAACATAAGTATCTACATCTTCGACTACCTCGAAGAATCCTGATACTTCCAACAAATGGTTCTCTAATTTATTCATATACCTATATCTTCTCAATATCTGGGTCTTGTATTTCAACGAAATACTTGTCTAGAACTGGAGAAGTCATGAGTAACAGAATATAGTATGAGTACCAACCCCTTTGTCCTAATGGACACTGAACAACATACAATACTTTTTATAAGTCCCCTGAGTTCAACAACTTAAACCTTGTGCGCCGCAGGTTGAAAACTGTACTCTAATTAAGAAGAATTACACCGCTGTTGAATGCACCTTACCTAACCATCAACTGATATAGGTAAATGTCACAGACATAATTTCAAAAAGTTATATCTCACTTTATAAAATAAACGTACAGATATATCAGTTTGAAACTGGTGCATAACTACAGATATTCAAGACCAAAAATTTGCCGTCAAGCAAAAACCAGATGATTTCCTCAAATATCACCGATTACAACGAATTCCGATATAATGAGGATCTAATCACCCAATTCCCAATATCTTACTCCCACTCACCGTCTGTAATGTCATACAGATGTGAGAATCAAACCTGGTAAATACATACCCTGGAGTTAGAATCCAATTGGGAAAACAGTTTTCATTTAACATCGCACAGTGAAACATGAAAATGTTTCGAAGGGGTAGCCGGGTATTCCTAGTAATGCCTCTTCCACTATCCAGATTCATGACTGTAACCGTATATTTCCTTGTCATCTCTCCAATCCCTTTATTTTTCTTTACTTATTACCTTCTGTACACCACCCTTAGGGTAAATGGTTTTCTTCCTTCCCTACCGTTCGGCACCAACCTATGGTTTGGAAGAAGACTATCCAATAAGCGTAATAGGTGTACCCTCCTAATCCTAGGAGCCCTCGCAACCTGAGAGAAGGTAAAGGGAAAAGACAACTGAATAATCCTTATTCTATTTCTTCTGAACCAGAATCCATCCTCGAACTGGAACAAGTTCCTTCGAGTTCGTATGTAACTATACGATGGCTATCTAATAAAAGTGGATATTCGCAGTGATACGGAATGTTCCGGAGAAATGCAAAAGTGAGGTAGGAGTGGCAATAATATACGTGTTTTCGTCGTGAATGATAGCATTCGCAATTTACTTTGCTCTCTTTCTAATCCCTTTATTTGTCTTTACTTAATACCTTCTATACACCACACTTAGGCTTAATTGGTTTTCTTCCTTCCCTACCTTTTAGCACCTGCCTATGGTTTGGAAGAAGACTATCCAATAAGCGCAATAGGTGTACTCTCCTAATACCGGGAGCTCTCCCAACCTGAGAGAAGGTAAAGGGAAAAGAAAACCGAATAATCCTATTCAATTTCTCCAGAACCGGAAACCATCCTCGAACTGGAACAAGTTCCTTCGAGTTCGTATGTAACTATACAATGGAATATCCAAAAATGTGGATCTTCGTAGTGATACGGAGTGTTCTGGAGAAATGCAAAGTGAAAGAAGGAGCAGCAAGGATATATGCGACTAAATGACAATCCAAAAACCATATTATTTTAAGAAGGTTCGGTTAACTTGGTTCATGAATTTTAGTTTAGGTTCGGGCCATGGTCGCTGCCAAAGATAGAGAGAAAAGAAACACTCAGCGTGCACTCTAACCTAGATCAGAATAGTTAATCACATTATCTAATCAGGATGTCTCCCACTGTTTCCTCGAATTCTCCTCAAAATCCTAAAGGAGAATTAGTCGGGATCATCTAAAATCACCCGAGGAGTAATCCTACACATCAGTGGGAATCGGGATCCAACTATCATCGCATGATAACTTGATAGAAGCCACTCAAGTCACCACTCCAGAAGGTATGCGCATGCCTGGCAAGTTTCCTATATGTTTGAAACTCCTGATGTGTCTTTTTACCCCTAACGACCTATAACCTTGACGCTTGCCAACAAGTTATAGGCCACAGTCAAGTTCAACTCGTCATTGTCCTGAATTAACTCGAACCCACCCGTACAAACCCTTGATGCTTGCCAACAAAGCTGTACGACTGTCCCGATCAATCGCATATCCATGCTACAAATAAGTATTATTCATCTACCGTACACTATGCCTTGACGCTTGCCAACAAACACAGTACGAATAGTAAATAGTACTTATAAGAAATGACGGAGGGCTACGGCTCGTTTTTGGCGAAAAATCTTTAACGTAATGAACTTGATATCATTGAAGGAACCGAGTGGTTTTTATAAATATATAGTGTCGCAAACTTTTGCTAAAGAGGTCACTCCCGGTGAAGGGATCTCGACTCTTTCCTCATCAAATGAGGTGCAGAATATTCCAAACTAAATACCACGATGCAAAGCAAAAGAATCGACTATAGTGAAATTATTACAAGGACGCAAACTTTCGCTCAAGAGGTCACTCCCGATGAAGGGATCTCGGATCTTGCCTCGTCGAATGAGGTGCTGGATATTCTGAACCGAATACCACTGTGCAAAGCAAAAGGAAACATCTTGCAACAACAGTTTTTCAAAATTGGTTCCAACAATATCATATAGGTTTGTTTGTCCTTGCGTTAATCAGAATCAACGCAGTCCCATCAATTAATCCATATCACACCACAAAAAAGGAACGAAAATATATTATGTACGTATATGCCATCCGCATTCGCCACTGGGCCCCGCCATCACCCGTTAGGTTACTTAACTAACGATAGAGCGGGGACTGGACTAGCACGGGTGCAAAACATATACAACATCTACTAGTATATATATAAATATATATAACAATCGTCCCAGACATGATATAAAGCAACATCACAGAATTTCAGCCAAGCAACACAAAGTGGTGGATAATCCTGGAGCCCCGGGTTTCACTTGAGCCGCAAATGAGACCCGACGTTCCCTGTCGTGTGGATAGCCTATGCAATGAAAACCTAGACCCTTACGAGTGCGGTAAGTTACCCGCAAATCCCAGAAGCGAGGCAACCCCAATCAACAACGTGAATGGGCCACCCGCACTTCACGGAATCCGGTAACTTGGGCACCCCTCCGTGGGTCAACCTATACCCCCTATGAGTACGGCGAATAGCCTGCCAATTCTAGAATAAGGTCCCCTCCGTCTCAACGCCATAAGATGCGGACCCGTTGCCCTCTAGAACCCAGCTATTCGTGCACTCCACCGCAGGGTAATCCTAGTACAGAAAAGAAAATAATATGTACAAGGGTAACATCGACCTCAACCCGGTAGTGCCCCAAACAAATAATATACAAACGGGCAATGACGGCAGTCCATATGTCGGACGGTCGCCCCGCAATATCAAATATACAAATGAGTCTAAACTATACTACCATTGCACAAAACTATCCACCACGACGATCCAACCACAACACAGCACAACACAGAACATCAACATGAATGTCACATTCGCAAACCCGTCTAAAAGAACATATAGCAATTAGACGAATTGTACCGCTCGAATGGCATTCACGGTCGCAGATAGTAATGCATGTACTATAAACATTTAAACAGTGTTAAATTATCGACTTCGAAACACCCCGAATTGCCCCTAAAGAAAAGATAACATAATTTCCAAAATAGGCAAAACAAACAATACCACTGAACCAATATTCCAGAGACCAGAGAACCCTACAAAAATCAAGTCCCAAGTCTTCTAAAAAACCGGCCACACCCGTATTTTTGCAAATCTCGCCGAGTCAAATCCGGCGGATGGGGCTCGTTTTTGTAGGGTGTTCTAGTTGTCATAAAAACAGCCTTCTGCAATTGCTTAAAAAAAATTTTGAAGGTTTTGAAAAATCGACAGAAACTGAAATATTCATGGTATTGTTTCGGAGTTGTTTCGGGTTCGATACTTTAACATCGTCTAAACTAGCTAGCTAAGGGCTTAAGGGTTGGCTCTGATACCATGTTGGGATACGGCAGCGCCCCGGCCATCAAACCATGAACAAATGCGGAACAAAAATTTTCTAAACTGGCGCTACCACAACCCGATACCCGGATCTACCATAAACCCTATAATAGCAAGCATATAAAGAGGTGTTATATGGTTATACCAAATGAACCAAGTCCTTTTGGGTCTTCAACCATCATCCCAAGCTCCTAGTGGTCACGGATCGAATTTGGTTGTCGGTCTTCCTCCATCTACGATGATCCACCCGAGAGAAACGGCGCAAGCTTCAATCTCGCCAAGCAAGGCAACCGACGCTCCAAGGTTGCTAGCAATGGAGAGTGGAGGTGTAGGATTATCTCACTATAATTTTTTTCTCATCAAATTGCTCCAAGATCAACCATAGAAGATGAAGAAGGAGGTGAAGAAAACAATGGCATGAGCAACTAAAGAAAAATGCTAAGTGTTTTTCCCAAAATGAGAATGAGAAAAATGAAGCCATGAAGCAAGTGAAGAAAATCAAGTCAAGAATAAAAAATCAAATCAATAATAGATGGCATAGCATGTAAAGAATAATGGTCACAATAATTCAACCATGGAAAAATATCTCCTCAATTTCCATTAAACAAATCCATACCATACCTTTCTACATGTCATGACCCATGCTCATACCAACTCACCCCTCCACCTCATTTCCAAAATGATTTTATAAAAAGAAAATTAATAATGAGGTGGCCATCTTCTAGAAGCTATTCCGTATAAATATGGAATACTTCCCGGTACACGTATCGAAATACATATACGCGTATTCGTACAAAAATACGAATAGCCAAGAGAGAAAATGAATAGTGAAAAATAATACTAGAATACATACATACATACATACATATATATATATAAATTATTAAATCAAAACCTGATTTAATAATCCGGCTTAATTCTAAGCCGCTAGTATTATCAACCGTCCAATTAAAGTCTGTGTAGCCTGTACACATATTTAATCGGACACCTGTATGTACCAACATATGTCATCTACACCATATCGCCTGAACCGTGAAAACCCTATGTGTCGGGCTCTAAAAACTCGTCAATACGTTGGCAATGAGTTTAACCACAAGCACGTCAGTGGCACTAGCTGTACCTAACGGCTACTCAGGCATTAAGCGAAAGGAAGACCGACGAGCAAACTCATCCAAACCCCTACTGAGCCTGACAGTGACAATCTCTGTACAGTCCGGTATGTTCGTCTATGAGTATCGCATATCGAGTCTAGGGGGTGGATAAAGTCAGACCCCTAATAATGCGATAATTCGTGTCGGTATGAAACCCATCACCACCTGAGAAACTATCGATCCTAGATCGGTAATTCTCGTCCACCCCGGCCGAGGATTTCTGGTGATGGCCACCCGTGCACAACACGACATCAACCCCCAATACCGGGAGAGACGGATCCCCGACGATCCGCTCACTGCCTCCATGTGGCTCGGGACTGTACCCAACTAAAACCTGTTTGCATGACTCCTTTGAGCCGTGGTGGATAGTAATCAAAGCACAGTAGGAACTCACACAAGACAAATGATGATCTCAGGTCGACAGACTAACCTGTACACATGTCATCAAGAAACTGCCATCTGACAATAGGTATAATACCAACTAGCAGGTTCCCGGCGAGTCCGTCCAGTGTACTCATAACCCAATGAGCACCTATATACTATCTTAGGTGAACAAACTAACACCAATGGCCTGTGAGACCGGCCACCGCCCCTCGTCAGGGTCTGGATAAATATACACTAGTCTACTCTGGAGTACTGATACCCAGTCTTGATACTCTCACGACTAGGGACATTTAAGGATGTGCTTATAGACCACCCAGCTCCCACGTATATGATCGCCATCATAATGCTGGTAGTCAAGCAAGAATCCTATAGGCTCTATCAACATGTAATAGTGATCTGTAATACCACCTGAAGTATGTACATGATGATAAAGACAAACCAGATAGCATACTATCATCTCGAGTAAGATTGTTTTACCGGTATAGGACCTCACTCAATCATCACAATCGCGTGCCTGCGATTCAATAATTGACTTGAGGGAACTATAGCCAACAGTATGTATGGAGCGTATCAAGTTCCTTGTAGTGTCGAGACGGAGCCATTGTGATTTGCAGACTCTGATCTGCTCCAGCAAAATTTTGCATTGACGGGCGGACAGAGAACACTGCGTTGGCTTTGTCCTCAAAGTCGATACCAAAGACCAAAATAGGAGTAGATGGTCCAGGCTTATTGTTCTCTTTCTGAGGTTGCCCCGAGTAGACTATTTCTTCATCTTCTTCAGTATCGCTCCCAAAGATCGAGATAGTGGCAACGAACTTCTGTTTAGCCTCCAGCTTATGACATCTTTCTATGTCTTCGAAGTCTGGTAGGAAGTACTTTGCGTCTTCATATTTCAGAACTTCGTTTACTGAGAATGGGTTTAGCTCTCCTGTGACGGTGTACTCCGAGCCATCCTTGAAATACTTCATACAATGATATTGTGTAGAAGAGATGACGTTGTATTCGTGTAACTAAAACTTGCCGAGCAAAGTATTATAGCAAGTCTTGGCGTCAATAACATGAAACTTGATGTCAGTGACGAGCAGCCCAAAGCTTAACGTCAGTATTACGGACCCAAGTGTCCGGGACGACTGTGAGTCGAACTTAGAGATGGTAATTTTATCTCGAGCAATGTGCTGAACGTTCATGAAAATTTCCTTCAGCACTCTCACGTTGAGAAAGTTGACGGAGGATCCGTTGTCGATAAGGATTTTTCCTATCTTGATGTCGTGGCAGTACCCAGTGACGTATAATGGGCGATTATGTTCGCACATACCGAGGAGGAGATCTTCATCGCTGAATGTAATGTAGGGTTCCTAGGCACACTCAAGAGGTTCCACAAGGCATCAACCATGCCAAAATCAAATTTTTCTTGTGCCGAGAAACCCTAATGCTAGATTGTTAACTAGAGATTAGGCGAAACATGCAAGTAAACAACTTTATTGCTAAGTGAAAGGGACTACAACCTTTGTAGATCCGGTCCTCCACTTCTCTAGCTCCGTGTTGACGTCCCTCCGCTGCGATCATCGGAATCCCGGACTCGAGCGTCGGTTTCATCGGAGAAATGGACGGGCTCGGTCGTCGACTTCGATACCGAAGATGATCTACGTCGAGGCGACTCAAACTCAAGCTCTACCTTCACTAGGTCATGGAACTTGTGAAAATAACACACTCTACTACATGGCAAGTGGTAGAGGATGAAGAAGTAGGAAGTGGGTTCACTTTGGATTTGGATTTCTCACTTGGAATCATCACTTAGAATTTTCTAGTAAGCATTCTTCAACTCATGAAGAAGATGATGAAGAAGAAAAGAAAATGAATTATCTTAAAAAGAAAATTCAAGTGATGCTTATCATATAGCAACCATGGGTTAGTAAACTCATGTAGAGAATAAACTAGGGTTAAGGTAAATGGTTAGGGTTAAGGATAAAAACAAAATGGTAGACTTTCAAAGCTTCATGAAGCTTCAAGAGAAAAACAAAACAAGCCTCCATTTTATTTTTACCAAAATGAATAAATAAATGAATAAATAAGGTAATGGAAACCCTAACCATTAACTAAACATGGTGTATAGCATACACTCACCCAAGTTTGCATGTATCATCAAACATGATACAAACTAGTGCACAAAAATATATCACATATACAACTTGTGCAAATCAAGTGAGAAAATAAACTTAAGTAAACCAATACTAGTTAATGTAAAGTAATATATCAAATATATAATTATACATTAAATCATTAAATCAACACTTGATTTAATGATCCGGTCATACAGCATATAACCGACTAATATCAAGTGTATCAATGTATCGAATCAACACTTGATTCGGTAACCCGGCTATATCTCATATAACCGTCCAAAGATACAAATCGCGAGAATAGAATACAGTATCACATACTGGTATTATTCTCGGTCCCGCACATATCTCATATGCGCTCCTATCTCGTTTCGCTTGAGCCAGGAAACCTCTGTGTAGGACTCTAAAGACTCGTCAATACGCCGGCAGTAGGTGATGATCATATCAAACACCCACAAGCCGCAAGCGGTCTGCTAAACGTAACATCCACCCGGGTATTGAGTGATCAGAAGATCAACGAGCAAGCCCGCTCACACTCCTGTGAATCCAACCAGTAACACTTACCGTACAGTCCGGTCTCGTCGTCTGATATGTCGCATATCTCGCCTAGGGATGGTAAACGTCAGACCCCAATAGCTCGATAAGTCGTGTCAATATGAGGTCTATAACAGTTCGAGAAACTACTGGTAACACTTACGAGTAAATCTCAGCAACCCTGACCAGGGATTTCCGGTTATAACCAATCGAACACAGCACAACATCAACTCCCTATACCGGGAGAGACGAATCCCCTCCTATCGCTCATTTCCTCCATGTGAATCGGGACTGTACCCAAAAACCACCGTTTTGCACGCCCTCTTGGACGTGGTAAGGTGGAAATCAAAGCACAGTGGGAATCACACAAGACTCTATGACGATCTCGGGTCAACAGACTACTCTGTACCAGTGTCACCAGAGAACTGCCATCTGACGTAAGGTATAATACTATCTGGGAGTTCTCGGCGAGTCCGTCCAGTGTACCCAGTCTCCACTGAGCACCCGTATATCATCTCTGATGTCAAACACCAATGGATATGGGATCATCCATCGCCCATCTGTATGGGTCGAGAAGGTATACGCTAGTCTACTCTGGTATATCGATGCCCCGTCTCGATACACCCACGACTAGGGACCTTGAAGGATGTACTTATGGACTACCATGTCCCCACTAGTATGATCCGCATCATAGTCCAGGCAGTCAAGTACACATCCTAAGGGCTTTACCAACATGTAACAGAGAGACAATCAGTGTACACGTTAAGGTAAAGAGCAACCAGATAGCATACTATCATGTCGAGCAAGAAAGTCCTCCCTATATATGTCCAAGCATCCACTACAATATACATCCTATGTATAGTAATGGCCTCTAGGGCATACATATAACTAACAATCTTCCACTTGCACTAGGGCCATCTGATAGCAGTGGTTGTAGTATCTCATACTCAACCATCCCATAAAAGTCTCTACTGGGAAAAAGGCCTTCGTGAGTGGATCCGCGCTGTTGTCCTCTGTGTCTACTCTCCTAACATCGATCTCCCTGGAGATCAACCATCTCCATGATCAAGTAATACTGCCTAAGAATTATATCTAGATTTCAGATGGGACAGGCGTTCCTAGGCATAAGCCACAACTCTATTGTCTCACAATGGGAGGAATGAAGTTCATCTTATGAACTAATATACATCCAGACAGCCTCTTTGGTAGCATCTTAAGTAGCGATGTATCCAACCTTTATCGTCTAGTATGCCACGGTATCTAACTTGGAACTCTTCCAACATACCGTCCCTTTACTGAGGGTAAAGACAATGCATGTGACTGACTTTCAGTCGTCCTTATCACTCTGGAACCTTTCCAGTGATTCTCTCCAGGATCAATTGATACCATCTCACTACAACTAGTGAGTATCCTAACATCCAATTAGATCTATCTCATAGATCCAAAACCCAGGATTTAGGAGGTATCACTTTGATCATATATGAAGAATCATTGTGATGAGCGGAGATTGACCGAGCGTAGCATAGGAAACTCCTTCCCTATCAAGAGTATGTCATCCACGTACTCTACGAGGATCACCACCATACTCCCTACTACCTTTTTGTTTATACAAGGTTCATCTACCATTTTGATGATGTTAAACTCTTTGACTAACACATCAAAACAGACGTTCCAACTCCGCGATGCCTGCTTTATCATATAAAACATCTTGCCCACGTTTCCGCCGCTCCCACTGTCTACTAGGCCCTCTGGCTGTGTACATATAGACGCACTCTTCTAAAATATCATTTAGTAAAGCAGTCATGACACCCAACCACCAGATATCGTAGTCATGGTATGTAGCCATGGCAAGTAGGATCTGGATGGACTTAAGCATAGCTCCTTAGAAAAGGTTTCATCATAATCCATACCTGGTCAATGATGCAAGCCTTTAACAAGTCTTAACTTTTCCATGTACACCAAGTAATCTTCTCAAGATATACTTGCTCGTGATGGGGATTTAACCCTTCAGATAGAGCAACCAAAGTCTATACTTTGTTGGTGTATAAGGATTCCATCTCAGATCGCTAAGCATCCAGCCATTCTTACAGAGTCCCTACTCTCGATGGCCTGCTCAAAACTAGTTAGGTCATCATCTCATGATGCAATCCTCGCTCCCACTATCATAGAGAAACCAAAGTATCTCTCAGGTGGGTGAGGAACCCTACTAGATCGGCGGAGAGGCTGAGGTTCGTTGGAAACTCTTGAACCCTTTGGTTCTACCAAATCATCAGCTTCAGTTTGTATAGCTGGAACATTTCCAGTTCTACATAACAGACATTGCCTCGAGCTTGTCCGGATTTTGCTTTTAGACATAGGCCGGACAACCCCAAATCTTAACTGACTTAAGAGATGGGCTCTTCCCTTACCATATCTCATATGGAGTGGTAGGCACCTGATTTGGTTGGAACACCATTCAATAGGTATGCAGCTTTACAAGTGCATAACTCCCAAAAGAAAACAGGAAACTCAGTAGTACTCGTCATAGAGCACACCTTATCATATAGGGTGTGATTGCTCCGCCCTGATACACCAACGTGCTATGGTGTATACGGAGGAGTAATGCTGAGAGAGAATCTCATTCTCCTTTAGAATAAACCAGGAATTCCGTGCTCAAGTATTCTCCTTCTTGATCGCATCAAAGGACATAATACTTATACCCGTTTTGGTTCTCTACTTCTAACTTATATTCTGTGAATATCTCAAAAGGTTCGGACTTGTGTTTCAACAGGAACATATGTCTGAATCTTGAGAGATCATCAGAGAATGTAATGAAGTACAAAGAACCGGTCCTGGCATGTGTAGACAGGGGACCTGACATACATCATCATGTATCAGTCCCAAGAGTTTACAAACTCTTTCTCTGTTTCCAATAAACAGAGCTATGGTCATCTTATCTCTGTGACATGACTGGAAAGTTTCACAAGATGTAAATTCAAAATAATTTAAATATGCATCTAAATGTAACTTCAGCCAGTCGGGTCGCATTGATATGACCTAGTCTACAATGCCTCAAGAAGGATTCGTTCATTTCTGAACTCTTCCTCTTGTGTGTGTTCTGTATACTAGGAACTGTAGTTTGATTTAGAACGTCAATGCTTTTAGATAACGTGCCTGAACCGATCAACTTTTGAAATAGGAAATGTTCAAAACAATATTCAACAATACAAAATTATATCCTTTCTTTACTAATAAGGAGACTAATATGGTTTTGTATATCAGGTTCGGTATCTAATAGCATTTGTTCAGAATCAATGTATTTATAATACAGGGTGACAGTGACCAACAGACTTGGCTGCAATACTTGCACCGTTTTCTGTCTCATGAAACTTATCACCTGTTCTCAGTTCTCTACCTTTCTGTAGCCCATGTAACAAATTACATATGTGGGATCCTGATCTGGTATCAAATACCCAGGATGTAGAGGATACTGAGAAACAGTTCTTTATAATGAACACACCCGAAGGAGATGCATCTCATGCACTTTCTTCGTTTCGGCGGCATGGGAATCATGGTATTCCCCAATTTCCTGCTCTGTCTTATAACAATTATAAGTTGGAGCGGGACCAACGTTCCCTAGCTCAGTATAACAAGCGGGTTCGGTCAATATATCCGTTTTATTATCTTGATTAAGGCGTGATATGGTCGCTATCTTGAGAGAGAGAGAGAAGAAAACACTCAGCGTATGCTCTTGCAAGATCAGATTGGTTATTATTTTATCTAATCAGGATGGCTCCCACTGTTTTTATCAAATCTTCCTTCAAACCCTAAAAGGAAAGACTAGCCGGGATTAATTACACACTACAAGTTCGCCAATCTTTCAGCCAGGCCAGTGTTGGTACTTTGAGGGAGGTCCCCCGTGCTTTCGCACGAACCTAATTAATATAAACCTCGTTTTCCCAGAGCTGTAACCTCGTTAACACCTTTCTAGACACCTACTTGATCGGCTAATTGTAATGTGTAAAACTCTCCCAGGAGTAACTCTTACTCGCAGCGGATATCGGGATCCAACTATCTCATAGAAGGTATGCAATCTCATTGCAAATTTCAACACTTGAAATTCCCGGTAAAAGGATCGTCGGCCCTTTCCTCGTCGAATGAGGTGCGGGATATATCATATATATCACTGTGCAAAGCAGAAACTATAGAAGCAATCAAAATACAAACCGAGTGTGTAGCATCTGCCAGTTATTTCTAAAGGGGTCACTCCCGGTGAAGGGATCTCGGCCCTTTCCTCATCGGATAAGGTGCAGGATGTTCTACAAGGAACACCGCGATGCAAAGCAAGAACTATAGCTATCTGTTTTTGAAAATTCGATTCCACAACATCTTTAGGTTTCTTTTTCTTTCATTAATCATATTAATGAAGTCCCATCATTAAAGTTACCTAAACATCACAGATAAATACGACGTACACTTATGCCATCCGCATTTGCCTCGATGTCCCCTCGTGCACCGTTAGGTTAGATAACTAACGACAGAGCGGGGCAGGGCTAGCGCGGGTGTAAAACATGAGTAACGTCTATATAATATATCATATATATACTATATAAAGTATCCATCACAGCATATCAAATGATCACATCATAGACATCGCAGCAGAAGAAACATATATGAAATATTGGATATACTAGGACGTCCGTGTTTTCAATACGAGCCTGTATAAAACACAGATTCCACGGTCGTGATGAATAGCCAAACCCACACCCCTAGACCCCTACGAGAGCGGCAAGCAACCCTACCAATTCTAGAGTTAGGAGACCCGGACTCGACTCCTCGAGTTAGTCTCCCACTGGACTCCAGAACCCGGTTACTTGTGCCCTCCTCCTTGGGTCTATCCTAATGCGGAAAAGTAAATAATATACAAAAGGTGACATCTTCCGCAACCTGGAAGTGCCTCAATAAAAGAATATTACATACAAGTTTTTACATGAATGAAAATGAAAAAACACTCATCTCACATAAAAAAAACCCGGCTATTCAAACACGGCGATCCAATATAACATATCCAGCAACACATAACATCACATGTCATCAACGTAAGTAAATATGCCCATCCCAATTGTCGTTGACATATAGCAACGAAACCGGCGATATCACATATTATACTTACGGTCGCAGAAAAGAAAGTGTAAAACTACAATAGTTGGAATCCGCAAACTCTTTAGACATCGCATGCATAATCAAATGAATTCCTTAGACATCACATGCCTAACAATTATAAACCCCACATTTTAGTCTCATTTATCGAAAACTCTTTTCAATATCTAGTCGGGCAATTCAACAAGATTCCCGGCATCCAGACCGAATGCTCGTCGCAAACTTTAGTAGACGGCCGCACCCCCGATACCGTCGACGAAGTGCACTAAGGCGGAACACCGCTGCCGCGAGCACCCGAACGGATGCTTTCGGCGACGGAGTTCTCCTACAGTCACTTGGTCGGGGCTATGGGGCGTAGCTATCTATTAAGTTTACCGGCGAGTATCCGCGTACGCTACGCGATTGCTACGGACTTTTGATCGCATCAAAATTCCGTGGCAACCGATCAAGTGAGACTAAACTGCTATGTTTATAACATTCATTCAGTTATCTCATAACTATTTGTGGATTCCAAATATTGTATCACATTCCAGATAAATAGAAAATGTTAAACTTTTCGATCGAACAATCAAACACCCAAGTTTTCCTAGAACAGCTCAACACATGAAATAAGTTTAAAAACATTCACTTCATGCCTCAGTACCAACGGTCCAGCCGTAGAAGGGTCAAGCCAACGCCTCACATGTGGCACGTCGTACTGCCCCAAACCCTAAGGTTCAAAGGGCAGTTCAAGACGGTCACATAATCGAGTTAAGGTTTGTTGTCTTCTAGGGTCCATCGCGTTACTTGCACTACTTAGAACGTTATTAAACTACGGAAAAATCCAACAATTGGAAATTTCCCGGTAGGGGAAAAATTGGGTATTTATATCCGGTCGAACTTTTTAACATATTCTAAATTACCCGGAAAAACACATAGACGCAGTTAAAGTTTCTGATCGAATCATCGAATCCCTAAAACACCCCAGATTACTCAACTCTTGAGTGCAGATTAAAATTACCCAGAAAACACAGGAGTCAAATAGAAACATTACTGTGCAAATTGTGGTCAACGAAGCAACAGTATGGCCGTGGAACCGCCGCGCCAAGTGGGGTACGGCCGCGGTTCCGCGGCGGTTTGATGGAGTTAGGACGACGTTTTGCACAGTAATTCTTAAAAAACCCTGCTGATTTTTCTGCATATTTTCAATTAGGAAAAATGCACAGTTTTGAAAAATGTACAAAGAAGGGTTTCGGATTAGGGTTTCGGGCTCGATCGGACTTCTAACATCGTCTACACTTCGCCTAAGGCTCTAGCTAGGCTCTGATACCACTGTAGGGTTCCTAGGCACACTCAAGAGGTTCCACAAGGCATCAACCATGCCAAAATCAAATTTTTCTTGTGCCGAGAAACCCTAATGCTAGATCGTTAACTAGAGATTAGGCGAAATATGCAAGTAAACAACTTTATTGCTAAGTGAAAGGGACTACAACCTTTGTAGATCCGGTCCTCCACTTCTCTAGCTCCGTGTTGACGTCCCTCCGCTGCGATCATCGGAATCCCGGACTCTAGCGTCGGTTTCATCGGAGAAATGGACAGGCTAGGTCGTTGACTTCGATGCCGAAGATGATCTACGTCGAGGCGACTCAAACTCAAGCTCCACCTTCACTAGGTCATGGAACTTATGAAGATAACACACTCTACTACATGAAAAGTGGTAGAGGATGAAGAAATAGGAAGTGGGTTCACTTTGGATTTGGATTTCTCACTTGGAATCATCACTTAGAATTTTCTAGTAAGCATTCTTCAACTCATGAAGAAGATGATGAAGAAGAAAAGAAAATGAATTATCTTAAAAAGAAAATTCAAGTGATGCTTATCATATAGCAACCATGGGTTAGTAAACTCATGTAGAGAATAAACTAGGGTTAAGGTAAATGGTTAGGGTTAAGGATAAAAACAAAATGGTAGACTTTCAAAGCTTCATGAAGCTTCAAGAGAAAAACAAAACAAGCCTCCATTTTATTTTTGCCAAAATGAATAAATAAATGAATAAATAAAGTAATGGAAACCCTAACCATTGACTAAACATGGTGTATAGCATACACTCACCCAAGTTTGCATGTATCATCAAACATGATACAAACTAGTGCACAAAAATATATCACATATACAACTTGTGCAAATCAAGTGAGAAAATAATCTTAAGTAAATCAATACTAGTTAATATAAAGTAATATATCAAATATATAATTATACATTAAATCATTAAATCAACACTTGATTTAATGATCCGGTCATACAGCATATAACCGACTAATATCAAGTGTATCAATGTATCGAATCAACACTTAATTCGGTAACCCGGCTATATCTCATATAACCGTCTGATTGATCGTTTTCTGATGTGTAAAATAAACTTGTAAAGAAATCACAATCAAAAACTTATATTGACCGCAATCAAACTACGGTGTCGGATGTAGTTTGTAGTGAGTGCGGATCGTCCACAGGGATTGCACGATTCACTTGTATTTTGATACATTTGAAATGAAAAGTTAAGCAACAATAAAAGAAAACATGATTCAAGAATGATTTGTATTCAAGTGTCACTATTCTTTATGCAAGAATCAAGAAACTATAAACAATCAAGAATCGGTGTTTTGATAATATTTCCAATCAACAGTCAAGAATCTAAAGAGGCTCGTAGGAATCGATCGGGTCTATAGACGTGATGTAATCTAAAGATTTCGTATTCTTGTCCTTCGAAGAATTGATACTAGATCGATGATGATCGACAAGAGTTAGGGTTTTCTCGTGAAACTAGGGTTTCATCTTATCCCTTGTTCTGTTGCCGATATCATTCACATTCTAGCCTCTAACAATTTCAAGAAACGATCCTAACTCCCCAATTTCGAGCGATATCATTCAAGAAAGTATCGTAACGAAATTGGGTTGTCGGTTCTTGAACTTGCTAGGGTTTACAAACCATCGTAGGAATCAAGAATCGATTAAAGCTATGTTACATCATCTTTCTATTGACCGTCTCGACTCCTCGACGAGCGGAGTTTTATTCACACATCACCACATATAAAAGATTCACGAATTGTAAGGATATCATGATGCGGAAATTAAAGAAAACAAGATAAAAGAATATCACCTTTATTGATCTCAACAATTTTGATTACATTTGCTTCAAGAACTACAAGAAGAAGAATCTAGATTGTTGATCGGGCGTCGCTCGGCTTCATGAGTCGTGGATCGGCTCGGATCGCTTGCTCTGTTGAAGATCGGCTCCGCTCCTAAAGGTTGTCGGGCTTCTTGCTTAATAGGTACTCGGGATTCTTGATTTCAATTGGAATTAGGGTTAGGGTTTCCTACAAGCCCTGTCACTAGACTTGAGGAAGAAGGAGATGAAAAGAGAGATGGATTTGGGGATAGATTCACTAATTGGATGAATAATTCCCAAGATTGAATAATTTGGAATAATGAGCCTAGGGTCTTATTTATAGAGCTCCCAAACCCTAGGTTTGAGTTTGAATTTCCCTTTCCCTCCAAAAGTTTGTTGAGGAGATTCTAGAAGAAGTTTGTTAGGAGCTAGCTTAGGGTTTAAGCTAGGGTTTAGGGAAAGTTCTAGAATAATAGGCTAATTAAGTGAAGCTCAAAGTGTTTGCTGATCTGGTAGAAGTCTATGGAGTCTTCTGGAACTTGGGGTGTCTTTCTGAACTGTAGGAGCTGAAACAGGAGTTCTGGTGTAAAATTGGGGAAGTGATCTCCTGGGCCCACCGCGGATCCGCCGCAAGTACTAGGCAATGGCCGCGCTTCCGCGCTTCCTTGATGGACTTGGGCCTTGGGCCTTCTGGTGTGACCTTTGGCTGATGTTTGTAGCTTCCTTTGATATGTTGAATTTCATTTGCTCCTTTGTAATGATACCAGATTTGAATTTAGTGATTTTACGTATCTTTCGAGCGATGTAATGATCGAGCAAGCTTCTCTTTTCCTGCACAGACTTCGAAACACGGGTTGCAAGATATAGAAAATATGCCATGTGATGAAATGCAGTCAATTTCCCTAGAAATGCCGGTTTTAAGGTCGAATACATGTAATCTGATATTTTGCGACCGATTTGCTAATATGTGAAATACGGATACCGAACACTTCTATATGAATGCAAATGATGAGGAAATTGCCGGTTAAAATATGCAATATTTTCGACTGATCAAATACCCCCAAACTTAATTTCGATCGTCTCGAGCGAATGTTTTATTAAAAAGAGAAGGAGAAAATAAAGAAAGAGAAAAACTAACTAGCACACTT
The DNA here is from genome assembly GCA_030015575.1 of Agapanthus africanus. Classification (NCBI taxonomy): domain Eukaryota; kingdom Viridiplantae; phylum Streptophyta; class Magnoliopsida; order Asparagales; family Amaryllidaceae; genus Agapanthus; species Agapanthus africanus. Next base: position 518,459,817 of record JASDDO010000016.1, read on the forward strand.
TCGTAGGCAACACGATTGCACTGAGCACGTGCAACAAGCCTTTAAACCTCTAGGTGTCCCTAGTAGGAGGAGTGTTGTCTCCTGAGGGTTTTCAGCGGATTGCACCCACAAAATCCAATAATAAAAGCAAGATCATGAATATTACATTTAAAGAAAAGAATCGTAAAAGAAAGACCTTGAAAATTAGGATTTCCAACTAAGCTAGCTTTTCGGTTGTCATGAGCCCTATCTTAATGGTCATGAAAAGATGTCAGAAATCACGTCCTCCCTCAATAAAACATCGTCTTATTCTTTATTCCTATCTTTCTTCCAAACATCGATCATATAACCCTGCGTGTGTGTAAAGACATCCCTACACCCGGAGAATTCAATTCAAGCTATCATACTCTTGCCCATCAACCTCAGTATATAATTTTTTTTTTTTTCGATGAGCTCACACACTTTCATGCGACCGTTAATACTTATTGAGGTACTAACCGACCGATTACTCATGTGCTTGCTTATTTGGTGTATTTTCCTAATCTTGCACCACCTTAGGTATAGCAGTGACTCCCAGACCAGTTGGCCTTAGGGCACTAGATGAAGAGGACCCTCGCTATATATTTTTTATTTCCCTCGGTGATAACAAAACCAGTGTCCATTTTTCTCACCATATTTTTTTTTTTTATTTCTTTTTTTTTTCCATACTTTTGGCTTTAAGACAAGAGCATTTCAAGGTATCCTCTACTATCCCAGGCTTCAAGACGTGTGTAAGTGCGAATAGCAGGGTAGCCACGTTCAAAATGTTTGGCTTCCAGAATAGAAACTATTTTTCAGACTTATTTTTATCCTCAGATTAGTGACGTCCTTCATCTTACTAACCCTTGGGACAACGGCTCATAACTACTTATTACTAGTTCGTACAAGAAAACTTCTAATTTTCTTAGTTTTCTAAAATTTTTCTAATCTCATGGATGTAATTTTTCACTATCTAATCTTTCATTATCTTATTTATATACAAAAAGGTGTAAATATTAAAATTATTTTTATATTTGAAAATTTTTAAATTTTTATGGGTTTTGAAAATTTTTCAATTTTTATAGATTTTTAAAAAATTGTTTTGTGCTTATGCAGATGATATGCAAATGATGCGAAAATAAGCACAAACCTCCCCCAAACTTGTTTTCAACAGTGTCCTCACTGTTGCCGAATGCTATACCTACAAAACTGTAAGCCTGGGAGGAATTATTAGTGGGGGCAAAATATTTAAGTGAAGAACTTCCCGAAACTTGTTTTTGGCTCGTCTTTTTGTAAAATTTTCTTTTCAAGAGCCGAAAAAATAATACTCCCCCAAACTTGAGTTATGCAATGTTCATCTTTTAAAATCACAAGTGGGGGTCAAAAATCATAGGTCGATGCCAAGCTTTGCAAAGACCGAACGTCAACACCAACCATTCAAAAAATTTATCAATGCAGTGCTCGGGTTGGTGGAAGAAAATGTGGGGAAAAGGTAAGTGGTGGAATAGAATGTGTGTGCGTCTCATTTTGGAGAGACGATGCAGTGTATGTGATGGATTACTCGCATTCTTCTTACAATTCAGAAAAAGGGGTGGAGGTTCAATTTCAGTGAGTGGGACATGATTCATCTCAACACCCGTGCTTTTTAGAAATGCGAGTTCATCAGCGAAGATTTCCTCAAAAGTTTCATCTATACCCCGAAGAATAATGTCATCACAAGGTGCGGGGTGATCTTCAGACTCTAAAAGCATTTCATAATCGATGTTAATTGCAGACCCGGACATCTCGGTGGAAGAGTCCGTATGTGTATGATACATAGTTGGGTCAAACAATAACGTATGAAAAGAGTCAAGATCGGTATCAGGAGGATTATCTAATTCGCTGCTGTCGATATCCATTAAGTCGACAGAACAGACCTGAACAGTAGGTTCGGAGGGTACACTTCCTAACTTGTAAATGTTCATCTCAATTGTCCTGTTTCCAAAGGATAGGGTCATGGAACCGTTACGACAATTGATGATAGCATTGGAAGTGGCCAAAAAGGGGCGACCTAAAATCACCGGAATTTGATTCCGTGAGTTCGCTACAGGCTGTGTATCAATTACAATAAAGTCCACAGGGAAAATAAATTCCCCGATTTTTATTAACACATCCTCTAGTTCACCCCTAGGTCTGGTGATTGATCGGTCAGCCATCTGGAGAGTGCAAGGAGATGGTTTCAACTCTCCGATTCCTAACTACTCATAAACTGAGAAAGGAAGCAGGTTAACACTTGCCCCAAGATCTAGTAGAGCACGGTTAATGTGTTTCTCCCCAATAGAGATGGAAATCGTAGGATATCCAGGATCCTTACGTTTCCTCGGTAATTGTTGGGGGAAAGCTGTGTCTACTGTCTTAGCCATGAATATCTTCTTGGGCATTTGTTTCTTCCTCTTTCTAGTGCAAAAATCTTTAAGAACTTTCGCATATGCAGGTACTTGTTGGATAGCATCTAGAAGAGGGATATTGATGTTAACCTGTTTAAACATCTCAGTGATCTTTTCCATTTGTGGACTTGGTGTGTTAGCCCTTAACCGATTAGGGTAAGGTGCTTTAGCAATAAGCGCTGGGTCCATCATAGGAGAAGGAAGTGTGTGTGGAACCGATCCCAGTATAGAAGTGGGGATCGTCCGTGGAGGGGTAAAAGAGGTGGGCTGTAGTGGCGAGCCTTTTGGGAAATGGAGAATAGGCTCGGAAGAGGGTGGTGGGGTAGAAGAAGTAGGGTCAGAAGTGTGTGTGTGTGGAAAGGTCTCAGCAGGGGTGTTAATAGGATTATCAGTATCATCAACTTCTTCCCCAACATGATTGTCAAGCACTCTTTCAGATCTCAACGTGGTGATTGCATTCACGTGATGTGAATAGCCAGGATTGGGTAAGGGTTGAGCTGGAAGTTTCCCTTTCTCTCTTGCACTAATTTCGGCTTTTAATCGTGCAATTTCTTCTTCCATCGATTTAATACTCTCGTTTTGGGACGCAGAGTTTTTCTTCATGTCATCGACGGAAGATTTCATTTCAGCCTAAACTTGCATGATATTTGTCAAGACCAAATTCATGTATTGTGCAAAAGAAGAGGATTCATCAGTTCCGGTCAACTGTAAAGGACTAGACAGTGCAGGTGTGTTGACCGTATTTTGAAAATTATGTGCTTGAAAGGGGTGCTGACTCAATTGAAGTTGTGGCTGCTGTTGTGGTGGAGGGACCCTTTGAAAATTGTTTTGGTTTGGAACCGTGTTTTGTGATTGTGATTGGTTCCAAGAAAAATTGGGGTGATTCCTCCATCCCTGATTATATGTGGAAGAAAAAGGATCGTTTCTAGGTCGTTGAAATGCGGCATTGGTATGCTCACGACCTTGAAACGGACATTCTTCCGTCAAGTGAGACGGATCAGAACAGCAGCTACATACAGTTTTGGAAAGTGACATTTGATTAAGGGAGGCGGCTAAAAATTTGTTTTCCATAATCTCGAGTTTCTTTTGTATAGCTGAAATGTCAGCTCTAACTCCTATGGAAACATCCGATTGGTTATTGCCACTCCTAAATGATGGACTTTCCCACTGTAAAGACTTTTCGGCGAACTCTTCTAAATATCGCCAAGCTTCCCCATCATCCTTAGACATAAAAGTACCTTGACACATGTTTTCAAGGCTCTGTTTAGTGTTAGGGTTACTGCCCTCATATATGATGGCGCCATTTTGATTGATCGTTTTCTGATGTGTAAAATAAACTTGTAAAGAAATCACAATCAAAAACTTATATTGACCGCAATCAAACTACGGTGTCGGATGTAGTTTGTAGTGAGTGCGGATCGTCCACAGGGATTGCACGATTCACTTGTATTTTGATACGTTTGAAATGAAAAGTTAAGCAACAATAAAAGAAAACATGATTCAAGAATGATTTGTATTCGAGTGTCACTATTCTTTATGCAAGAATCAAGAAACTATAAACAATCAAGAATCGGTGTTTTGATAATATTTCCAATCAACAGTCAAGAATCTAAAGAGGCTCGTAGGAATCGATCGGGTCTATAGACGTGATGTAATCTAAAGATTTTGTATTCTTGTCCTTCGAAGGATTGATACTAGATCGATGATGATCGACAAGAGTTAGGGTTTTCTCGTGAAACTAGGGTTTCATCTTATCCCTTGTTCTGTTGTCGATATCATTCACATTCTAGCCTCTAACAATTTCAAGAAACGATCCTAACTCCCCAATTTCGAGCGATATCATTCAAGAAAGTATCGTAACGAAATTGGGTTGTCGGTTCTTGAACTTGCTAGGGTTTACAAACCATCGTAGGAATCAAGAATCGATTAAAGTTATGTTACATCATCTTTCTATTGACCGTCTCGACTCCTCGACGAGCGGAGTTTTATTCACACATCACCACATATAAAAGATTCACGAATTGTAAGGATATCATGATGCGGAAATTAAAGAAAACAAGATAAAAGAATATCACCTTTATTGATCTCAACAATTTTGATTACATTTGCTTCAAGAACTACAAGAAGAAGAATCTAGCTTGTTGATCGGGCGTCGCTCGGCTTCATGAGTCATGGATCGGCTCGGATCGCTTGCTCTGTTGAAGATCGGCTCCGCTCCTAAAGGTTGTCGGGCTTCTTGCTTAATAGGTACTCGGGATTCTTGATTTCAATTGGAATTAGGGTTAGGGTTTCCTACAAGCCCTGTCACTAGACTTGAGGAAGAAGGAGATGAAAAGAGAGATGGATTTGGGGATAGATTCACTAATTGGATGAATAATTCCCAAGATTGAATAATTTGGAATAATGAGCCTAGGGTCTTATTTATAGAGCTCCCAAACCCTAGGTTTGAGTTTGAATTTCCCTTTCCCTCCAAAAGTTTGTTGAGGAGATTCTAGAAGGAGTTTGTTAGGAGCTAGCTTAGGGTTTAAGCTAGGGTTTAGGGAAAGTTCTAGAATAATAGGCTAATTAAGTGAAGCTCAAAGTGTTTGCTGATCTGGTAGAAGTCTATGGAGTCTTCTGGAACTTGGGGTGTCTTTCTGAACTGTAGGAGCTGAAACAGGAGTTCTGGTGTAAAATTGGGGAAGTGATCTCCTGGGCCCACCGCGGATCCGCCGCAAGTACTAGGCAATGGCCGCGCTTCCGCGCTTCCTTGATGGACTTGGGCCTTGGGCCTTCTGGTGTGACCTTTGGCTGATGTTTGTAGCTTCCTTTGATATGTTGAATTTCATTTGCTCCTTTGTAATGATACCAGATTTGAATTTAGTGATTTTACGTATCTTTCGAGCGATGTAATGATCGAGCAAGCTTCTCTTTTCCTGCACAGACTTCGAAACACGGGTTGCAAGATATAGAAAATATGCCATGTGATGAAATGCAGTCAATTTCCCTAGAAATGCCGGTTTTAAGGTCGAATACATGTAATCTGATATTTTGCGACCGATTTGCTAATATGTGAAATACGGATACCGAACACTTCTATATGAATGCAAATGATGAGGAAATTGCCGGTTAAAATATGCAATATTTTCGACTGATCACCGTCCAAAGATACAAATCACGAGAATAGAATACAGTATCACATACTGGTATTATTCTCGGTCCCGCACATATCTCATATGCGCTCCTATCTCGTTTCGCTTGAGCCAGAAAACCTCTGTGTAGGACTCTAAAGACTCGTCAATACGCCGGTAGTAGGTGATGATCATATCAAACACCCACAAGCCGCAAGCGGTCTGCTAAACGTAATGGCCACCCGGGTATTGAGCGATCAGAAGATCAACGAGCAACCCCGCTCACACTCCTGTGAATCCAACCAGTAACACTTACTGTACAGTCCGGTCTCGTCGTCTGATATGTCGCATATCTCGTCTAGGGGTGGTAAACGTCAGACCCCAATAGCTCGATAAGTCGTGTCAATATGAGGTCTATAACAGTTCGAGAAACTACTGGTAACACTTACCAGTAAATCTCAGCAACCCTGGCCAGGGATTTCCGGTTATAGCCAATCGAACACAGCGCAACATCAACTCCCTATACCGGGAGATACGAATCCCCTCCTATCGCTCATTGCCTCCATGTGAATCGGGACTGTACCCAAAAACCACCGTTTTGCACGCCCTCTTGGTCGTGGTAAGGTGGAAATCAAAGCACAGTGGGAATCACACAAGACTCTATGACGATCTCGGGTCAACAGACTACTCTGTACCAGTGTCACCAGAGAACTGCCATCTGACGTAAGGTATAATACCATCTGGGAGTTCTCGGCGAGTCCGTCCAGTGTACCCAGCCTCCACTGAGCACCCGTATATCATCTCTGATGTCAAACACCAATGGATATGGGATTATCCATCACCCATCTGTATGGGTCGAGAAGGTATACGCTAGTCTACTCTGGTATATCGATGCCCCGTCTCGATACACCCACAACTAGGGACCTTGAAGGATGTACTTATGGACTACCATGTCCCCACTAGTATGATCCGCATCATAGTCCAGGCAGTCAAGTACACATCCTAAGGGCTTTACCAACATGTAACAGAGAGACAATCAGTGTGCACGTTAAGGTAAAGAGCAACCAGATAGCATTCTATCATGTCGAGCAAGAAGTCATCCCTATATATGTCCAAGCATCCACTACAATATACATCCTATGTATAGTAATGGCCTCTAGGGCATACATATAACTAACATGTAATGTCAGCCGTTTGGACCTCTGCCAGTTCATCCTTCATCTTCTCTTCCGCGAAGAAAGCTTGGAACTGATCGGGCTCTTGTAATACCTTGATCGGAGAATCTCGTGCCTCTTTGGACAGGAGGAGAGCGTCCAGTATTCTCAGTTGTGAGGGTATTTTCATCAGATGTGCTAGGACTTATAATCCACCTTGTTTTTCCTAGGCGGGTCCCTTGCTGCGAGCTCATTGACTTCTTCTTCATCGAGGGCAATTTCCTCAGGAATTTTCCCTTTCCCTTTGTCTTTTTTATTCGAACCATTGTTTTTAGGTCCAAGATTCTTCTCAGGCAGCGTGCGGTTATGCAGCTGAATATTCTCGCAGTTCTTCTCCTCCCCTTCTTTTTCGGGGAGGGGGGTTGAAGAGAGGGCTGAGAGACGTTTCGTCCTCAAAATCACTTCCGAAAGTAAAAACTTAGGTGTTTTCCCCTTCCAAACTGGTACCAACAATATAACAGTTGCCAGTCGTTTCTTCATGCGCGTTTGTCGCACTATTTTGCCGCTGTCGGGCACGAGTTTCACGCTTCATCCTCTTGAAATTTTTTTGATGGGCAACATATTCTTGCCACCACTTCTTGAAAGTACTGCATTTTTCGGTGAGGTGGATGACCCTCCGATGATATAGGCAGTAGTTTGCATATAATTCTTCTCTATCGAGGCATATGACCCCTGGAGTGTTCTTTATAAGAGGTGGCAGCTTCATCCCTATTGACAGGGCTTTGGCAAACCGCTTCTCTGTTTTGCTGCTGCTCTTATTTGTAGCAGGTGTGCTTTGGTTTGGTTGGAGTACTTTATGACTCATCCTTACCGCAGCTTCTTTGTCGTAACGCTGACGTTTAGCCTTTTCGTATATGGTTGTCTCACATTCTCGGTCAACTTTGCTTTTTTGAAAGGCTTTGTTTAACAGTCTATCGATCGGGTCTTCTGGCATTTCCGGGGATTTTAGCGCCAATTCTATCCCCAGTTCCTCTGCGTGGTTTTCTAGCGCTAAGAGAGCTTCTTTTCCATATGACGACGAATGGGAGACCATGTAGCAACTTACTACACGGTCTTCGGTGTCTTCTGATGAGTCTTTTTCCTCATCGATGTCACTATCTTCGTCCTCGAGAATATGCTTGAGGAACTATTCGAGCGTGACCGGTGTCCGCGCCTTCTGGTTGTACTCCTCTAGCGCGTCAATGTAGTTTTGTAGATCTGTGCGCTTGTCGTCATACTCAGCAGGCTGCACAGGTTTCTTGGTCTTCTACTTTTTCTTTGAAGACTTTGAAGGCTTGACTTGGGGGTTTTTCCCCTCGTCAACAATTTTCGGTGTGGAATGAGGTTTCAGCATCTCTTCAATGATTTCGGGTTCAAATGGGTTTTTCCACCCTGACTGCCGGACATGCTTGTAGATCCTTCAGTATTCTTTTGGTTTTTGCTGAAAGAACGACTTCTCATGGAGTTTCTTTCACGAGTGAGCATGATGCCCCCTGCGCGTCCACCTTTTTGGAAGTATGCTTCTGGGGTGGGTTTACCCTCCAATTACCAGAAAGGGCGAATTTCCTCTGTTGATACTGATCTTCGACCCAATTCTTAAAGACGTAGCAATCTTCAATTGGATGGCTCACCATTCTGTGATAGGAGCAGTAGTTACGGTTGTTAACGTCACCGGATTGCGGTGGACACCTCGTGTCTGGCAATGTGATGAGTTTATTACGTATTGCCAATTCGAATAATCTCCCCGTCTTGTCGCGGGGAAATGAGTAAGCGCGTCCTAGTCTTTCCTTTAAGAATGGGCACGAACGCGCGTTGTTTTAGCGAGCAGCCGGTTTTGGGGCATTCGGTTGCTATTGCGTATTGGCAACAAAGGCCGCTTTCCCTTTACCCTTATTATTTCGAGGGTCCTTATTTGAGAAGGAAGGCTCGTGGCCCATCTGGTCCATTTGGACCAATTTATCTATCAAAGCCTGAAAGGTTGTTGGCTTGAAAAATGTTATAAACTGGGACACAGTCGTTTGAGGATCAAGGGTCCCGATGAACATGCCTATGGTAGGAGATTCTTCAATGCGCTGTTCACACTTGGACCATAGGTTCCGCCACCGGATCGCGTATTGGACCCAGGTTTCTCCCGGCTTTACCTTGGCATTGATTAGTACCGTAATTGGAGTGCGCTCGCCCGCGCTGGCGAAACGCTGTGTGAAAAGCAGTTCCATCTCTGTGAATGTTTTTACGGAGTCATTTGGGAGCTCCAAGTACTATTCAAAGGTTGTTTCTGACAGGCTGCCAACGAACTAGCGAAGCAACAGTTTGTCGTCGCCTCTAATGTTGCCGCACAGAGCTCTGAACAGCGCGGCGTGCTGGTGAGGGTTGCATGTCCCTTTGTATACATGGAATTTGGGGATTGTATACCCCGGCAGGTACTTGATTTAATCATACCAGCCTGGATACGGTCGTTCAGTTCTGACGATTTGTCCAGTAGCTTCATAAGCTTGATGAGCTCTTATTTGTTGAGCAATATAATCATCAAGGACGGTCTTGGAGATCGTTTCCTCCCTGGCTGTTGATAAGGCCGGAGGAGGGTTTGATGTTTCCCCCTGTCATCCTCGACAATTATCGGCGGATTTTCGGCTGGGGGTTCTCGCTGGATCATCATTACAACTATGTCTTGGAACAAGAGAGTCATTTGCTTCATGTTAGCAACTTGTTCAGCAGCCTCTTTGTCCTTTCTCTCGAACACACTTCGCAGAACTTTGTATCGGTCTTCTGCTCTTAGCACTGTTCGGCTTCTTTGTCCGGACTTTCTTTCTGTCCAGTAAGTGCTGCCATTTTAGTTAGCATTTTCTGGAGCTTCTGTTGTTACTCCTAAGCTTTGGTCAGCGACTAAGTTTGCGGTCGGTGACTCATCGAAGCACGGCTTTCTTTTTTTCCCGAAGCCATGTAGACCGTATGTATTGTTATGCCCCCGGCCTTGGGGCGTTTAGGTATATCGCCTTTGGAATTTGCCGCGGGCGGTAGAGTTTTCTCCAATCTCGTTCTTTTATGGGAGATTGGAATTGAAGTGGTCGTTATGACAGGCACCTTCTTAGAATAAGTCTTCCGCTGTATGGCGAAGGAGTAGTCCTTTTCTTATCGACCCTTCGATTTCATCGGTCGACGAAAGTAGTTCTGGTCAATCACAGAGTCCTGGACTTTTTGCCAAACCCTATGAATTTGCGAGGAGAGCCGCTGATGAGGTTGCTCTAGCTTTGCATGCACTGTAACTTCTACAGGCGGGGGTGATTTCTTTAGCACCGCTGTTGGAGAGTTTTTGCGCACCCTCTTAAGCAGTTCAAAACCATTCCCAGTTTGAACAGCAGTGTCGACTTTCACTATTAGAGCTAGTGGGGTGAGTCCAGAGGGGGAGTTGCCCTCAGCTTCTCTCACTTGGCGCCAGTGGCGACGTCGAGCGTGCCTTGTTGAAGGGACCACCTCAGTTTGGAAGCGGCTTCATCACACCCCTGGTTTTTCTGAGGAGCTGCAATTGGTGTCAGCATGTTGAATACCGACATCCTTATTAAAGTTTGGGAAGGGCTGGCCAATGTTTTGAAGACTGACTTTCTGATGGGGGAAGCAGTTTTGACGGCTTCTCCCGTAGCAAGAGTTGGGAGAGCTAGCAGTTTTGGGGTAGCCCCTTTAGGTATCATGAGTTTCTTTGTGGGCCCGTTTGTGCTTTTTCTCAGCCTGTTGAAGACCGAGACGCCATATTTAGACGGTCCATTAAGAGGGGCCGTTGTGGTTGCCAGTCGATCAAAAACCGAATTTTTAGGAGCTTCTTCTTGTGGTGATGAGGCACCGAAACTTACCGGTGGGAGCATGGTCCTAAAGAACAATCCAGTAGTGGCTTGTGTGACTTACCCCACTGACATTGAGAAAATAGAGACCGTGTTGGACCCATAAGTCACTCCTCTAGTTAGGGTGGAGCGGGAGTTGCTGTTGCATACAGTGCATTGAGAAGCAATCGATTTTCTGCATAGGAGCAAGATACCAAGTTTTAGTATCTCGAATCTAAGGGCAACCATAGCGAACCACGATTTTGTTCACGAAACACGACACACGAAATGTGGAGTGGAAAGAGAAAAAGGTCCTACCGGGCGTGCCAGAATCTGTTCACTGCTGAAAGACCGAACTGAGACGTTGGGACGTCTGGCCTAAATTTTAGGGGCAGATGCTATTTGGATTTATCCATCCACCTCTCTGAAGATACCAAGTTGATTTATGGCACCATATATCGGAGGTTTGGACAGACACGGCCGTTGTAGCGTGATTTCATCAGATTCTCCCTCATTTGCGAGGGGTTTTTGATTATGGGGACGCTCTTCTTTGCAGGCGCAAGCCCCTGCAGTTAATTACGTTATCGCATTGCGATAACCACTTTCTCCTTCTCCAGCAGTTCACTTCGTGTCATGTGTATTTTTGTTTATTTTGGATCCCCGTGGATTGTATACGGAGACTAGTTTATGTCGTCACTCGTAGGACGCGGATCAGTCCAAATCCGTATATTTTAGATTTGGCTTTGTTTTATTTAAGAACCGTTAATTTAGTTTGAGATTAAGATCAACTTAAATATATGAGCATTTGGGCTCAATTTATTTTAACTAAGAATACGTTGGTCTTATTTGAGACTAAGATCAACTTAGCAAAATTTTAAGAATCATTTTTATTTAAAATCCAACAACAGAGCATTTGGGCTCGGCTGTAAGAAACTTTTCAGAGAGACTTAGCCAATTTGGATTTAGTCTGCTCAATCTTTTTTCTTTTTCAATAGTGTTAAGCACTTATTTGGGCTATATTTGTTCAGCCCACTTCCCCTTTATGCAAAAGTGCTAAGCGCTTGTTTGGAGCTTTGACGCTCATATGGGTATCATGTGAAACCTTCAGTTATGGGCGCTGCCCAGTCAGTGCTAAGCACTCAATAAATTTGACTATATATAGTGCTAAGCAATTTTTTTATCTAGCGTCCACGTGAGAAGTACGTGAAGCGCTGGGCGTTGCCTAATCAGTACTGAGCACTCAGACGTTTTGGCTGTATATATAATGCTAAGCACTTTTGTATGGCGTCCACGTGCGAAGCACGTGAAGCGCTGGACGCTGCCCAATTAGTGCTAAGCACTCAGCCGTTTTGGCAATATATGAAGTGCTAAGCAATTTTGTATGGCGTCCACGTGAGGAGCACATGAGGCGCTGAGCGCTGCCTAATTAGTGCAAAGCACTCAGCCGTTTTGGCTGTATATGAAGTGCTAAGCACTTTACTCAGCGCTTACGTGTATTTCACATGAGGCGCTGGCGTTCTGTTTTGGGCGCCCACGTGTTTTTCACGTGAGGCACTGATTTCCTTTTATTTTGGGAATCTGTTGAAGGCGTCCACGTGAGAAGCACGTGCGGCGCTAATGTTTTTTCTTTTTAGTGATTGAATCTCCGTTAATGGTATTTTGACCATTAATGACTCCAAGATCTTTATTTTGAAGATCTGGGATTAGTTTTTCTTCAAGAACTATGTTCTTATGTCTTTTTCTTTTATAAGAACTAAGTTTCTTTTAGGGTTAAAGCCTATTTTCTTAGGAATTAAATTCTCATAGAATTGGTTCTTTTCCCTTTTTTTCCTTTTTGACCTAGTTTTTTACTGAATGTTTGATTTTCAAGAACAAGATCTTCCTGATGAGAATTAAATTCTCAGCTTGTGGAATACTTGTCTTGTGGATCTAAGATCCAGACAAAGAACTAAGTTCTTTGAGAAGGTTTAAACTCTTAGATTTGGTGTGTTAGGTAAATGAGATATTTTGATCTCTTCTTTTTTCTTTACCTATGATTTTTAGGAGGGAGGTCTTCTTCTTTGAGAGGATTAAATTCTCTATTGTTTTGAGAGTCTTCTGTATATTTTTGCAGAAATTTATGGGGGGTTCTCTCTATAACCGAGCGTGTCTCTGTGAGACTTGATGTCTCGGGTCCCTTATATAGTAGAAACAGATTTATTAATTAGTTTTTAGAAAATCTCTGATTGAGAGATTTCAATTGATTTAATTGATCTCAAAATTTGTTTGGGGAATTTTACCCACCATTGGATTTTTGATCCAAGAATTTCTGTTTTACAGAATATGTTTTCTTGTTTTTAACAAGATTGGGGAAATATTTTCCAATATACAGTATTTTATTCTGTCAAAAGATGATTTTTAACCACCATTGGATTTTTAATCCAATGGCTCTATGTTACATAGAGTACGTCTTTCTTTATTTAGAAAGATATAGGAAAATATTTTCCCATTTCATTGGATCTTTGATCCAACAATTTTTGGTTCATTTAGAAAGATCAGGAGAATATTTTCCTTAATAGAATTTTATTCTATTATTTGATGATTTATCATCACTATTGGATTTTTTTATCCAACGGCTCTGTTTAACAGAAAGTATCCCAGTTTTTAGGGAAATATCTCCTTGTAGAATTTAATTCAACTTGGTTTTAACTTAGGCACCGGCGCTCACGTGTTGTGCACGTGGGCACCACTTGAAAATTTAATTCTAAAAGCTCATGTGTTTTGCACATTGGCGTCCACGTAAGGAGCACGTGCGGCGCCATATAAGAATTTAATTTTTATATAATAAGCGCTCATGTGCTTTGCACATTGGCGTCCATGTGAGGAACATTTGCGGCGCCACCATAGGATTTAATCCTACAAGATTGGCGCTGGTACTGGTGCCCTCGTGGGAAGCACGTGAGGCGCTGCCTCATTAAAATTTAACGAAGCTTAGCTCTTTTTATTATATTTAAATATTGGGGCAACGGGTTCTTTGGCTCGACTCTTTTATCGGTTTCTTCATTAACTTATTTACATCAAAAGCACTTAAGTTAATCTTTTGTGTATTCTTGCAATTGAGACCTTATAATTTACATTTATTTACAAAACATATCTTTGAGTGGTATTAAATGGATAAAATAAGATAAATACGGATATAAAAATATGCAATAAATTACACATATCACATAAATATCGAAAGATGGAATAAGGCACATATATGTCAAGTAGTATAAGGACAAATATACAACATTAGAAGTTCAGATTTGCTTCGCAGACAACTGCAGATAAATAATAATTCTATAACTTTTATGAAAACAGTGTCAACACGAGAAATTTAGTCCTTGACGTTACGCAGCCATGGATTCAAGTCTCGTCTAATTACGACTACTAGTTTGGAAGATAATCGTGTTTTGGTATTGTTGCGCCGAGCAGGACAGAAACTGTCCAGAACCGTCGCAAGTTTTAGAAAAGCAGATTATGATATTTTTAGTCGATTTTCAGGAATAGAGTTGAACTAGAAAAGGTTAGGTATTTCGATTTAGTTATCAAACCAACTTGAGTTAACGCAATTTGGATTCTAGAAACCCATTTTACGCGTATTTAAACTTCAGGTACAAGGACAGGCTTCAAACAGAAATAGGGATAACTTGCAGAGCCAATATCATATGGTAATCATCGTTTCTAGGTCTTGTGTTCTACAGGAAAATGTAGGGTTCTTTGTTAGTTATCCATACATGTGGGACTTAGCATAAACCGAGTTCTGTAGTCCTGGTTATGGCGATTTGATAAAAAGTGCACAGTGCTGTCTAGTTCAGACCAGAAACATTGCGTCATTTTCGAGCGCAGATAACGGTAATTTCGGGTTGGGGTTTAGCAAGAGTGTGAACATGAAAGTTGTAGGAAATTCTATCTACTTTCTAGAATAGAAAACGTTATCTAATTCTGAGCTTTAAACCAAGAGTTAAACGAGTTTTAGCTAAATGGCGCAGAACAGTCCTGATTTGGTATCCATTTGTTTTAAACGTAGGAGGATAGGTGCATCAAGGATTTAGAGGATAATGATGAATTTTTGTTGAATCGGAGGAGAAAGAAACAATTAAAGAAGAATGAGGCAATAAATGGTATTATAAAGAATTCAATCCAAAAGAAAAATAAATTTACTGTTTCCGAATTGAATTGAACATTTTGGAATATGAAAACCAAACGTCCGTCCACATCTAAACGAACTCGTGCTCAAAGACTGAGCACGAGTGGGCCCCACATTGCCGTCAGGGACGACCAATGTGCCGTAGAGGACGGTCTTAGGTCGAGCTTTGGGCTCGAGCTTCGACCCCCTGACCCGTGTCAACTTGTATGTTTGCAACGTCGTCTGGGTTTCGGGGTTTGGTGTAATTCGCACGTGAAGTCAGGGTCTAAAAAATTAAAAACCAAACGTCCACGTCCAAACGAACTCGTGCTAAAAGACTGAGCATGAGTGAGCCCCACATTGCCGTCAGGGACGGCCAATGTGCCGTTGGGAACAGTCTTAGCTCGAGCTTCGACCCCCTGGCTCATGTCAACTTGTATGTTTGCAACATCGTCTGGGTTTCAAAATTTGGACTTCGGGGTTTGGTGTAATCCGCACGTGAAGTCAAGGTCCAAAAAAATAAAACAAAAAAAAAGGCTCTTCGACCCCCTGACTCGTGTCAGCTTGTATATTTGCAACGTCGTCTGGGTTTCAAATTTGGGTTTCGGGGTTTGGTGAAATTTGCACGTGAAGTCGGGGTCTAAAAAAATAAAAACCAAACGCCCACATCCAAACGAACTCGTGCTCAAAGACTGAGCATGAGTGGGCCCCACATTGCCGTCAGGGACGGCCAATGTGACGTCGGGACGGCCGATGTGCCGTCGGGAACAGTCTTAGCTCGAGCTTCGACCCCGTGGCTCGTGTCAACTTGTATGTTTGCAACGTCGTCTGGGTTTCAAAATTTGGGCTTCGAGGTTTGGTGTAATCCGCACTGAAGTCAAGGTCTAAAAAAATAAAACAAAAAAAAAGGCTATTGGGATTCAAACTCATGACTCATGGATCAACAATGGAATGACTCAACCACTATAATACAAGGTTACTCTTGTTTATATTTAGCAGAAATTAAATATATACCATAGTTCTACAGGAAAAACGGCCTTTATTAAATAAGGAAATATATACATGTACATGGATTTACCGGGCATTACACATGGTTTGTAAATCGAATTATAATTAATGGAATGGTCAATATATCATTATTTGTAAGATTTTAATAAGGAGAGAAAAGTTTATTTTTATAAAAAGAGATGAATAGTTATTATGGAATGGTTATTATTAGTTAGTTAGAGAAATTACTGGGCATTTGTTAGTTTAGTGGCTCTTTTTAAAGCTCTAACACATGCATACAACACAACCACACGTGCATCACACACAAAAACATAACACACTCCCAGAAGACTCATGAATATACTCTGAAAGCGTTTAATTTATAATCACTTTCCTTCCGTTTCTGGAGTTCAAGCCCCGCACCTCTCTAAAAGGTGAAGTGTCCATACCGACAACAGAGCTATTGCTCATCGGTAGCAGAAGTAGTTTTTTTTATAAAAAAAATCTCTTCAACTACATATATTTTGTGCTATCTATTTTATTTTTGTTGTTTGAAATCTAAAAGGAAATTATAATTGATTGACACTGCTTAGGTGCCAACAAATAAGAAGTTTGATTATTTTTTTTGGTCAAATTCAAACCCCCTCCTTCTGGTATTATTGTTGGGATGGTTACAATCAGAATTTCAAATTGGACTAACATATTCTACAGAATGTCAAATCATTTTATAAGATTTGATTATCTACTATTTAAATTCAACGACCAAAGAAAAACTCACTTTTGAAATTATGCCATTTATTCTAACAATTCATTCATTAGTTAACATTACAACTGCAATAAATTGCATATGGAATAATTGAAAGTAAACTGATGTTAGTCAACGCAGTATATAATGCAGAAAAATAATCATTAAGGCATTAAAGTTCAAAGGAAGTGAAACGTTGGGTTATACAGTTATCTACCTTCTTATAAATAACTTGTCGAAACACCCACATCTGAAAAGTACAAATTAAATGTTAGCGACAAGAAAAGTACTCAATAATAATCCAATACATAAATGATGAGCTTTTAACATCGGAACTGTGTGCCTTTTATTTTTCTTCGCTAGTTTCCTTGCTGTTATGGCCACGCGTCACATACCACACAAAAAAAAAACCTCGGCCCTTCATGTTTTATCCATTCCTCACCGTTGGGTCTAGTTTTTTCTAACAGCAGAGGGATGATAATAGCAAGTGATTCAAATTCCTTAAAATTAAATCTACTATTATGCACAAAGGAAAAAAAAGAGAGTTGGGACTTTTTGCCAAGATTTTCATATCACTGGGCTCAAACTTGACCCTAACCATATCCGTCTAATAAACGAGCTCGGATAAGCTGGACTGATTATGACCTGTATCCGAATTCGCTCCATCCATTCCCACCATCTTGGGCTCCAGCTAGAGCATCAAAACCGAATTGTTGTTGGTGACTTCATAGGGAATTATTAATCTCTTTAATGAACCTTGCATAAATCCCAACAACATAGTCTTTTTCATGATAAACATTACACATTGCCTACAAAAAAAATTTGTTTCATTACACCCAGAAGACGAAAATGGTAAAGGAATCAATGGGATTATCCTACTGATTAATTGCCATTGGATAAAACACTAGGAAATTGTCGCAACTGTTTCGGTCCACTCCAAGCTTCTTGTTTTTTTGGCTCAACTGTCTGTTAAAAGCGTCAACATTCATTCCATCAATGGCCATCAATGGCTCTACTTGATATATAAAGTTGATATTGTCTTTCCAATTCTGAATCATTATGTAGTTTGCTAAGCCATCTTCAAGAACAGTAATATCCACTTCCTACCATCATCACAACATGGTTGCTTCATGGGTTCTTACATTTTGGAACTAGTCCATTATCAAGTTTGGATTCAGGGTTAAAAGAACCTTTACCATTTGAAAACGAGATATAGATCCAATAGAAACAAGCCCTACGGCCATTCCGACAGCAATAACGAAAACAGCAAAACTCGGTGGATTCATGCTGACAAATCAACTTCTCCCCTAATAATATCTATGCCAAACCTGGTACTGACATAATATCAGCTGATTTCATTCTTATTACAGTATTAGCTAACTTCACATGTTGGAAACAATCAGATAATCGGACGCGAACCGGTATCCGCCACAGGATAAACCCCCACCTCTTAGGCCACCTAGCTCTCCAACTACATATCTCTTTGATGATGCTGAGCCAATCAGAAGTCATTGATGTTTATACCGATTGATCATATAATAGAAATGTAAAATTTGGTCTTCCAGTTAAAAAGAGGGGGGGGGGGGGGGGGGGGGGGGGGCGGATCCAATACTTGTAACAATATGAGATAGGCTATTAAATTTTACATGATTAGTGAAGTTTATTCACACACTTTAAAGAACCCACATTTCACATATAACACAAAATTTGGAAGGAATCTCTCCATGAGATTTATCAGGGACAGAACAACGTTTCCTCCATATTTAGCCACACATTATGTAATCGATAAGTTGCATAACAATCTCAACTAGACGCTGCCAGATTAATTAGGGAAGCAATACTCTAGCCTTTAACCTGCATTTATTATACAATTCATGCTTCAAAAGTTTAGTAATGCTGCAGTTTATCTTGCTAATCTCTACATGATTAACATTAACAAGGCTTTCTTCTTCTTCTCTCCAAGGAATGGTTCGGTCATTTGTATGGCAAACTGCAAGTGAAAACAAAGTGTTAAGTAAATGATGGTATATATAGGAGAAGGCCAAAGCAGAGCGAGCCGGGAAAAATATTTTCAAGTAAAGTTTTACACCATAAAACCTCTCCTAACTAAGTGCAAGTGCGCGCGGTTTCAAGAAATTTATTCTTCAAATGATTTTAATAGGATGTTGTTAATATAAAAATATGCCTCTTAACTTTCGTCACTTTCGAAGATCATCAACAACTTAAGTATTCTGAAATAATATAGGATTGACCACTGGAGCACGGGTGTTAATACCTTAATATTTTTTAAAACAGCTCTTAGAAATATTTGGAAAGCTATGAAGCTTCTGGATACGCACTATATTTCATAGAAAGACGGGAAAACGAACCTTATAAAATAAAAGGCTAGATAGATCTATATCTAGACGTCTTTTAGATAGTCTATAAATAAAGGGCAAGACTGACTTGTTGTAACCCAGCAAGCAAGCACACAATTGTTAAGTGAAATAGTGTGTGCTTGAGGGAGAGATTTTAAGAGCTGTGTAGTGAGCCTTACCCTAACTTGAGGGAGGTGTCGGAGTCATCATAGTCCTGCGGTGCACCTGAATGCGAGGCATTAGTGACCGATTCCGAGGAATGCCCGTCCTCGCAGAAACCATTTTCCAAATCAGTCACCACTTGCTTCCCTCCCTTCGTCATGTCCA
Organism: Agapanthus africanus; assembly: GCA_030015575.1. NCBI lineage: Eukaryota > Viridiplantae > Streptophyta > Magnoliopsida > Asparagales > Amaryllidaceae > Agapanthus > Agapanthus africanus. The sequence continues at coordinate 518,478,918 of JASDDO010000016.1, forward strand.
CCACCTAATTAAACCCAAATTTGGGGGAGAAAAAGGGATCATAATATGAACAGAGAAAGATAAAGAAAAAGAAAAAGATCGAGCTGCTAGAGAGCGAGGACCATCACTTGTTGCCTCAACCGCGTATTTTCTTCCATGAGTTGCAATCCCTATATTTTGTACAAATGAAACATGAAAAGTCGCTAAAAAGAATAAAGTAGTGGATACGAGCATAAAGAAATTGAGCTACTTTGATATATAAATCAAAGACGGTTCATGGAAAGTGTACAAGGATAAAATCGAAAGAATTACATGAACTTTATCTCCTGTGATTGTCGATAACTACATACTATTCTTCTGTTTCTAGTTCCGGAAACTAAACATTATTATTTCGAGTTCTAGACAGGCTTTACGTTCAATCTTTGGTGGGGCATAATAATAACCGCAATACATAACTGAACTCGTCCGTTTATATAGTTCAACAACTTAAGAGATGCCATCGAGTCTATTTGAACATTTTTTACCATGAGATTTAATTCCTTACCTTCTGTTGAAGACCATTGATCTGTTCCATGATTTGTTTGCTCTGAAAAAAATCCGACAAATGATAATATTCAATCAATTCCGAGTCTCAACACAACAAATTCACAAGAGTCATGAGAGCATGCCTTCCTTTCTAAAACACGGCTCAACCCAGCTTCAAGTGTTTTCTCTAGATCCTGCAGCTCGTAGATTGTCAATCCTTGGAGGTCTTTGCCCCTCATCTTTCTGAAACGGAGAAACGATCGAATACATTTGAAATGAAGTATATTTTTAAAACATCACTGAAGCATTTACACATACCTCAGTTGCTGGCTGGTCTCTGTCACTTGTTTGCTCAACCTCACGTAGTTTCCATTCTCTAGCTATTAATTTAAAAAATAGAAAACACGGAACTGTTGCTTAAGAATGATGTTATCTTTAAACAACAAAAAATTGGGAATTTGAAGAGGCATAAAAAAATATAGTTTATAATTAAAGATTGGATAAGTTAGATGTTAGTTGTTGTTATGATGATATATGATGTAATGGACGGCAATAATGTATTCGGAGTATATTTATAATAAGTTATGATGCCTATATAAAGTCATGATGGGTTAGGTTTTTCTAACCATCATATTTTATCTCCAAATCAATTCTTAATATGGTATGAGAGCCGTCGCTCTAAACCGCATCGCCACCGACCAACCTCCACAACCAACCAACCTTTTCGTCATCATTGACCCAGCAAACTTCTTCTTCGTCGAAGCCACCTCGTTTCTCCTAGCCACAGCCACCTCCTTCCATCTCAAGATCTCCTAGCCGCAGCCACCGACCTCAACTTTGACCCAGCAAGCTCGTCGCTTCGTAGGCATCATCTATTAATCCATGGCCTCAACAAAAATCGACTCTTAAAGTTGCTTGTCACCATCAATCCTTGAGGCCATGGCCCTTGTCATCATCAATTCATGAAGGGAGTGTTGATCTGATCTCGATCTTATTCTTGTGGCTCGATTTTGAAGTGGAACTCTCGATCTTGAAAGAAACAACGCCAAAGTTCGCGGTTTTTTGGATTTGGCCTCCCTTTTCTTCGATCCTGCCTCAACGTTGGATATTCCTTTAAAGTGGTGTTGCTGCAGTAACCGATTTGCTACAGTAACCAAGCCTGAGTTTGTGTATGTGGGATGTTTGTGCTATCGGAGACCATGATCGATGTCGATCTTGCGTGTTAGGTCTCGATCTTGTGTTTCAAGAAGGGTGATAAGTTGTAGACCATTGATTTGAGTCTTTTGAGACGGATCACAATTTGATTTATGGATTGTTAAAGGACCTTCAAGTCCCTCCTTTGTGTGGTGGATTCTTGTTGTTTGATTAGTAATCAAATCGTGGAAGATTGATTACGTTCGTTGGGTAGAATCGTATACGATTCCTTTCTTGATTGGAGATTGGGGTTGACTCGTGAAGTCATGTTGTTATTGGTGTTGGAATAGCAATGGCTTTTGTATCTCATGTACCTACTTCATTTGAGAGTAGAGAACTAGAAAAACGAAGATGTGGAGTTAACAGAGGTCGAGGAGTGGCAGTTAGGGGGAGAGGTGATCGTTTTTGCTTGCATTGTGGGTTGTCGGGTCATACCAAAGGTTACTGTTATACTCTTCATTCTGAGCTTCGACCCGCACGCACTTCTAGGACGGCTGCATCTGATTCAGCCGCATCAGGTTTTTATTTTTACAAAGGAGATATTACAGGTCAGGAATCTTCTCTCTCAAGCTTATGCATCCTCTTTGAGGTCACATTCTCCCATCATAATTACGGCCAAAGGTGAAGGCAATAGTGGTCTTCTTTCACCTACTACGTCTTGGATTATAAATTCAGATGCATCAGATCATATGACCGGGAAGTCGAATGTATTCACTTTATTGTCCTCTACTTTATGTAGCAGTCCTATAACTGTGGCAAATGGTTCCACCTCTAAGGTGGAAGGCGTTAGTTCTACCCTTCTCACTCCATTTTTATCTGTATCTTCAATTCTATATGTGCTGACATTTCCTTTTAGCTTACTATCGTTAGCAAACTTGTGCATTCGCTAAAATATTCGGTAACATTTTCTCCATCTGGTTGTGTTATGCAGGATTTGAAGACGAAAGAGGTGATTCGTTCAAGGCATGAACGTGGAGGCTTGTACTATCTAAATAGATATACACCTACAACTTGTTCAAACGCTGCGGCTCCTCTTGAGGTCCGTTGTAGGTTGGGTCATCCATATTTAAATTTTTAAAAAAAAACTTGTTTCTTCTCTTAGTCATTTGTCTACTCTTAAGTGTGAGTCTTGTAAAATGGGAAAGCATCACTGTGTTTCTTATCCTTCTAGACTTAATAATAGGATGACCAATCTATTTGTGATTGTACATTCTGATGTATGGGATCCATGTCCTATTGTGTCAAACCGTGGATACCGTTATTTTGTGACTTTTATCGATAATTTCTCTAGAGTGAAATGGTTGTATCTTTTGAAATCGAGAACTGAAGTGTTCACTGTTTTTAAATCCTTTTGTACTGAAGTTAAAAATTAATTTGGTAAATCTGTTAAAATTTTGCGAACTAATAATGCCAAAGAGTACTCCCGCTCAGACTTTCGGCAATTCTTAGATTTCTTTGGTATTGTTCATCAATTCTCATGTCCTTATACATATCAACAAAACGGGGTATCCGAAAGAAAGAATAGGCACTTGTTAGAGATCACACAAACTCTGTTGATTCATATGCAAGTCCCAAAACGTTTTTGGGACGATGTCGTGCTTACTGCATGTCATTTGATTAATCCCATGTCGGGTTCTATTTTGAATGGGCAGATACCCTATTCTGTTCTATTTCCCTCTATGCCGTGTTTTCCTCTTCCTCCAAGTGTGTTTGGATGCACCTGCTTTGTTCATGACCATCACCCCGGGTATCCAAACTTGATCCAAAGTCTCTTCGATGTGCTTTTCTCGGATATTCTCGGGATCAAAAGGGTTATATAGGTGCTACAATAGAGATTTAGAGTGTTCGTATCAGCGGATGTAATTTTTTATGAGAACACTCCATATTTTTCCTCTACCTATTCTTCTCCATCTGTCCGTGAGGATTTCCCTATCGATGAGTTTCATGTTTTAGCTACCCATCCACTCTTGTTCCAATCGAACCTTCTGTGAACAAAACCAAGGAACTAATACAAGAACTTACTCAGGTGTATAACAGATGGGTACAACAGCCTCCATCTCCAGCCGAGCTGCCACTGGTCACCTCTCCAACTCCAGATCCGGATCCCTCTGAGTTAGACGTTCCACCGGTCACCCCTCCAACTCCAGATTCGATCCCTCTGAGTTAAACGTTCCTATCGCCCCTAGGAAGGATACTCGTACTATTATTCCTCGATTTCCCACAGTGAGTATGTCACATATGCACGATTGTCTTCTTCATATCGTGCATTCATTTCATCCTTAGATTCTCACTCTCTTCTCGGTTCAGTATCTGATGCACTGGCTAATCCTGATTGGAAGTGAGCAAAGGAGGAAATGCTAACATTACGTCTTAATGGCACATAGGATCTTGCTCGTCTTCCTGTTGGGAAGAAGGCAGTTAGTTGCCGGTGGATATATACTGTGAGGTTGAATCCTGATGGCTCTCTTACTAGCTGAAAGCTCGTTTGGTGGCAAAAGGATACTCACAGACTTATGGGGTTGATTATGATGAGACTCTCTCTCGTGGCCAAGGTGACCTCCGTTCGCATCTTTTTATCACCGGCTACCACATATTATTAGCCTTTACATCAGCTTGATGTGAAGAATGCATTTATATATAGTATCTTACAGGAAGAAGTATATATGGAGCAACCGCTTGGCTTTGTTGTTCAAGGAGAGTCTAGGCTTGTTTGCAAGCTCAAAAGATCGTTATATAGTCTCAAACAGTCTTCACGTGCATGATTTGGGAGACTAACAGATGTTAGGAACTTTGGTTTACGAAGATCCAATAGTGATCATTCGGTTTTCTATCGGTTTCGCTGTGGAAAATGATTCTTATAGTCGTCTATATGGACGATATAATTATTATAGGAGATGATGAAAGAGAAATTTCTGATTTGAAAGCTCATCTTCAAAAGCAATTTTGTACCAAAGACCTAAAAGACTTGAACTACTTTTAAGACATCGAGGTCACCAGTGTTTTAAAAAATGGCCGCTTAAGCGGCCGAGCGGGTTTCTCCAGTCCACTTTATCCCGCTTAAACGGATGATATTGCATAACCTATTTTATTGATGTATACAACTCATAAATGTTATAAAGGGTATATAACTATTGTTATTGAAGTAAGAATACACAAATACCAATTAATACAACGTTCCATCTTTTCTTTTCTTCTTCTCTTTTTCCACGTTTCTATCATTCGTGCTCGACTCGATAAATTCCACGATTGTCGAGACGAGTTTGAGACACTTCAAGATTTGGGTTTCAAAACTCCAAAATTTTAGGTTTATCAACTTCAAGAAATCGAGATCTAAATCAATTTCGAGCAATTCTTGAGTTTTCTATTTTGATTTCAAGTAGTTTTTTTTATTTTCGATCGTGAAATTCCAATTCGATTTTGACTCCATCTGGTTTCGAGTTACAATCTTTTAGATGCTTTTTTTAATAATTTGGTAAGTATTTTTACTGATTTGAGCTATGATACTTGATATTGAGTATCGAAAAGCTTAAAACCACTATATAAGCTAATAAATTCTAAGAAAATTTCAATTTTTTATTAAACTATTTAAGCATGTTTTAGCAAATAATATATTGTCTAAACAAATTTGTTACATTTTGGGTTAAATTTAGGCATTTGCTAGTACAAAAGTAACATAAAAATAGTTAGAATATAATGAGATTCATTATTTATTGACAAGAAAAAGAATATTGATGAAACACCATTGTTTTGATTTCTAAGCCACCTGAGCGGCCAATTAAGCGCTTAAACGTTTTGGCTTCTCGACCATGCTGCTTTTCTTTTTCGCTTTTAAAACACTGAAGGTCACCGAAGGAAGGAATTTCCGCCACTCAACAAAAATATGTGCTTGATATACTCTAAGAGACTGGTATGTCTGATTGTAAACCCATCAACTCTCCTATGGACCCGAATGTGAAGCTCTTTACGGGTCAGGGGGCGCATGTTTCTGATTCAGGACGAGACAGGAGATTGGTTGGCAAACTTAACTATATGACTGTCACTCGTCCAAATATAGCCTTCGAGGTCAGTGTAGTGAGCCAGTTTATGTCTAATCCTCGCGAGACTCACCTTGATGAAGCCGTCCGTATTTTGAGGTACACGGAGTGCACAGGGGAAATGTATTGTCTATAAGGACTATTGGCACTCCAAGGTCATAGGTTTCACGGATGCAAATTAGGCAGAGTCTCCTGATGACAGGAGGTCGACTGCAGGTTTCTGTGTGTTTGTTGGAGGGGACTTGATTTCTTGGAAAAGTAAAAAACAAAGTGCGGTCTCTCTATCTAGCGGAGAGTCAAAATACAGAACTATGGCTAACACCACGAGTGAGTTAGTGTGGATTCGTTTTCTACATATAGAGGTTGATACAGTTCTGTTGCACCTATGAAGCTCTACTGTGACAACAAGGCTGCGATCTATATTGCGAACATCCATATTTTTCATGAACGAACGAAGCATATTGAGGTTGATTGTCATTTCGTTCATGAAAAGGTCGAGGAAGGGGTCATTGATACGATCCATGTGAAATCGGAGAACCAACTTGCTGATTTGTTCACTAAGCCTCTTGGAAAAACTTGTGTACATTTTATTTGTAACAAGTTGGTCGTGTGATGTATATGGTCAAACTTGAAGGGGAGTGTTATGATAATATATGTTGTAATGGACGGCTATGATGTATTTGGGATATATTTATAATAGGTTACGATGCCTATATAAAGTTGTGATGAGTCAGGATTTTCTATCCATCATATTTTATCCCCAAATCAATTCTTAATGGTTGTCAAACATAAAAGATGGTTTTCTTAAGAAACAGAAAGTGCAGATGTAAAAGAGAGAACGTTTCACACATGCAAGAAGCTTAATTTGTTGAAAGCTCATAAAGAGTTGATGCAGTGATGCTAGTCGATTTTGAAGAGGTCAGGTCTGTGTGTACTTTAAATCACACTTTTTTGTTAACTTGTGACAACCTTTTTGCTAAAAATAGTTAGTTCCATCCCAAGGGTTGAAAGAGTCACCAAGTGGTGGCAACTGCGATAAGAAGATAACAAATTTCAAGCATGCAACCAACCATGAGAGAGAGAGAGAGAAAGAGAAGCGGCTTTAAAATAAAAAGAGAGAGTGATCGCCACATGAATCCGTCCTTATAAACAATACTACTTATAGTTAAAAAGGAAAAAAGAGAGAGTGTAGTGTGTGTGTGTTCACTCCGATTCTTGTTAAGTATAAGGACTCCCCTATATGAGAGAACCCTTCGGAGTTGCAACTACTCAAACATCTGCTACAAAAAGGTATGACAAGATTGATGAAACAGAAAGAGAAAAATAATCATGGACACTTGATTAACTTCATGCATAAACACCGAGATGGATATATTCTTCGTAAAGACGAACATAAATTTGAGCTTGAAGAAAAAATGATATAAATGTTGGAAGGGGTCTAGCTTGTCAATGAAGCATGAAATCTTCCTACAAGGTGTGCGGTCCATGTCCAACATGTATCGAACATCGATATATCGACAGCTGTTGGACACGTGAATCCTGTAAAGGGCAATACACTATTTATTCCAATGTTGAAAATAGCGATAGCTATTGCGTATAGTTATATTAAATATAAAAAATAGGAAAATTGTCTAGAAATTAAGGGATAAGTTTTATAAACAAAATCTAGGCGAAAACGGTACCATACCAACAATTTTCCTAATGTTTGATTCTTGAGTTCACACTTCTTATCTATCATTATTAGTTCACTTGATGGCTGGCGATGGATGACATGAGCGTGTTCTTGGATAGCAGGTGATGGATGTGTGAAACTTGAATGGTCGGCGATGTCCATGGTTGGGGAGATCGAATTGAGGGGACCAAGAGGGAACAAGATAAATTGCGACATTGATGCCCTAATGATTGTTATGTGTTTCTAGATGATGTTGGTAATGGGTATATAATGGTTCGGGTTTGTTTTTTTTTTTAAATATAATATATGTTAAAAAAAACCCAGCTCTGTAGCTTAAATAGCTTGAGTAACTCGAGCTTATGCTATTTATAAAAGAAGCCAACGCTGCGGTGTATTTGCGTTATGCATAGTCGCTATATAGCGAAATCGTCGCTGCTATACTACGTAGCGAGCTACTTATGCTATGATATGTTCATGTTGTATGCATGTCGTATAGATATAGATATTCTGCATGTCATATGTAATATACGTGGCTGCAACAACGGCGAAGCTTCAAATATTGTGTTAAAACTTGATTTTCGTCTATACATTTAGTTGATGTTTCTCACTTAACTCACGTATACATGTCTTCTTTACTTTTAATGCAAAAGGGGAGGGGTTCTTCAAATTGAAATTGCCTATTTGATCCTCATGCTGACAAGTGTCGACAGAATTCTCATAATTTCGAAAAGATTCATTTCATAAATATCATATCTAAGTTCTCAAATCTTCTCCAACTTTAAAGTAACAAATTAAAATAAAAAAAGTAAAAATATATTCAAAAATAATAATAATTTACAGATCTCTTTATTTTCCAATGCCATGTCAATTGACCATAGGCAATGCTTGTGCCAAACACACTACAAGTTTATAGCCTGACATTTTCAATCAAACTTTAATTTATTACATTTTCAACTTGTATTTTTCATGATTGCACTTGTCTATTTCCAAGGACATTAGTTTTTCCATTAGATGATCTTATCTATAATGCCTTTTCAATTACATGAATTTCTTATGTAATATGTATCATATGCATAGTTTTTATGATGATAGTTGTCATCTCTCTCGATATATATAGAGAGAGGTTAACGGAGGAAAGAGGTCATAGGAGAGAATTTCCTCCTTTGGCGTCGAAAAAATACACCCTCCCTCATTTTTTCCGACGTTCGCCATCCACCATCTTCATCGTTATCATGTAAGATGTGGGTACACCAAATTTCATATGATTCTACAACTTTTTCACCGTTGATTTAGTGGGTTCAAGATTAACGGTTTATCGACAACATAACTTTTTACATACATATAGAGAGAGAGAATAATGGAGGAAGGAGGGAACTTGCTCCTATGGCGTCGAAAAATTACACGCTCTCTCGTTTTTTCTGCCGATCGGCATCCACCATCTTCATCGTTATCATCTAAGATGTTGGCACACCAAATTTCATGTGATTCTACAACATTTTCACCGTTGATTTAGCAAAACAAAAAGTTTTGTTGGTAAACCGTTAATCTTGAACCCACTAAATCAACGTTGAAAAAATTATAGAATAGGGTTTTTTTTTGACGCCATAGGAGGAAATTCCCTCCTATGCATCTTTCCTCCATTATTCTCATATATATATATATATATATATATATATATATATACATTGTCCATATTCATGCTTCATAGTAGCATGTTGCTTCATCAGTTCAGCACTTTGTTATTCTGTTATAGTTGATATCAAATTTTTCTTATAATCAATATATCTTATTATCAGAGAGAGAAATGAATAGCATACATTCAAGTCAAGAGATGGCTGCTCTGCCCTCATTGTTTTCTTTGAGTGCATGCTGTGCTTCTCAATTATCTCCTTCATACTACATAAAGGAAAAACAAGAATGAAACGGCAATGTAAGGCAGGAATAAAAAGGAAAAAATATATATGTATTCCATAATATAGTACGCTAGTGACACTTGTTAACATAAATAACTCTAAATTAATGGAGTATTTTTCACAAATGTGACGGCTTATGTGGAACCTACCGGGTTGGTAGATAGTATTTTTCACAAACAAATGGTTGAAACTAAAGAATATATAGCATAAGATAATGATGAAATATGGAACCTTTGATAAAGAAAAAATTGATGTTTGGACAAGCTTGTAACTAAACCTATGCGATACTACTTGCATATATTACTAATGTTGAAGAGAAACTTGTTGCATAAACATCATAGGTCACGTAGTTTTATTATAAAGCACCCAAATATTTGTCCTCGAAAGGAAATTAAGCTCGAAACCATATTCCACTAAAAGTGTTTAGTTTCATTTGACTAATAATAACCGGCTTAACCCTTTGAAAATACTCATTATTATCAAATGTTACTATATATAATATATAGAAGAAGTATATATCAAAAATAGAAAAAGTATCATACTTAGATTGCAAGAGAATAACTAAATTTCTGATCAATTGGTTCTCAAAGCCCATCATCCAACTACCTAATCTACTACATCTTTCAATGTTTGCAAGCAGCTGGTGTATCTCAAACATCTAAAATTGTGCCTTTTGCTAATAAGATACAACGAACTCCAAAACCTATATATAATGCTGCATAAAAAACAGCCTTCGACATCAAAAAATATTCAGAGGCATGGGATATCTATTAAGGACAGTCGCTTCACACATCTCAATCGGTCGAATCTTTCTGGAAATTTATATTTATTTTAGTATATTCAATAGCCGTTGCTACTATCTAGCGGTTGATTAATGGGCAGTTCTTAGACTCTTAGTGTTCTAAGATTATATATATATATATATATATATATATATATATATATATATATATATCTCAAGTTACGTACAGTGGGAAAAGAGATCCATAACTCTTTGGAATGCTATAAAAAAAACCTAGTAACTCATAGAGATTACAGTATTTAACTGATAGCTTTGGTCAAGATCTAAACTAGTCATTTCTATAAAAATACATCAAAAAATTAGATAAATATATACCATAATCTCTGATCCCAACAACTTTAACTCTTTCCTTCTGAAATATCTAAACAGTTAAATAAATAAACCAACCACTGAAACTGCCTAATTTTTGCATCATAATCAAGGAAAACCTAAACACCACAAATACCCAAGATCAATCTTAGCATCCCCAATTTTTTTTGTTTTTTCCCCCTCTTTTGAAGAAACCCTAGAGAAAGCTGTCATAAAACCCCACATTTCTCTCCCTCACACACAAATATCCTTCAATTTCTCTTCAAAAATAATTCTACACATGCATATATATATATATATATATATATAGAGAGAGAGAGAGAGAGTAAATTTGAGTACCTAGCATCCCCAAAAAAAAATGTTTTTTCCCCTTTTGAAGAAACCCTAGAGAGAAAGCTATTATAAAACCCCACATCTAGCTCTCTCCCTCACACACAAATATCCTTCAATTTCTATTCAAAAATAAAATTCTACACACACACACACACACACATATATATATAGAGAGAGAGAGAGAGAGTAAATTTGAGTACCTGGAGCTTGAGAACTCAAAGAGTTTGCCAGTTGCAGAGAAGATGATGAGGCCAACCTCAGCATCACAAAGGATGGATAGCTCCTCAGCCTTCTTGAAAAGCCCCCTCCTCCTCTTTGAGAAGGTCACTTGCCTTGCTGTTGCATTATCAATCTTCCTTATCTGTATCTTCTCTCTTGCCATTTTTTTTTCGATCCACAAACCCTAGAAGACAGAAGAACAAAAATATAATAAGGAGAGAAACCCTAGAAATTATAATTATAATATAATTTGTTATAGAATATTTTTTACCCCAAAAAAGTTTAGATCTAGATTTCTGGTTTCCTTCTATTCTTGGAAACCACAAGGCCAATAGGAGGAGAGAATGAAGCAAGGGCTTTAAAAAAATAACCACCGAAGGAAACCACCCACAAAATAAAATAAATTTATTAAATAAAGTCATCTTTTTATGGTAAAAATGAACAAGAACTTGACCCACGGGGATCGCACTTGGGTTTTGGAGAAATGGGTGTGCGCCACGTGGCAGATGGTTGGGTTTTAGGGCTTGTTTGAGTGGTAGTAGTTTAAGTGTGATGATTCACAGGTCTGTGTTTCATGTTGACATTGGATTGATGCATGTGTACGGATGAATAAATTGATGAGTAATTTATTTATTTATTTTGTTTTTTTTTTGTATAATTTATTTTTGAATTGTACTGCAGGGCTTTAAGTTTCGCTTCTTTTGGATGGTATGAAAATTTATTTGCGAAGCAGAGCCCAAGAAATATTTACCATATTCTCGTGAGTTTTTTTTTTTGGGGTAATCTGCCTCGTGTTTGTAATTTGAATTGTTTCCAATTAAGGTAAAAATAATACTAACAAGTTATGACGAATGATAATAAGAGAAAGGAGTTTAACTATGTTCGTTTTAGTGTATGTTTAGTCTTAAGTCCTTGCAACTCATGAGGACAACACAAGTAATAATGATAACTCTACGCATCAAGTTTTCAAGTGGAAGAGTCATTTATTAATTGTAGCATCGAATAGGGATAGATGTATGGAGATGCATGATTTGATGATGAGGATTTAGCTCTTAAACAAGAATAATTTGCACCTTTGGAATAATTATTGGTCAAGCGGTCCCGATATAGGTAGCTCATAAAAATGAATCACCCGGTATGTTTCTCATTATAATTCCCGTTAAAACGAGAATAAATGAATTTTTAAAAATAAGTTCATGATTGAATATATTGACTAATCAATCATTTGATAAATGCAACTCTGCGATTCCGCAAGCCAATAAATCAGCTGGCCGTAAAAGTCTTCCAAGATAGGGTTATGACGCGGGGGATCCGTGCCAAGATGTTACCTTCCGTTGGTCTACTGATAGCGGCGATGAACGGCTGAGATTTGATCTGGAGGCTGGCTCCTGAAGCGTGTGGATCTCAATGGGTTTGAGGTTATTTGCGCCGAGTTACCTGCAAGGAAGTCTAGGGGTGGTTGTACCACCGAGGACCCTCCGATGGTCAAGTTAGAGAGAAAATCCGAGCAAACTAACGGCTTAGTGGAGTAAAAATGGCTTACTTGAACCGTCTGAAGAAGGGATTTATATAGCGGTGGCAGCAGGCAGGGCAGGCGCGAGAATCACGTCGGTCGTTACACTCCCGACGTCACGCCCGCGTGATGAGCGGGATCTCCCATTAATGGCGAGACAGCCTCGTTAATGGGGGATCGTGATGGCGTGGAACGTGGGATGTGGCCGGCAAATATTTCGCGCATGGTGAGATTCGCGGGATGACCGTTGCGCCTGTGAGCGGTGCTGTTGATCGGTCGATGAGACCGAGGAAGAAGACCTCGGCGGGAGAGCTCGAGGACGAGCGGAAGAGCCGAGGTATCTTAATTCTGCGGGAGCCCGAAGACGAGCTGGGAGGCCGAGGAGGCCAATTGTGCAGGGGGCTCGGTGGTGAGCCAGCGTTTGTTTGTGGGACGGGCACAGGAGTGGCCTGGTCGGCCACTGTATGTCCTTTCTAGTGAGCTTTGGGACACGTCATCTGCCACGTGTCATGATCTAGGAGATCACCGATATCGAGCATCATCATTAGCCCCCCACTCTCGTCCCGACCAGTTGACGGGTCGGGTCGAGAGTGGTCTACCGGGTCACCCGAGGTGATCTCATTTCCGAAGATATCGTCGGGGCGTGTCCCTGGGCAATCTGCTGTATTTTCTGGATGACGCCAGCGAATCAGGGGTGCGATCTCTGCTTTAATGAGGTTGCGCCGAATCGTGCGTACTTTACTGAAGCAACAATCCACGTGTCGGGCGCTGGTTGGCTAACGCGACGGGCCGCAGACCTCTGGCGTCTGAGGGGATATGCCAATGTGCGTGCGACAGGTAGAGCGATCGTGGCCGTCGAGTGTACTGAACTGTTTCGGCGGGAGATGACTGTCACCGTTGGATGAGAATGCCGGTGGCAATAAGTAGAGGTGGGGTCCACGTGAGGGCCCATTCCTCTTCATAATCTCCTCGTCTTTAGTCTTGTTGGCTCGGCGTTCTTCTCTTTAGGTCGGGATTTCCGCGTTTGCTTTTCCGAGGACTCCTCTTTATCAGGTTAGATGTCTTCCTCTAAGGAGTCTGTAGATGTAGTTGGTGTAGAGTCTGAGGAGCCCTCTGTAGAGTCTTCCTCTTCTTCCTCTTCTTCTTCTTCTTCTGGACCGGAGTCCTTCCAGGGAGTTAGGGTTAGGTCTCCTTCCCAGGGTCGCGCGACGAGGGCGGCTCCCCGAATGGAGGTCGCGGATGCGTCTGGCGTGCCGTCTACGATGAGACACGAGGAAGAGCTCGCCAATGCTCGGACTCGTTTCCACATTCCTCCCGGCTACACGTTGCGTTTGGCCGGGGAGGGGGAGAGGGCAGATCAGGTACGGGTGTTCCCCTCCGAACGGCGGCCGGGACGTCGGGACGTCTGAGGCGTTAGGTTCGGGGCAGATGCTAGTTGGTGCTATCCGTCCACCTCTCCGAAGATGCCAAGTTGATTTATGGCACCATATATCGAAGGTTTAAACGGATGCGACCGATGTAGCAGACTTCATCAGATTCCCCCTCGTTTGAGGGGTTTTTGATTGTGGGGACGCTCTTCCCTGCAGGCGCAAGCCCCTGCAGTTAATTACGCTACCGCATTGCGGTAACAACTTTCTCCTTCTCCAGATGGTCACTTCGTGTCGTGGGTGTTTGTTTTATTGCCCGTGGATTGTTTACGGAGACTGAGTTATGTCGTCGCCCGTAGGGCGTGGACTAGCCCAAATCCGCATTATCTTAAATTTGGTTTTGGGGGGGGGGGTTTTGGTTTGAGGATACGTCAGCCCTACTCGAGGCTAAGATCAACTCAAACGTTTGTTAAGGATACGTTAGTCTAACTTTGTGACTAAGATCAACTTAACGGGATCGTTTAGATCCGACAAAAGAGTGTTTGGACTCTAATGTTCCAGTTTAGGGACATAGTGGTCCATCGTCTGTATGGCTGTCGGGACCCATCACCTCTCTGACGACGTTGAAGGATTACAACGACAGATGTCAGAGGAGTTCAGAGATGTACCCTTGAGCCGAAGTTAATTTGGGGGATTCGTAGTCCAGTATGTTTGAGGGTTTAAGGACGCGTTAGCCATCTTCAAGGCTAAGATCAACTTAAACGGGGCCGTTTAGGTCCAACAAAAGAGCATAGGAAAGGGCTCTATTGTTCTAGTTTAGGGACGTTGCGGTCCATGGGTAGTTTAAGGACATTGCGGTCCGTGGGTAGTTTAAGGACATTGCGGTCCGTTGTTAGTTTTAAGACATCTCGGTCAAGGTTAAGGACGTCGTAGTCCGTGGGTTTAAGGACTCCACAGTCCGGTATGTGCTCTGGATGCTTCACACGGGTTCACTGCCGTGCTTAGCGAGGACCAGGCTCCGCTCTGGATGCTTCACACGGGTTCACTGCCGTGCTCTGCGAGGACCAGGATCCGCTCTGGACGTTTCCCACGGGGTCAGAGAGTGACATTATCCGTGTTCCACGTAACCAGGAATTTTGCATTAGGCATGGGTTTAAGGACCCCACAGTCCATATCATGAATGGTCATCGGGACCCGTCACCTCTTTGAAGACATTGAGGGATTACAATGCCAAGTATCAAAGGAGTGAAGAGATGTACCCTAGAACCGGAACGGCTTGAATAGTCCCTGACCCAATTTGGGGTCAAGACTAATTAATTATGTTATGAGCCCATTAGCCCAGTTAATCACAAATTGAGGACTTATGGCCAACTTGGGCTAAGTCCAGTCAGGTCTGGAATATTGACTTCTTGTTGGTTCATTGAGGGAGAGGCTTTGCCTCTATCCCTTTAGCCAATTGGGCCAAAACCTAGTGTTAAACACTACAGAGCAATCAGTGTTGAACACTGGGAATGAGGTTGACAAGTTAGTGTTTAACACTAAGAGATAGTTGGTGTTAAACACCAGCGACAAGGCTTTTCAAATTAGTGTTAAACACTAAAACAGATCAGTGTTGAATACTGCAAATAAAGCTTTTTAATCAGCGTTGAATGCTAAGGCCCAACAGTGTTTTAACACTGGGTTTGAGAGTTTTAATTTAGTGTTAAACACTAAGGCAAGAGGGGTCACGTGGCAGCACGTGAGAGCGCCCTCCCTTCGTTTGTTCTGCTGACATTGCTACATTTTTCAGGGCATCACGTGCCATCACGTGACGGGCATTCATATGCTTATGTATCAGAGCCTCTGTCAAGGGTCACGTGGGTCACGTGGGGTGTTGTTTCAAGGGGCTTTCTGTATATCTCTTGAGGGGGTCACGTGGTGGCACGTGACCTTGCCTTCATGTATTTTGTTTGGAGTCTTTGTTAATTTTTTTTCAGGAATTAAATTCCTCGAGCTGTAGATTTTCAGAGGAATTAAATTCCTACTTCCTTTCGAAGACTTTGTTTTTTTTTCTCGAATAGAGTTTAACTCTGAATTTTCTGTAGGAATTAAATTCCTCATATATGCGAGGGGATGAATAGGGTTAAACCCTAATAAAAGTTTCTTAAGGAGTTTAAACTTCCATCCTCTGTTAAATTATGATTAAGGGAATTGAATTCCTGATGTTTCAACAGAACTGGTTTTTACTTAGGGTTAAACCCTGTTTCTTCTTTTGTTCGGAAGGAATTAAATTCCCATGATATAGGGTCCAGCCCTAACTTTTATTTTGGAGGAATTAAATTCCTATAGTTCTGTGAGAATTAAATTCTCGAGCTTGCATTCCTTCTCTATGTTTTGGATCTGCATGGCAGGATCTCGACCCATTGAGAATTAAATTCTCAACCTTAAGGGGAGATGTGCGCTTTGCAGATCCTCTATCAAAGAGAGAAGAAATATGTTCTTCTGTTTTTACATATCAGAGTTAAACTCTGTTGAGAATTAAATTCTCTTTCTTTCCAATGTCTTTCCCTTTCTTACCTAGGGTTTTTGCAGAAGATCTGAGTATCAAAGCTCCTCTCCTTTTCTTTTTTCTTCTCTGCGTATGTATATCTCTTTTTTGTGTCCCTTGGCTCCTATTTATAGGAGAAGCAGCCGCATCAATCAGTTTTTGACGAATCTTCATTGAGATTTGATTTGCATTCATCATTCATTTTGGGCCGTTGGATTATTAGGTGAATTTTATTCACCATTGGATTTTAAATCCAGAGATTCTTCTTTGTTATTTTGGTTAGATTTAAAGGGGAAATCTTTCCAAATCCGAGATTTTCCCATAGATAGATGATATTTCATCACCTCTGAATCTTTAATTTGATTGGTTCCAGATAGTTGCTTTCTTTCGGAAAGATTTGAATTTCTCTCAGAATTTAATTCTGTTAACACAGTGGGCTTTGAAAGCCGGTCACGTGTGACCACGTGACCCATGGTCACGTGTGGGCACGTGACCCCCTTTGGAATGAGCCTTTTCCTTTCTTTTGCGCTCTGTCTTCTGATCGTTGCTTAAGCGTCACGTGCCACCACGTGACTCCTGGTCACGTGTGAGCACGTGACCCTTGTTTGAACTCTCTTTCTTTGGTTCATCTGGAGAACGAGTCTGCTGTCTTGAACGTCACGTGCCAACACGTGACCCTGGTCACGTGGGAACACGTGACCTCTTCTGAAGCCTTTTCTTGACTTGATCAGAGAACTTGCGTGCCTTTGACGCTTGCATTTAAATGTCACGTGTCGCCACGTGACCCTGGTCACGTGGGAGCACGTGACTCTTTCTGAAGCCCATTTTCTTCAGCGTAGTCAGGAAGCTGAACTTGACTTGATGATGCCTTTTAGGTGTCACGTGCCAACACGTGACCCCTTTTTGAAGCTTTTCCCAGAAGCTTTCCTGATTTTAAATCAGGAAACAAATGCCCCCACAGCGTTGTTCTCACGTGTCTGCACGTGAGTGCAACGCTGTCACCTCTTGTGACCGTTGGATTCCTCTAGGGATCTGGGGAGACGAAGCGTTTTCATTGTCTTCTATAAATACCTCTGTCTCTTCATAAGAGCCTTCACTTTTTCATGTCCTTCCTTTCAAACCTTTCTTTTAATAATTTGATTCTCGTTCTCACAGCTTAGTTCTCTGTTGTGCCTGTGCAGTGCCGCCTCATTTTCCATCAAAGGCTAGTGCTCACGTGTTGCGTATGCAGGGATCTGCTTGATGGGGACGTTTCATTTCCCTAACCTAATTCCAATGCGTCATTGGATTTCATTTCCAACGCTCTCCCCTTCTTTTCGGGCTTTGAGAATAGTTCCACCATGCACAACATTTTTTGTGCATGGCATTAAATGCGCCCCTTTATAACCTGAACCTTATGCCTTACTTCTTTTCTTCACAGAGAAACCCATTCATACCTTAATGTGGTCATTTTTGAGAACCCGATCAATCTCCATGGCTTGCGATCGTCCCCATGCTCGTCGGCAACCATGGGAGGTGCCCCTTGAGGAGATAATTCCTCGCTTCGCTGCGCGGCTGGCGGATCCCCTTCTCACCGACGCTCAATGTGACACGGTGATGTACGAGCTACCGACCCGTCGGGGTTCTCCTCTTCCCATGGGCTCCATTTGGTTCCGGATGATCCTCCTGTCTGTGCTTGCCGATATACCCCTTCATCCGGCGGAGATGACTTCGGCGATCCTTGACGCGGCGGAGGACAAGCTTGAGTGCTTTCATGAGGCTTGTCTAATCACTCAAGCTCTGAAGGATCACTCAGTTCATTTACTGAGTCAGATAAGAGCTCGTCGGGCCGTCATGTCTGCTTTCGCTGATGAGCACGGCTCCAACCGGTGGGGAGCGACTCCTCGCGAAAACCGCCGTTTTGACGTGCTGGAGAAGGCGGAAAGGGAGTTGGAGAATTTTGTGTTTTGCTTTGTTAACCCTTGTATTTCTGATCCCTTGTTTGGTAATCTTTTCCCACTGATGTAGCATGTTTGAATCAATGTACTCCTTTAATCATTGGTGGTTTGCATGCTTTCTGTTGAATTTTCACGCTTGTCAGATAATTGTACGTGTGTCTTGCTTGCGTAAATGAGCTGTCTGTTTTTCTTGAATTACGAGCACCATCGTTACGTTGCATGCACATCAGTGCCTCCGGCAACATTTCCTTTTAAACATTCGTACAGTTGCAAATGCGTGCTTGATAGGATACAGATCAGAAACTTGCCACGTTATCTCCCGTATCGGGTGGTTTGTGCTGGCTTTAGATCGAGTATTGTTGTCGAAGGGAGGTTTATAAATGAAGACATATTCTTCTCTTCAATGGTGTGTCCCCTTTTCATTGAATGTATTCTGCGAATATTCTATCTTGATCTCCTTGCAGGACAGCGATGGCTTAAGGCTCCGGGTTAAGATCTGCTTGCTAAGACTTTTGCATTTTACGAGCCACGAGGGTCCCATAAAGAGTTTTTCTCCCCACAGGTCGAAAGGATCCCATAGGTGTAAGTTCTTCTTAAAGATCGTGAGGATCCTTAAGCGGGTCTTCCCTTGAGAGTCGTAAAGATCTCGCAAGAGAGTTTTTTCTTCCTTACAGGTCGTGAGGGCCTGCAAGTGTTGGATGCGGTCATCCTTGTCCGTGTTTTACGGAGTTAGGGGTTTCTCAAGGTATCGTAGTTTAAAGACGTCACGGTCAAGGTTAAGGACCTCATAGTCCGTGGATTTAAGGACTCCACTTTCCGATGTTAGTTTTAAGACATCACGGTCAAGGTTAAGGACCTCATAGTCCGTGGATTTAGGGACTCCACAGTCCGGTGTTTGGTTGCAGGGACCCGTCACCTCTTTGAAGACGTTGAGGAATTACAACGCCGGGCATCAGAGGAGTGAAGAGATGTACCCTTAGACCAAGGCAGAATCCGTAGGGAATCGGGGTGGTTGATCGTTAGTTTTAAGACATCACGGTCGAGGTTAAGGACGTCATAGTCCGTGGATTTTAAGGACTCCACAGTCCGGTATTTGCTCTGGATGCTTCACACGGGTTCACTGCCGTGCTTGGCGAGGACCAGGCTCCGCTCTGGACGTTTTCCACGGGGTCAAAGAGTGACATTATCCGCGTTCCACGTAACCAGGAATTTTGCACTAGATGCTTCACACGGGTTCACTGCCGCGTTAGGCGAGGACTAGGCTCCGCTCTGGATGCTTCGCACGGGTTCACTGCCATGCTCTGCGAGGACCAGGATCCGCTCTGGACGTTTTCCACGGGGTCAAAGAGTGACATTATCCGCGTTCCACGTGACCAGGAATTTTGCACTAGATGCTTCACACGGGTTGACTGCCGCGTTAGGCGAGGGCTAGGCTCCGCTCTGGATGCTTCGCACGGGTTCACTGCCATGCTCTGCGAGGACCAGGATCCACTCTGGACATTTTCCACGGGGTCAAAGAGTGACATTATCCGCGTTCCACGTAACCAGGAATTTTGCACTAGATGCTTCACACGGGTTCACTGCCGCGTTAGGCCAGGACTAGGCTCCGCTCTGGATGCTTCGCATGGGTTCACTGCCATGCTCTGCGAGGACCAGGATCCGCTCTGGACGTTTTCCACGGGGTCAAAGAGTGACATTATCCGCGTTCCACGTAACCAGGAATTTTGCACTAGATGCTTCACACGGGTTGACTGCCGCGTTAGGCGAGGACTAGGCTCCGCTCTGGATGCTTCGCACGGGTTCACTGCCATGCTCTGCGAGGACCAGGATCCGCTCTGGACGTTTTCCACGGGGTCAAAGAGTGACATTATCCGCGTTCCACGTGACCAGGAATTTTGCACTAGATGCTTCACACGGGTTCACTGCCGCGTTAGGCGAGGACTAGGCTCCGCTCTGGATGCTTCGCATGGGTTCACTGCCATGCTCTGCGAGGACCAGGATCCGCTCTGGACGTTTTCCACGGGGTCAAAGAGTGACATTATCCGCGTTCCACGTGACCAGGAATTTTGCACTAGATGCTTCACACGGGTTCACTGCCGCGTTAGGCGAGGACTAGGCTCCGCTCTGGATGCTTTGCACGGGTTCACTGCCATGCTCTGCGAGGACCAGGATCCGCTCTGGACGTTTTCCACGGGGTCAAAGAGTGACATTATCCGCGTTCCACGTAACCAGGAATTTTGCTGATTGTATCCGTATTTCACGGGATGAAGGTTTGACTGTTGGCGATATGTATACCACCGAGCCATGGAACTGGGAGTTGCCGCTGTTCCGCTTAGCTTGAAGTTGTGCCCGTTGTTACGAGACGAGTATTGGGATGATCTTTAGGCTATCTGTGAACCGTCGAGATTTGGCTTCTTGTTATGATGAAACCTAGGGGAGGAGTATGATCCCTTCTTTGCTTGCGCCCCTGGATTGTATACAGGGATTGTTGTAGTATCACCTGTAGGGCAAAAAGGTTTCATTTTTCCATCATTTCTTTTATTCTTTCCGCGATGCTCTATCATTTCAGCTTTTTATATCGCGAAGGTCGCGATTGCCCAATCATTTCGGCTATTTTTCGCGGTGCCCAATCATTTCGGCTATTTGTTTTTTTTTACTCGCTGCTTTTTATTGCGAGTTGCCCAATCATTTCGGCTATTTTTCATGCATACATTTTTTTTACTTGCTGATTTTTATTACAAGTTGCCCCATCATTTCGGCTATTTCGTATGCATGTGTGGCTTGCTAGCTTTTTCGCCGCAAGCTCGGATTTTGGACACCGATTTCGGCCTCAGCATCGCTGCAACTGGGATGTTGCCAGGAGCGAATCATCATTTGCCTCTGTCGATGTTGAACAAAGGTGGCTTAGCAAACAGGGTTAAGGTCCTGTCGACTAAGGCTTTTGACTTCATGAGCCGTAAGGGTCTCACAAAGGTATTTCTCCCTACAAGTCGTGAGGATCTTGCAGGTGTATTTTCTCCTTAGGGATCGTGAGGATTCCTAAGTGTATGTTCCTCTGTAAGTCGTAAGGATCCTACAAGAGGGTTTTCTCCTTATGGGTCGAAGGGACCTACAAGGGTTGGACTTTGTTGGGGAAATGCTTATTCGCGCCCGTGGATTGTATACAAGGGTCAGTATTGAGCCTCTTGTAGGGCAATATCGGAGGTTGTGGGGGATTTGCTTAAGAACAGGTTCAGGTTTCTGTAACTTAAGACTTTCAAATCTCATGAGCCGTGAGGGTCCCATAAGAGAATTCTCCTTACGAGTCGTGAGGATCTCGTAAGTGTATTTTCTCCTTAAGAATCGTGAGGATCCCTAAGTGTACTGCTCCTTTGTGAGTCGTAAGGATCTCACGCAGGTGGTTTCTCCTTACAGGGTCGAGAGGACTCTGTAAGTGTCCTTTAACGAGGTTGCGCCCTTTCGGGTTTTCACAAACACTCGCCGGTAGTCCTGCTGTTTTTACTCACGGAGCCCTTTCGGGTTTTCATCCGTGCCCATTTTGCTTATGGACATACCGTTTTTTTTTTTATTTATATCATTTTTACTCTTCTCTTTTTTTTTTACAAGGTCGCGCCCTTTCGGGTTTTCACGAACACTTGCCGGCAGCCCTGCTGTTTTTACTCACGGAGCCCTTTTCGGGTTTTCATCCGTGCCCATTTTGCTTATGGACGTACCGTTTTTTTTTATTTTTTCTTTATTTATCCATCTCGTCAACCTAAGGACGTTACGGTGGTAGTTTAGGGACGTTTCGGTCCGTCGATAGTTTAAGGACGTTTCGGTCCGCTGTTAGTTTAAGGACGTTTCGGTCCGACGATAGTTTAAGGACGTTTCGGTCCGCTGTTATAGGAAGGCCGGCTGCTGCTTGTAAAGTCTGAGCCTAGGAAGATAGCGAGCGGACATAGTCGTCGTCATCCATCATTGACCTAGGCTGCAGCTTATTAAGCATGGTATTTCTTCAAGAAGCGGCCGTTTACTGGCCTGAAAGGCCTTTCACCGTGCATGTCCATGAGTAGGTAGGCTCCTCCCTGGTAGACCTTGTCTATGATGTACGGGCCTTCATAGTTTGGCTCAAATTTTCCCCGCTTGGCGCGATTGGGGATCATAGGTCTTTTGACCACTAGTACGAGTTCGCCTGGGCGGAATGTCCTCGGCCTGGTCAATCTTTCGTACGAGCGCGTCATCTTTGCTTTGTAGGCTCCTAGATGTTGTTGCGCTATGAGCCGGGTTTCGTCGAGGGCGTCAAGCTCCTCAAGCCGAAGGTGAGCATTTTCTTCGTTCGTCAGCTCGTGGTGGACTGCTACTCGTAGAGAGGGTAACTCTATCTCAAGGGGGAGAACTGCTTCCGTCCCGAATACCAACGCGTACGGCGTTGTGTTCGTGGCCGTCTTGAATGTAGTTCGATAAGCCCAAAGGGCTTCTTGCAGCCTTTCGTGCCAGTCCCTCTTATTTCTGGAGACGGTCTTTTTTATGATCTTCGTCAAGGTCTTATTGAAAGCCTCGGCTAGACCGTTAGCTCGTGGGTTGTAAACTGAAGAATATCTCCAGTCTATATTGTGCTGCTGTGCGAAGCGGCTAATCTTATGGCTTCGGTAGGCCGGCCCATTATCGGAGATAATCCGTCGTGGAGTTCCGAACCGATAGATGACTTGCGTCTTGAAGAAATGGAGGATATTCTCCGTCTTCACTTCCTTCAGTGGTACTGCTTCTGCCCATTTGGAGAAGTAATCAGTTGTCGCCAGGATAAAGCGGTGTCCCCGGGATGATGCTGGCTCAATGGGGCCGACTATGTCAGTCCCCCACATTTCGAATGGCCAACTAGCCAGCGTCGGGTGCAGTGGATTCGGATGTTGGTGGATGAAGTCTCCATGGATCTGGCATGAGTGGCATTGCTTCGCATACTCGAGGCAGTCCTGGATCATCGTGGGCCAGTAGTAACCCATCCGTTTAATTTTTAACTTCATCTTTGGGCCTGCTTGGTGAGAACCGCAAAGTCCGTCATGAACTTCCCGAATGACTCTTTCTGCTTCGTCAGGTCCCAGGCATCTCAGCCATAGAGAATCAAATGATCTCTTGTATAGAATGTCGTTGACAAAAGCGAAAGATAAAGCTCGTTTCATGAGCTGATGCCTTGAGGACGCTTCTTCGGGCACTCGGCGGGACTTAAAGTAGTCTATGAAGACTTCCCTCCAGTCCTCAGCCTTCTCACGGTCTTTTATTTGTAGGGTCGCTTGCTCAATCGCTCCCTTTTCTTTATATAATTCCGGAGGTATTTCTGCCGGGGCGAGCACTCGACGGCTTTGTACCACGATTCTGACGTCATCGAGGTTCTCGTCGGCCAGTTC